>CM019824.1:91753000-92353000 GCA_009763385.1 Coix lacryma-jobi var. lacryma-jobi
AAGTCTGTAAATGACATAATTGACATTACATATATTAAGATCCACAAACGACATAATGTTTATAATCCATCACTAGTTCAGTCCACAGAGTCCGACGATAACATTACATACACATAATTCACGTACAAGTCCAGTCCACAATGTCTGATAACATTACATGCATATTGTTTTCAACGACCTAAGCTTAGTCTTTTCCACTCACGAAATCCTGGCAATGAGGTTCACATCCTAATACGACACTGGATCATGGTACAAATGAAACCTTTAACATATATGATCTGGTCCATTACGAAGTTGTAAAGGTCTCTGACGAGCTCCAGGAGGTTATCAGGGTTGAGTAATGTCGTTGTAATTTCTTTTTTCTCGGGCCACTATAAGAAAACAATGTCAGGTTTAAAATTTCATAACACATGCATGTGTTTTCTACCAAGTTTATACTGCGAGTGAAGTACTCTAACTTACCTTAGAGAGGTGTCTCCTGTACGAATTGGTGTTACTCATGATGTGGCTTATGTAATGTCCACAGTGTACACTTCCACACTCCTGCTTGTGGCACTGTTCACATATGAAATTGCTAAGTAATAATTGTGTCAATACCGTAATGGAAATACTAAATTATATCGTCCACTTCGCTTAGACCTACAGGTCACACTTCCTTTCGTAATGATGCACACCTTCGAGTTCGTTAACATAGTAGTGGTACACACTCTTGATAATGCTTATATATGAAGTCTTTGTATGTTCTCTCTCATCCTTATCCGATGGATCCAGGACCCACGCCATGCTTATCGAGAGATCGACAACTCCACAAATTCATTGGTTGTTGCACGAATTTAATCAAAAAATAGATAATGTTTTTTTGCATGTAACAAAATGTGTATTCTTTAATTTATACGATATAGTGGAGGTCTACTCAAAGTTATAGTGTAGATATATAGGACTTCTATCCTGCATTCTGGAGAAAGCACTTGCAATACATAACCAATTTGGACTCGTCGCAACCTCATAGGACTCGTCCCTTATTCTTTTTTGTTGGATTTTCTCTTTCTCCTAGAGCATCTTTCCAGCGGCTAGGTTGTGGTTGTAAGGAAAATGGACCTCAGCCCATTTGACTTTGAATTTTGGTGTTTGATGATCAACATAACCAATTTTGGGCTAATATGTTTGCAAGTGTTTATTTTATAGTCCAATAGGGTGCAAATCTGACTTGGATGAAGGTATCGTGTTGATCCGATGATCAACACCTCAAGCAAGACACTTGAAGCTTAGTAGAAGACTTACAAAGATCAAGCAAATTCTAAGGCACAAGATTGGAACCAAGACGGCGCAAGAAATCATGAACAAATGAAGCAAATGGTACATCGGACGCTGCCTGTACAGGCGTCGGACGCGTCAGGTGATAAACCCTAGCTCATGCAGTGCCAGCAAAAGCATCGAACGCTGAGATACAGCACATCAGATGCAACGATGACACTGTGCAAACTTGCGCAGTTTGCATTGGATGCGTCAGATGCACATTGGATGTGGAACGACAGGTGCATCTGATGCCTATGTAGAGAGGTTCTATAGAGGCTCTGAAGCCAATTGACGTGTCCAAGGGTGTGACATTGGACGATGTCAGAGTCCGATGTGACTGAGAGACAGACTAGCTACTAGCCGTTATGTGACATAGGACGCGCGTTTCATACTCTTGTGAGGAGCATCTGATGCTCCGCGGAAAAGTTTGTCAAATTGTCCAACAACTCTATTTGCTTGGGGTCCAATATATACCCCCATGGTCGGCCAAATGAGTATGGTTGGAGCTCAAGGAAGCATACCAATAGTTGAGACTCATATTTAGTTGCTCTAGCCACCAAAGTGCTCAATGAAATATTAGGTGATTAGTATAAGTGCTTTGTGAAGTGCTTAGGCTAGTTAAACCACCGCTTTACGCTTGCTCTAGGTGTTATGCCTAGTGTTTAGTGAGGTTTGCATACCTCTTACCACCCAGTGCTTGTGTGCATTGTTGTTGTACAATAGAGGGGCTTGTAGTCTTACGAGACCACACCAACGATGTTTGTGGTGTGGCCGCCACCGTGTCCCAAAGGAAATAAGGCCCGCGGTGGTTCGGCTGGAAGCTTGATAGTGAAGGCGCCGGGGATAAGTGGCTGCGGCCATCTTCTTCCTCCTCGGGACACTCTCTCCATTTCGCAAAAAAGGTTGGGAGGCCTTGGGCTCCTCCCAAAAATTGCTCTACTAAGGGGGGAAGGTTTTGATCTCAAATCCTTTGGTGGAGAGCTTGTAGAAGGTAAGAAAATATTATTCCAAGCCTTTAATTGAAGTTTTAATGGTTGGTTAGTGAGTAAATTATAATTTTGCTTTCTCTCTCTTCCATGGTGCTTGAGCTTTGTATGAAGCAAATTAGACCCTAGTTTGAAGCTATGAATGTAAATGAGTTAGAGAAATGAGCTCACACCCTTTATTTAGTCACTTTTGCTTGATTTTAGTGGAGATTACACCCTAGTTCATGTATGCTTCATGTAGATCTATTTCTAGATCTAGGATTTCTTTTTTATTTTGTAATTTATGTTTCATAAAATTAGAATACAGTTGGCATGAAAGGTAGCGGGTAAAATAATAATTTTTGGGTTTCAAACTGTATATATTTCAACCATTTAATACATATTTTTAATTATTTTTGCATTAATAGACAATTAACTAATTATCCTCTATCATGAGTATATACATAATTATTCTCAAGTAATTATTTATTAAATTGATTCCTTTCATGTATTTTCTTTTGTTGTTTTATTTTTATAAGATGGAGTACACGAACTCTTGGATGTATGGTTGGTCAAGGATCAATGAAGGTTTCGTGAAAAGGTGGACAAATTTATTGAAGCCTCAGAGAAGCATCCATAAGATGTGTCCCAACCATGCATCCTTTTTCATGGTGAGACGTTCAAAGGTCTAGACAAATGTCCTCGGTGCGGGGCCAACCGGTACAAGTACTATGACCTTTATAGTGGCGGAGAAGCCTCCACGGGGAAGAAGAGAAATAAGAAGGGTGCGAAAAAGGCAGTACAAGAATCTCAACCCCCTAAAGGACACTCCATTAGGCAACGATGTAAAGAATAGAAAAATTTCTTCCTTAGTAATGTGGTATCTGTCAGTGACCGACCGCTTGAGGCGTATCTTTTTCTTAACCCCCAAGGAAGTCGCACTAATGACATGGTGGGAAGACGAGCCCAAGGTAGATGACGATAAGATTGCAGCATGTACTTTATTTGTCCTCCTCTCCAGTCCTTTCCTCTCCTACTGTTGTCCAACTCTCCTATCCTCTCCTACTACTCTCCTCTCTATGTTTGCTAAACAGGTGTTTCTTTTTTCTGCCAACTCTCCCCTCTCCTCTCCTTTGTTTTGCTGATGATGAAATTATCTAAGTCCATCCAATATATGGAATATGAGTTGATGATTAGGAACTTGTGAGGAACTTGGCATCATTATCAGCTGCCCCTACATTATCTTTTGTCTTCTATGTTTTGACGCCTTGATGCTCTAAGATCATGACCAAATGATGATTGACATGCTTCTGGGGCCTCTACTACTTCTATACTTGTTTTTTGGATATATTGTTATAGAACTAGTCTATGATCTCTATGCTACCTCTATTATGCCTATGAGCATATATCATTTTCTTTTGACTTTTATTGTATATGTTGCCTCTATTATGCCTATGATGCATCTATTTTATTGGAATCGAGCATATGTGATTTTAGCAGATTTTTAATTTGGATGCCACTACTACTCCTTTGTGGCATATGTCAAGGAAAGAAGATAGTGCAACCCGAGGCCCCAAAAATTCTGATTAGTCACCACATGAAGGGCAAGAGCTAGAGGACCAGCTTACTTAGGAGTAGTTCGATAATGAGTTAGAAAATGATCTAGCAGTGTTGCTTACTCAAGAGGAGCTCGACAAGGAGCAAGGGGAAGTAGAGGGAAGAGAGGGAGAGGGTGTTGTAGGCGAGGAGCAAGGGGTCAGAGGGAGGAGGAGAGACTGCTAAAGGAGAAGAACTAGTGGATGATGACAAGGGCTCAGAAGAGGGACATGAAAGTCTCGAGGATCCTTTACCACAAGAACCCAGACGAAGGCCAACAAAGAACAAGTTGGACAAGGATTTTGACCCGAACAAGGAGGCCCAGACGATGAGGTAGGGATGAAGCCTTAGTAGCTTGTAAATTTTGCTAACGCTTTGGATGTGTTACCTCTGCTAACGGTTCGACCTATCGTATATGCAGGTCCCTGCTAGAGCTCCGAAAAGACGATGTCGGCGTCTGACATGTTTTGCTGGACAAGACGAAGTAGGGGAAAGGAGGGCAAAGGCACGCGCCACAAAGACTGACATTGTGACCTCTACTCCATAGCCTCAAGGCATAGCCATGACCTCGACTACCAAACCAAAGAGGAAGCAAGGCACTAGAAAGGCGAACCAATATCCAAAGAAGGGTGTATGTTATGTGATAACGGACGTCGGGCCACAAAGGTAGATTCTTAAGCCAACAGAGTGCATAAGGGTCCATGATTGGTACTTGTGTGTTATCCCCTTGAATCTAAATGTCCTATCAGCACATTTGAAAGCCCAGGTGGGTGAATTTCCTTTGACTTCGATGACATCCAGACATGCTTTCACCACCGCAAAATGGAAATGAATCCAGTTCGCGTGTGGTGCATGTAAGTCCTTGCCCTCTCGATATGAATGAATGAAACTTTGGAGTTTGTTGTAACTAACCCACATCGAGATTTGTAGAATGCAAGCACATATTGTGGAACAAGCGCCAAGTCAAAGTGTCGGGTATGTATATGTAACACCCTAAATTTTACTTTTATTTTAAATAGGCCAATATGATTTATTTTAACTTAGATTGTGGCATTTTAACTTAGGAAATTAATATTGTTGGGGAAATAAAATTTATCCTAGCCTAGCGACAAGATGTTACATTCATGCTGCTGCACTCTTTTGATTGAGTGGAGTTTCAAATTTGAAAAACTAGAATTCAAATTCAGTTTGGAAAAGGTTTTGAAAATCATTTGCATCTAAAAAGAAAAGAGCAAGCAATTTATTTCTCTCCTCCTTTTCCATTTCGGCCCAAGGCCACCCTTTCGGCCTGCCTGTTTCCCGCTTCCGACCCGCGCACCTCTTTCCCCTTCCGCGCGGCCCAAGCTGCCCAGCCGGCCCAGATGAGCGCGCCGCCGCAACCGCCACAGCGCTCTCCTCCGCGTGCGTCGTCTCACTGACAGGTGGGGCCCACCGGTCGGAGTCGTCCCCAACCTCCGCCCGATGTTTCGGTTGCAAGCCGCCGCCGTGCTCGTCGCTCCGCGTCATCCGATGACCCTGGAGGAGGCTTTATCCGAGCGCCCCGAGCCCTATAAAGAGCCCCGCGCCCGCAGCCGCTTTCCGCTTTCCACCTTCACGCATTGAAACACCTCAGCCGAGCGAGCACATCGCCGAAACCCTAGCCGCCGCCTCCGAAGCTCGTCTCCACATTCCGGCGCCTGACCGTCGGAATTGCCCTTCTCCGAAGCACCACCGTTCCGTAAGGAAGCTCTGGAGCATTTTTCTTTCCGTCTCCGCCGACCGCCCAATCTCGTCGTGTGTCGTCCCCGTTCGTTGTTTGTCTTCGATGAGGGACTTGGGGAGCTCGCCATTCCTTCCTCTCTCTCTCTCCCGGACCTTTCCACGTGTTGAACCGTGGTCTGGCGCGCCAAATAGGCTAGCTTCGGCGAGTCTCCGCCGCCGTGGAAGGGCAGAGCCGCCGCGCCGGCCCTGTACAAGCCGGCGGCGCCGCCCCCACCCCCTTTGGATCAAATCTAGACCATCCAGATTAGATCGGACGGCCGATACCCCTTCGCCGATGATTTGCTAAAGAGCCCCTCGGCTTTTGTCGAATTAACCCGTGGTCCCTGCCGGCGCGGTTAATCAGATTTATCGGAATTATTTTATTTTGAAATTGTTTTGATCTATTTACAGAAATGCCACTGCACCATTTTGTCCATAACTTGCTCATTTTAACTCTGTTTTCATCCGTTCAAACTGCGTTGGATTCGTAATTTCGCACTCTACGCAGTAGTACCACTGTTGTTTAGGTTTGCAAAAGTTTAAATTCACATTTAAGTCAGTCTCGTTTAGGCCTTTTAGAATCTTGTTTAGGCCGTAACTTCCGCGTTTTAAATCCGATTTCGGTGATCCAAATTTCTATGTGATCGTAGCGATGTATAGATTTGTTTTACAACCTTTATTTATTTAATTAAATCTGTTGGTGTACTGTTCTAATGTTAGACTTGTTTGCAATGTATGTGTGTACGTGGATGCTTGTATGTTGCGTTGTAATTCGAGTTCAGACGGTGAGCCGTACGTTGGCGACCAAGATCAGATCTTCTACGACCAGCAGGAGAACCAGAACCAGAAATACGCGGATCAAGGCAAGTATACATGGGATCATCCTTGTTACCTACACACTTTAATCTACCAATCATGTGCATGTGTCAAATGATAACCATAGGATTCATCTAGATGTTCAACCTGTACCTCGCTACCGTGGGATATGTGCATTTGGGTAGATGTACTAGTGCTGTGAACCTACAACTAAGATCTAATAAAATGATTAATGATATGCGCAACGTTTGTTCTTATCTTGTTCTTGGTAATGTGAACCTCGGGCGTGGGAGCCTTCGTCCTCTTGCCCCCCCCCCTAAATGATCTACTGCGGGCAAAAGCTGGGACATACAGTACAACCATGAGGGCTACATGGCTCTGGTTTTAGTTAGTTCGAGGACCTCTCCTCGCTTGATGGTGGTTACCTGAAAGGGCACAAAAGGGGCTCGACGACTCGGGTATAGGACGACCACCTGGTCTCATGTGTATAGCCGGGAAGGAATGTGCCATCGAAAAGGGGTTCATATATCTGCTTGCCGATTGGAAACCTAGTGGCCACTATCTTGTTAGGGGAACCTCGAAAGACTTCATAGTGTACCCTGCCGCACTTCCTTGGTAGAGGTGATATGAGATTTGCAACCCCTGGCACATGGGGATCACGGCTCACGGGTAAAGTTGTACAAACTCTGCAGAGTATTAAA
Source organism: Coix lacryma-jobi var. lacryma-jobi (assembly GCA_009763385.1). Taxonomy (NCBI): domain Eukaryota; kingdom Viridiplantae; phylum Streptophyta; class Magnoliopsida; order Poales; family Poaceae; genus Coix; species Coix lacryma-jobi. The sequence continues at coordinate 91,760,115 of CM019824.1, forward strand.
ACTGATATATCAGCCGTGCTCACGGTCACGAGCGGCCCGAAAAACTCACAGGCTAATAACTTTAACGAAATTTACTTTTGTTCACGTTATTATCATATTTGTGGTTCTGATGATGTTGCTCATATTATTATTCATGTGGTATAATTGGGTTTGCAAGCACAACTTGATGACTACTTAGATCTAAAATCTTGACCAACTAAAAGTGCTAATCGCAGTAAACCAGTGTCAAGCCTTTTTGAGCTGCATAACCCCATGTTGCTTGCTGAGTACGAGATGTACTTACGCTTGTTATATTTTCTTCTTTTTGGATAAAAATCCCGGATGGGTAACAGATGGATTTGAGTATGAGCAAGATAAGTTCCCAGAGGATTACTAGTCTTGCGGTTCACCAATCGACGTCCCTGTGGAGTGGAGCTTTCGTCGAGAGTTATTTATCTTCTGCTTGCTTATGTTTAGTTTTATTTGATGAGTTGTAATAATAACGCTATGTATTAAGCACAGTGATGATGCCTTCGTTGTAATTTGTCCTTTATGTGTGCGACTGTTTCCTGGGCGCACATAAGTTTATACATTTAATTTTGTTCTTAAAATTGGGTGTGACAGTATACCCTCAACATATAACATCAACAACTTTTAATTACCCCAAGCTGTGGAAACTTGATGGCAAAGAACTAGTTGCTGAAGAGACCATTGCGGAGAAAGAGGCCATCCAACAAGAGAAGATAAAGAAAGAGGGCACTAAGGATGTGGCTTACATTGCCTGATATTTTAAGAATCTCCAACATAATGAAATGATATGGGTACCAAACAACTTCATGTAACTTCAAGTCTGTACTTAAAGCTTTGTTCAATATATCTAGATCGATGGAAAAGAGCTTATTTGTTTCTTCTATGATTAAATTCATGCAGTAACCACTGGATTTGTGTAGGCGTCAATGTCGGGATGAGCATGACATGTATCTATGATTTAGCAGATTTTGCGCTACAGACATACATGGACTTCATAGCGATTCTTGAGACGTATACATATCAACAATCCTCATTAGCTTATATGTTTCTGTATATACTTGTAACTTTCACTTTTGGATACTGTCAAGTTGTATTTGCTAAAATCATTCGATCGCGGCATTCAAGCACTATGTCAATTTTCATAAAGGGAGGCATGATCCAGAAAGGAAGGACGTGTTGGCTATCAAAACTCTATGTGCGGTAAGTGTAACTTACATTGGTACACTTCATTACGTGGCTTTCAATAGCATTATTGCTTAACATTTCCATATTCAAAACACAGAGCCCCAAGCAGTCTGGGAGTCTACATTGTGGATATTACATATATTCTATGATGAGTAACACTAGTGCCTACATGAGACACCCCAATCTGTTGAACCTCTTCACCCGTAGTGTGAAAACTTAGCTTGTGTTATGAAATACTAGACCTAAACTTGTTCTCTTGTAGTGAAAAGAAGAGAAAAACCAGAAAAGGGACCTATACAAGGATGACCAACTCTTAGAGCTCGTCAGCGACTTTGCAGCTTCATATTGGACGAGATTGTTTCTTCCACAGGCACTTACCATGACCAAGATTCCGACTTAGGTAGTAATTCTATGTACCAACACCTTTGTGAGACTCACAGGCTAGCTCTAGGTCGTTGATAATAATATGTGTGCAATTTGACTTTGGTCTCACCTTGTGGAATGGTTTGGACTTGTGAAACTAATTGAACCGGCAAATTATGACTATGTAATGATGGACTTGTGAATTGAACTTGTGATACTTGTGGATTATGGCTTATAATGGTGGTTTATATCGTGCTCATGTGTTTGTGGATGAATATATGTGTATATGTGATGGTCAGATTTGAATTTGAGTTTGAATTACATATTACATGTTGTGGTTAGACTTGAATTTAAATTTAATTTTTTTGCTGAAAAATGCGGGTTGTTCTAGATTGAACCGTCCCTACAAATACAGACTATAGGGGCGGATGGTGTTTTTAGCTGCCCCTACAAATCATTTTTTAGGGATGGCTTGATCATCAGCTGCCTCTACAAATACCATTTGTAGGGGCAGCTAAGGGCCTGTTTGGTTCGCGGACGAGCTTAGTCTGGCTCGCATAGAAGGAGCCTGGTTCTGGGTAGCCAGGCCCAATACATACAAGAACGTGGTGTTTGGTTGTCTGTATGCACGAGACAGGTTGAGCTGAGAAGCTGTTTGGTTGCTCGTATGAGAACGAGTTGCATGAGATAAAAATATATAAATAATCATCATCATGACATTTATTACGGACAACTATTATCGAATAACACTTAGTTTACCTTAATTCTCCTTAATATACTTCAAAATATATTAATATCATTTAATATATGCTAATAATATATTAATAATGTCATTAGATGACTAATTACCTGCACCACGCGAGCCTGGCCCGGCAGAAACGCTGATTTCTACGTTCCTCCAGAGCCAGGCTGCGGGAGGAATCTTGCACGAGCAGAGCCTGGGCAGACAGATACGCGAACCAAACAAACGTCTGTTCTCGCATCTGTGGAGCCTAGCTGAGGGGTGGTGCAGCCAACCAAACACACCCTAAAAACACTAACCATCACTACAAATAGTATTTGTAGGGGCGGTTTGGCCAACCGCCCCATAAATGAGTGATTTGTAAGCACACCCTAAAGGGGGCGGCTGACCAAGCCGCCCTTATAAGGCCTCTAGAGCCGCCCCTACAAATCATTATGGTAGTAGTGTGAAATGGGTAGGGATGCAAGTAGGCACCCAATGAGTTTTTTTTGTGTCAGCTAACTAATTACGGTCAAATGTCATTCTAGTTCATTTTTCCACTTTCATCAAACTACAAAAACGTCATTCTAGTTCATTTTATCAATTTTTGGGGTCGACCCAATGACCCAAAATATTTTAAACTTGCATCCCTAGAAATGTGTGCGGGCCCAGCTGGTACCAAGGGTATTCAGTTGAATACCCAAGTTTTTGTAAAAAGTTTTATACATATAGTGTGTCTACATAAATATACTGAAAAGAAGGAAATAAGAGTAAATAAATAATCTGTGAAGAATTCAGCCCAAAAACGTTGCTACTCTCCTCCCTTGATCCACAACTAATGGCCCAACAGGCCAATACAATCCAAAAATATTACTTCTCTTTGTATTTTCAATATCCACCTTTAAAATTCTGGGCCCACCACTGGTGTGAAAAATCCTCATCAAACAATGTTTTTAGAAAAAAGATCACATCCACGCTTTATTTGGTCTGCACTCTGCTGCCCACATAAGAAGAACATTATCTGTGATTCATTCTCCGTGCGAGCCATCCAGCTAGGTAGCCGACGTCCTTGGTTGACTAGGTTCATGTAGCTACGGCCATTTGGTGCATCGGGGCGAGTTCACTAGATAGCGTAAGGATCCCTTCAGCCTGCAATAAGAGACCCAATTAATTATTGAAACATTAGCACGTACGTAATCATGTTTGGTCAGACGTTGATCGCTGGCCCGCATAAGAAATCATACATCGAACTCCTCCCTCCGGGTCGGTATAGCAGCTCATTTATTTTGTTCTATATTTAAGTAAGTTCTCTAATTTTAATCAAGTTAATAAAACAATGCACCACAATTATAATATTAAATAAATTTTGTTAAAGTATCGATTAAATTTGTCTTGATGGTACATTAAGTTGAACTCATAGATATTAATATATCTTTTTTTTGAAAAAAAAATGACCACGGTTAAGGAAGTTTGGTTTACAACAAAATTCAAAGTGGACTGATTATATAACTTAAATAAGAGAGTGAGAATACATAAGTGTGTAAGTACAGGGGTTGGTGATCCACCCGTCCTTACAAATAGTATCTTTAAGGGGGTTGGTGATCCATCCGCCCTTACAAATGAGAGCAGCTGATTTGTAAGGGCGGTTTGTCCAACCGCCCCTACAGTGTCTGATTTGAATGTACGGGAGGCCGAGGGGGCAGTTTTGCAAACCGCCCTTATAGTGTGACGGACCAGGATGTCAGAGACAGCATCAGTTGATGATTACTCCGACTAATCTTGGGCGGCACGTGAGATCCGAAGGCTTGTTACGAAGTGTACTTGGATTAGGACTCTCGTTGTAACTTAGTTGAGTTCTTAAAGGAAGTCTTGTAATCAGAATAAGACTCTTCTGATGTAACCGACTAGGACTCGGCCTGCGCTGAGACATACCCGGATATATAAGGGGAAGTGGGCGCAGGCTCCAGACGATGGAACATTGAATCATAATCATACACAAGGCACACGCCGCACTGGACGTAAGGTATTACGCTATTCAGCGGCCTGAACCAGTATAAATCGCTGTCCTTGTGCACTCGCCGAGTCCTACGAACGTCGATCCCCACCGAACAAATCGTCTGAGATTACTCAAGACGAGTTGTCTGTTAACAAACACCGACAGCTGGCGCGCCAGGTAGGGGCTTTCGGCGATTCGATGACCAAGAGCCCGGCGAACCACGACAACATGTTCTCAGCGGGGGCGATTTTCGTTTTTGGCTCATGGACTTGCGTCGCGGATGATCAAGGAAAGTTACATCGACAACTTCATACTGAATCAGAAGCGCAAGTCACGCCAAAGATGAATGATCTCACGCAGAACTTAGCGGATCTCGCAATTCAGGATCCGCAAGATTCCGAAGACCAACTAGAGGCATTCGACTCCTACTCGAACTCAAGTCCCGAGGAGAAGGACCCGGATGCTACTCACGGCACTACCTTTGGCATGCGGAATTCTGCTGAAAACCTTCAAGACTTGATTGATGCAAAATTCAAAGAGTATCAACAGATACCTTTGACAGGAGCTCAACAAGGACTCGTCTTCAGCTCCACTAAGGAGGGTAACATTGTCCATTGGCCAATTCAATCCGCTTCGGCTAGACTGATTGGCACAATCAACCAGCAACTTCCATACCAGCACGGACATCAGCTCCCCTTTGAGGAACACGACACCTCAACAGAACTAATCTCCGGCACTTCTACTCTGGAATCGGTTACGCCAGGATCAACAAACCAGGGCTACACTCGTGAAGTCTTCATGGCGGGGCATCAGTCATCTCTACGACCTCCAACCCCCAGATGTCTTCCAGGATGATGAAACTCTGAGTATGATATCTGATAACGACCCAGAAGGACCCGAAGAAATCGAGTCAATAAAGGCTGAGAGAATCAGGAGGAATCAAGCTAAAGAAGCTCGCAGAAGGCGAGCAACTCATCGCAAGGAAGCCGTAGACCGTTACAACGCACGACTCGAGGAGTATAATACCCGGGTGCGTCTAGAGGAGGACGCGGAAAATCAAGCTCGCGCTCAACGTGACCAGGAGTATCAGTCACAGAACGAGCACAATCGTCGAAGAGCCGATTGCTCCCGTAACCTCGAGCCTGAGTTTATGAGGGTCGCCGGCCATAAAGTCTTCCAGACTCCATACCAAAACATCCTGGCTCTAGCTACAGAGATGGGGGCCAAGGCCAACCGCACCCCCGACGAAGAACGATGGTTAGTCATGCTTCAGACTACCGCACTTCAACTCCGAGGACGGAATCTTGAGTCCCTAGCCGATGAGCAAGCTTCATCTCACCCAAGACAGAGGCGGCCTGTTCAAGAGCAACTCGGTCGAATCCCAGCAAGGAGTCGTCTAGGCCACCAAGTACCTGATCAAGCTGAGGGAGGAGCTGAATCTTCATACAGAGGAATCGCAGTCGCAGCATCCGACGCAGTCGATCGTTTCCCCTGCTTCTCCCAAAGGCTCCGAGCAGTCTCGTTCCCACGAAAATTCAAACTCGGGAACTATTCAAAGTACGACGGAAAGACAGAACCTAAATGATGGCTTAGGCTGTATGCTCAAGCAGTTGAGCTGACCGGTGGAAGCAACGACGTCAAAGCACTCTATCTCCCAATGGCTTTAGAAACAATGCCGCTTGCTTGGTTCGACAGGCTTAAACCCGAGTCCACCGACTCCTGGGAACAACTCCATCGGATCTTCATTGAAAACTTTGCGGGTGTCCCAGAGAGATCAGATCCCGGGACTAAGCTCAGAACCTGTAAGCAACAGAAAAATGAATCAACGAGGGAATACTATAGGCGCTTCTCAGAGATCCGCTCCACAGTATCTGACATCACAGACAGAGAAGTAATTGACCTCTTTGGCAATGATATTTGCGAAAGGTACAATTACAAAGATTTCATCAAGCAGGACCCGACCACCGCTGACGAGTTCCATCGGGCCGTAAACTCCATGATGGCGACAGAAGAACGTACACAAGAGCGTTTCCCCGATAGAAACACGCAGGGTGATCGAGGGAACAACCAGAGAGGCAACCAGGCACCACAGCAAAACACCCGGAAAAGGGCAGGAGACAATACTGTTGCTTCCATTTAGCCTCAGAAGAAGGGGAACAAGTCATTCACCTTTGATGACTTACTCGACGGACCGTGCCCCTTTCATCCGAAAGCCGGACATCAGGCAAGGCACTGTCGACAACTCAAGGAGCGAGGCTTGAACTCCGACTTCAACAAAAACAAGTAGGACAAAGACAAGAAGACAGCTGAGGACCCTCTGCAAGAAACTGGTGGTTTCCAACACCCCAAAGGGACTATCAATGTCATTTTCGGGGGAGTAACTACCAGCGACAGCAAGAGGCTCCAGAAGCTTTCACTACGGGAGATCATGTCTACAGAACCAGCGACTCCTAGATACCTTGACTGGTCCGAGCATCCGATCAGCTTCTCCCGAGTGGACCAATGGACCAGCGTCTCCAATGCTGGGCACTACCCGCTAGTCCTGGATCCCACGGTCGTCGGGTTTACATTGAGCAGGGTACTCATTGACAGAGGGGCAGGACTTAACGTCATCTTTGCAAGCACCCTACGCAAGATGAATCTGGATCTCGCAACACAGCTCACACCATCAAGTGCCCCCTTCTACGGCATAGTACCCGGAAAGGCGGCTGTACCACTCGGAAGAATCATATTACCCGTAACTTTTAGAACTCAGATCAATTACCGGACTGAGTACATCAGTTTCGAGGTAGCCGACTTTGAGTCATCATACCACGCCATATTAGGATGACCAGCCATCGCCAAGTTTATGGCAGTACCTCACTACCCGTACCTTCTCCTGAAGATGTCGGGTCCTAAAGGAATCTTAACTTTCAGAGGTGACTTGAAGCGATCATTTGATTGTGACACTGAGGCTGTCCAAATCGCTGAAAAAGCTCAACTCACCCGGGAGTTACAAGAACTCGCTCAGATGGTGCATAATACCAAGCCTGGAGATTTAGAAATCCCAACCAAGAAGGCGGGTACTATCCAACCATCAACAGAAGTCTTTACAAAAAACATCGACCTAGAAACCGGTGATCCCTCCAAGACGGCAGTTATCAGCGGCCATCTATTCGAAGAATAGGAATCCACGCTCACCAAGTTCCTTAGAGCAAATAAAGATATATTTGCTTGGAAACCGGCTGACATGACGGGAGTCCCAAGGAACTTGGCTGAGCACAAACTGGAATTAAAAGAAGGGTCTAGACCTATCAAGCAAAGACTACGACGATTCTCACCAGAGAAAAAAGAGGCAATCAAGAAGGAAATAGCCAAACTACTCGCAGCTGGATTCATCAGAGAAATCCTCCACCCCGAGTGGTTAGCTAACCCAGTGCTAGTCAAGAAGAAGGACTCTGCCGAGTGGCGCATGTGTGTCGACTACACAGACCTCAACAAACACTGTCCAAAAGATCCTTTCGGATTACCAAGGATAGATCAAATAGTTGACGCCACTGCAGGCTCCGCTCTATTATCCTTTTTGGATTGCTACTTCGGGTACCATCAGATTGCCCTCAAGGAAGAAGACCAACCCAAGACATCGTTTATAACTCCCTTCGGCGCCTACTGTTATAAAACCATGTCCTTTGGGTTAAAGAATGCAGGAGCCACTTATCAACGAGCTATCCAAGATTGTTTAGGTGACCAGATTGGCCGCAACGCAGAAGCTTATGTCGATGATGTGGTCATAAAGACAAAAGATCCGACTACTCTGATACCAAACCTGGAGGAAACTTTCAACCGACTACGCGCATACCAATGGAGACTCAATCCCACAAAATGCGTCTTCGGAGTACCTTCGGGCCAACTACTCGGATTTCTTGTTAGCCATCGGGGCATCGAGGCTAGCCAAAAACAAATCACAGCTATCATCAACATGAAACCACCTACCTCAGTCAGGGATGTTCAGAAGCTCACCGGGTGCATGGCTGCACTAAATCGATTTATCTCACGGCTAGGAGAAAAGGGATTACCTTTCTTCAAATTACTCAAGGCTGGCGATAAATTTCAGTGGACGGAAGAAGCGGACAGGGCCTTTGAATGACTCAAAGGATACCTAACCAATTCACGTATACTGACACCACCAGAACCCAGGGAGCCGATGATGCTTTATATCACAGCTACCACACACGTTGTAAGCACAGCGATCGTGGTCGAGCGCAAAGACGACAAGCACATCTACCACACCCAGCGACCAGTGTACTACATTAGCGAGGTACTCTCCGATTCGAAGGTTAGATACCCACAAGTACAGAAATTACTCTACGCTCTACTCATATCTTCAAGAAAGCTACGGCATTACTTCGAGGCTCATGAGATTACAGTCATCACGGATTTTCCTCTGGGAGAAATCCTCCATAATCGTGACGCCACTGGGAGAATTTCCAAGTGGGCAGTCGAATTGGGGGCACTCAACATCAAGTTCACTCCGAGGAAAGCAATCAAGTCACAGGCTCTAGCGGATTTCGTCGCCGAGTGGACAGAGGTACAGCAGATCCAAGACAACGCTATTCCTGATCACTGGAAGATGTACTTCGATGGGTCCCTAAAACTCGGAGGAGCAGGAGCCGGAGTACTTCTAGTATCACCCGCCGGAGAGCAGCTCAAATACGTTCTGCAGATATTGTGGCCCGCCACCAACAACGAAGCAGAATATGAAGCACTACTCCATGGACTCAAGCTAGCAGTCGCACTGGGCACCAGGCGACTCCTAGTCTATGGTGATTCCTACGTAGTAATTTACCAAGTTAACAAAGACTGGGATTGCACAAAGGAAACAATGAACGCCTATTGCGCGGAAGTCCGCAAGCTAGAAAAACACTTTTCTGGGCTAGAACTCATTCATATTACCCGGGATCTTAATGTGGCAGCAGACATCCTAGCAAAATTAGGATCTAATAGAGCCATGGTCCCTAGTGGTACCTTCGTACATGAATTATCCAAGCCGTCAATCCAAGAGAAGGAAGAGGTTGAGTCAGCACCATCCATCCAGGTTCTAAATATAGCACCCGACTGGACACAAGTCTTCATTGACTACTTCAAAGAGCATAAACTGCCAAGTGACAAAACTGCCGCAGAGCAAGTCACCAGACGTAGCAAAAACTATGTTTTAGTCGGGGACAAGTTATATCGATGCGGAGCTTCATCAGGAATCCTCCTTAAATGCATCTCACCAGAAGAAGGCAGGGAAATCTTAAATGAAGTTCACTCTGGGTGTTGCGGCAACCACGCAGCTTCAAGGACACTAGTCGGAAAAATCTTCAGATCAGGGTACTATTGGCCCTCAGCATTAAAAGACGTAGAAGACTTAGTCCGTCACTGTCAATCATGCCAGTTTTTTGCTAAGCAGCAGCACGTACTCGCACATGAATTGATCTGTATCCCTCCGTCATGGCCTTTTTCGTGCTGGGGACTCGACATGATAGGACCTCTCAAACGTGCTCCAGGCGGATTCGAATACATCTAGGTCGCAATCGACAAATTCACAAAGTGGATTGAGTACATGCCTTTGGTCAAGTTCAATGCATCCAAGTCAGTACAGTTCATGAAGAGCATCTTTCACCGCTTTGGGATGCCGCACAGAATCATCACCGATCTTGGGTCCCCTTTCACGGCTACTGAATTCAAGTCATGGGCCAGCGACTGCGGAATCAAGATAGACTATGCATCAGTAGCTCATCCACAGTCCAACGGCCAAGTTGAATGAGCAAACGCCCTGATTCTTGCAGGATTAAAACCAAGATTATTTGACCTCCTAAAAGATCACGACGGAAAGTGGGTCGAAGAATTGCCTAAGGTAGTCTGGGGGCTACGGACACAACGAAGTCGGGCAACAGGCCAAACTCCTTTCTTCCTGGTATATGGCACTGAAGCAATCCTCCCGGCTGACTTAATCTGGAACGCTCCACGCATAGAGCAGTTTAACGAAGGCGAAGCCGATGACACCAAGCGGCTAGAAGTCGACAGCCTTGAAGAAGCCCGATTAACCGCACTCTTTCAGTCAGCAAGGTACCTTCAAGGGATGAGACGCTACTACGACAAGAACGTCCATCACCGCACTTTTCAAGTAGGCGACCTGGTCCTGAAGAAAATTCAGAATACTATAGGGCGCCACAAGCTTATGAGTCCATGGGAAGGACCTTACATTGTATCCAAAGTAACAAGACCCGGGTCATTTGAGCTAGTCAATGAAGATGGATCTCCACTGCCAAATTCATGGAATATTGAGCACTTGAAGAAATTCCATACCTAAGGACTATGCTACAAACCTGACCCAGGGCAATTGTATTTATCAGTTGGATATTAATAAAGTTTGGAATTCATCAGAAAATAAGAACCTTCAAATTATCCAGGCTTTTTCTACATTTCATCATGACTACTCAGTCGCAAAAAGTCTCTGCAATGGCAGGGCTCTCCACCGACTAATATTTAATACTACTCGGATGGATTGGTTCAGAGGTAACCATACTCGAGTTACGAGCTTCGAGCTCAATACAACTCACAAGGTAGTACGGCATAACACCCGGCTATCAGCCTATAGCGAATATGGCATCTACAAAAGTAGACACTAGTTCCTATAAGGCATAACAAGGTCGGGTAATACTCACCTTGTTAAATATTTATTGGACAGGGGTCCATCCACTATCGCACTCAAGCTGCGAGTACCAAGAGGATATGATTCACCCTGAAGGAACCATTATCACGGTCCTCCAAGAGGTGCTTGATCAACTTTATCCCTTGAACAAGGGTACTAAGAGTAGTACTCGGGCAAGACTAAGTTCTCTAAATACAATCGTTAGAGAAACGAAGTCACACGACCCAAATCAAAGTGCTAGAGAGCACTTGGATAGACCCGTCTAGTCAGACGCCTGGTCACACATCCACTTCAAACAAAAACGACCTATTGACAAGGAATCCCTTGCAATACCGCGTCGATTATATATGAATTGCACAAGACTCAAAAGTAGCTGATACTATGATTCTTTATACTTGATAATAAGTGTTTCAGGGAATACAAGCGGCGGTTCAACAATGAAGGAGACTAAATTTCTCTACAAGATCTAGAATCTGTGAGTACTCCTCCACCGCGGTCTTCACCACCTCTTGCATCGCTGCAAGGTCCTCGTCGCCTTTACCTTCAGGGAGGGTCATCAGAGCAGACAAGTCGAAAGACGGCAGATGCAATCGCAGCGTCGCCATCAGACCTTGCACCACAGAAATCGACATATCCTTGATATATTGAGCCAGCCGCCCAGGCGCAGCCTTGGCCAGATCAATCAAAGTCGCCTCGACTCCTTCTGGTACCGGAATCATGTTTAGGATGGGCTCAACGGCATGCTCCAAGGCCTTCAAGGAAGCTTGCGAAGACTCGAGGGCTTCCTGCGACTCCTTGGTAGACTTCAAAGCCTGCAGAAGGTCCCGGTCAGCACCCTCACGCATCAATTTGGCTTCCTGAAGAGTACTTTGCGCATTAGCAAATACCTCCTCAAGCTCTGCCTGTTTTCGGTTGAATGCGTTCTGCCACCCAGAAGCCAGCTTATTCGCATCTGCATAAATATCAGTCGGTTATCATATAATCAGATTGACACTATGGAATCGACTGGCACAGAAAACTTCAAAGTTTACCCTCAAGCTGCTTTTTGGAAGCCTTCTTCAGCTCCTTCATCTTCTGCTCCATAGAGGCGGCCTTAGCTATCAGCTCAACCTCACGGTCGTTTGCAGCGTCACGCTCCGCTACCACCTCCTTGAGGCTGCCCTGGAGTTCATTGATGCGGTTATGCAGAAGCTGGGTGGCTACTTTTTGACTAATCTGATCCTGGGCAATGTAGTCCCGGAGCTCTTGGTTCTCACGGGACATCTCCTGGCGAATCCGGGTGACCTGATCCCTAACCTTGAAGTCAAAGGCCTACATAAAAACACTACTGTGAGTATTCGGACGCGACTACAGTACAATAAGAAGAAATTGAGAATCTTACCTCAACAAATTGGTGAAGAGCTTCAACAGGAGCTCTCACTTGATCACTCAGCTCCTTCAACCGGGTGAGGTCCTGATTATACCCGGATACGTCGAGAGTTGCCCCCTGGCGCGAGGACTCGGGCGCATCTACAGACCCTCCCTGTTGACGAGTTGAAGCTTCTGCACGGATATCCGCCAAAACCATCTCCAGGGATGGTTCATCCGGCTGTCGTGTGCGGAAAAACAAGTCATTAAATACCCGGTCAAACTCCAACTGAGCAGGAGAACGAAAGATGGAGAAGGGCACACCAACCTGAGGCAATGGGAGAACATCTGCATCAGGTGCCGCATCGGCCTGTGACTTGGACGGAGAGGAGCCGGGCAGCGGATCTACCTGGCTAAAGGTCGGCAGAACGCTAGATTCATCTTTGTCTGGCGCCTCCGACTCCTCTACCGCCTGGGGATAAGGGACGATACTCGAGGCCGCTGCAGCCGGCTTCGTTTTTCTACAACGGACAAATAGTCATGTTAGTTCCAGAAATATGCAAATACTTTGATAGTAAAGTCTTGTAATTTACTTCATGAGCTTCAATGTCCCCGGCAACTTCAAGAGAGGCTGCTTCAGTAGTGCATCCGGAACCGGAGTGTCTTCAGGGATTGCACCACTTGAAGCTCCTTGGGTCGTTTCAGCATCTGGAACAAAGACATTTATAAGATAAGAGTTTATCAAAATCCAAAAGGACTACAAAGTACTCGGGTTTTCCCTTACCAGGAGCACCCAGAATATAGTGCTTTTCAGATAACTCTTGTGATAAAAGAATTTTTCGACAAGCACGGCGATTACCAGTGCGAGCCTTCTTGGGGACGGGTCCTCTGGCTTCTTGCTATGAAGGCGGCAACCTCTTCCGGCTACTTTCATCTTCTGGGTCTATAAGCATGACATCAGAGTCAGTTGAATCTATGTCAAGCCAGTCAAGATCTTCAGGAAAGCTTGGTTTGTTGGGAAGATCCTCACTTCGAATAGGACCCCCCAAAACTATGCCTCCACCTTCTTCAGTCACCGGAGGCAGGGAAGGACAATCATTGTCATCTCTCCCCTGGCCCTAGAAGAGAAGAACATTCAGTCAGGTCAGAAGGATATTTATTCAGAACCTCGAGGACATGGTAAATCAATTACTTACCTGAGGCAGAGGGTTAATGGCGGAGAATGTTGTCACCACTGGAGCAAGGTGTTCACGACTCTTGAGAAGCCGGTTCACCCTCCATAAGACTTCGCAGTCTGACAACTGTTCGACGGTATGACGTCCCGGGTCATTCTTACCCAGGTACTCAAAGCCAAAATTGGCTCGCTGTTGAAGAGGATGGATGCGTCGTGCAACAAAATCTTGGACGACAGAGTATCCGGTCAGGCCGCTGAGGTTTAATGCCTCTATGGAATCAATAAGAGGTCAGATAGCCTCTAATCCTTCAGCAGTAATCTTGTCTCTCCACTCACGGCACTTTCGCGGAGGCCACCCGTCGTGACGACAAAGCGCTGGCGGAGGGTTTGCCATATAAAACCAGCCGACTGCCCAGTCTTTGATAGAATTCGACAACTCTACAACTATGTACTGATTAGCTACCTCTAGCCTTAGTTGGATGCTAGCACCGCCGACTACCTCTACACTAGCATCACTGGGTTGACACTTCACCCAGAAGAAATAACGGAAGAGAGTAAAAGAAGGGCAGATACCCAGAAAAGCTTCACACAGATGGGTAAAAATTGCAATGTGGAAGCATGCATTGGGAGTGATATGGTTGAGAGTCAAACCATAATAGTGCAGCAATCCACGAAGAAAGTCAGAAGCAGGAAGCCCCAATCCCCGCTCGACGAAGGACTTGAACATCACTATTTCAGTAGTGTTGGGGGCAGGAGCGCGGTGATCGGTGGGCACTCGCCATCCATCAAGTGGTTGTGCTCGAAGTAACCCTTGTTGTGCCAAGAACGCCAGCTCTGACAAGATGGTGTCTGGTTTTTTCCACGCCAATATGTCAGTTGGGGGATTGGGGTGCTTCGGCTTTCCGGTGGTGGTGATCCAAACCTTCTTCTTATCACCAACGGCTTGTCTCTTGGGACCCATGTTGATGACGAGAGATTTTCTACGCATCAACAAATGGTTAGCTAGGGGATTTCTAACTCTAAAGGCAATGGCTTGATGAAAGCGTGAGGGACATACAGCCCGACGGTGGCTTATTATAGATCTGTTTCGGCAACCGTTCATCTCTCGCAAACAGTGTTAAGAGACTGTTCAAAACCCTAACATGAGAGAAAGCGCTACAAACGGCGTCAGCTACAGCTAAACAGACAAGTTCCTTCTTTCACAAGATACATTTAGTACTCGGATATCAAGAAAAAGGACTCGGAAAGTATTCCAAGTACCCGGATTTTATTTATTATTACTCGGAATTACAACAGAGATACATGGCAACATCTTGAGATACAGCAATTACCAGCACAAGTACAATCAGGATGTAAAACCCTACTCTAGTGTAATCAAGGTACAGAGTCTTGATGCCTATTGCACCAAGGACCAGGTTCAGTGAGACGCAGTAAAGGAGACACAGAACCTTGGGTAGACACATGAGCCTTTTCAGTGCCTCCCAAGGTGAGTCTCAGGCACCACCCCAATGCTCAAGGAACTCCGGGGAAGACCATCACCCTCACCGCCCTTTTGACAACCTGTAACTCCGAGGTTATCTACGAGTGGTAGTCACAAGAGTTCTTTTAGGCGCACCTCTGTATCCCTCTGCTCGCGACCACTTGGAAACCACCCTGGCGGATGGTCCTTTCACAAGAGTTCTTTTGGGCACCTCATCTATTTTACAGAAGGAAGACACCCGAGGGCTCGGCCATCTCAGCTACTGATGCTACAATATTCATGGGACTAAGAGAAGTTCTACACTCGAAGGGATATGAGTCTTTCGCTTCCCAGGCAGGGTATTTATAGATGGATCATCTTGGTCTATAGACTATGTTCATGGACAAAAGCGATTGACGGATCAATAATTCAACCTATGCACTGTGCCACATGTGAAGCCTGGCACTGGTGATTGATTCTTACGCGCACTTCAAGAGGAAGGCGACAAAAGTTTGCAGTTGCAGAACAAGACAAAAATCATTAATGCGTACAGCTGGAACAGTCATTGATCAGTTATTGCTGACTTCACAGTAATTTTTAATTCAGTGGGGGTGATAAGGGATGTTTGTTGAAAACATTTCCCACCTGAAGCTGAATATCTATTACTCAGATGGAGTAAGCAATGAATTGGTGGCATGTTCCGACTCCTTAAAACCTTTATGGATTACCTGGTCCTGTATTTGGAAGATCCCAAACACCGACTACTATAGTACTCGGAACTCAGGCTCGGGACTGCAGGGTATAATCTATAAAGAAAATATTTTTTCTTATTCGAGAAAAGGCTTCAAAGATCCTCAAAGTTATTAAAAATAACAAGAGGCTCGGGGGCTACACCCCATGGGTGCACTTTTTGGAAAAAGTGCACGCCATGGAAATTTTTTTAACTACGGAGCACTTCAAGATTTCTCAAGACATTACTCGGAGATTCTCAAGAAGAAATTGGAAGATAATGTCGTGAAGAAATGACGAAGAGCTCGGGGGCTTGACGGACTAGGATGTCAGAGATAGCATCAGTTGATGATTACTCCGACTAATCCCGGGCGGCACGTGAGATCCGAAGGCTTGTTACGAAGTGTACTTAGATTAGGACTCTCGTTGTAACTTAGTCGAGTTCTTAAAGGAAGTCTCGTAATCAGAATAGGCTCTTCTGATGTAACCGACTAGGACTCGGCCTGCGCTGAGACGTACCCGGATATATAAGGGGAAGTGGGCGCAGGCTCCAGACGATGGAACTTTGAATCATAATCATACACAAGGCACACGCCGCACTGGACGTAAGGTATTACGCTATTCAGCGGCCTGAACCAGTATAAATCGCTGTCCCTGTATACTCGCCGAGTCCTACGAACGCCGATCCCCACCGAACAAATCGTCTGAGATTACTCAAGACGAATTGCCGATTAACAAACACCGACATAGTGTCCCTAGACCTGCCCTTACAGTGCTTTCCTGTAGCAGTGCGTATATAACGACAAGCACGATGGAAATGCCACCGTTCAACTATTACTACTACATATACCTAATTGTTCAATTGATCGAAAGCAGTAGATTTATTACCATCTACTCCCTCCGTCCCTAAATAAATAGATTTCTAGAGTTGTCCTAAGTCAAACTTTTAAAACTTTAACTAAATTCTTAAAATAATACGTCAAGATTTATGATATCAAATTAGTATCATTAGACACATCATAGAATATATTTTCATAATATATTCATTTTATATCATAGATATTTTTACTCTTTTCTATAAAGTTGGTCAAACTTTAAAAATTTAGACCGGCACAGATTCTAGGAATCGATATATTCATGGACAGAGGACATTTTAATTTATATAAGCCCATTCCACGGGCCAGTCAAATTTCACGGTTTATGAATTATATATAGTATGATGCTTCCTTGCTTCAGTAGCGCAAGTGCTTGTAATTTGCCATGGATGCAAACGCCGCAGCTAGCTCTTTTGGTGCGTGAACAACACAAGGCGGATCTCGATCTTCGTGTGTGCATGCATGCGTGAAAGTTTTCATGTCTTCGATCCCTGGCTTGCTATAACCGTGTCTTTACGTTGCTTGCTTCCCGATGCATGACCTTGAGCACGGTGTATCATTTCTCAAATAATAACCCCTGCTTGTTGTTTTTCAGTCCATTTGCTTTCCCTAACGTGGCAAATATATAAATTCGTTGCTGTCAAAATTAACTACTCCCTCTATTCCAAATGGTAATAAGTTATTCTGGTTTTTAAGATATGTAGTTTTTGAGATTTATTTAGACATAATATTATGTAAGTATGTAGAAAAAATTATATATCAAAAAAAGTCAGAACTACTTAGAATGGGGAGCACTTGTTTATATATAATTTTCCACTGCTGTATATTTTTCTTGATTGTGCATATTGCTAGATGACTATAAATTTCAAATTAAGGCATCTTCTGTTTATATTTTACATATTGCATTCTTCGTTTTGATTTTAAGCATTACATATAATTGTTATTTACTCTCTCTCTCTCTCTTGCACGCGTTTAATTTGTGTCTTGAATCTCTGGTAGGCCTCTGTAGTTAAGTTTCAAGATCAGATGCCACGCAAAGTCAGTAATTTCAAAGTTAACTATAGCTAGGTTATTGAAGCCTTAGATCCCTAATTGGGACTAGTAAAGTAATATTTTGGCAGTACCAGTTAGTATATGTCAAACAGTAAATAAAAGATTGTTTAATCTGGAGTATCATGGAATAACTTATAGACTTGCAGGGAATAGAAGAGGAATAGAGACGTTGGGATTTGGAAAGAAGGAACAGGAGGTTTAATTCCCTTGTTCCCCTTGACTCCCTGGTGCACCATTGCTATACCAGGTTAACTAAGGCACTGAAAATTTTCAAGTGCACCATTGCTATACCCCATATTACACATTGGGTAAATTTGTTGTTGTTGTAGGCTTAGTTAACCAGAGGACATTTCCAGATGCACCATTGCTACACCCTATATTACACATTGGGTAAACTTGCTATATCCTATATATTGCACACTGGGTAATATAATCTGTATAATCCATTTGCGGTGGAGTTAACGTGGAATATAAATCATTGGGTAAATCTATAGAAACCATTTGCACTATGGAGTCCGGGGTAATTTTTAACTTCTCATCTATTATATTCCATCAATTCTTAGAGAACATATTATTTTAATAGCCATAATTTTTAAGAGCCAACAACTGAAAAGTATCCATATCATCTAGCAAAGACAATATTCATGAGCAAATACCAATATTTGATAGATGTCATGCATACAACAAATTTACCCATCCACATTACCCAGGAACTAGTCCAAAAAGTGTAGGCTACAGGTCCATGCAGATGAAATGGTAAACACACGTCATGTCTCACAAGAGCAAATTTGCAGAATAGCACAATAATGACAGTGTTGTAGATAGACGCCTGATTGCTTGTTCTGACACTACTGGAAACGGCTGCTTTGCCGATAACACTCGGCAAAGACCATCTGGCGCTCGGCGAATCCTATGCCGAGGGCTGCTCTCGGCAAAAAACCTCACGGCAAAGGAGCCTTTGCCGAGGGCCATTTATCAGGCTCTCGGCAAACCTTTTACCGAGGGCCCGACCGGCTCTCGGCATAGAAAAGTGGTCGTTAACGGCTGTCCCTATTGACGGTAGGTTTGCCGAGGGCTAAGCCGGCCCTCAGCAAAGGCGTTACATGTGCCGAGAGCCGGGCCCTCGGCAAAGCGATAATTTTTTTATTATTATTTTTCTGTGCCGAGGGTTATCCGGGGTCAGCTCTCGGCAAAGAAATTTTGAATATTTTTTTTTGGAACCTCTTCGCCGAGGGCTATCTTAGCCGGCGCTCGGCAAACCTCGGACTTTGCCGAGGGCTATGACCAAAGCCCTCGGCAAAGCTGTGGAAATTACGTTCTGTCTCCCCAGCTTTGCCGAGGGCTATGGCCAAAACCCTCGACAAAGGGCCTCTTTGCCGAGAGCAACCCTCGGCAAAGCTGGGTAAATTTTGATTTTTTGTTTTCCAGTTCTGTTTTTCCTTTTCTCTGACACTATCACACATATATATATCACATTCATCACATATCACATATATATCACATTTCACGTCACAGAACATATATATATCACATCACATAGTTCAATAACATATATGTCCTCAAATCACATAGTTCACATCACATAGTTCAACAACATGAGACTTCAGTGACACACGAGGATAGTCCAAAGTTCAATCTACTACACCTCCGGCCAAACGGGCCACCCCTGAGAACTGCCGCCTGCTTGACCCCCGGTCGGGTTCCATCCAGGAGCCTGGCGGTTGTTCGAACCTTCTGACGGAGGAGGCTACAAAAGGTCATGTTAGACAAGGAAATGAAAAAATGAAACACTGAAGTATTGATACTCACAGGAGCAGCTCCGGGGTCCAGAGGCGGTGGTGGAGGAGCCATGAGCGTCTAGGGCACGGCCATGCCCTAGGAGGCCATGAAGGCGATGAGCTCCGCCATCTGCTTAGCTTGAGCCTCCATCTGGGCCGACATCTGTGACCGCATCTGGGTCTCGGACACCTGGCGCTCCTGCCTTTCTCTTTCCAGGCGGGCCTGCGATAATACAAAGTGAATGTTAGAACAATGCAAACATTTAAAGATCAATGTACGATGAGTTAAAAAGAAATAACCTCGAGCTCGGCGACCCGCGACTGCGCAGGCGATGGGCGTGGGCGTATGGGGACGCTCCCGCTCGTGCTCTGTGCTCGGAGCTGGGACAGAGTGGGAGTGGAGGCCGTGTCGATGACGCCGTCGCCAAGCCAGAACCGCCCGTGCTTCTTCCCTCCTCCTATCCTCATGACGATGCTCCCGTCCAGGTCCGCGGTGGCGGGATCAAAGGTGTCCCCATGGACCGCCCTTGCCGCCTCTGAGTAGTCAGTGAGGCGGGAGTGGACGCTGGAGTTGGTGTACGCGTCGGCGGGATCGTCGGGGTTGTAGGAGGTCTCCGCTGCCGTGGCCTTGCCCTTGTGGGACATGGCGTATGCCGCCACCATGCCGCAAGGCTGGCCACCGTGTGCCTCCGACTGCGAGGAAGACAACAAGATGATTAGCAATCAGGCAACATTTGATCGAGGAATTGATAAAGTCTTTCACGTACCCAAGCTTGTGCGTACTCGGCGAGGTTGCGGTTGCCCTGGTGGTGTGGTACACCTGGCATTTGCAGACGCGCCTCCCGGGCCTCGGCGTGGTGGGCCGCCCACTCTTCGGAGAGCCACCGGTCCACGATCATCTCCCAGCACTCGGGAAACGACTGGCACCATTGGGGGATCATCTGCACATCATCAAGTATTTCACGTCTAAGCGTCAGATGAAAAGTACCAAAGCTTAATCTCAAAAGAAATCACTTACCTGCAAGAACTGCGCCCGGCCCAGCGTCATGCCTCTCGCCTGGGCCTTCGTCACCCTCGTGGCCAAGACCGTGGCGTTGTAGGTGATGATGGCCTGCAGTCTCGCCTCGTAGATCATGTCGGTGACGAGCTTCCTACACGCCCGGGTAGCCGTCACCTCTGCCACTGCCTCCTTCCCCGGCTCGCACTTGAAGTAGTTCTGCATACAGACACAATACGAGGCGAGACAATAATTAAAGAAAAAATATGATGAAATTGATATTGTTTGACGAAGACTTACCCACAGCTCCGCTCTAACCCGCGCCGCCTTGTTGGGGAAGTCTGGGTCTGGGGCGACGCTGTAGTGGTCAAAGGTGTAGGCCGGCTCGTGCCTCCCGGCATATTGTACTATGCCGGGGTACTGCTCGCGGCACAGGAGACCCAGGATGTCGTTGGGTTTGCGGCCTTTAGGCCCCACAAAGTCCCATCCCCTGCACAAGTGATTAAAAAAGATTATTAGCTTCTATTTCTATTTTGAGTCTCATCGTACGAACAGGTAGTTAGAACATGTACTTTTGTCCGATGGGCGTGATCACTGGGCGTCGGGCACGTGGCGGCAACGCCGGGAGGCTGGCGGGACCTCTCAAGTAGGGCGGGGACACCCCTGAGGCACCCGAACACCCGTCCGCCTCGTCCTCCTCCTGCTCGTCCTCCTCCTCTGCCTCCTCGGCCAATGGTGCCTCCTCCTGCCGTTGGGCCTCGGGCGTGGCCGGCACCTCCTCCTCCTCCTCCTGTGGAGACGGCTCCCTCCGGCGGCGGCCACTCCTCGTCGAGGGCCCGTCGGCCTACGAGCTGCGGTACAACCAACTCAACCGCCTCTGACGTCCTCCCGGCATCTTGCTTCGACCTCCTGCATTTAAAAAGAACAAACAATGTTGTATTAGAAATAACATAACCAAATATATGCAATATAAATAAAACAATAGATCCTAAAAATATAACATAATATTACATGTATTAGAAATATTACAATGTTGTATTAGAAATAACATAACCAAATATTAGGTGTCAGCCTCGTTCTTCCAGGATCGAACCAATGGCATTTGAACATGACAGAATTCAAAGGCTTTTCACCGTGAAATGAAAGTTTGTATATTTCTTCAATTCTTCCATAGTAGTCACGGTTGTCATTGCCTGGAGTACAAACTCCGCTATTTGTGGTTTTTCGATTGGGCCGACTCTGCTCGTAGCTTGATGTGTGGAAGCGAAATCCATTCACGTCGTAACCGTTAAATGACTTGACCCTACGGTCAAAGCCTTTTGCAACCTGTCTCAGCTCTTGACTCATAGACGCATCGGTTTGAGCCTGCAAGGGGACGCAAGATATATCGTTATACGGTCAGAACGTAAGAGCAAGTTGGAACGTCAGACTAAGTACGACCTTGGTAGGACGGTACCTTCTTTCGGAACCAAGAAATGAAATCAGGCCTCCCTTGCCCCGCACCATTTGCAATTAGGGTTTTAGCTGCCGCATCAGAAAGAGGCCTTGGTCCATTCGAGAACAAATGAAGAAATTCACTGTACGAAACAAAAAGAATGGTGTTGGGGAGTGACGACGAATTGGATGAAGATAGATAACAACTTACCCCATGTACGGGTCCAGCTCATCAAGGTTGGTAAGCACGTATAGCATGATCTTTCGCCACTCTTCATAGTTCAACTGCTTAACTGTGGATCCACTTGTCGTGCCGAGTTGGCCTCGAAAAAGGCTAAGACTCGATTCATTTTCTCCAGCATTGTAACGAGGGGGTGGATTATGCACGCTAGGAAGGTTCTCAGAGTAGTATTCTTCAGTGAAGTTGGACACCTCCTCCAGAATGGATGCCTCTGCAATGGAAGCCTCAATTTTGGCTTTGTTTCTACATTTCTTGCGAAGAGTCTTCATATTTCTCTCGACTGGAAAGCACCAACGCCATTGCATAGGCCCTCCCATTCGAACCTCATTTGGGAGGTGTACGATCAAATGAAGCATCGGAGTGAAGAAGCCTGGTGGAAAGATTTTCTCCAGCTTACAGAGCAACACAGGTGCAGCTTTCTCCAAGTCATCAATGACGGACCGAGATATCTCCTTGGCATATAGCTGGCGGAAGAAATAGCTCAACTCTGCTAGGACAACCCACATAGGCTCAGGAACATAGCCTCGAACCATCGCCGGAAGAAGCCGTTCGATCCATACGTGGAAGTCATGACTCTTCATCCCTAGGACTCGCAGAGTAGATAAGTTGACTCCTCTCGTTAGATTCGCTGCATATCCATCAGGGAATGTCAATGTCTGGATCCACTGAAGTATTTCTTTCCTTTGTGGCCTGCCCAAGACGAAATCGACCTTGGGCCGTGTCCATCTCCTGCCGGGCTGAGGAGGCAGCATCTCTTGCTTTGGTCTATCGCACAACAGTGCCAGGTCTAGTCTAGCCTTAGGGTTGTCCTTAGAATTTTCAGTGTCCATGAGTGTTCCCCAAAGCGACTCAGCGATGTTCTTTTCAGTGTGCATTACATCAATGTTATGTGGCAGAAGAAGATCGTCATAATAAGGGAGTCTTTCCAAGCCTGACTTATGAGTCCACATATGCTCCTGACCATACCCCGCAAAACGATCGTCTGTTTCGTTGAACTAGAGACCATCTATCTGAGCATGAACCTCGGCACCGGTCAGCATCCGAGGTGGAGGATCTCTCACCACGACACCTTTGGTAAAGTTCTTGGTGTCCCGTCTGAAAGGATGGTCAAGAGGCAGGAATTGTCGATGTTGGTAGAACGCCGAATACTTGCCACCATTCTTCAACCAGATAAATCTCGTAGTTGTCTTACAAACTGGGCATGAGAACTTGCCATGGACACACCAGGCACAGAATATCCCATATGCCAGGTAGTCATGCAGTGAGTACAGGTACCAGATGTGCATTGTGAAGTTAGACCTTGAAGCTCGGTCGTATGTCAATACCCCTTCATTCCAAGCAGTTTCCAATTCATCAATCAGAGGCTCCATGTACACACCCATGTTATTCCCCGGGTGTCCAGGAATTATCAACGACAAGAAGACAGTATGACGTTGAAATAGGACGCCGAGGGGGAGATTGAGGGGGATAACGAAGACGGGCCAACAGGTGTACGGGACAGCCATGAGTCCATAGGGATTGAAACCGTCCGTTGCAAACGCAACACGAACATTACGAGCCTCTCTAGCTTTGTCATGATGGATGCGATCGAAGTGGGCCCATGCTTCACCATCGGCGGGATGTACCAACTTCTCAGGATTGTATCGGGTACCCTGTTTGTGCCATGTCATCTGTTTCGCGGATTCCTCGGTCATGTAGAGACGTTGGATCCTCGGTGTGAACGGCAGGTAACGCAGGACTTTCATGGGGATAGAAAGCTGCCTCTTCGGTCCTTCACCATCGTCTACCTCCATGTATCTCGACGCTTTACACTTCGGACAGTAACCTGCATCCGTGAGATCTTTCCTGAAGAGGACGCACCCATTTGGACAAGCATGTATCTGCTCATACGGCATCTTCAGGGCACGAAGCAGTTTCTGTGACTCGTACAGGCTCTTTGGAATATGTGGCCGTCCGGAAGCATGCTACCAAATAGGGCCAACATACCATCGAATGCATCTCGACTCAGGTTGAACTGGGACTTGAACCCCATCACACGGCCAATGGCATCTAGTTGAGAAACCGTTGTCCGATCGTGAAGTGGTTTCTGTGCCGAAGACATCATCTCGTAAAATGCCTTTGCGGTCTTCTCCATCTCCTCCTCCGTACATCCTTCAGCGTACTGTGCTTCTTGGAAGTCATCTAACATGTCTGCTACCCCCGCATCATCATCAAAGTCCTCCAGACGTGGTCGCACTGCCTCCGCTCTCAAACGATGTGCTTCACCATGGTAGATCCACCGGGTGTAGTCCGGCGTGAATCCATTGTTCACAAGATGTTTAGCCATGTTCTCCTTGTTTGCCTTCTCCGGTTCCCACATCTGCTGCATGGGCACAACACTTTGATCTCTCCTCGCCGAGCCGCGCCAAATGCATTGTTCAAGAAAGCATCTGTCTTGCGCAACCATTCATCGGTGAAATCACTTCTGCTTCTACGGCCCGAGTACATCCACTGACGGTCATCCATCCTACTGTCATCCATCCGAGTACTTACATATCTACCTCCGAGTCCTAATCCCACCCGCGGATGCGTACATGAGGCCAGTTCCCATTGTCTGCCCCGAGCCGAGACAGAATTTCGGCAGCACCTCCCCGATGTTCTCAAGATACACGTCCCTGTAGGGAGAGTGTGTATCCGGAGAACAACAGGGAGGTGATGCCGCATATCATCTCGAATCGGGCCAGACCATGGGAACTAGCCTCATCGACGCATCTGCGGGCTGTCCAAGTAACGTGGACAATCCGAAACAGATACGGTTATCGATATGCAGAGACCTGCATACCTCCAGCCGTATCTCTTTCGGACGGGAGACGCCTAACTGGGTTCAATGACCTACGACCCTTTTCTGGGAGGAGACGTTATTTATACCTAGGGTGCCGGTGGAGTCAGGCTAGCGGCGTATGTAACGTAACGGCTCTAATCCCATGGCCCACTGATCACTGTCAACCACTGACAGTCGATCCGTACAGCCAAGAGATTAGGACCGGTTCCGCTACTGGGCTACATCGGTGCCCGATGTCCGCAGGATCATCTCACAATTCAGTTACAATCTCTTTAACATTTTGACAAATGACATCGGAGTAAATAGCGGAAGACTTAGATAACAATAGTTTTACAATCCAGGGTTCAACATAAAATTAAAGTGAAGTTATTACAGACCATAGTTCAAATAGATAGAGTTGGCAGAGTAGCATATGACAACAACTAAAGGTAAAGATACATCACCCAGCCCGAGGGTGAATAATCACTCATCGGCCTCGTCGGCCTCTTCCTGAACAACAGTCACACAGCAAGGTCCAAGGCATACTGAGGAATCTGTCATACCTGCAACATGGGTAATAAAACCCTGAGTACAAAGGTACTCAACAAGACTTACCCGACTAAAGAAAAGGGGAGAAGACTCAGGAATGAAAGGCTTAGGTAAGGCTTGAACAAGATCGAGAAATTTGCAGAAAAAGCATTTTGAGTTTTTCCGCCAGCAACAAGCACCTCGGGACTCTAACCCAAGAGTACAGGTCCAGCAACAAGCACCTCGGGACTCTAACCCAAGAGTACAGGTCCTGTTGGCAGAAAAAGCATCTTGTAAAACTTGTTTTTATTTTGGAAAGGTTCAAGTATTCCTCAGTTCTTCATCATTCATGATTCATTTTACATTTCAAAACATTCCTAGTTGAGAACCACTCTCCGTTGACAGTTAGTGGACCAAGTCTCCATAACCGAGGAGCAACGTTAATCCGGATAAAGAATACTCAGCTGAGGATCCCTATTCACACTGCATATGTAGCACCCAAGCTTGCATATGCCAACCCGTCTACCACGATTCCTCCAAGATTGGGCCCGGTCCTACGCCACCCGGAAGTACAGTACACCACTCCAATCCGGGACTCTAACCCACGTGGGTACATGCTACTTCCGCCATCTCTCCACTCCCAGTGCGCGGTTGTCGGTCCAATAATGGATTTCTCGGAGCCAGAGCTTTCCGTAGTATGTGAATAGTTACAAGTCTTGACCAGCAGGCCCCCATACGGATGGTCCCTAATTTTCCAGCCAGAACTACACCTTGGTTATATCTCACCCAAGCGTAATAGTCCTGTCAGTTTTTCAACCCTGTCCCGGTCGGTGTCAACTGTTGAGTCCCGGACTACAACATGACGGCACCGTACGCAAGGACACCCTCTTCTCGACAATGACCACATGCTAGCCAGGCAAGCAGTCATCGAACGGGAAGTAAAGCCAAATTCCCATAAAGATTCTTTCAGTGATCACACTTTTGAAATTGGCATTTTTGCAAATCTATTATATAGCATCACTAAGCATTTTGCAAATAGTTTTTAAAACAAGGCGGGTGGATCCTTTGGTGGAGGTAAATAATGCAGGAGGCAATTGGTCATCACACAACTCCTATAACCTAATGCAGTAATTTAACTCAAAAGCATTTAAGGAAAACATTTTATAAATAGAAGGGTTAAATGCACCGGGGCTTGCCTTGGATGGCAAAGAGAGCAGACTCGGGGTAGGAGTAGGTGTTGGAGCTCGGGGTCGCCTCGGGAACAGATCCTTCGGTGGCTACCTCGACTTCAGATCCTTCTTCG
The DNA here is from genome assembly GCA_009763385.1 of Coix lacryma-jobi var. lacryma-jobi. Taxonomy (NCBI): domain Eukaryota; kingdom Viridiplantae; phylum Streptophyta; class Magnoliopsida; order Poales; family Poaceae; genus Coix; species Coix lacryma-jobi. The sequence goes on from CM019824.1 coordinate 91,786,783, forward strand.
TCAACTATACGGATGCAATGATGAATGCTCATGAGAAAGATGATATGAACTTAAGGTGCAAGACAATGCCACTGATTCTAGATTACTCTAAAACAAGGCATAATCGAAATCTAGGTTGAGCATAAAAGGTAACCATTTCTTCCTTAAGCAATATTGATTAACCTAGACCTTATTATAATGATCCTAAGCATCAACCAAACATAGCATTACAAACATCATAGACCAAAGGGTAGGGATCTATGAATATCAATCAATCCAAGGATCACATCATCAATCACTTATTACCAACCCTAAACCATTTTTCTATTTTCCTAAATTTATTTAAAAGGTCATTTTATGAAGTTGCTCCAAAAATTACCAAATTAATCACATAAGTTCATTATGGTGTAAATAGATGGCAAAACAATTTTCATAATTTTTGGAGGTCATTAAGGTGCTCAATTAAATCTAGACATTAATTAACAAAAGGGACTATTTAGGAATTAAAATAAATGCTCAAAAATCAACTTGTTCCAAAAGACTTCAAAATTTTACCAGAGACTAAACATGACATAAGAAGCTCACAAAAATTTGTCTCATGATTTTTGGAGTTATAAATTACTCTCCAAAAATACCAAAACCTTCATTTATTAATTAAAAGGGAGATTTTTCATTTTCAAATTTCTGCAGAAACGTCAAGTTTTATATTTTTATAAAATACTCCAGAGCATAAAGAGTCTACCACAAAAATTTCAGCATTTTTGGATGCACACAGAAAATACCACAAAAAAGAGAAATCAGAGCACTATTCACATGTTTGAAGAAATAGAAAAAGGCACTGTTCTTCTCCTTCGCTCACGCCGGCGGTTACCCGACGGCGGCGAGATGGCGTTCCGGCCACGGCAGAGGCTCGCGGCCGAAACCAAGGGCATGGAGAGGTTCAGGAGCTCACCGGAAGTCAATGACGCGCGGCGGCGAGGCGAGGGGATGGTCGGAGCTAGGAGGTCGACGGAGCGGGGGTCGTCGGCGGACCGAACGGCGTCGCGACGGCGTTCCGTCGTTCCTGAGCACCACAAGAGGTCGCCGGGGTATGGTTAGACGCGCAAGGACACAAGGAAGATGAAACAGGGGTCGGAGGGAGATGATCGAGACCGGGGAGAGAGTATTTCTCAACCCGAGCCTTACCGGCGTTCCGCCGGAGATGGGAGGGACGGGGTTACGCCGGGCAACTGGAGGCGTCGGAGGTGAAATTGAGGAGCGGGAAAGCTTCGCAAGGTCACGGCGGAGCTTTTGGGCTAACTGGCGAAGAGGCGGAGGGTTCGTACTGGGCTGGCCACGGTGGCGGAGGCGGTGAGGGCTTCGGCTCACCGGCGGGGAGGTTTTATAGGCGCGCTCGGGGCGGAGAGGTGTCACGGGCAGGCAGGTAAGCTTCGCGGAGGCGTGCGCACTCGATTGCGTTCTGGCAGCAGGGTTGACGCGCGCTCGGGGCCTGGGCGTGAGCTCGCCGGCGTTGAACACGCGGCGGCGATGTCGGGAAGCAGTGGGGGACGGGTGCGAGGGTCAGCGGTTGCGCGTGCGGGTGCGGCGTGCTGTCGCGGTTGCAGGTGGCTGGTCGGGAGCAGACGGGCAGCAGTCAGGCGCGTGGCGCACGCGGCGACGGCGAGGCGGCCATGGCCGGGCCCCCCCCCCCCCCCTACCGGAGAAGAAGAACAGTAGCTAGGTCTAGGGTTTGACTTTCTGTTTTTTGCAAATTATTCTCAAAAGTTGAACTGTGCAGCAAAAACTCAAAATACCAAAGTTGTTCAGAAAAAAGAGATCTTCAACTTTGTCAATATGAACATTTTCAAATTCCAAATATTTTTTGAACTATATTTGAAAACAGCAAAGGGAACACTTTTTGGAATTTGAATCAATTCAAAATTATTTTTGATTTTATATAGAAACTTGAAAATATGTAAATATGAAAGTTGTTCCTCTTATCAAAAGCTACAACTTTGCTATTTTACACTTCTTCTGAAACTCATTAGTTTTCAAACTAATTTTGAAAACCAAAAAGGGGACAAAAGTTGGAGTTTGAATGAATTTGAAATAACTCAAAACTTTGTACTGCAACTTGAAAATTTGTAAATACCAAAGTTGTTTCTCTTGACCAGATCTACAACTTTGCTTTTTGGTCCAACCCCAAATTTTGAATAATTTTTAAATTACAAAGAGAGGGTTAAAATCCAGGGTTTTGGAAATCAGGGTTTTGCAAAGGAATTTGAAATCTGATTTTGATTTTTGAACTTTGGCCAACACAACAAAACTTCAAGGCACTAAATTTGAACAAGAATTACATAGAACTAGGCACAGAGGTGAAATTACCATTTTGCCCCTATAGGAAGAAGTGGGCTAATAAGGGTTTTTGCAATAGGGGTACATCACATAAAATGATATACTAAACAAATGCATACACATGAAATCATGATCAAGGTGATTAATGATGCTAATGATGATATGTCAAGTTAATTACATGCTTAAACACCAGAGGTGTTACAGCCTTCCCCCCTTAAAGAAATCTCGCCCCGAGATTCTGCGTCTTAAGAAAGGACAAAGAAGGGATAAAGGCAAAACTTTACATAGACAGGGATTCGAGAAAGTCGGGATAGTTCTTTGCCAAGAAGTCTTCAGATTCCCAGGTAGCTTCTTCTTCAGAGTGCTGGTTCCACTGGATTTTGTACCACCTTGTGGTAGTTCTTCGAGTAACTCGATCTTTGTGATCCAACACGCGAACTGGATATTCCGAGTAGGATAGATCAGGCTCTAGCTCGACACCTTCAACTTCCACGACATGTTCTGGTACTCGGAGGCACTTCTTGAGTTGGGAGACATGGAAAACATTGTGGACAGCAGAGAGATGATCGGGCAAACTTCCGCTTGTAAGCTACCTTGCCACCACATTCCAAAATCTCAAACGGACCAATGTAGCGGGGTGCTAACTTTCCCTTGACCCCAAAACGAGTGACTCCTTTGGTTGGTGAGACCTTGAGATATACGTAATCTCCAACTTGAAACTTCAGAGGTCGACGTCTCTTGTCAGCATAACTCTTTTGTCGGGATTGGGCAATCTTCATGTTCTCTTGTATCTGCTTGACTTTCTCTTCCATATCTTTGACCAGGTCAACTCCAAAGAATTCTCTTTCTCCGGGTTCAGACCAACTGAGAGGGGTACAACAACGGCGACCGTACAGTGCTTCAAAGGGTGCCATTTTGATGCCCTCTTGGTAACTGTTATTATAAGAGATTTCTGCCAAGGGCAAACACTGATCCCACATATCTGCGAAGGTGAGCACACAGGCTCTCAACATATCTTCTAACACTTGGTTGACTCTCTCAGTCTGTCCATCAGGCTGCGGATGATAAGCCGTGCTATACAATAGCTTGGTTCCAAGTGAGGTATGGAACGCTTTCCAGAACTTTGCGACAAACTGAGTACCACGATCTGAGATAATGGTCTTGGGTATTCCATGAAGCTTCACTATGTTGTTCTTGTACAAGGCGGCATACGTGGGGACGGCATAGCTGGTCTTGACTGGCAGAAAGTGAGCTTGCTTGGTGAGTCGGTCCACGATTACCCAAATGGAATCAAAACCTTTCCGAGTCTTGGGTAGTCCATTGATAAAATCCATGCTGATATCTTCCCACTTCCAGGCAGGTACAGATAAAGGCTGCAATTTTCCTCCAGGCTTCATGTGCACGGCTTTGACTTTTTGACAAGTATCGCAGCAAGCGACATAGCGAGCGATTTCAATCTTCATCTTTGTCCACCAGAATCTCTGCCTTAGATCCTGGTACATCTTGTTGCTGCCGGGGTGGATGGAAAATCTAGACAGGTGTGCCTCATCAAGGATCAACTGTCTCAACTCAGGCACCTTGGGACTACTAGACGGTTCTTGAACCAAACAACTCCTACATCATCGATCCTGAAACAATCAGCCTTACCGGTCTGGACCTTTTCGATGATGTGCTTGATTCCAGGGTTATCTTTCTGTGCAGCAATGACTTGTTCCTTGACCGATGTTTCTATCCTGACATTGTTCAGGCTTCCTTGCGGAACTATCTCAATACCCATCCTTTCAAGAGCATGGCACAAGGAAAGATCATAGGGCTTCGTCGTCAGACAGTTGCAGTACGACTTGCGACTGAGGGCATCGGCAACTACATTTGCCTTACCCGGATGGTAATGCACTTCGATATCATAGTCCTTGATTAACTCAAGCCATCTTCGCTGCCTCATGTTCAGCTCTTCTTGGGTGAAGATATACTTCAGGCTCTTGTGATCTGTGTACACATTGCAAGTACTGCCCAACAGATAATGACGCCATATCTTCAAGGCATGTACCACTGCTGCTAACTCAAGGTCATGGGTTGGATAATTCTCCTCATGTCGCCTAAGCTGCCGTGAGGCATAAGCGATCACTCGACCTTTTTGCATCAAAACACAGCCTAACCCAGTACCCGATGCATCACAGTATACATCAAAGGGTTTCTCGATGTCTGGTTGAGCTAGGACTGGTGATGTAGTTAGTAGTTTCTTCAAGGCTTGAAAAGCTTGCTCACAGGCTGTTGACCAAACAAAATCCACAGAATTCTTCAACAACTCTGTGATAGGCTTGGCAACTCTGGAGAAGTCTGGGATGAAACGACGATAGTATCCAGCCATTCCCATGAAGCTGCGAACTTCGCGGACAGTGGTAGGTGGCTTCCAATCCAAGATATCTGCCACTTTTTCAGGGTCAACTGACACACCTTCAGCGGACAGGACATGACCAAGGAATTGAATTCGATCTAACCAGAATTCACATTTACTGAACTTGGCATACAGCTGGTGATCTCTGAGACGAGAGAGAACGACATGAAGATGCTTGGCATGATCTTCAAGAGTTCTTGAATAGACAAGGATGTCGTCAATGAACACAACCACGAATTTATCAAGCTCTGGCATGAACACCGAGTTCATGAGATACATGAAATGAGCGGGGGCATTGGTCAAACCGAAAGACATGACCAAATACTCATATAGGCCGTATCTGGTGGTGAAAGCTGTTTTGGGAATAGCTTCGGGACGAATTTTTATTTGGTGGTAACCAGATCTGGGGTCAATCTTGGAAAACACTCTGGCTCCAGATAACTGGTCAAACAGAAGATCAATACGAGGCAAGGGATATTTGTTTTTGATGGTGACCTCGTTGAGTGGGCGATAATCAACGCAAAGACGAAGACTTTTGTCCTTCTTCTTCACAAAGATAGCAGGACAGCCCCAAGGAGACGAGCTTGGGCGAATGAAACCCTTGCCCAACAAATCTTGTAATTGGATTTTTAGTTCTGCCAACTCTCTGGGAGGCATTCGATAAGCTCTACGGGATATAGGAGCAGTCCCGGGCTTTAGCTCTATAGCAAACTCAAAATCCAAAGATTGATTTTTGAACGAAACTGACTGATAAGATTCATTGATACAAGGATAGATAACTGATACAAAGGTTCGATAGATAACCACAGACTGACAAAGGAAAGGTACAAGACAAGATACAAACTCGACTAGACTGAAGACCAACTAACGCCCCAAACCTAGACTTAAGGCTTTAGGTGAGCAGATGGCATAGACACAACGAGTCTAGTCATCGTCGATGAAGATCAACTCTTCGTCATCATTATCATCCTCGATGATAAGCTCAGGCTCTTCCTCCTCATCTTCATCTTCAACGTGGACATCTTCAGCAGGTTCTACTTCCTCATTCTGATCAGGCTCATGTTCCACTTCAGGTTCCTCCACGACTCCGTCTTCGGGGTCTTCCATAGCCGGGGGTACCAAGGGATGGAGTTGATCATGCAGCTGATGCACTTCCTCATGAAGCATATCATTGAACTGCTCAATCTGGGCGGTGTATTGCTGCAGTCCATGGAGCTGGGCTCTGGTGACATCCTCTCGGATCCATGTTGCATCACGCTGTTGGATAGCGCGAACCACATTCCGGTTAGCTTCCTCAAGAGCGGCTCGTGCCTCATAAAACTCCATGCGGGAAAGGTAAAAGTCATGCTCCATATTCTCCATTTCAGCCTTCAGATTCTTGATTTCCTCCTTCAGCTGCTTGCGGGTGCGGCGGGGAAAGCTACGACCATAGGAGGATTCTCCAGTCTCTTCTCCGGTGCGTGGCGCCAGCTGGTGACGCGGCACACCGTTCGGTCCAGTCGACTTGCGGGCAGTCCGCTTGATGATGGCCATATCTGGACAAGAGGTTATAGATGAGAAAGGCTAGCAAGAAAAGGTATAGGCATGCTAACCCAACGAACTCTTTTGTATACTTAAGTGAATGTGACATGATGCATGAATCGTTCCTACGGAACAAGGCAATGCAACTACTAAGGTAAGGTACATAGGGCTTATACAAGTTGTCTTGCTACTAGTTGCCAAAGACAAGATGAGATGAGAGAAGCAATTTGGACTCAAAATAGTCAGGTTTAGTTTTTGTTAAAAACATTTTGAAGTTTTCGCAAAAAGATTGCAACGTCATAGTGAGATGCTCCGATACCACTCTGTAACGTAACGGCTCTAATCCCATGGCCCACTGATCACTGTCAACCACTGACAGTCGATCCGTACAGCCAAGAGATTAGGACCGGTTCCGCTACTGGGCTACATCGGTGCCCGATGTCCGCAGGATCATCTCACAATTCAGTTACAATCTCTTTAACATTTTGACAAATGACATCGGAGTAAATAGCGGAAGACTTAGATAACAATAGTTTTACAATCCAGGGTTCAACATAAAATTAAAGTGAAGTTATTACAGACCATAGTTCAAATAGATAGAGTTGGCAGAGTAGCATATGACAACAACTAAAGGTAAAGATACATCACCCAGCCCGAGGGTGAATAATCACTCATCGGCCTCGTCGGCCTCTTCCTGAACAACAGTCACACAGCAAGGTCCAAGGCATACTGAGGAATCTGTCATACCTGCAACATGGGTAATAAAACCCTGAGTACAAAGGTACTCAACAAGACTTACCCGACTAAAGAAAAGGGGAGAAGACTCAGGAATGAAAGGCTTAGGTAAGGCTTGAACAAGATCGAGAAATTTGCAGAAAAAGCATTTTGAGTTTTTCCGCCAGCAACAAGCACCTCGGGACTCTAACCCAAGAGTACAGGTCCAGCAACAAGCACCTCGGGACTCTAACCCAAGAGTACAGGTCCTGTTGGCAGAAAAAGCATCTTGTAAAACTTGTTTTTATTTTGGAAAGGTTCAAGTATTCCTCAGTTCTTCATCATTCATGATTCATTTTACATTTCAAAACATTCCTAGTTGAGAACCACTCTCCGTTGACAGTCAGTGGACCAAGTCTCCATAACCGAGGAGCAACGTTAATCCGGATAAAGAATACTCAGCTGAGGATCCCTATTCACACTGCATATGTAGCACCCAAGCTTGCATATGCCAACCCGTCTACCACGATTCCTCCAAGATTGGGCCCGGTCCTACGCCACCCGGAAGTACAGTACACCACTCCAATCCGGGACTCTAACCCACGTGGGTACATGCTACTTCCGCCATCTCTCCACTCCCAGTGCGCGGTTGTCGGTCCAATAATGGATTTCTCGGAGCCAGAGCTTTCCGTAGTATGTGAATAGTTACAAGTCTTGACCAGCAGGCCCCCATACGGATGGTCCCTAATTTTCCAGCCAGAACTACACCTTGGTTATATCTCACCCAAGCGTAATAGTCCTGTCAGTTTTTCAACCCTGTCCCGGTCGGTGTCAACTGTTGAGTCCCGGACTACAACATGACGGCACCGTACGCAAGGACACCCTCTTCTCGACAATGACCACATGCTAGCCAGGCAAGCAGTCATCGAACGGGAAGTAAAGCCAAATTCCCATAAAGATTCTTTCAGTGATCACACTTTTGAAATTGGCATTTTTGCAAATCTATTATATAGCATCACTAAGCATTTTGCAAATAGTTTTTAAAACAAGGCGGGTGGATCCTTTGGTGGAGGTAAATAATGCAGGAGGCAATTGGTCATCACACAACTCCTATAACCTAATGCAGTAATTTAACTCAAAAGCATTTAAGGAAAACATTTTATAAATAGAAGGGTTAAATGCACCGGGGCTTGCCTTGGATGGCAAAGAGAGCAGACTCGGGGTAGGAGTAGGTGTTGGAGCTCGGGGTCGCCTCGGGAACAGATCCTTCGGTGGCTACCTCGACTTCAGATCCTTCTTCGTCAACTATACGGATGCAATGATGAATGCTCATGAGAAAGATGATATGAACTTAAGGTGCAAGACAATGCCACTGATTCTAGATTACTCTAAAACAAGGCATAATCGAAATCTAGGTTGAGCATAAAAGGTAACCATTTCTTCCTTAAGCAATATTGATTAACCTAGACCTTATTATAATGATCCTAAGCATCAACCAAACATAGCATTACAAACATCATAGACCAAAGGGTAGGGATCTATGAATATCAATCAATCCAAGGATCACATCATCAATCACTTATTACCAACCCTAAACCATTTTTCTATTTTCCTAAATTTATTTAAAAGGTCATTTTATGAAGTTGCTCCAAAAATTACCAAATTAATCACATAAGTTCATTATGGTGTAAATAGATGGCAAAACAATTTTCATAATTTTTGGAGGTCATTAAGGTGCTCAATTAAATCTAGACATTAATTAACAAAAGGGACTATTTAGGAATTAAAATAAATGCTCAAAAATCAACTTGTTCCAAAAGACTTCAAAATTTTACCAGAGACTAAACATGACATAAGAAGCTCACAAAAATTTGTCTCATGATTTTTGGAGTTATAAATTACTCTCCAAAAATACCAAAACCTTCATTTATTAATTAAAAGGGAGATTTTTCATTTTCAAATTTCTGCAGAAACGTCAAGTTTTATATTTTTATAAAATACTCCAGAGCATAAAGAGTCTACCACAAAAATTTCAGCATTTTTGGATGCACACAGAAAATACCACAAAAAAGAGAAATCAGAGCACTATTCACATGTTTGAAGAAATAGAAAAAGGCACTGTTCTTCTCCTTCGCTCACGCCGGCGGTTACCCGACGGCGGCGAGATGGCGTTCCGGCCACGGCAGAGGCTCGCGGCCGAAACCAAGGGCATGGAGAGGTTCAGGAGCTCACCGGAAGTCAATGACGCGCGGCGGCGAGGCGAGGGGATGGTCGGAGCTAGGAGGTCGACGGAGCGGGGGTCGTCGGCGGACCGAACGGCGTCGCGACGGCGTTCCGTCGTTCCTGAGCACCACAAGAGGTCGCCGGGGTATGGTTAGACGCGCAAGGACACAAGGAAGATGAAACAGGGGTCGGAGGGAGATGATCGAGACCGGGGAGAGAGTATTTCTCAACCCGAGCCTTACCGGCGTTCCGCCGGAGATGGGAGGGACGGGGTTACGCCGGGCAACTGGAGGCGTCGGAGGTGAAATTGAGGAGCGGGAAAGCTTCGCAAGGTCACGGCGGAGCTTTTGGGCTAACTGGCGAAGAGGCGGAGGGTTCGTACTGGGCTGGCCACGGTGGCGGAGGCGGTGAGGGCTTCGGCTCACCGGCGGGGAGGTTTTATAGGCGCGCTCGGGGGCGGAGAGGTGTCACGGGCAGGCAGGTAAGCTTCGCGGAGGCGTGCGCACTCGATTGCGTTCTGGCAGCAGGGTTGACGCGCGCTCGGGGCCTGGGCGTGAGCTCGCCGGCGTTGAACACGCGGCGGCGATGTCGGGAAGCAGTGGGGGACGGGTGCGAGGGTCAGCGGTTGCGCGTGCGGGTGCGGCGTGCTGTCGCGGTTGCAGGCGGCTGGTCGGGAGCAGACGGGCAGCAGTCAGGCGCGTGGCGCACGCGGCGACGGCGAGGCGGCCATGGCCGGGCCCCCCCCCCCACCGGAGAAGAAGAACAGTAGCTAGGTCTAGGGTTTGACTTTCTGTTTTTTGCAAATTACTCTCAAAAGTTGAACCGTGCAGCAAAAACTCAAAATACCAAAGTTGTTCAGAAAAAAGAGATCTTCAACTTTGTCAATATGAACATTTTCAAATTCCAAATATTTTTTGAACTATATTTGAAAACAGCAAAGGGAACACTTTTTGGAATTTGAATCAATTCAAAATTATTTTTGATTTTATATAGAAACTTGAAAATATGTAAATATGAAAGTTGTTCCTCTTATCAAAAGCTACAACTTTGCTATTTTACACTTCTTCTGAAACTCATTAGTTTTCAAACTAATTTTGAAAACCAAAAAGGGGACAAAAGTTGGAGTTTGAATGAATTTGAAATAACTCAAAACTTTGTACTGCAACTTGAAAATTTGTAAATACCAAAGTTGTTTCTCTTGACCAGATCTACAACTTTGCTTTTTGGTCCAACCCCAAATTTTGAATAATTTTTAAATTACAAAGAGAGGGTTAAAATCCAGGGTTTTGGAAATCAGGGTTTTGCAAAGGAATTTGAAATCTGATTTTGATTTTTGAACTTTGGCCAACACAACAAAACTTCAAGGCACTAAATTTGAACAAGAATTACATAGAACTAGGCACAGAGGTGAAATTACCATTTTGCCCCTATAGGAAGAAGTGGGCTAATAAGGGTTTTTGCAATAGGGGTACATCACATAAAATGATATACTAAACAAATGCATACACATGAAATCATGATCAAGGTGATTAATGATGCTAATGATGATATGTCAAGTTAATTACATGCTTAAACACCAGAGGTGTTACAGCGTAGTGGCGAGTCGGTGCAGTGGCGAGGCGAAGCGGTGCAGGCAGACCCGCGACGGTGACGAAGACGATCGTGGTCGCCGAGGATCTCCGGCTTGGCCCCGACAGGTCCTCCTCCTACAGAAAAGACAAAAAATATAGTATCCATTAGAAATTTCGGCAGAACCTCCCCCTGTACGGTGAGGATTCAAAACCTGCAAGAAACAACGGCACGATGGCCGACATCCACATATATGTCAAGGCACGATGGCCGACATCAACATACATTAACAAGCATACCACTACTACTAAATAATACTCGATCGCCGCATACATTCACATTCATCCACATATATCGCCGTGATCGAGGACGACTACTACTAACAACTACTACTTACTACTACTACTTACCACAACTAAGTTGCAGAGGTACAAGGACGACGGGGCTATCGAGGACGACTTACAAGTGACGACGCGGGCCGATCGACGACGATGGAGCGGGACGGGGCAGGGGCGCGTGGCCGAATGGGGTGGCGCAGGGCTCCTCCTCCTCCTCTTCCTCTCCTCCTCCTCCTCCTCCTCCTCTCTTCTTCCTCTCCTCCTCCTCCTCCTCCTCCTCTTCCTTCTCTCCTCCTCCTCCTCTCCTCCTCTCCAACCGGGCGTGCAGGGGGCGGGGGCGGCGGCGCGGCACGGGGCGGGGGCGGCCGCGCGGGGCGGGGCGGGGACGGCGGCGCGGGGCGGGGCGGAGGCGGCTAAGGCGGCGCGCTGGGCGGGGGCGGCCGCGCGGGGCGGGGCGGAGGCGGCCGGGCAGGGAGGGGCCGGTGGGGAGGGCCGGGCAGGGAGGTCGGCGGGGAGGCCGCCGGTGTGGAGGGGATGGGCGGGGAGGCGGCGGCGCGACGGCGGAGGTGGAGGCGCGACGGCGGAGGCGGAGGCGAAGTGGCAGGCGTGTGTGTGTTTGTGTGGTGTGTGTGTGCGGGGCGGGCGCCGCGGCGGGCGTTTTATTTTTTTCCCTGTTTTGCTTCTTTGCCGAGAGGCAGATCGGGTGGCTCTCGGCAAAGAGGAAACCTTTACCGAGAGTCGTCTGATCCGGCTCTCGGCAAAGATTTTGTTTTTTATTTTTTTTTTGGTAAACTCTATGCCGAGAGTCAGGTGCTCTTTGCCGAGGGCTTTAGGAAGCTCTCGGCAAAGCATATTATTTTTTTTGCTTTTTTGCTCCTAATTTTTTCTGTGGCCTTGCTACAGTACTACAAGCCAAGATTTCAAATTTGAAGTGTTTTCCATAAATCTTGCTATATTTCGCGTATTTTCTTTAATTTGATGATTTTTTCCACGGGACGTACGTTTGAACTGCAGGTGCATGAAATAATGAAACTCAGCGATTCGAAAAATGGTATTCATTCTTCAGAGGGTATTTCGACACCGTATCCAGGGACAGACGCGGAGACTCGACCGTTTCGTGCACGAGAAACGGCGACCAAGTTGCGTGATATTGGATTTAAAATTATTAAAAATACAAACGAAGTCAGAAAATCATGAAAATGGACGAGTGACCTTGACATCGCATGTAGAGGCTATGAAAAAAATTTAGGAATGTTTGAAGAAAGTGGTGGCGCAAGATGGTTGAAACCCTGAGATCATCGCATATCATAAAAAAAATATGCTTTGCCGAGAGCTTCCTAAAGCCCTCGGCAAAGAGCACCTATGCCGAGAGCCAGGGCAGGGCTCTCGGCATAGAGTTTACCAAAAAAAAACCTTTGCCGAGAGCCTAACAGAGGGCTCTCGGCAAAGGTAACGGCGCAGGGGGAGCCGTTTGCGAAGGTTCCGTTTGCCGAGGTGCAGTCTACGCCAAGGGTTCGGCTCTCGGCATAGGTTATCTTTGCCGAGAGCCAGATGTTGCCGAGAGTCGGACCCTCGGCGTAGAAATCGTCGCCGAGTTCTGTATGGTGACGAGGGTTGGCTCTCGGCAAAGAGCTCTTTGCCGAGCGCCCGTGTTTTAGCCCTCGGCAAAGCGGCGGGCGCTCGGCAAAGAGCCCGTCTCCGGTAGTGTGAGGCCAGTTTTGGGGCAGGTCCCCTGTTCAAGGACAGCACACCCTTTTTTTCATTCGGTCCTTCCAGAACCAGCCAAGACACACATACGTGCATATAGCCATATATACATGTACACGCATGAAAACACACCTTACTGTGAGAAAGTGAGCCTATCAGTATATAGTCAATGCTCCCATCAATCAATCCAAAACTAGTATATAGCTCAAACCCATCTGCCACAGGCTATATACATTTTATAAACCTAGGGTTTGTCTTTGGTGAGCATCTTGGACTACTTCATATCCCTATCTCACACCCCCACTCCATATAAGGCAGCAATACATCCTTTTTCCCTTGTACCATCACCTTCCTCTTGTTTTTGTTGCCTGTCTCCAGACTCATCAGTTGCTTTTTGAGGAGCTGAGGTACAATAATCAGGCAAAGGATATTTCCGAGGTTTGGTCTTTTCCTTTGGTCTGTTAGCTTTATGCAGGAGCAGTAAAGTATATAAGGATGTTGCAATTTGAAGCATCTCATTTTGTTTCCCATTTGCTGCATGGTTTGCTTCTTAGATCTTAGCTGCAAGCAAGAATATGCATCCAGGAGGTGGACCTCTGTCGGTGCCACCAGGCTTCCGCTTCCATCCGACCGACGAGGAGCTCCTCTACTACTACCTCAGGAAGAAGGTTGCTTATGAGCCCATAGATCTCGATGTCATAAGGGAGATTGATCTCAATAAGCTTGAGCCCTGGGATCTCAAAGGTAAACAAATACATGTATATGTAGATGCCATTTTGTGTGCAAACTGCAAACTGCTTATACTCATTACCAGCAGGCTGCAGCAAGCTAGCTAGATCTGATGCTTTTGCAAAGAGCTAACTCACGCACAAATCTTTTATATATGTGGAACATGGCAGAAAGGTGCAGAATAGGCACCGGTCCTCAGAACGAGTGGTACTTCTTCAGCCACAAGGACAAGAAGTACCCAACGGGGACGAGGACGAACCGCGCCACGACGGCGGGGTTCTGGAAGGCGACTGGACGAGACAAGGCCATCTTCCTTGGCAACGCCAGGAGGATCGGCTTGAGGAAGACCCTGGTGTTCTACATCGGCAGGGCGCCACACGGCAAGAAGACTGACTGGATCATGCACGAGTACCGCCTTGACGAAGACAACGTCGAGATTCAGGTAATAATAAGATCGAGGCCCTGTACGTGTTGTACTGTCGTTCTTGAATTTGTTGAATAATAAGCAGGGGCGAGCGAGTTGCTGTAAAGTCACTCAAATACTGATCTGATCTGATCTGATCTGCAGGAAGATGGATGGGTGGTTTGTAGGGTTTTCAAGAAGAAGAACTATCAGCAGAGAGGCCTCAACATGGCTGAGATGGCAGCACTGGACGAGGACGAGCTCCAGCCTTTCCCGGTTCCTGTCCCCGGCAGCTCCCTGCCAACAACAGACCACCACAAGAACAACCCTCACCTCATGCAATATGACTTCCCTTCCTTCGACCCTTCCATGCAGCTCCCACAGCTGATGAGCGCCGACCAGCCCGTTCCGACCCTGCTCCCCAGCCATCCCGGCGTCGCCATAGCCATGAGCTCACTCGACGTTCAGTGCTCGGCGCAGAACCTGACGAAGCTGACGTCCAACGGCAGCGACGGGATGCTCCACGTCCACGGTGGTGGTGGTGTCGACCGCTTCGCTGGCACGACAGCAGATTGGTCGATCCTAGACAAGCTCCTCGCCTCCCACCAGAACCTCGACCAGCTCTTCCACGGCAAGGTCACCGCGGCATCTGCCTCCCCAATGGCGGCATACCATCAGCAGCTCATGGAACTCGGGGGCTCGTCGTCGTCGTCGTCCTTGCAGAGGCTTCCACTGCAGTACCTCGGCGGCGAGACGGCCGATCTCCTCAGGTTCCCCAAGTAGTTGGATCAACCTCAAGTTTAGCTACCTTTTTGAGCAGTGAGACCAGACCAGGTTTTTGGTTGACTACTAGACTGCTTAATTCGGTCTACTTCGTATGGAGTTCAATTTAGTGCTTCTAAATGTATATATGTGGTGCAACTGTTCGGGGGCATGCATCGGGCATGGAATGCCATCTACTATGGTTGCTTGGTTCGTTGGTCAAGAGGATCTTTTTGATGTTTCCATTTTGGCTTATTAGGGTTGCTCCTTAGGTGCTTAATTTGGACAAAAATGTGAAGAGATGGCCCGGCCGGTCGATCAAGAACTTCTATTTGTTTTCTCGAACATATTGCTTCTGTTTCATTCATACTCATTGATTGGTCTTTTGGTTGTTCAACTAATTATATAGGATATTGGAGCATATATATCTGTTCATGGTCACCAATTAAAGCACTAAGCATACCCACTTTTTTCAAATTTTCTTCTCATGTGTGATTTGATGTCTATATATCCCCCATCATTCATTTGCATTGGGTCTACCCAACAAATGGTTTAATTAGAATTGCCTTACAAATTGAGATACAATAACATAGGAGCTTCTGGTTTTTATTTTGCTACTACCTCTCTGTTCCGTTTATAAGGCATGAGCTAAAATGATATGGTCGATCTTCTAAATTATATTTTGACCAACTTTTACTTTATATTATATTATGTATGCTCATAAATTATGATTATTGGGTAGTACAATTGCTTACGAATCTAACGTATCAATTTTATATTATGATAGTCAAAAATTGTTATCCGAATTATTGGTCAAAGTTTTAGAGTTTGACTCCGCTTGATATGTGTGTGCACCTTACAAAAAGGAGCGGAGGTGTATTACTAGTTCTACCTTATGTCTCTAGGATGAGCTATATATTGAGAAACAAGAAACCCAAGAGCAGCAACTATTGTGTTTCGATCTCGTGGCGCTTTGAGGTATGGAGAGGTTGATAGGTGCTCACATTTGTTAAATACACGCTAGTTTTTCCATTCAATTTAGGTATTCCAATTTGTGAACACAAAGTTGATATGTGCCCTTGTGGTTTGGCCGTTGCGATGAGTGTGATTGATCAATTAACATGCTCACGGGTAGATGTGAGTGGGCAACATGTCTCTTGGCTGTGTTGTTGTGCAGGTGTGGAGCTCGGAGGTAATAGTCGATGACGAGGTGATGAAGGTCAAGTAGAGACGTGTCGTGTCGATGGACCGGGAGTAGCGAAGGGCAGACATGAGGCTTGGACTGACAGACTGGAAGGCCGGAGGACGACCAGTTGCGGTAGTTGAAACTTGGTAGCAGCAAGCAAGAATACATGAGATGTGTGACTGCATCGACCAAGTCAAGGCGGAAGGCGATGGCATCGTGGCACCTGGTGGAGACCGGACACGGGCTTGTATGGTGCAAGTGTCGTCGGTCGAGTCAGAAAGGAAGGCACGTGAAGGCGTTGTGCTTGGCGGAGGCTGGACATGCATCGACATCGGTGTCGGTAACGGGGCGTGAGACCCACGCTCCGTCTTCGGCGCAGGTTTGGTGGTAGAGCCTCGAAAAACCACCGGCAACGGTTTCCAGGTTTGAGCCTCAAAACCTAGGGTGGCCGGTTTCTGAGTTTGGGCCTCAAAACTCAGGATGGCGGGTTTGCCGGTTTGGACCTCAAAACCAGGTGGAGGTTCCTATACGGGACGGGACAACGCGTGGCGGCACCACGAGGCTTGCGTCGAGGCGAAGCTAGCGGTGAGAAGGCACGGCACTCGTCGGGACGACACGTGACGGTATCGGAGAGCTTGTGTTGCGGCGAATCGACCGATGAGAAAAGCGCGTGACCGTCGATGAGGAATCATGACAGAGTTGGACTAGAATACCCCTAGGGCTAGCTAGTTTGCTCTTGTATCTAGGGTAGAAGGAGTATTATGTAATAGGCTATAAATAAGGGATGACACCCGTCAACGCTCTCTATAATTACAACATTTCATTCTCAGACTCTAGATATTCATCTGTTAGGGTTTCTCTCTCAGCAATTGTTTGTGATCCGCAGAGACGAAAATCATTCCTCTGTGTTTTTGGATTTCAGGAATGGAGACCCTAATCTCCTTGTCTCCTCTGTGGAGCTTTTACTGAAATTTGTTGTGTTCGCGTTTTATTCTTCGCGTTCTTCCTTTTCTCCTCTTAGTGATTTTGCTTGTTCTTCCTATTTGAGGGATAGATTGCGATTTTGTTTGAACCATCTTGTGCAAGGACATGAGAGACATCTTTCCATCGAAGGATTTTCTTAGAAACCTCGTGAGCACATAGATTTTCCAAACTTTACCCTTTTTGCGTGATCTGAAATTTCTCAAGATTTAGTTGGGTTCGAGCCATGATTTCTTAGGAATAGCTCACCAACATGTGCAAGATCACATGGGTGAAGTTTGGTGGCAAGTCCTTGTGATTTGATCGCCGATCGAATTTGGTTTTTGCCCGAGCTGTTTTTCACTGTGTGTACATTCCCGAACAGTCCGGAACCCTGACCACGGATAATTTGTGCGTTGGGATTTGGCACAAGCAGCTGCCCGAGTAGTTCTGAAATTGCTGAGTCAGGGTTACCACAGACAGTCCACGACTTGATAGCGAACAGTCCACGACTTGACGGCGAATAGTCCACCGACAAGTTCAGACAGGGAACAGTTCACTGAATTGTACTGTTTGGATTGAACTGCGGACTGTCCGACATGCATACCACGGACAGTCCGGGACCTGTCCAGAACTGTTCCAGAACAGTTGCGTTTTGGAGATTTTGCCTGCGAACAATCCGGTGCAGATCCCGGACAGTCCGGCAGTGAATCCCGGACAGTTCGCGACAAGTTCCTGGACAGTCTGCGACTAGTTCTCCGGCAGTTCTGCTGTAACTCTAGGATAAGGGGTTGGATCGTGAACTAGCTTCTCTCTCGTGACCTTGTCTTTGGGGTGATTTTCAGGGACAGCGACTGGTCATTTCTGGAAAGAAATTTGACGCTCTCATTTAACCCCTCTCTGGTCGCCATTTTTGGTCTTTCACAATTAATTAAGAAAACTCAAATTCAGTTTATATTCATGTACATTGCAGAAACCCAAATTCAACACCTTGGTATATATTCTTCTATCCTAAAATATGGGATTCTGAGTTGTCCTAAGTAAACTCTCATACTATATTTGACTAAGTTATAGAAAAGAGTACTAACATCTATCATATCAAAGAAGTAATTAATTAAAATAGGTTTAGGATGTACCTAATGAACCGCATTTAATATTGTAAATACTATTGCTCTTTTCTCTAAATTTAGTGAAATTTTGATAACTAAGGACAACTAAAATATCTTGCACTCTTTCTTTTTTCCAATTTATAAGACATTTTTAGCTTTTATATGTACATTGCTTTTATTACGTATTTAGACATAGTGTATCCAAGTGCTTAGCAAAAGTTATGTATTTAGAAAAATCAAAACGTTTTATAATTTAAAATGGATGGAGCATTTCATAATAAGTTGTTTTAATATAAGTTTTTTATACACCGTGGGGAACTCCCCCACGGTATTTGCGTCAAAAAAAAAATAAGTGAGGGAGTAGAAGATTACACAAAAGGTTTCGTCTTGAGTTTTCTTCAAGCACATGAAATTTCCTTCATACGACTGAAATAAACAGTTCCATCTTCCTCCATGGGAGGCTTCATCCATAGACCATTTGTTTACAGGGACCAATGAACTAGTATTTATTCCACGGAAAGAAGGCAACGCCGGAAGCGTTACGGTTCTTCCGTCCTGCACCCATCACATCGCAATCCCGAGCTTGCAGCAGCAGTGCAAGCCATGGCTAGTTAATTTGCTTCAGGCACGCGCATCAAAGTTCGTGCGTGCACGGAGAAGATAAAACTACTCCTTTATGCCAACCTGTATGTACCACCAGCCACATTTTGTTTACAGTTTCTTGGACAGGAAACGCGTGAAATAAGCTGGACTAGGCGACTAGCTGTTCCATGCTGCAATGTTCGATGTACTAACATCAGTTTCACAAAAGTATAGATGAGGATGGTGCTCCAAATGGGTATCTGCGGTTCTCCTCTAATTCAATTTAAAGAAAACTAACTAGACAATTTCTCTTCTCATTTTTACAATCTAGTTCATTTAGTTGAACTAAGGGAGAACCGCGGATAACCATTTGGAGCACCACCCCCGTCCTTACACAAAAGAAGGGGCACAAAGGTCGTCATCTCACGACACATCATTCACTGCTTAAAAAAGAAGGAAAAAAAAAAACACTCTGCATGTTCTGTTACAGAATTCGAAACGAGCATCGGCATCTCTGATTGAATGGTGGGAATAATCAATCGCTTGTGTTATTTTTGTGTAAAGTGTAATCGTGTAACTAATTAAGAACATAAAATAAAAATATCTGTGTTACAGTGTCGCGTATACTGCTAAGCTTACAGCAAAACCTAACAAGGCGCCGACTGTGACCTGAAGCTCTGTGTGGCCAACAGATTCACTCAACCGGTAATCGTCCTCAATGTAAGCCTGCTTCAGCTCTGCCAACTCAGTTACCTCAGGTTCTGAACTATGGAGTCCGTTCACCCTTGGTGATTCTGTACTAGAACCGCGCTTCAAGGAGGGGCTCACATTTGAAGAAATCACCTCCTCAGTAACCGAAACAAACTCTGAAGCCATGTCCACTTCAGAATACTCCAGAGGTACCTTCTCTTTGAGGATCCAAAACTTGTTCAAAACCTTTGCGTGGTTGCCCACTTCTCTTCTAACTCCCTATTGGGGAAAAAAGATTGTATTATGCGCATTGACCCTTGAAGAAAGACATGCAAGTTTATAACCCAAAATACAGTATCACATCTTTCTGATTTATCATATTAGTTTTCATTTCATAATACAGTGTGCTGAACAGCTACTAGCAATATTTGGCTATTCTTTCCACACACACAAATATTTGGCTTTCCCTCATCAAGAAAGAGATGAATTGACTGTTTTTGAAAACTTTAGTACCCACCTACTAACATATCCAGGACTCACACCAGATTATTAAAAATATATATATTTACAAGTATAAGGCAAGGCACTAACAAGCACTGGCCTTATCTCTTAGATGTCAACATACAGACAAAGAATGCAACAAGTGAACAAGGAAAAGGCCAAACCCCAGACATGTATCCCTGAAATTCATACTTCAGGTGAAGGCAGACAGTGTGCTCCAGAGTGCAGACTGACACACTTTTTGGTAAGATTACATTATTTGCTAATGCTCAGGGCATTAATGTATTCGCTAATGCCCAGGTCATTATGCTGCTTGCTGCACATGTGCATCGTCTACTACTCTATTCCGCTCCAACAGAGTTATATACTCCCACTCACAAATAAGAATCAACTTTGATTTTACTATTCAAACTTTGGATATTTTCTCACAAGTGTATGTACAAATACTGCAAGCTATGTTTCTATTATATCTCTGATGGTAAACATATTTTTTCCATTTTCTGTTCAACAAGGCGCTATGCGACTTCTAGGCGATTAGGGTTTAGGGTTAGCCTAAGCGAGCCTAAGCGTTTTAAGGCATTTTCCTAGGTGTTTTTGTATATATACTAATATACATATATTTGTTAGAAATAATTGCTATTTAATATATCTCCTAGTTACTTGTGTAATCTAGCCATTGATTAGCCTAGCTGGCTGTGCTGTGTTCACTCCCATCTGGCCCCCTGGTCATGTTCAGACTCGGCTGGCCCTTCAGTCCATCCTCCTCCCTCCTATAAATGTAATCCCCTGTGTAATCATCTCATTAAGCAATCTAAGCCTGTTAGGCTATTGCCTATCATGGTATCAATCTAAAACCGATCCATCCGCTTCCGCTCCCGTCTCCCTCGCACGCGTGCCTCCTGCCGCCGCGCGCTCATGGCCGCCTCTGCTTCATCCGCCGCGGCCACCGCGGCCAAGCTCCGTGATGAAGCCCTCTCGGCGGCCAAGCGCCTGGAAGATGAGGCCTCCTCTCTCCGCTCCACTAACTCCGCGCGCAGCCAGCAGCTTACGGAGGAGGCCACTCTCCTCAAGTCCACCGTCGACGCCCAGGAGCGCGTCCGCGCCGCCACCGACGCCCTAGGCCAGGAGCGCGCGGCGGCTGACGCCCTGGAGCAGTAGGCTGCGGCCCTCCGCGCCCGCCTCCGCACCGAGTCGCCGGAGGACGACGCCGAGGACGACGACACCTACTCTGCCTCCTCTGAAGCCGAGGTCGTCGCCCGCCTTCACAGTCAGGCGGCTGCAGTACAGAACATCAAGAACTTAATTCCTATAGTTCTTGATCTTCAAGCCTCCAACTACTCCAAGTGGCGTGGCTATGTTCTCCTCATCCTCGGCCGCTTCGCATTGAAGGACCACGTCCTCAATGACGCCTCTCGGCCCTACGGTCCGGCGTGGTCGCGCATGCACTGTGTTGTTCTGTCTTGGATCTTCAACACCGTCTCCGCCGACCTCCTGGACGTCATCCATGAGCGCGACACTCCCACTACCCGGGCGGCCTGGCTCGGGCTTGAGCAGCAGTTCCTCAACAACCGTGAGTCTCGCGCCATGCTCCTCGACTCCGAGTTTCGCACCCTCTGTCAAGGCGCCCTCTCCGTCGACGACTACTGCCGCAAGCTGAAAAACATGGCTGATGCCCTGGCCGACCTCGGCGAGCCAGTCCAGGACCGCACTTTGGTGCTCAACGTCCTGCGTGGCCTCAACGAACGATTCCAGTTCATGTCCCACCTCACCTCCCGTCAGCGGCCGTTCCCGTCCTTCACCGACGTGCGTGCTGATCTTCGGTTGGCTGAGCTCAACATGGGGACGTCTTCCGCCCCTCCTTCGGCCCTCGTCGCCGCCGCTGCTCCCACCAAGGCGCCCACCCCGACACCTCCTGCACCTAAACCTCCCCGCCCTCAGGCTGCCGCTGGACAAGCCTCCAACAACAACCGCGGTCGACGCCGCCGCAGCGGGCGTGGCTCTGGTGGGTCTCAGGGTGGTGCGCATACCTCTACCACTCCACAGTGGTCGTCGCTCCTCAACCCATGGACTGGTTCCATCC
Source organism: Coix lacryma-jobi var. lacryma-jobi (assembly GCA_009763385.1). Lineage (NCBI taxonomy): Eukaryota > Viridiplantae > Streptophyta > Magnoliopsida > Poales > Poaceae > Coix > Coix lacryma-jobi. The sequence continues at coordinate 91,808,565 of CM019824.1, forward strand.
ACATGTGGCCAGGATCCACCGCCGGTGGAGTTCGTGGCCCTCCGCCACGCACAGTCCAGCCTGCCCCTACGCAGCAGGCCCTGATGGCCGAGGCGCCCCCTGCCTACTACGCTCCTCCACCAGGCTCCGGGAACTACTTTCCGTAGGCGCCTCCCGCTTGGGCCCCATGGTCACCCGAGGGTCTCGCCAGCGCTTTCAGCACCGTGTCCCTCACCCCGCCGCCAGGATCCTCCGACTGGGTGATCGACTCGGGTGCCTCATCTCACATCACTGCCAACCCTGGTATGGTAACCGCTTCACCCTCCTCTTTTCCTTCCTCCATTATCGTAGGCAACGGTGCCACTCTTCCCGTTGTTGGCACCGGCTACTCTGTCCTTCCAGGACCCTTTCGCCTCGATAATGTCCTTGTAGCTCCTGACATCATTCGAAATCTCCTTTCTGTTCGCAAATTTACAACTGACAATCTCGTTTCTGTTGAATTTTACCCTCTTGGTGTCTCTGTGAAGGATCTCTGTACCCGGAACACCCTCCTCAGATGTAACAGCACAGGCCCCTCTACACCCTACAGCTGCCTTCATCCACCACTGGGTCGGCTGCCCTCATCTCCACTCCTTCTCCGACTACTTGGCACAGGCGCCTTGGCCACCCTGGCAAGGCAACCCTTCACAACCTCGCTCGGACCTCCTCCATTGTCTGCAGCAAGCCTGAAGACGACTCCCTTTGCCATGCTTGCCAGCTTGGGCGTCACACTCGCCTTCCTTTTGCTACCTCCATGTCTAGAGCATCCAAGAATTTTGACTTAATTCATTGTGACCTGTGGACATCTCCTAAAAGTCATTCTTGATGATTGCTCCCATTTTCTTTGGACTTTTCCCCTACGTGTTAAGTCTGATGCCTTCCTCACTATTTCACATTTCTTTGCTCATGTGTCTACCCAGTTCGGTTGTACTGTTAAATCAGTACAATGTGACAACGGTCGCGAATTTGACAACTCTGCCTCCTGCGCTTTCTTCCTGGCTCACGGCACCACACTTCGCATGTCATGTCCTTATACCTCCCAGCAAACCGGGAAAGCTGAGCGCATGATCCGCACCGTCAACAACGTCGCCTGCACCCTCCTCTTCCAGGCCTCCATGCCTCCTGCTTACTGGCCTGATGTTGTTGCCACTACCACCTATATTCTCAATCGCCCCCCACCAAAACACTAAACATGAGCACCCCTTTCTTTGCCCTCCATGGCACCCTCCCCTCCTATCATGATCTTCGAGCGTTTGGGTGCACCTGCTATCCTAACCTCTCCGCCACCGCTCCACACAAGCTTGCTCCTCGCTCCACTCTCTGTGTCTTTCTTGGCTACCCACCTGATCATAAGGGCTACCGGTGCCTTGACCTCACCACTAACCGCGTCATCATTTCCCGTCACGTTGTATTCGACGAAACAACGTTTCCTTTTTCCCTCAGCCGGCCCTCCCCACCTCTGCAGGAACTTGATTTTCTAACTGACGACGACGCTCTCCCAGTGTCTCCTTTCACTGCAGGTACATCCGGCGCTGCTGGCCCCTGGCCACCACCGCCGACGCGTGCTCCCTCCCAACCTATACCTTTGGTACCGCTGCTGGCACGCGCCGACACACTGGCGACCAGGACCCCCCCTGGTTTTTCCTCACCACCACGAACGCCTCCGGGGGGGTCCTCTATTCAGACGCCCCTGTTTCCAAGGCCTTCTTACCAGGCGCCCTCCTCTCCAGCACAGCCGGCCGTGATCGGTGGGGCTCCTGTTCAGACACCCCCGGTGGTCGCGCCTCCGAGGCCGCCCATCACCCACGTCTACAGCAGGCGTGCCCCTGTCCCTACCCCGGCCCTCGAGCGCCCGACAGGGGCTCCTCCTCGACGTTCCAGCATGATCCCGTCTCCACCACGCTACGTCAAGAGCGACCCTCCGGTCCCTGCTGGTGCGGTGCCCATCCCGCCGGTCGCCAACTCCCACAGTATGGCGACCCAGGGAAAAACAGGGTACCAGCAGCCTCGCCTTGCTCTGCATGCCGAGGCTCTGTCTCCCCTCCCGCGGTCCTGCCGGGATGCTCTCGCTGATCCTCATTGGCGCCAGGCCATGGAAGACAAATATGCTGCCCTTCAGGCCAATCACACTTGGGATCTTGTTCCCCGCCCTGCCAAGGCCAATGTGGTCACTGGAAAATGGAGATTCAAGCACAAGTTCAATGTTGATGGTTCTTTGGAGCACTACAAGGCTCGTTGGGTGCTTCGGGGGTTCACTCAACGCTCCGGTGTTGATTATGACAGAAACTTTCAGCCCGGTCATCAAATCGGCCACTGTTCGTACAGTCATCACCCTAGCACACTCCAAGGATTGGCCTATTCATCAACTGGATGTAAAGAACGCCTTCCTCCACGGCACACTTTCAGAAACCGTCTATTGCTCCCAGCCCATTGGATTCGCTGATTCTACCCTTCCAGAGCATGTCTGCCGGCTCAACAAATCTCTCTACGGCTTAAAGCAAGCACCACGGGCCTGGTACAACCGGTTTGCTTCTTTTTTTATCTCCCTAGGGTTCACTGAAGCCAAGTCAGACACTTCTCTTTTTATATACAGCTGCGGTACAGACTGTCTATTTACTCTTATATGTGGATGATATCGTCCTCACAGCTTCATCACAGCAGCTCCTTCACCGTGTCATTGCTGCATTGAAAAAGGAATTTGCCATGAAGGATCTTGGACCTCTACATCACTTTCTTGGCATTTCAGTTCAGCGCCACAGGGATTCAGTCACCCTCTCGCAGCGCCAATACACACTGGACATCCTTGCTCGCCATGGCTAACCGTGCCTCACCCCAGTTGACACCTGTGCTAAGGTTTCTGCTGATGCTGGTCCTCCTGTTGCTGATCCCACCAGCTACCGCAGCCTTGTGGGCGCCCTTCAGTATCTCATATTCACCAGGCCGCACATTGCTTACGCCGTTCAACAGGTATGCCTTCATATGCACGCTCCATGTGAAGCTCACCTTGTCGCTGCCAAAAGGATCCTTCGCTATCTCCAGGGTACACTCGGTCATGGTCTGATCATCCCACGCACAGCTCCAACTCAACTTCGTGTGTATACTGATGCTGATTGGGCCGGCTGCCCAGATAACCGCCGGTCCACCTCCGGTTACGCCGTCTTCCTCGGGGACAGTCTGATCTCCTGGTCCTCCAAGCGACAGCCCACTGTCTCCCGGTCCAGCGCCGAGGCAGAATATAGGGTTGTTGCCAACGGCGTCGCTGAAGTCACTTGGTTGCGGCAGTTGCTCAAGGAGATTCATCATCCCCTGGACTCCGTCTGCCTTATCTACTGCGACAATGTTAGCGCCATCTACCTCGCTTCCAACCCCGTGCAACATCAGCGCACCAAGCACGTGGAAATCGACCTTCACTTCGTCCGTGAACGGGTTGCTATGGGTGTTGTCCATGTTCTCCACATACCCACCACGTCGCAGTTCGCCGATGTCTTCACCAAGGGCCTTCCCTCCTCCGTCTTCATGGATTTTCGCTCCAGTCTGAACGTCTGTTCCACCGACGCTCCGACTGCGGGGGGTGTTAGAAATAATTGCTATTTAATATATCTCCTAGGTACTTGTGTAATCTAGCCATTGATTAGCCTAGCTGGTTGTGCTGTGTTCACACCCATCTGGCCCCTGGTCATGTTCAGACTCGGCTGGCCCTTCAGTCCATCCTCCTCCCTCCTATAAATGTAATCATCTATGTAATCATCTCATTAAGCAATCTAAGCTTGTTAGGCTATTGTCTATCAATATTATCTTCTAAAAAGAAAAAATAAACAGCTAAATAGATAGAAAGCCTGGCTTAGAGAGATAGAAAGGCAAGAGGCAACAATCCAGCCCATCTCCCACTTCAAGTCTCCAACCTGTCGCTCAGTCTCCCGCATCCTCTGCTCGACGCAGCTTCCTCCGCTCGATCTCCCGCACCACGTCAGCCACCGCCACCGATTCCTCTCCCTCTCCGATATTGTCGGTGTTTCGACCCCGGGGGTATGACACCAACTAGTAATATGATCGCGTGCTCCCTTCCTGGATGGTGATGCAAGATGACACAAGGGTTTATCCTGGTTCGGGCAAAGAAGGCCCTACGTCCAGCGGGGGGAGGAGGTTCTTGTATTACTTGCACCTAAGTGCTTGTACAGGGGCAATACAAGCTCAACGAGTGTGGACGAGAGTCTGGACTCGTGTGTGCGTGGTATGGACTCGTGTACGTGGAGGGCCCTGGTGTCCTCTTTTATAGAACAAGAGGAGGCCAGGGTTACACTGGAGTGACATGTACAACGCCCAATACGGCGAAGAGTTGGAATTCTGTCTTGTCGAGGTCACTGGAGCCGGCATGGGGGTTGCTGTTGAGGCGTCCTTGAAGCGTGGCTTCCATCCCGGGCGCGGACGTGGAGGCGTGGCGACGTGGAGGCCGTGCAGCGCCCATTCCGGCACGTACAGGACGTGGCAGGGTCCCTCCGGGTCTTGGGGTACCTGTCCTCCAATAGCATGAAAGCAGTCAGGGCTCCAGGGGCGCAGGGCCGGCCTCGAGGTGGCGCCTACGGGGGGCTCGAGCCCCCGCAAGTATGGGCAAGTCCCGGAAAACCCGGCCGTACAGCGGGAATCCAGGTCTCGAGATGTGGCTCGAGTGTGCTACAGTGCAGGGTATGGCCTAACAGTGTTGTACTTGTGCCTTTTTGCCCATGCTTGTGGTGAAAACGAGGTTTGACTCTAGCCCCGGTTCACTGTGGCATACGTCGTGTACCAGAGGATGTGACCGGAGTAGGTGGACGCATTAAATGCGCAGTATGGGGCTGGTATCCGATGTCTGGCGTTGCTCGAGGGAGGTATGATGTGTCTCGAGGGATAGGTTACCGTGTTAGAGAGGCCCGAGGTCCCCACGTGGGGTCTCGAGGAACGGTGCACGGCTGTAGTGGGCTCGAGGCCTATGTGCCGGGGCTCGAGAGGTAGGCTACCATGAGGCGGTCGGTAAGGCTTTGGCGGGCCCGGGCTTCCTGGCGGTGGGCCGGCGTTGTAGGCCTCGAGGGGTTGGTTTTCTAGAGGGTTAGACTAGTTATGTCTCTTATTAATTGATGCTCTAGGTTTAACTTATTTGTTTTGCGTTGATTGGGGGTACCCCTTTTGTGGTCCCCCGACAGTAGCCCCCGAGCCCTTGTTTGAGTGCTAGCACTCGAGCAGAGGCTCCCTACCGGGATCTTGAGGGTTAGCTAACTGGTTCTCGAGGGTTTGGTTGTTTTGATTCCGTGGGTGTCGCGCGAGCGACACCCGCGGGTGTAGCCCCCGAGGCCACGGAGGAGTGGTTAGGACTCCCTCGTGGGCTTTTTCACGAGTGTGAGTGTTAGTTACGTTTTTTAGGTTCGGGAGTGTCGAGCCCCCAAGTTCTTCGACCTTCTTTCGTCGAGGGGTGCCAGACTGAACCGACCGGCCGGCTCTTCGAGCTGTCCGGCACGCCAGTTGCCCTGGCTTGTCATCCCGCGAGTCCTTTCGATCGGATGCGAGGGGGATGCCTCGTACTACCACGAGCGGGCGAGTATCGAGGTTCCCGGTGAGCTGGTAACGGGGGAATCCAAGTGAGACCTCGTGCCCCGTTCGATAGGGTCGACTGAAGCCCGGAGGCGATCTCATAAAGCGTGGGCGCTCGGTCTGCAGGAATGTCCCCTCGATGCCTCCCTCCGAGGGGATCTCACTGCATGTCGTGCGCCCTGCCTGGATACACGTGAGGGGCCTCGAGGGCTTGGCCCTCGAGCGATGCTGCGAGTGGCGCCCCTTGGTGTCCCTGACTCGGGTGCTCGAAGCCGGCTGTCGAACCCTCTTCGAGGGCCAGCCTTCGCTGCCTCGAGACTTGGAAGGGCCCGGGCCCGTTTTTACCTTCTTGAAGAAGCCTCCGTCGTTTGGAATCCTTCTGCCCGTTGGGCGCGCCTTTTTAGGCGGAAACTGTCAGGGAGTGGAGATCGTGGCGCCAGGGCGACGGACATGAAGTCGGAGCGGCGGTCGTGGTGGGCCCTGGTAGTGGAGCGGATGGGGAGTTGCCGCGTGTACCTGTCAACCGGCTCGAGACGTGGTTAGGTGGGCGCATTAAATGTGTGCGGTTACCTTTCCTCTGCCGTGGGAGACCCCGCCCGTTGGGGTTTTTTTTATAAATATCGAGTGAGGGGTGAGGGACTCTTTACTTTGCCTTTGCCTTCACAGCCGCCGCAGCTCCCACACGCTTTCTCCCCAAGCTAGCGATTGGTAATCTTCCCGGCCGTCCGTCCGCCGCTCAGATCCGCGCCGTCGCCGCCATGGCCGCCCAGACCCAGGTGCTGCCGCCCGAAGATTGGTGCCCGACGAAGACGTTGCAGCCTGAGCTGGAGTCGCTGGTGGACCAGGGGCTTCTCCGCCCCAACCCGCGGGAGGGGCCCGCGTGGTGGATTCTCCTGTCGGCGGACCACCAGGAGCCGCACCCGCCGGAGGGGTATGTGGTGAGCTTCACGCGCTACCACCGCATGGGGCTTGGCGTTCCGCCGAGCCGCTTTATGCGGGGGCTGGCTCACCACTTCGAGGTGGAATTGCAGCACTTCTCCCCCAACTCAATCTCGCACGCCGCCATCTACGCCGCGGTGTGCGAGGGATACCTGAAGATCGAGCCTCATTGGGAGATGTTCGTCCACCTCTTCCGGGGCGAGCTCTTTCATAAGGCCGTGAAGCCGAGCGGGAGGAGGTTCGCGCGCGCGGGCTCCCTCACCATCACCGCGAGGACCGGTCCCTCGTCGGCCAACGTCCCCCGTCACTACCTCCACTACAAGCTTTCCTCCAACCAGGCGGGGTGGGACGACCACTGGTTCTACCTGCGGAACGAGGACGGGCTCCTTCCGCAGTACACCAGCAGGATCATCACCAAGCGCCCTGAGAAGTGGAATTGGGGCGTTGTGGCGGACAGGCAGCGCCACCTGATACCGCTGATGAATACGATGTGGTCGCTGGTGGAGGAGAAGGGACTGACCGTCCAGGCGGTCATTTGGGCGTTCCATCAGCGGAGGGTCCTTCCTCTGGCGGACCGCCCCCTTCTCATGTACGAGATGGGGCCAAATGCCCCGCTCGAGGCGCTGAACAGGTCGAGGATGGCCAAGGAGAGGCTGCCTCGGAACGAGGGTGCCTCCCGGGTGACGGTCACGATCCACGAGCCGTTCCGCCCTGAGGAGACCAACCTGATCGCCATGGCACCCGACGCGGGGTGTCTCGACCCAGTAAGCCTTCCTCAAGCTAGGCTGTTTCGAGCCTCCCCTCCTTTCTCTTTCTTCGAACCTTGTTTACTCTCCTTGTGGTTTTTCTCATCAAGTGGTTTTTCTCATCAAGTTTCTTTTTGCAGGGGGCGTTCACATATCCCGCGTCGAGGCCCCCGGTGAAGGAGGACGCCGCGGAAAGACAGGTGAGGCGCCTCTCTGCTCGGAAAGATAAGGAGAGTAAGGATGCAAAGAAGAAGAAACAGAAAGAGAAGAACTTGCGTCGGGTGGACCGGGATCAGAGGCTAGCGAAGGCTCGTCGTAACTGGCAGCCTAGAGAGGAGTCCCCCGAGCTCAACTACACGAGCTCGGAGGAGGATGACGATGAGGAGGAGGGCGATGATGAAGGGATGGATGCGCGTCTGAGGCGCGCGGGGGTCGTCGACATCAAGGCTGACTGCTCTTCTGTGCAGGAGAATATCCTGGAGATCCCCCCGGCGAAGGGATCGCGCGGGACGCAGCAGTGGAAGGCCACGCCAGGCCCCACCTCGTCGGAGGCTGAGGGCACATCGAGCTCCGTGCCGGACGTGCCCCCTGACGTGAAGAGGCCTCGAACTCGGGGCGCCATCGCCGCGGCGCAGAAGGAGGCCACGACCGCGTCGACCCAGGCGGGGGGTCTCGAGAAGGGCCGGACCTCGAGAAGCGGTCAACACGCCGAGAGGGACTCCGGGCCCGACCGCCGCAAGTCGTCGAGGACGACATCGAGCCCGCGGAAGAGCGGGCAACATGAGGGGGCGTCGAACCCCCGCCACCATGACCGTCGAGGGGGGAGCTCCCGGTCGTCTCGTGACGGGAGTCGCGAGCGATCCCGGAGCCCATCGCCGCACCGTCGCCGGGAGAAGGAGGCAGACGCGGGGGGCCGCGACCGCCGGCACGAGCGCCGGAGCAGGTCCCGGAGCCCGCGCAAGGAAAGGCGCCAAGAGGACCGCTTGAAGGAGACGCGTCGTCCCCCCGGGACAAGAGACAGAAGGAGAGCTCCCCGTCGGGGTCGAGCCACGGGAAGCACCGGGAGCCTTCCCCCCATCCGAGCCACACGGAGACGGCTCGGGGGCATGGCTCGAGCCATGGGGCGGGCTCGAAGCCCCCGAGCGGGTCCGGCGACTCGGGGAAGAAGTCCCGCCGTCGCTTTGGGTAAGTAACGTTTCTCAATTCCGTTGGTAGTGAAGCTTTACCTTTTTACCTTTGGTGATGTGTGTCGTTTCTGGTTTTTCAGGGAAAAGCGCTCCCGGCAGGAGGCGGACCCCGCGGTGTCCAAGCGGGCCAAGACCTCGAGCTCTGCTGAGGACCAAGCACCTCGAGGTATGGCTCCTTCTTCCGCTGAAATGGCCGCTTGGCTGGTGAAGGCTCGAGCAGCCATGGCTCGGGGAAGTCAGATGGCCGCCGTGGATCTTGGTGAGGCCGACGTCGTCGACCACGGGGGTCGAGGCTTTTTCCTGATTCTGACGACGTTGTTCTCCTTTTCAGCAGGGACCGCGGCTCCTGGCGCCAAGCCCGCCGCCACTGCGTCCATCGCAGCACCACCTCCAACTCCTCCGGTGGCGCCTACCGAGAGGGCCACTCCTCCCCCTGTCACGACGACCGTCTTGGGGGGAGCACCCGAGACAGGCGCGGCTCCGTCGGCGTCTGGGGCTGAGGGGACAGCGGCCCTCGAGACTCCAGTCGACGCGAGCCGGCCCGCTGGACAGGATCCCCTACCGACGGAGCCTCGCGCGCCCGCGGAGAAGGAGAAGGAGGGGGAGGCGTCGGTGGAGAAGATACCGACGGTGGAGGAGCTCCTGGACGAGCTGGAGAAGGAGCCGTCCCCGGTCAAGGGCTCAGCGCTGGAGGGGGCGCTCGAGGCACCGGCCGGGGACGACAAGACGCCGGAAGACCCAGTGAGGGAGGAGAGGCTCGAGGGGCCGGCCGGAACGAGGCGGAGGGGACGACCGGTCCCTCGGCCGACGCGGAGGAGAGCTTGGAGACGAGCCACCCCTCGAGCGATCCGCTACCGCTCGAGCCCCCGCCTCTACGCGATGCCGCACCGTCGCCTCGGGAGGGGACGGAGCAGCAGGAGGAGATGGCTGAGGGGCCGCACGATGACGGTGAGGGGCGGAGAGAGCCGCAGCCAGTGCCGCCGGTTGGTGGGCCGCAGCTGGTGCTGCTCGAGTCGGAGGAGGAGGATCTGCTCATCGTCGAGACCGGTCGATCGGTGTGGCCATACCCTGACGCTTGCGAGCCCGTGGGGGAGGGCTCGTCCGGCGCCGTTATCCCCGTCGAGCGGTCGATTCAGCAGGGGGTTCCGCGGGAGGCGCGGTCGATCTTCAAGGAGGTGACCGAGCTCGTGGCGCGAGCAGAGAGGGCCTTCGTGGAGGAGGCGGACAAGTCCGCGCGGGTGGCGGCTGCCCTCGTGAGGGCGGAGGGGGAGCTCCAGGAGCTCCGCGCTGAGCAGGGCCGGAACGCGCAGATGGCGGGCCGGCTCAACGACGCTCAGGCGGAGACCCAGGCGGCTCAAGACGAGGCCGCCCAAGTTAAGAGGGAGGCCACCACCGCTCTGTCCGCGGTGGAGGCGTCGAGGAAAGAGGCTGTCGACGCCCGAAGCGAGGCCGCCACCGCCCGGTCTGCAGCGGAGGCGGCGAGGAAGGAGGCCAAGAGCAAGGCCGCCACCGCCCTGGCTGCGGCGGGGGCAGCGCGGAAGGAGGCCCAGGAGGCCTTAACTGCCGCGCGCTCGAGGATCCAAGGCCTCAAGATCGACATGGATCAGGCTCTCAACAGAGCTAATGACCTGTCGCTCAAGCTCGAGGCCGCTCGGCACGAGGTGATCAAGAAGGATCTGGGCCTTGCGCAGACGGGCAAGCTGGTCGAGGAGCTTAAGGGCCAAAAACTGACGTGCTGTCCCAAAAGCATACACTCGAGCAGCGCGTCAGGGTCCTTACCAGCGACTTTGACGCTCTGGGCGTGCGCTGCCAAGGTACTGTCGTAATCTTCAGGCTTTGTCTTGCTTTGATTTCGAGATTCTTGCCACGCCGCGGACTTACTCTTTTCTGTTTGTTGCACAGATCTGGAGAAGACCGCCGAGGAGCTCCGCGAGACGAATCAGACTCTCGTGGAGCAACTCCAGGGTGAGACCATGGTGGCGGAGCGGGCGCGCGGCACCCTCGACAGGCTCTGCTCCACGTGGGGTGCCGACCCGGTGGCCACGGCAGAGGGCGCAGGTGGCTCGAGGGGGACGCCCTGGTCGATGCCCTGTGCTTCCTCGACGTGGCCGCGCGGGACCGCGTCAAGAGCGCTCTCCACCACGGCGTAAAGGAGGCGCTCGCGGCCGTCCGCTCCGGCTTCCGCTACCCGGTCAACGTCGTCGCCAAGGGCTTCGTCGAGATCGAGGGGAAGGACGAAGAGTGGAACGACCGCCGCGTCGACAAGATCCTGGAGAAGGTGGAGAGGCCGGGGGCGGCGCTCGCAAAGCTCTTCGAGGAGGACATGCTGCCTCCCGTTGCAGACAGTGGTGTAGATGGCTCCCCTCCTCCTGGCCCGGACGTCGAGGCTGAGCCCACAGCAGAGGATCTTGAGGAGGAGTTCCAGACTGATGAGGAATGAGGTCTGCGTGCCAAATCTGGGCGTCGAGGCCTTTGTAAAAATTCATGTCATGACTTATGGCCCTTCGAGGCCAACATATGCGTATGACTTATTTGTTTAAAGAAGCTGTTTTCTTTTCAAATTTATTCGATCATTTCTCTTTGTCGCTAGCTCGAGTTTCTACCGGTTTGGTCTATGTTCTTTCGATACGCGTCACGAGTTCCTCGAGGGGAGGCATAGGTAGGGTACCGTAGCCCGAGGGCGTGGGTGGCCGTCTACGTCGACGCCCCCCGCCTCTTGGAGGCTCGAGGTATGTACGGATTTAGACGTTGCTAGTACGCTCGAGATACGAATCGACATAAGGGTCGAATTTTTGAAAAGAAAAGCGCGTTTTTTCCAGAGTCTGGGGGGGTCCCCCCTGTCAGCCCCCGAGGGAGGCTCGACCCTGAGCAAGGCAGGGTCGAGGCTACCTTAAGTTGCTAAGTAAAATGAAAGACAGTGCACGAGTTTATTCATTCATATTTGACGTGTTTGTACAAAGCAACAAAATGTTCGAGGCCTCGAGGCCCTTAAGGGTAGAAGCGACGTAGCTGAGATATGTTCCACGCATTCGTCAGGATCCTGCCTTGACCGTCGTAGAGCTTGTATGTTCCTGGCTTGAGCACCTCAGCTACGGTGTATGGGCCCTCCCATGGAGGGGTGAGCTTGTGGCGCCCTCGATTATCTTGCAGCCGTCGAAGCACGAGGTCCCCCACCGCCAGGTCCCTTTTGCGCACGTGCTTGTCGTGGTAGCGTCGAAGTGTTTGCTAGTTGCGCGCAGAGTTGATGAGCGCCACGTCTCGAGCCTCCTCGAGCTGGTCCTTGGCGTTGACGAGCCTCTCGTCGTTGGTTTGCTCGTTGTAGGCTCGAAGTCGAGGGGAGCCGTACTCGAGGTCCGTAGGCAAGACAGCCTCGGCGCCGTAGGTTAGGAAGAACGGAGTGAACCCGGTGGCTCGACTCGGCGTAGTCCTGAGGCCCCACAGCACCGAGGGGAGCTCTGCAGCCCACCTCTTTCCGAAATTCTTGAGGGTCTTGAACAGCCTCGGCTTCAGCCCGTGGAGTATCATGCCGTTGGCGCGCTCGACCTGCCCGTTGCATTGAGGGTATGCGACCGAGGCCCAGTTCACGCGGGTGTTGTTGTCGTCGCAGAAGTTGATGAACTTTTTGCCCGCGAATTGTGTGCCATTGTCGGTGATGATGACGTTAGGCACCCCAAACCGGTACATGATGTCGGAGATGAACTCGACGGCCTTCTCGGAGGTGGGGTTGCCTATAGGCTTAGCCTCGATCCACTTGGTGAATTTGTCGACGGCCACGAGCACATGCGTGTACTTTCCATTTGTCATCTTGAGGGGACCCACGAGGTCGAGCCCCCAGACGGCAAACGGCCAAGTGATGGGGATCATCTGCAGGGCGTGCGCGGGCTGGTGCGTTTGCTTGGCGTAGAACTGACACCCTTGGCAGGCTCGAACCAGGCGCTTGGCGTCTCCAATGGCGGTTGGCCAGTAGAAGCCTTGGCGGAAGGCGTTCCCCACCAAGGTCCTTGGCGCTGCGTGATGGCCGCAAACCCCCGAGTGCATGTCGTCGAGGAGCCTGCGTCCTTCCTCGAGGGGGATGCAGCGCTGAAGGATTCCTGATGGGCTTCGTCGGTACAGCTCTCGTTCGTCGCCGTAGATGACATAGGTCTTGGCCCTTCGAGCGATGCGTCGGGCCTCCGTCTTGTCTTCTGGTAGCATGCCTTGCGTCAGGTAGTCGAGGAAGGGCGTCCGCCAGTCGAGGGGTCGTGATGAAGAAGAGGCGGGTGCGTCGATCTGCATCGCCTCAGCGGATGTCGAGGGGTCGTTCTCGAGGGGTGGCGTTGAAGGTCGAGCCCCCGTGTCCGGCTCGAGGGGTGGCGTCGAGGGGCCAGCCCCCGGGCCGATTTTGACGGATGGCTCGAAAATGTCCCTCGAGAAGACACCTGGTGGGACGGTGCCGCGCGTGGATGCTAACTTAGCCAGCTCGTCTGCGGCCTCGTTGTACTTTCGAGCGATGTGGTTGAGCTCGAGGCCGTAGAACTTGTCTTCTAGCTTGCGCACTTCTCCGCAGTATGCTTCCATCTTGGGATCGATGCAGCTCGAGGCCTTCATGACCTGGTTGATGACGAGCTGCGAGTCCCCTCGAACGTCGAGGCGTCGGACCCCAAGCTCGAGGGCGATACGCAGCCCGTTGACGAGGGCCTCGTACTCAGCGACGTTGTTGGAGGCGGGGAAGTGCAAGCGCAGCAGGTAGCGCATGTGGACTCCGAGGGGTGAGATGAAGAGCAGGCCTACGTTTGCCCCTGTCTTCATGAGGGACCCGTCAAAGTACATAGTCCAGAGCTCGGCTTGGATTTGTGCCAACGGGAGCTGGGTGTCGGTCCACTCAGTAACGAAGTCCGCCAACGCTTGCGACTTGATGGCTTTTCGTGGAGCGTAGGTGATGGCCTCCCCCATCAGCTCGGCAGACCACTTGGCGATGTGCCCCGTGGCCTCCCGGTTGTTGATGATCTCTCCGAGGGGGAAGGACGATACCACCGTCACGGGATGAGCGAGGAAATAATGCTGGAGCTTGCGCCTCGTGATGATGATGCCGTAGAGCAGCTTCTGGATGTGTGGGTACCGGACCTTGGCCTCGGAGAGCACCTCACTGGTGAAGTACACCGGTCGTTGGACTGGTAGCGCGTGACCCTCCTCGTGTCTCTCGACGACTACGACCGCGCTGACCACCTGGGTGGTTGCGGCCACGTAGAGGAGAGGCTCGGGGGCATCGTCACCCTGGGCTGGTCGTGGTGGCACGAGAATTGGCGCGGAAGTCAGCAACCCCTTCAACTTGGTTAGGGCCTCCTCGGCTTCGACGGTCCACGCAAAGCGTTCCGTTTTCTTCAGCAGGCGGTAGAGGGGTAGCGCCTTTTCCCCTAGCCTCGAGATGAACCTGCTGAGAGCGGCTAGACAGCCTGTCACTTTCTGTACGCCCTTGAGGTCTCGAATTGGGCCCATCCTCGTGACTGCTGAGATCTTTTCGGGGTTGGCCTCGATCCCCCGTTGTGAGACAATGGAGCCAAGTAGCATGCCTCGAGGCACACCAAAGACACATTTCTCGGGGTTGAGTTTCACATTCTTGGCCCGGAGGCACTCGAACGTGGTCTCGAGATCGCTGATGAGGTCCCCGACTTTCTTGGTCTTAACCACGATGTCATCGACGTAGGCCTCGACGGTTTTGCCTATGTGTTCGCCAAAGACATGCTGCATACAACACTGATATGTTGCCCCGGCGTTTCGAAGGCCGAAGGGCATTGTAACATAGCAATACATACCAAAAGGCGTAATAAAAGACGTAGCGAGCTCGTCGGATTCTTTCATCTTAATCTGGTGGTAGCCGGAATACGCATCGAGAAATGAAAGTACTTCACACCCCGCAGTGGAATCGACAATCTGATCAATTCTAGGTAAAGGAAATGGAACTTTTGGACATGTTTTATTCAAACCAGTGTAGTCTACACACATCCGCATTTTTCCATTCTTTTTCCTAACTAGTACAGGGTTAGCTAGCCACTCCGGGTGAAATACCTCCTTGATGAATCCAGCCGCCAAAAGCTTGTGCACCTCCTCGCCGATGATCCTACGCATCTCCTCGTCGAAGCGGCGCAGGCGTTGCTTCACCGGTCTGGACCCGGCCTGGATCTCCAAGGCGTGCTCGGCGACTCCCCTCGGTATGCCTGGTATGTCCGAGGGGCTCCACGCAAACATGTCGATGTTCGCGCAGAGAAAGTCGACGAGCACTGCTTCCTATTTAGGCTCGAGGCTGGCACTGATGGCCAGCGTCTTGCCGTCGGACGAGGTCGGATCGACGGGTATCTGCTTGGTGTGCTCTGCCGGCTCGAAGGTGCCGGCGTGGCGCTTTGCTTCAGGGGCCTCGGTGGCCAGGGCAGCCAGGGCCTCGAGCGAGTCGACTTGGACGTTGGCCTCCCCACGCTCGACGCACTCCACGTCGCAGTGGTACGCGTGTTCGTAGGAGGTGTCGACGGTGATGACCCCTTTCGGCCCCGGCATCTTGAGCTTCAAGTATGTATAGTTGGGGACCGCCATGAACTTGGCGTAGCCAGGCCTGCCGATGATGGCGTGGTAGGTCCCTTGGAACCCAACCACCTCGAAGGTAAGCGTCTCCCGGCGGAAGTTTGCCGGCGTGACAAAGCAAACAGGTAGGTCGATGCGCCCGAGGGGGTGGGCCTTCTTCCCTGGTACGACTCCGTGGAACCCCCCGACGCTGGGTCGGAGCTGGTCCCTCAAAATCCCCAGGAGGTCGAGGGTCTCGAGGTATATGATGTTGAGGCTCGAGCCCCCATCCATCAACACCTTGGAGAACCGTACGTCGACAATGACGGGGTCGACGACGAGGGGGTACGCCCCCGGATTTACGACATGGTCCGGATGGTCGTCACGGTCGAACGTGATCGGCGCATCAGACCAGTCAAGATACCGGGGGGCGTCGTGGCAGAGTGCAAAGACCTCCCGGTGCTCCTTCTTTCTCTCTCGAGCTGAGAGCCCGACGGTTGGGCCCCCGTAGATCATGAAGCAGTCGCGCACCGGAGGGAAGTCGCCGTCCGCGTCCCCGTCGTCGCGTCGATTGTTGTCCTTGCCCTTAGGCGCGTCTTCCTTCTTGTCGCCGAGCTTGGAGTAGAAGCCCTTCATCATTCGGCAGTCCTTCAACTTGTGATTCGTGGGACCCTTGTGATAAGGGCAGGGGTCCTCGAGCATTTTGTCGAAGACAGCCCCGTCAGGGGGGCCTCGAGGCTTCTTATGCTCGAGGGCGCCCACGAGCACTTCTTCATCGTCGTCGTCATCGGCGTCGCGCTTCGCCTTCTGACCTTTGCCTTTGTTCTTCTTTTTTTTTTGTTGTTGTTGCGGTTCTTGACGTTGTTGCCCTTGCTCGAGCCCTCCGTCGTGGCCACCGCCTTGCCTTTGTCCGTGGAGCGGCCAAAGAAGGCCCCCACTGCCTCGTCGCCTGAGGCAAAGCTGGTGACACGATCCATCAGATCCTCGACCGTCCTGGGACGGTAGCGCCCTAGCTCGTGGACTAGCTCTTGGCATATCGTGCCCGCGAGGAACGCTGAGATGACATCCTCATCAGGCACGTGGAGGAGCTCGAGGCGCTGCTTCGAGAATCGCCGAGCGAAGTCGCGGAGTGGTTCGTCCGCTGTGTGCCTGCAACGTCGTAGATCCCAGGGGTTGCCTGGGCGCACGCAAGTCCCCTTGAAATTCCCATCGAAGACCCTGACTAGGTCGGCCCAGTCGTGGATCTGATCCGGCGGGAGCCCCTCGAGCCACCGACGGGCGGTGTCCGAGAGGTAGAGTGCGAGCTGGCGTATGATCATGCGGTCGTCGCTCTTCGCCCCGCCCAGTTGGCATCCCAGGCGGAAGTCGGAGAGCCATAGCTTGGGCTCGACCTCCCCGTCATACTTCACGATGTTGGTCGGTGGTCGAAAGCGGTCGGGGAGGGTTGAGCTGCGGATGGCCCGGCTGAAGACCCTGGGGCCCGGGGGCTCGAGGGCTTGCCGATCCTCGTCACTGTCGTAGCGCCCCCCTCGATGGGCACTATAGCCACGCTCCTCGGCCCCTTTGTCCTTGCGCCGGCGGTTGATGTTGTTGCGGGCGTCATTGGGGTCTCGAGGTGGCCGGTTGTCGACGATCCGCTCCCGAACTGGCCTGGCTCGAGAGGCGTCCGGCTGGTGGACGGACGTCTCACGCTCGTTGCGGGGCGTGTCTGCTGGCTTCCCCGAGGCCGCTCCGCGCCGGCGCGAGGTTGAGCTCTCGGCCTGCTGCAGAGCGGCTGTCTCGAGAAGGTTCTTCATCTCCCCGAGCATGCGCCTGGCGTCAGGGTTGGAGATGGCGGGTAGATCGCGGAGCAGCATCGCGGCCGCCACCACGTTCTGCCCGGCTCGCGGGAAGCGCACCTCTGGGCGTGCTGGTGCCCCATCCTCGAGGATCTGCCGGTGGACCTCTCGAGCGCGGCCACGAGCGCCGGCGCCTCGAGGCTGGGCTTGTTCCTGCACAAGAGTTTGCTCGAGCTGCAGCAGGCGTTGTCGGTCCTCCTCAGCCTTGGTGATCGCCTCCCGCAGCTGCGCGAGCTGCGCCGCCCGGTCGTCGTTGTGCTGAGGTGGTGCATCCGGTGCCGGGGGTTCGTTCCTCCCCCGAACGTGTGGTCCGCCCGCCGCAGCCACGTCGTTGGGCTCTTCGAGGTTGAGTGTCGGCCTGGCGTCGTCGTCGTCGTCGTCCTCGGCATCGCCCACGACCCCCTTGAGCTGGAAGCACTCCCTGGTGGGATCCCAGAGGTCAGGGTCGTGGTAGTCTTACTCGTCGGAGTCGAAGCTGTTGATGTCGCACCGCCCTGGCTCGTACTGGGACTGCAGCTCGCGGTACCACTCTCCGACGGTGGCTCGCCGAGGTGGCTCGACGACTCGTGAGAAGCCGCGGTCGACGTGCGCGGGGTAGACGATCTCCAGGTCGGTGGTGGCTCGTAGGATCACGCCCGGACGTTCCTCCCGCTCTGCCGCCGCCCGGTCCTGACGGCGCTCGTCGAGGTGGTGGGCGTAGACAGCTGCGGAGTTGTTGAGGCCGAACGGGGGCCGCTGGCATCGAGCGCGGTACACCCCGTGCGGGAGGAAGCCAGGTGGTGTCGACGGAGCATGGCTCGGGGGCCTCTGGCCAGGCTCCCGGTCCGTGCGCATGACGAACGCGAACTCGCGGGGAGAGTGCGCGCGCGCCCTAGAAGTCTCCGGCCGCGCGCCGGGCAGGTTTCTCCTCGGGGACTCTGCGCCGGCTGCGAGGAAGTGGGTGTACGCCGCGGGCACCGCCTGTGCCTAGCGACGATGGTGACGACGGCGCCGCTCACGAGGTGGCGACGCGTGGTGGTGCGGGCGACGCGCCACGCCCCCCGCGCGGGGTGGCGTGACACGCCCTCCGCTCGGGCTCTCCGTGGAGAGCAGGGTCAGCTCGTTGCCGCTGCCGATGGCCAGGAACTCGAGACTCCCGAACCAGATGACGGCACCAGCAGAGAACGAAGGAGTGGAAGAAGCCATCTAGAAAACAACGAGAAATCGACTCCGACACGCGAAGGCCCCTACCTGGCGCGCCAACTGTCGGTGTTTCGACCCCGGGGGTATGACACCAACTAGTAATATGATCGCGTGCTCCCTTCCTGGATGGTGATGCAAGATGACACAAGGGTTTATCCTGGTTCGGGCAAAGAAGGCCCTACGTCCAGCGGGGGGAGGAGGTTCTTGTATTACTTGCACCTAAGTGCTTGTACAGGGGCAATACAAGCTCAACGAGTGTGGACGAGAGTCTGGACTCGTGTGTGCGTGGTGTGGACTCGTGTACGTGGAGGGCCCTGGTGTCCTCTTTTATAGAACAAGAGGAGGCCAGGGTTACACTGGAGTGACATGTACAACGCCCAATACGGCGAAGGGTTGGAATTCTGTCTTGTCGAGGTCACTGGAGCCGGCGTGGGGGTTGCTGTTGAGGCGTCCTTGAAGCGTGGCTTTCATCCCGGGCGCGGACGTGGAGGCGTGGCGACGTGGAGGCCGTGCAGCGCCCATTCCGGCACGTACAGGACGTGGCAGGGTCCCTCCGGGTCTTGGGGTACCTGTCCTCCAATAGCATGAAGTACCTGTCCTCCAATAGCATGAAAGCAGTCAGGGCTCAAGGGGCGCAGGGTCGGCCTCGAGGTGGCGCCTAGCCCCCGCAGGTATGGGCAAGTCCCGGAAAACCCGGCCGTACAGCGGGAATCCAGGTCTCGAGATGTGGCTCGAGTGTGCTACAGTGCAGGGTATGGCCTAACAGTGCTGTACTTGTGCTTTTTTGCCCATGCTTGTGGTGAAAACGAGGTTTGACTCTGGCCCCGGTTCACTGTGGCATACGTCGTGTACCAGAGGATATGACCGGAGTAGGTGGACGCATTAAATGCGCGGTATGGGGCTGGTATCCGATGTCTGGCGCTGCTCGAGGGAGGTATGATGTGTCTCGAGGGATAGGTTACCGTGTTAGAGAGGCCCGAGGTCCCCACGTGGGGTCTCGAGGAACGGTGCACGGCTGTAGTGGGCTCGAGGCCTATGTGCCGGGGCTCGAGAGGTAGGCTACCATGAGGCGGTCGGTAAGGCTTTGGCGGGCCCGGGCTTCCTGGCGGTGGGCCGGCGTTGTAGGCCTCGAGGGGTTGGTTTTCTAGAGGGTTAGACTAGTTAGGTCTCTTATTAATTGATGCTCTAGGTTTAACTTATTTGTTTTGCGTTGATTGGGGGTACCCCTTTTGTGGTCCCCCGACAGATATCTCTCCCTCCTCTAGTGTGCACCCACCGCCGCCCGCGCCCACCCACGCACATGCCTGTCGCCGCCGCCCGCGCACGCCCTCGCCCACAGCTCCTCCTTCCTCACCGGCGACCTCCACCAGACGCTCCTATCTCCCCCATTGTCGCCAGCGATGAGCTAGCACAGCCTAGGGGTCCGCCTACCCCCTAGGCGAGGCAGGAACCCCTAGCCTAGCGCCTAGTCACACCTAGGCAGGGAGGAGGCCTCGCCTTTTTGAACATTGTATTTATCTAAATATTTTAAGATTTTTTGTCAGAATAGTAACTGTCAAAATTGAGTCTCTATTATATCTCTGATGTAAACATATTTTTTTCCATTTTCTTATTCACCTAAATAATTTAAGATTTGTTGTCAGAATAGTAAGTGTCAAAATTGAGAGTTATCAGTAAACTGAAGGCATGTAAAAACTAGCTAGCCGTTTTTCTAAGTATTGGGATTGCACAGATCCTACAAGAAATTGAGAAAGAAAACAGAGCATGTACCAAAGGGCAGAAGCTAAGCAAAAAAAAATCCTGCATTGAAATCAATCCATTCTAAAAAATTCATGTATTTTCTTGTTCAAGATGTATTTAGTTTTTTATATATGACATGCGCATGAAGTTGTTTTGGTTGCATATATGGTTCCTGTATAATTTTCATGACTATTATATATATATGTGTACAAATTGCTAGTAAATTCAAAAGGCATCTTTGTTTATATTACTTAAAAAATAATCATATGATAAGTAGTGCATTCTTCATTTTTATTTTAAGCGTCACATATATTTGTTATTTACTGCCATTGGTTGAAATGATGGATTACATGCTGATGTTCTTTTGAATCTCTGTAGGCATCTACTCCTATAGTAAAGTTTCAAGATCAAATGTCACACAAAGTCAGTAATTTCAGATTTAGCTATGCTAGGTCAGCAAGGGCAAAGGCAAGGGCAGGGGCCGAGGCTCCCAGCCACGCTACCCTGCTCTAGGCGCTGCACTGCACGCCACCCCCATGGATCCCTGGCTGTGCTATAACCCGTGGGTTCCCCAGGCATTCCAGCAGCCGCCGCAGGGCCATGGCAACTGGCATCCTGGGATCCTCGGTGCCTCTCCTCAGGCACACACGGCGTTTGCACCGACGCAGCCCCCCACGACCTTAGCTCCGCTCCAGGTCTCCCAACCGGCTCCTATGTGGAACCCGGCTGGCCTCGTCGCCGCACTGAACCAGATGAACATCCAGGGACAGCAGCCCTGGGTGATGGACTCCGGTGCCTCATCCCACATGAGCCCCTTGGATGGCATACTTCTCCCATGCCAGCCTCCTCCCCATTCCTCCATTACTGTTGGTAATGGTCAAACCCTACCCATTTAATGTCGTGGCGAGTCCATTCTTCACACACCTACCTCTAATTTTCCTCTTCGCAATGTTCTAGTTGTTCCATCACTAGTGCAAAATCTTCTTTCTGTTCGTCAATTCACTAGAGATAACAACTGTTCAATCGAATTTGATGCTCTTGGTTTTTATGTTAAGGATCTGCAGACCCGGCGCATGATGCTTCGCTGCAATAGTGCTAGCGATCTTTACACCATCCCCGCTGCACATCCTGCTCCCCACGCCAGCATCGCCATCTCCACGACCATTTGGCATCATCGCCTAGGACATCCAAGCTCCAGCACCATAAATGCTCTTCGCCATAGTGCGTCCATCAGCTGTAATAAAGTAGATCATCCCCTCTGTCATTCATGTCAGCTAGTAAAACATGTGCGGCTTCCTTTTTCAAATTCCAGCTCATTTAGCTCCATGCCTTTTGAACTAGTTCATCGTGATGTGTGGGCATCCCCTATTGCTAGCATTTCGGATTTTCAATATTATCTTGTCTTGATGATTTTACCCACTTCTGTTGGACCTTCACTGTTGTTCGCAAATCTGAGGTCGCCACTCATATTATCAATTTTTCGATCTATGTGTCCACACAATTCAGCCTACTCATAAAAGCCATCCAAGCCGACAACGGAACCGAATTCGTGAATAATACTCTCCACAACTTTTTTGTTTCACACAGTATTCATTTACGTCTTTCGTGTCCATATACTTCTCCACAAAAAATGGCAAGGCTGGACGCCTCCTTCGCACCCTGAACAACATCAGCCGCACCATGCTTATTCATGCTCACCTGCCTCCTCCCTACTGGGTCTTGCCACAGCAACATACTTCAATCTGCACCCATGCTCCGCTGTTAACAACTTCGTACCCTATACTCTACTCCACCATAAAACACCTGACTACTCCCATCTACGAGTATTTGGGTGTTTATGCTATCCCAACATGACCGCCACAACTCACCACAAGCTTGCTCCTCGCTCTACCGCTTGTGTCTTCCTCAGCTATCCTTCTTCACACAAGGGATACTGCTGCCTCGATATGTCTACACGGCGCATCATCATCTCGCGCCATGTTGTGTTTGACGAGACATGTTTTCCCTTCGGATTTCACCCATCCCGGTCCGCACCAAGCGACCTGGACTTCTTGCTTGCAGGTACTGTACCGGCATGCTCACCAGCAGCTGCCTCAGCGCAGCCTCTGCGCAGTTCCCAGGACATTGTGGAGGATCTGCAGGACGACCCTGCTGTCCTCCTCCGTAGACCTGTGATGGCAGCCGCCCCTGTGGCTGCCGCTGCCGCTGCTCCACCGGCCCAGGACTTCCACTTGACGTACAGCCGCCGTCCCTATGTCGAACCGGCTGCGCCAGCTGCTGAACCGGTTGCTCCGGCATCTTCACCATCGGCACCGGCTATTGTACATGTCCAGCAGGCCCCTATGCCTGTCCAGCAGCCACCGTACAGCAGGCTCCTGCTCCTGCCCAGCGACGAGGAGCGCCCGCAGCTCAACCAGCACCTCCCGTCCAGCACGAACGACGCGTCACACAAACCCAGTCCGGAGCCATACCAGTTGTGCGGTATGTGGGTCTCTCTGCGACGACCACTCCTCCGCTCCATGCCAACTACCGCAGCGGTTTGGCTGATCCAAACTAGCGTGCGGCCATGGCTGAGGAGCACAAGGCGCTCATCAACAATGGGACATGGTGTCTCGTGCCCCGGCCACCCGGCGCCAACGTGGTCACGGGAAAGTGGATATTCAAGCACAATTACCACTTCGATGGTACCCTTGCCCGTCACAAGGCTCACTGGGTAGTTCGTGGTTTCTCCCAGCGCCACGGCATCGACTACGATGAAACTTTCAGCCCGGTGGTCAAACCGGCGACCATCCGGGCTGTTCTCAACATTGCTGCCTCACGCACCTGGCCTATTCATCAACTGGACGTCAAGAACGCTTTTCTCCATGGACACCTGGAGGAGACGGTCTACTGCCAGCAGCCCCCAGGCTTCGTCGACCCTGCTTTTCCTGACCATGTGTCTGTTGCAGTGCTCTCTCTACGGCCTGAAGCAGGCTCCCCATTCGTGGTACCAGTGTTTTGCAACATCATTTGCAGCTCGGCTTCGTCGCCTCGTCTTCAGACACCTTCCTCTTCGTCTACAATGATGGCACCAACATCGCATACCTACTCTAGTCAATGACATCGTCCTTACTGCGTCCTCGACAACTTTTCTTCAGCAGGTCATTGAGCGCCTCCACTCTGAGTTCGCCATGACTGACCTGGGCACCCTCCATCACTTCCTTGGGATCTCTCTCTCGCTCTGCCGACGGCTTGTTCTTATCCCAGCAACAGTACACTGTCGAGCTTCTGCAACGAACCGGCATGGCTGAGTGTCACTCTACCTCGGCACCTGTTGACACTCAGGCTGATCCGTCCACGTACAAGAGCATCGCTGGTGCACTTCAGTACCTCACACTGACTCGCCCCGACTTGGCATACGTCATGCAACAGGTGTGCCTCTTCATGCATGATCCCCGCGAGCTGCACCTCGCGCTGATCAAGCGGATTCTACGCTACCTGAAGGGCACTCTCTCCTCTGAACTCCACATCGGTGTCGGCTCTGTTCAGTCACTGGTCGCCTACTCCGATGCCGACTGGGCTGGTTGCCCAGACTCTCAGCGCTCTACCTCCGACTATTGCGTCTACCTCGGCGACAATTTGATCTCCTAGTCCTCCAAGCGCCAGACCACAGTCTCCCGCTCCAGTGCATAAGCAGAGTACCGTGTTGTTGCTCATGTGGTGGTCGAATGTTGCTGGCTGCGCCAGCTCTTGCAGGAGCTCCACGTCTCAATGTCAGCGTTGTCTACATGACAGCCAACTCCATTCATCATCGCCGCACGAAGCATATTAAGATTGACATTCACTTCGTCCGTGAGAAGGTCGCCCTGGGCCAAGTTCAGGTCCTTCATGTGCCATCCTCTCACCAGTTCACAGACATCATGACCAAAGGCCTTCTTGTCCAGCTGTTTACTGAGTTCGGGTCCAGTCTGTGCATCCGGGATCCTTCTGCTTAGACTGCGGGCGGGTATTAGATATATTAGGCAGGTTATTAGATATATTAGGCAGGTTTCTATGTGATTAGCACCTGCCATGTATGCTTGATTGTATTCCTTCTATACCCAGCCATATTGGTTATATATGAAAATCACAACGCACCCCCCCCCCACACACACACAGGATGTGTGGTGTGTACCTACAGTAACATTATAGTAAACCACTTAGTAAGGAGGTACTATAATCTCGTAAATCAGCATAATAATTATCGTAACTCAAAGTGACTACAGAATAAGTTTTTTTTATCGAACACGTAGGAGAGCTGCATATCATTGTATTAATAGAAGGATAAGAGTCATACAGAGACCACAAAACACACACACACATATCCACACCAACTAACAGGACTTAATTGCCAAAAAACAAAGAGGTGAGACCTGACCTAGAACCAAAGGCACTCTAAACCTCTTGCTGAGAGCAGGGGTAATCCCTTGGCTCCAGCCACGCACCAAAGATGGGCTTCAACCCAAGCAAGGTTCAAAGCAGTAGACATATTAGGGTCAGCCCCATTGAATACACAGTCATTCCTGAGCTTCCAGATAATCCAAGCTCCAAGGGTAATGAGGGAGTTGAACCCCTTACGTGCTTCAGCACTAACAGCAGATTCTGCCCTGTCCCACCAGGCTTTGAAAGAAAGATCAGTGATCTTAGGAGCAAGTGAAGTGAGACCAACACTGCTCAGGATATAGAACCAAAATTGCCTTGCAAAAACGCACCCAACAAGAAGATGTTGGATATTTTCCTCTTCCTGATCACACATCGGACACTGATCCGGGTGGGGCAGGCCCCGCCGAGCCAACCTGTCCGCTGTCTAGCAACGATTGTGAGCTACAAGCCACATAAAGAATCTGCATTTAGGGGCGGCAGGATTTCCATATACACTCATAAGGTGCAAAACTAATGGCTCCCTGGAAGAGTGCATCATATGCTGATTTAGCTGTATAGTTTCCTGTCCTGTAAAAGAGAACCTCCAGATATGCTTATCAGGGCTACCTTCCTGTTGTAATTGCACCTCTTCCAAGACATCCCATAACTCTAGGTAGTCCCATAGAGCCTCCAAAGGAATTTCCCCATGAATATCTTCCAGCCACTTGTTATTTGTAAGTGCATCCTTCACTATGCGCTTGTTTATCCTCCGTTTGGGCACTAGATCATAGAGTCCAGGCGCAAGGTCCTGAATGTTTTTACTATTCAACCACCTGTCTTTCCAAAAGAGAGTATTTAATCCATCTCAAACCTTAGTGTCTATGGCTAGGGAGAGAAAACCTTCACCATCCTTGCTAACCTGAAGTGGTAGGCTAGCCCAAGGTCGATCAGGTTCAGATTTTTTAAGCCAAGGCCATCTGACTCAAAGTGCAAAACCCAAGATTTTTAGATCAGAAATGCCTAGCCCCCCAAGCTCCTTTGCCCGGCAAACTCTTGGCCAGACCAAGAGGCAGTGCCCACCTTTTACTTCCTTGCGGCCTCTCCATACAAAAGCTCTTCTAATTTTATCTATGGCTTTAATAACCCATGGTGGAAAATCAACAGCCATGGCTAGATAGACCAACATGGCTGTTAGAACATGTTGTACCTGAACCACTCTACCTACCCGAGTCATCAAATCCGCCTTCCATCTAGGTAGTTGATCAGCAGTCCTATCAATAATGGGCTGAAATTTCTCCTTGGACAGCTTTCTAAGGGACAGGGGCAGACCCAGGTACTTGCACAGAAAGTTCACGACTTCACATGGTAGTAAGCTCTGGATGAGGGTCATGCTGTCATCTGAGCACTGGATCGGCATCACACTGCTTTTTTTGAACATTAGTCCTGAGCCTTGAAGCATCCCCAAAGAGTTGTAGCAATCTTAGTGTCAAGGAGAGATCACCTGCTGTAGGTCTCAGGAAGAGGGCCACATCGTCTGCGTAAAGATAAATTCTATGCTGAATTGGCCTTCTGGACAGGGGCTGTAACAGCCCAGCCTCTAAGGCCCTTGTGACCATCCAGTTCAGCACATCCATGACCAAAATAAATAGCACTGGAGATAGTGGGTCACCCTGGCGAAGCCCTCTTTTATGTTGTGTGAACTCTCCTGGAATGCCGTTGAGGAGGATCTGAGTAGATAAAGAGGCCAACAGTCCACCCTCCAACATGAACCAAAACCAAGTTTCCCAAGCACCACTAGGAGAAAAGCCCAAGACAATGAGTCGAAGGCCTTCGTAATGTCCAGTTTGAGTAGAATCCGTGGCTTCTTTTGAGAATGCAAAAATCTAGCAGTTTGCTGGACCAACATGAAATTGTCTTGTATGAAAGGCTTCTTGATAAACGCGCTTTGATTAGAGGAGACCATCTGGTCCAAGTGACCAGCCAATCTGTCGGTTATTCTATAGCCAGCTGTAGAGTAGTAGTTCTCTCTCTCTCTATCTTAAAGGGCAAGAAACTACATTAATCACAAGGCCTTATTGCGACCAAGATTAAGGTAAGAAACAAGCAAAAGCGGTGGCTGCAAAGAAGGCAGAAGAGATGAGCAAATATGGCAACTAATGAGAGCAGGAACTAACTTGCAACCACGTATTTTTTTTTCTCGCACAGTTAAAATTCTAACTAGTATGATCCAGTGGATTGAAAAGATTGGAGTATTGGATTGAAATGAGCTCTAGAACAAATAAACAGTGTACCTGAGCATCATACATTACAATGGCCGCAAATACCACTGACATTCCGAATATGGAGTCTGCAAACCCCCTGCACACTAATTCAATAGTCAAGAAAAAACAAAAGCATTGAGCTTAGGGTCAAAACAAGCAGAAACAACTAAGTTCTGCAGCACATGTGTTCAAGAACTAACCTTTCTAGCCCAAGCGAAGTAGCAACTGCAACAACACTCTACAAGATAGGAAAGTTTTGTTAGAACTCAGAACTGTCAGAAGGGTCAATGCCAAAGGGAATTGAAAGCTTTACATGAAAAGGTAAGACAAACAGAATTACTTTACACTACAATAAAAAACAGCTGTTTCATATAGGACCTTGCAGCACTTCTTGTTTGAAAATCCATCGCATTTGTTTCGATATAATATTATAGCCATTTGGGTACTTTATATTTCAGAACTCCTCAATGATCAATTCATTCTTAGATACTCAGCCATCCTCAATTCATTCTTAATTTATCCTAATGATAAATAACAGTTTACTACACAAGACAAAAAATTTCCATTTGACTAGGTTATCCACATCACAACTTAGCACAGCAGCCCAAACATGTGGGAGAGGTATCCCCAAAGTTGTCGAGTAACGCAGAAACTGAAAAATAGAAGGTTTTGGTAAGGGACTGGGGTGGGTAATCCGATGTTTTCACCGCGGAGTGAGTAGAGGGCATCCCTCCGGAGCGGAAGACGGTCCTGAGGTCAAGGCCAACGCCGGCGCCCCCCTTCTTGCCCGACGTGAAGGGCTTGGACAGCTGCCCGATCGCGCTCGCCACCGTCGCCGCAATCAAAACCTTCAGAGAAAACCATATCAGCATTCAAAAGCAAAAGAAAAAAGAAAAAGAAAAAGAAAAGGAAAAGAAGTACCCCATTTGCCGGGTACCAACCAGCAGGAGAGCAACTAACCTTGTTGCGCGCGACCTCGGCGATCTCCCCGGGGCCGAGGTGGAGGGAGGCCGCCGGCGCGACGGCCCTGCGGCGCGGTCTGCACCCGGTAATAGGAGAGGCGCTTGTTCTCGTGGTGGAGGCGGACGGCGAGGACGTCGAGGGAGGAGGGCGGCGAGTCACCCAGGATGAGGACGGGATGTGAGGGGAAGAGAAGGGTTGGGCCATGGCCGTCGGGACGGCGTGGCGGGCTGGCCTGTCTGACCCAGTTGCCTGCCTGCTCTGCTCCGGAAATGGCTCTCCATTTTCTTGTCCTGTTTCCTGCTGTTTGTCATTGTCTACTGCAGACGGACGCGGATTCCTTTGCAAAGCCACGTCGTAAAGTTCGCACCTCCGTCCAATCCCATGTTTAACATAGACTAGTTAAATACTCGTGCGTTGCTACGAGAACGTACTATTAATACGAAACTGAAAAAATAGTTATAATAGAACTCTAAATTAAATATAGATGTAGCAATCTTTATATTCCAATCAATATTACATAAGTCTTGAACAAAGAGATAGTTATAATAGAACTTTAAATTAAATTTAAATACGAAATTGAAACATCAACTTTAATTGTTTAGATGTGGACTATTTGAACAAACCTGAGAAATAGAGCCTTGTTTAGATTGTATCAAACTTCCACCTTTTTCCACTCTCTCTTCATCACATCAGTATTTGGACGCATACATGGAGCATTAAATGTTGATAAAATAAATACTCCTTCCGTCCAACAAAACATGCAATTCTCGCTTATCGAAGAGTCAAAACAATTCAAACTTTAACCAAAATTATATAAAAAATACTAATATTCTTGATTCCAAAAAAGTACCATTAGATTAGTAATAGAATATATTTTTATAATATTTTTTTAACAACATAGATACTAATATTTTTTATTATAATATTGGTCAAACTTAAACTAATTTGACTAACACGGATCCCATAATTGCATGTTTTTATGGACGGGATGAGTAGTTGATTGCACTGATTAGTTGTAAATCACGAGACGAATCTTTTGAGCCTAGTTAGCACATGATTGAACAATATTTATCAAATACAAATAAAAGTGGTACAGTAGCAAAGTTGAAAAACTTTTAGCATCTAAACAAGGTCTAGTTATCTTATACTAAAGCTGGTCAGCTCTTGAATGTTCCTATAAAAATATTTGCATCAATAAGCGACATGAAAACACATGGAAGTTGGCATCAATAAGCGACATGGAACCACATTAAAGTAACTGCAATGTTCCTTGAACTTTTATGTCATGCTAGGTTAGGAGCCTCAAAGTATTAAAAAAATAGTTGGTCGAAATCAATTGAGATAAATAAATTTTAACTTGGCTTAATAACATACTGTTTCGAGCCACATTCAAATAAATAAACGTAAAATTTAGTTACAATACCAAAATAAGTGGATGATAGATAAGTCTTTCGCAACTATCTCTTTCACGGTCTTTTCCTCGTGATTGAAATAGTATGTCGTCAACCACACGACATCCATATGATAAAAAACTAATGAAACAGGAAAATTCATATGTTGTCAACCACACAATCTGGCTCCTCAAAAAAACAGCCCCACAAATCCTAAACTCCTCTCCTAGTAACATTGAAGCCCCTTCTGGAGTCATACGCATTGCTTGGACATTCCAAATAACATGCGCCACCACCAGCCACTTAGCATCTCAAGCAAGAGCTTCACTCTGTTATTGATAGTTCCATTTACTAACATGGAAAGAATATTAGTGCAAGAAAGAAGGAGCAAATATCTTTTATAGCAATAATGTCAGACTAATTCAAAGGAATAATTTTATGATCAAACTACTGCTCAAAGGAATAGCTAATAATTGCTTGAAAGATTGATTCACTATTGCATGAATGAGGATGTCACAAATTAAAACCTCTCCAAGTTGCTGCCATGAACGAATTGCACTGAAGCGAAAATACTCTGAACTCTGAAAAACAATGACTACAGCTGCTACTGAACTACTCTGCTCTTATCAACACATATGCACACAGACTGCTATAACTAATACAACTTAAGCTTAGGCAAGTGGAATTAACTGAAGAAATAAACAGAAATTCAATGACAAAACTCGTAAACATATAATTTATTGTTGCTACTGCAAATGACAAGATGAACATAAGCTAACTGTTTGTGCTTGTTGCTGCTACTAAACAGAGCAGGAATAAGCTAACCGTGGCCTTTCCCTTTGGTGTGCCAGTTTTATCAGTTATAACAAACCTACTCTAATTGTGCTAAATCAACCGAATTGAAATAGTAAATAGATGGTGGGGACTTGGCATTCACCTCCTGCCGTTGCACAGTGCTAGGCGACAAGCCAGTGAGACGAATGCAGAATTATAGATCTGACGGAACCTAGCATTATTGTTGGCGAGGACTTGTTGCCTTCCTGCTAACTGCATGTACACAAGAGACAACAATACACATCTCTGAACATCAGTGCAAACCAATATGACTTGACGATGACAATGTTATCATCAGGAGTCTATGATCAAGATTGAACAAGAATTTATATGGACACTGCCCGTGATTGCTCTTTGCTTGAAGCTACTCATGAAAGATTCTTTACTATGCAAAATGCATATAGGTGAAGTAGAATTTACCACCTGCCCTAATTTGAACTTTTGGTGGGTAACCATTAGGGATCAGTAATGCAAAAGAGAAACAAACATCCATTAGGGCTGTAAGCAATCAACCATAGACAGGTCATGGAACTGTTACATAATCGTAGGGCTGATTGGATTTAGTAACTGCATGAGCAAAATGCTTTCAGCTAATGCACCCATATAATAAATTTGGAACTGTTACTTAGCAGCATGAACCCTTACGTAGGTAGGTTTGCTCTAGATAAATATACTAAATTGTTAAAAACAAGTGGCATGAACTAAGGTGTTGACTGCATGACACACTCTACAGTGTTGACTGAGCACCATACCTTTTGGCCACTTTTCCCTAGCAACTAAATACATTCAGAGTAAAGACTGTAAAAAATGGACCATAAGTTCCATCTTTAAGATAAAAAATAATCGTGGTTTGCTTATAACTTTTTTTTTGTTGATTAATAAGTTGCACAACTGAAAAGGTAAATTATACATTTGTACCGTATAAACTGTTCAGTCGCACCATTTTTCTCAAAATTATAATTATTTTGCACTAAGTGATTAGCATGAAGACAAAGCTATTATAGGAACTCATAAATTGTTGCAACAATATACAATTCTAATAGATATTTACAGTTAGAAGTATCCAATAGACATTGGATTAAGCTCCAATAATTGGCAGCTCCAATAGGTTTGACGAAAGTTGATTAAGGGTCTATTGGTGATTGGATGGTAAGGGGATTGGGGCCAACTGTTGTATGAATGTTGTTGCTAGATTTGTGAATCAATGATTTATTATTATGGGAACCATAACAATGAATCAGATTTTTTGCCAACCATAACAGTGCACAAACAGAGGCAAACTTAAAATGATGTACACAGGATGAGGCAAGCAGCTCGAGAGTAATGTCTTACCTCAAAAAGGAATCTTGGAGGGAGGCAAGGGCTCTCTGATCATGGATCGGCGGTGGTCTTGGACCCCAATCTCCCCAACGGTGTAGCTGCAGGTTCATGATATTCTGAGACTGAACTTGAATAGGTGGATTCTCAATTTTTCCAAAGAGATGCAAAATAATGTATAATCCAATGGTAATCAAGTTATCCTCACAAATATTTCTCTAAACAAATCAAAGAAATTTCGGTGGACTGAATTTACCTGGGAGTCACATAGGAGTCAAGTCGCTCCTGGCCACTCTGAATGCATCTTGGCCCCTAGTGGGTTTCGGTGATTGGATGAAACACAAGATTACTGTGACTAACGTGTGTTTTGCAGAAACTGGATTGAGTTAGGTCACGGTAATGGCGACGATACGGGCATATGGAGTTCATGTCCCCTGGCGATGGATATTGTTTCGGTTTTCAAAGGACGGACGACGAAGACGGTGGTAGACTAGGCTAAGTGTCATATGGTGTTAGAGGACACTTAGGTAGTCTTAGGTCTTTGTTTTTCCTTTGGCCGTACTATAAAGGGGAGCGTGAATCAGTAGCTTGACCTAGATGAGTCTATTGAGGTAGGTGTGGTGCACACTTGTTATTTCATTGCCCTAGGTAGCTCAAAGAGATTCCTTATGTTGAGAGGATCAAAAGTCGTTAAGGCCGCGTCGCGATCCGAGTTGGTTTTGCCCTTGATATGGGCATCGGACGTTGTCCTGGTGAGCATCGGACCTCACTCAGACTAGGGTTTAGTCTGGTGCGTGGCATCGGACACGCCGATGTTGCCACATCGAACGTGCTCGTGCCACTGTTCACGTGCGCGTGAACTTGGGGTAGCACCAGACGCTGACATCGGACGCTGAGGGCCAGCGTCCGATGTCCATGCAGAGAGGTTCCAGAGAGGGTAAATCCACATCGGACGCGTCCGATGTGGTGGCATCGGACGCTGCCCAGCGTCTGATGCTCCTTTAACAGGTCTGACAGAATGGTACAGTCGACCATTGGTCGAGGTCATCGGAGCGTCCGATGCCTAGCATCGGAGCGTTCGATGACCCCGCAGAGGCACCGGTTCGGTGCTCTTTTGGATGGCCGGTTGGGGGAGTATTTATACTCCCTCCCCTCATCCATTAGAGTGTTCTTGCCACTTCCATCTGCTGAGAGACACATTATGATTGTGAGAGAGTGCAAGAGCCCTAGTGAGGTTGAGTGAATTGCTAATTGAGAGAATTAGTGACCTCCTAGTGAGAATTGAGTAGCAAGTGTGCATCCATCCATCTCTTTGGCCTTGTCTTGGTCAAGTGAGAGTTCTAGCTTGTTACTCTTGGTGATCGGCATCACCTAGACGACTTGGTGGTGATTGAAGAGCTTGGTGATCATCCGGAGGCTTTGTGGATGACCCAAGTCAAGTTGTGACCGGTAGCGAGCCATTCACCGGGCCGGAGTGACGAAGAATCAGCTCGTAGTGAGCACTTGATCCTTGCGCAGATAAAGGGGGAGCGATACCCTTGCGCGGGTGCTCCAACGAGGACTAGGGGGTGTGCCGACACCTCGGCAAAAAGATCGTCTTGTCATTTCTACTCCTTTACTTATGCATTTACCTTTGAGCACTTCAATTCCGCATTATACTTGTTGTTCATTCACTATTGAATTGCTTTGCTAGAGTAGGAGTGGCATAGACTTGGTCTTTTGTGCGGTAGAATAGAAAGAAACACACTTCTAGGCACAAGGGGGTTAATTGGGCTTAATAGGTTTTAATTCTTGCTAAAGTTTTAGAAAAGCCCAATTCACCCCCCCCCTCTTGGGAATCTTGATCCTTTCAATTAGTATCGGAGCCTCATGCTCTCGATTTAGGCTTAACCGCTTAGAGTTAAGATGTTCGGAGGTGATGGACCACCTCCCATGTTCGAGGGAGACGACTTTCCATATTAGAAAATCCGTATGGAGTCGTACCTAGAAGCGGTTGATGTTAGATGCCGCGAAGCCGCCATAACCGGGTTCCCCAAACCCAAGGAGGGCACTAGCCTCACGCCACATGAGGAAGAGAATAAGAAGTGGAATGCAAAAGGCAAAAACATTCTTTTTAGAGGCATTTGCAAGAATGTGTTTAACCACGTCCGAAACCACAAGAATGCCCATGATCTATGGGATAACATTTGTGCTCTCCATGAGGGAACCAAGAGTGAGCGTGAGGAGCGCTATCATTTAGTTATGCAAAAGCTTCATTCTTTTGATATGCATGCTAATGAAAGTGCAAATGAAATGTACTCACGCTTGAATGTTCTTGTAGAAGAACTCAATGGACTTCGCCTCACACAAATGCAACCATCCGATGTTGTGAGGAAGATTCTTTGTGTCCTCCCAATTGATAAATATGGACACATTGTGACGGTGCTACATCAAGGCGATCTTTCCACTGCTACACCAACTCAAATCTTGGGAAAGATCAATGCGCATGAGATGTACATGCACATCACACCAAGTGGTGGCTCCTCCACCGACAAGAAGAAGGACTTGGCCTTCAAAGCAAGCCATGACAAGAAGGGCAAGTCCAAGGCTATTGAGGTGCATCATGAAAGCTCAAGTGATGAAGAGGATGATTCCAACATCACTCTCACGGTGAGAAGAACCACCAAGATGTTGAAGAAGCTTCACAAGAATGGAGTCAACTTTGACTCAAGAAATAAGAAGTTCTTCACAAGTAGCAAGAGAAGGCCAATCTCCGAAATGAATTGCTACAATTGCGGTGAACTTAGCCATCTTGCTCATCAATGCACCAAGCCCAAGAAAGAGAGCTACAAGAACAAGAACAAGGGCAAGAAGTATGACTCATCTAGCGAAGATGAGAAAAAGAATGAGAAGCCCTACAAGAAGGATGGCAAGAAGAAGAAGCAATACCACGAGAAAGGTGGCAAGGCTTACATTGTTGGTGATTGGCTCACCGACATTGACTCCTCCGGTGGATCATCAAATGAAGATAGTGATGATGAGAAGGAGAAGGTGACCGCTCTAGTCATTGGCACCTCTACACCACCACCACCACCGCCATCACCGTCATCCTCTACACACTTATGCCTTATGGCTAAGGGTGATCGGGAGGTACAAAACGATGATGACTCTAGTGATAGTGATAATGATGGTGAATCTGAGGCACCTTCTTATGATGAACTTGTTGCCTTGCTTAACAACTACTCTAAAATCATAAGAAAGACTAGATCTAAAAATGAAAAGCTTGTTGACGAAAATGAATCTCTTGTTGAGAAGTATGATCATGCTACACATGCTAGTGATGAGCTAAAAGATGAACTTGCTACTATGTCATCATCTATCAAGGAGCTCAAGTCCTCTAACAAGGAGCTCAAAGCTAAAAATGAAAAACTTGATAAGATGCATAGTGATCTTACCACTAGTTATGCTTTGCTCAAAGAGAAATATACTCAAGTCAAAGTAGATCATGATACACTTAGTGTTGCTTATGATATGCTTTCTCATGAGACACATGATGCTCCTAACCTTGTTGTTAAGTGTGACATAGCAACATCTTGTGAGGACTTGGTTAGTGAGCATGATGAGCAAAGAGCTAGTGGCAAGGGCAAGAAAGTGGGTGTGGCCGATCACTATGATGACTACATCAAGATCAAGAATGAGAATGCAAAGCTCAAGGTTGATCTAGAGAAGCTTACAACCACCAAGCAAGTTGTCATTGAAACTCATGATGATGACTATAGCATGTCACTTGAGCTAGACATGCTAAAAGAAGAAAACAAGAGATTGAAGATGGAGAGGGACTACAAAATGACACAATCTCAATTGGAGCTTAAACAAGAGAATGACAAGCTCAAGAAAGAGAAGGAGCACCTTACCACCGGATTGAAGAAATTCACCAAGGGTCAATGTCTCCAAAGTGAGATACTCATGAACACCGTGATGAAGACAAATAGAAATGACATTGGCTTCCTTGAATAGAAGATGAAGCAACGCAAGAGCATCACTAAGCCAAAGAAGAAGAAGATTGAAAGATGCTATGAGTGTGGAAAAGAAGGTCATTTTGCTTATGATTGTGAAGAGCCAAAACCCACACCCTTGCCCAAGCATGCTAGGCTCTTTGCTTCCAATGCTCACTACATGCTTAGACAAGACTCTAGTGGCAAGATGAAAGTCATGTTTATGGGGCCTCCTAACAAGAATAGGCCAAAGCAAATATGGGTTGCAAAGTCACTAGTTGAGAAGGTTAAGGGACCTCAACAAGTTTGGGTCCCAAAAGCTCAAGCTTGATTTCTTGTGTGTGTAGGTGAACTACAAGACCGGTGGATCTCATTAGGTGATTGATAGTGGTTGCACTCAACATATGACCGGTGATCCCCGGATGTTCACCTCACTAGAAGAGAATGTCGATGACCAAGAAAAGATTACATTTGGTGACAACTCAAAGGGCAATGTCAAGGGATTGGGCAAAGTGGCAATATCAAATGATCATACCATCTCCAATGTGCTTCTTGTTGCATCATTGAGCTTCAACTTGCTATCCGTAGGGCAACTATGTGATCTTGGCTTTCAATGTTTGTTCACCGACAAAGAAGTGGTTGTGACCAAGAAAGATGATACACAAGTGATATTCAAAGGCTTTAGATACAACAATCTCTATCTAGTGGATTTCTCCTCCGAAGATGCCAACTTGAAGACATGTTTGTTCACTAAGCAATCACTTGGTTGGCTATGGCATAGAAGATTGGCTCATGTGGGAATGAACACTCTCAACAAGCTATTGAAGAAGGATTTGGTTAGAGACTTGAAGGATGTCAAATTTGAGAAGGACAAATTGTGTAGTGCATGTCAAGCCGGCAAGCAAGTTGCAAATACTCATCCAACCAAAGCCTTTGTATCAACATCAAGAGAGCTAGAGCTACTTCACATGGATCTATTTGGGCCAACAACATATGCTAGCTTGGGTGGAAATCTCTATTGCCTAGTGATTGTTGATGACTATTCTAGATACACTTGGGTATTCTTTCTTCATGACAAATCCGAAGCAACCCCTTCATTCAAGAAGTTTGCCAAGAGAGCCCAAAATGAGTTTGACTTGAAGATCAAGAAAATAAGAAGTGATAATCGAAGAAAATTTGACAACACCCACATTGAGGAATATTGTGATGAAGTTGGGATCAAGCATGAAGTCTCCGCAACCTATACACCACAACAAAATGGGGTAGTTGAGAGGAAGAACCGGACACTAATCACCCTAGCAAGGACAATGTTAGATGAGTACACTACACCAGAAAGATTTTGGGCAGAAGCAATCAACACCGCTTGCTATGCATCAAACCGGTTGTTCCCCCATCGTCTCCTTAGCAAGACCCCCTATGAGCTACTCAACAACAAGAAGCCGGATATATCATTCTTTAGAGTGTTCGGGTGCAAATGCTACATCTACAAGAAGCGCCAACACCTAGGGAAGTTCCAATGCCGATGTGATATTGGTTTTCTTGTTGGTTACTCATTGAAGTCCAAAGCATATCGAGTATTCAACCATGCCACCGGGATGATAGAAGAAACATATGATGTGAAATTCGATGAATCTAATGGCTCTCAAGGAGAGCATGAAAATCTTGATGATGTAGGTGATGAACCATTGAGGGAAGCAATGAAGAACATGCCGGTTGGAGCCATCAAGCCTAAAGATGATGATGATGATGTGCAAGTCATTGGCAAGCCATCCTCATCAAATGTACCACAAGATGATGACAAAAATGGGAGAGAGCCATTTGAAGATACTCATGTCTCCCATGATCAAATGGTGGTACAAGCTCAAGATGTTAATGCTCCTCAAGCGGCCCCTCAAGTGGTTGATCAAAGGACTACTCCTCTACTACAAGCTCATTCTCAAGATCTCATCATAGGGAGTCCAACAAGGGGTGTAATGACTCGATCTCAAAAACTTGCTTTATTTATTGAACATCACTCCTTTGTGTCTCTTGTTGAGCCTACCATTGTAGATGAAGCTCTAGGTGATCCGGATTGGGTGAATGCTATGCATGAAGAACTAAACAACTTCACCCGCAATCAAGTTTGGACACTTGAAGAACGACCAAAAGGCGCAAGAGTCATTGGAACTAAATGGGTATTTAGGAACAAGCAAGATGATCAAGGCAAGGTTGTTAGAAACAAGGCAAGGCTAGTGACAAAGGGGTTCTGTCAAGTTGAAGGATTGGATTTTGGAGAGACCTTTGCACCGGTTGCAAGACTAGAAGCCATCTGTATCCTCCTTGCATATGCATCACATCATGACATTAAATTATATCAAATGGATGTGAAAAGTGCATTTTTAAATGGCTTCATAAATGAACTAGTCTATGTTGATCAACCTCCCGGGTTTGAAGACCCTAGATATCCTAATCATGTTTATAGGTTGTCCAAGGCGCTATATGGGCTCAAGCAAGCCCCTAAAGCATGGTACGAGCGCCTCTGGGACTTCCTCATTGAGAAGGGCTTCACCATTGGGAAGGTCGACACCACACTATTCACCAAGAAGCTTGATGGAGAGATCTTCATTTGTCAATTCTACGTTGATGATATCATCTTCGGGTCAACAAATGAAGCCTATTGCAAGGAATTTGGTGACTTGATGTTGAAAGAGTTCGAAATGTCCATGATTGACGAGCTCACATTCTTCCTAGGCTTCCAAGTCAAGCAATTGAAGGAGGGGACTTTCATATCTCAAGAGAAGTATACAAAAGACCTCCTCAAGCGCTTCAACATGGATGATTGCAAGCCTATCAAGACTCCAATGCCAACAAATGGACATCTCGACCTAGATGTGGGAGGTAACCCGGTTGATCAAACTCTCTACCGCTCTATGATTGGTAGCTTGTTATATTTGACCGCATCAAGGCCCGACATTGTGTTTAGTGTGTGCATGTGTGCTCGCTTTCAAGCCGATCCTAGGGAATCACATCTCATAGCGGTGAAGAGAATCCTTAGGTACCTAAAGCACACCCCAAGCATTGGCCTTTGGTATCCCAAAGGAGCTAACTTCCAACTCATTGGGTATTCTGATTCAGATTATGCGGGTTGCAAAGTAGATAGAAAAATCACATCCGGAGGGTGCCATTTGCTTGGGAGATCACTAGTTTCATGGAGTTCAAAAAAGCAAAATAGTGTGGCCTTGTCTACCGCCGAGGCGGAATACATAGCCGCGGGTGCTTGTTGTGCACAAATCCTTTACATGAAACAAATCCTTTTAGACTATGGTGTAGTTCTAGAAAGGGTACCTTTGTTGTGTGACAATGAGAGCGCGGTTAAGCTTGCTAACAACCCGGTTCAACACTCTCGCACCAAGCACATAGATATTCGCCATCACTTTCTTAGAGACCATGTTTCAAAGAAAGACATATCCTTAGAGGGAGTTAGAACCGAAGATCAATTGGCGGATATCTTCACAAAACCCTAGATGAAAACACCCTTTGTAGATTGCGAAGTGAGCTTAATGTGCTTGATCTAAGTAACTTTGTAAAAAGGTGAAAGGGGGTTGTCTTTGCATTGCACTGTATCATATGCCATGTTTAAATTATGCTATGCACATAGGCTTGTCAGACGTGGTTATGATAACCGCCCTAAAAAGCGTGTGAAGAAGCTTACCCATGAGCAAACTTGACAAGCAACCTAGATTCAAATTCCGTATTGCATTGCATATGCATGTGTGTTGCTTTGTCGTTTCTTTTCGGTTAAGCTTTGAGCAACCGCTGTGTTCGTCCACCGCTAGGGGGAGCATTTGAGGCTCCTAATGGTTGAGACCCCTAGTTTTGGTGGCCACATGTTGTCTCCTCGGGATTTACTGCCTATTTTACCTAAAAATGATATTTAGCCTATGGCAAAATATTTATAAAATCGAGGGTTTATGCGAGGATTCTCATACTCGGTTCCAACTGGTGTTTATTTGTATCTTTTTTGAGTTGGAACTTGGTTGGGAGAGGGAGCCGCAACAGAAATCTTTAAAACAACCGAAAATGAGGCATCAGACGCTACATCGGACGCTCCCCGAGCGTCCGATGCCCTGCACTGTAGACAGCTCCGGCTGGAACAGTGTCAGGGTAGCGTCCGATGTGTCACCATCGGAGTGTCCGATGCTCCATCGGACGCTGCCCAGCGTCCGATGCCGAGGCAAAGGACGCGTCCGATGTGTTTTTGGCCGTTCTGGAGCTCTCTGGACAGGCATCAGAGCGTCCGATGTGAATCCATCGGCGCGTCCGATGCCCCTTTAAGCGGCGTGGTGTGTTCTTCCTCTGGTTATCTGGTCCCACGCGTGATCACTCCTTCTTCTTCGTCTTCCTCGCGAACGCGCCGCCGCCTCTAAGCAAACCCTAACCGCCGAGCCCCCCCCACCCGAGCCCTCGCTGCCGGCCGCCGTCCTCGCCCACCACCCTTGCCGTGCTGCATCGCACTCGCTCCACTTCCCCTCGCAGCCGCGCGCACTCGCCGCTTGACCGACCGCCCGTGTAGCAAGCATCTCGCCGGAGTCCCTCGCCAACAAAGCTCGCCGGCGACCGAGTCCATCTCGCCGGAGGACGCTCCCTGCCTTCTCCTTCCACTCCGGCGTTCTTTCCCCGGCCGGCAGCATCCACACAGTGAGCATTCACCACTCATCCACTTCTCCTGCTCACTAAGTGTTCGACGGAATGCTCCAAAGGACGTTCACCACTGTTTTAACCCCCGTTTCCACCCAATTTCTTTGCAGTCCGCCTAGGTGTGATACGTGGGTGCCGGAACATTAGTGCTTACCTCGTGCTTGGCTCGTTTCGTCGTTCGGCAGGTAGCAAAGCCATATTCCCATCTTATCCTCTATGCTTTGCTTCCATAGGTCTTCTCGTCTCTAGACTACATGTTCTTATATATCTCCTATCTATTCTGTGCAGCGAGTCAGTGTCAGTGACCGCTTGGCAGTTGGGCAGTGTCAGCTAACCCGGGGCCAAGCCCGCGGGTAAGGATCGAGGCCAAGCCTCGCGAGTGCCAGCGCAGTTGGGTCACAGTGTCAGGGGGAGTTCTTTGTCAGTTGGGTTTATTGTCAGCTGGTTGTCAGGGGCTTTCCATGGCAGTTGGATTTTTCAGCGACAGTTCAGCTTCTTTCAGTGGCAGTGTGTCTTGTTCTTGTCAGCCATGCCGCACTGCAAGAACGTTGGTGGTGGCCCAGGGGACTCTCCTCCCCATCCCCCTCCTTCCGGTTAGAGGCCCGGGATGGGGAAGCTGATCACGCGCAGGAAGCGCACTCGGGAGCAGAGGGAGCCCGACCAGGCTCGAGAGGTTGCAGCCGTCGCAGAGCGTGCAGAGCAGGGTGGCCGTGGTGGTGGCTTGCGGATAGAGGACCAGCTGTCGCCAGAGCAGAGGCGTGCAGTTGAGGAGGTTGAGCGGTTCCACCACTCTTCGACTGGCACGCTTATGGCTGCCGGTCGCCGGACGACATTCACGTCTCCGGGTGTGGAGCCCGAGAGCTCCGGGCAGGGCCAGGCAAAGGCCAAGGCAGCAGAGGCACTCGAGGCAGAGGCAGAGGCCGAGGAGGAGGTACCTGAGGAGGTTCCCCGGCGCCGGTCCACCCATCGCAGGACTGCGGTGCCACCCCGACCCGACGTCCCTCTACGGGGAGCACGTGCTCTGTCGAGGCGTGCGCCCCCGCCGATCCCGTGACTGGACCTCTGGGCCACCACGTGCTCTCAGATTCAGACTCTACGACTTGTACTAGTGGAGCAGTAGTTTCCCACGGAGCGGCAGCAGTAGGCAGGGGCAGACTTCTATACAGTGCTGCAGGAGGATTTCTATCAGGGCTACAGGAACGCCGGTATCTGCTTACGTTCACAGCGAGTTTGTCCGCTAGAGGCAGTCGTCACGGCAGCTGGAGAGCAGATCCGCCCCATACTCACCTATCTACCTGGTCTGGCAGACCTTCTGGGGCGGTCTGGCTCGTATATTGAGGATTGGGTGTTTCAGTTTTATGCTTCGCTTTGGGTGCACCCGGACAAGGAGACGATAGAGTTTGCTTTTGAGGGGGAGCACTACAGGCTATTTTTGTCTGATATCCGGGAGTGGTTTGGACTGCGACACTCACAAACCCAGATCCATGACTGTGCTACGACAGGACGGAGCCACCCCGCCGCCCTCACGGTGGTGCACAGTGAAGGATCGAGAATGCAATCAGAAAGCGACCAGAGGGGGGGGTGAATGGGAGCTCCAAATTTTCCTTCTGGAAACTCGTTGCCACTGTCCCAAAATCAATCCCCAAGAGTAAACCCTAGAGCTTGCTAGTGTCCACGACCCTAGATGTAGGGTGGATGCTTCCAAGAAGCACAGCGAGACACTAGGCAACTCGAGAAACCCAACGCAAAAACCGGACTCGAAAACCGACAAGGAACGAGCAATCCGCGGACGAAACTGCGCGAAACAGCTCTGACCGGACTCTGGGTGCGTCTGGTCAAGAGGCACCGGACGCGTCCGGTCTGGCAGAACACGGTTTTGGAACTCTCTGTTCCTGACCGGACTCAGTGAAGAAGAGCGTCCGGTCAGTTACAGTGCGTCCGGTCACAAACCCAAAAGCCGATGAACAGTATGAGGAGAGCGTCCGGTCAGAGACCACCTCTGCGTCCGGTCAAGTCACAGCAAAAAACACAACGAACACATTCATCGACCGGACTCAGGTCCTGTGCGTCCGGTCAGCCCGACCCAGCGTCCGGTCACCCCGAAAACTCACAGTTCGTTCACCGATTATACTCAATCTCACCCAAAACGAATCCTCTAGGGATCAAACTTGGTGAGTAGAGTCACAAGGAGGATAGTGAGCTATCTCTAAGAGATCATGGCTCGAACCTATCTCCAAATCGATGAATCAAAGAAATTTGAGGGAAGGGAGCAAAGCTTGACCCAAAACCAAAATCGATCGATCTCCTAGACCGTGAGGTCAGAGGTGAATTCCTTCGGAGGAAAGAAGTGCCTCACGATCTAGAACAACTTGGTTCAAACGGATTTGCAAAAGATGAACCGAGCAAAGAGATCAAGCGACAGGAAAAACGTGGAGAAAAGGATTCCGCGAAGAACACGAACGAAACGCGAATCACAACCACGAGATTGCAACCGTGTGGCTACCACACACTACAACAGTGAGGTTAAGGCCTCACTTCCTCAAAATCTCATGAACACAGAGGTATTGTTCTCTTCTCTGTGGATCTCAGGTTCGCTACAGCAGGGGAGAGGGAGAGCAGGAAAACCTAGAAGCAAAAGAGCAAATGACTGAGATGGGAAGGGAGGTGGGTGTCTCCCTCTACTTATCCTAATTCTAACTATTCCTAATTCCTGCTCTACCCCTAACTACTTACAAAGCGAACCAGCTAAACCCTAAGGTTATTCTGGACCAACTCGGTCGTCGGTGGATCCGACGGCCATGCCCGCACAACTCGTAGCGTTGCCTTGACGCAACCTCCCGATTGCCGCCACGTGCCGCCACCGCTCCGCGTCCTTTTCCTGGACGTCGCACCCCTGGTTTTGTGGCCCAAACCGGGAAACCAGCCTTTCAGCCAACCCCCGGTTCTGAGGCCCAAACCGGGAAACCAGCCCACCAGCATCTGAGTTTTGAGGCCCAAACTCAGCAAACCCGCAGCGCCCAGGTTTTGAGGCCCAAACCTGGAAACCGTCCTCAGCCCGAGTTTTGTGGCCAAACTCGGAAACCCTCCGCGCCCAAGTTTTGAGGCCCAAACTTGGAAACCGTCCACCCGATGGTTTTTCTCTGGCTCTACCACCAAACCGACGTCGTAGAAGGGATGCACCGCCCGTGCACCCCATCCACCGACACGTGTCCCCAAGTCCACGACTCAGGCAACACATGACCGCAAGTCTTCGCTCGTCGCTGTCCCAGGCTGCCAGCCACCACAGCTGATCCTCGGGCCACTGGTCCCTCAGTCCAAGCCTCACGTCCGCCCTTTGCCACTCTCGGTCCATCGGCATGGCACGTCTCTACTTGACCTTCACCTTGCCTCTGATCACTGTTTCTGTGCTCGACACCTGCACAACACAAGCCAAAGAACATGCGCATCATCCTAGTTGACAATCACTCATCGCTCAGAGACTCGGCATACACCTATGTATCCGCAATCTCCCCCTTGATGAGTGCATTGTCAACTACCAACACAAATCATAATGGAAGCAGAAGAAGGAAGAAGGAGAAGAGAGAAAAACTCAACCAAATGACCCAAAAGCATAGCAAAGCCGAAGAAGGTCAAGTGGAAAGAGCAAGACAACTTGGTCCCCAAAGACATGGGCAACGGCTCGACGCGACCAAGCAAAGCAAAGCTAGCCCTCAAGAAGAGGTAGAACAGGCTCAACACCGCTAGCAAATACCAATTAAAAATATCAAAGCAAAATGCTAGTCCCTCAAGATAGAGGCACAGAAGCTCAACACAACTAGCAAAGAAGCTCGATACCAATGCCTTACGGCCAACAGGAAGCAGCAAGAAACTCCCCCTCGAATAGTGCAAACAACCA
Source organism: Coix lacryma-jobi var. lacryma-jobi (assembly GCA_009763385.1). NCBI lineage: Eukaryota > Viridiplantae > Streptophyta > Magnoliopsida > Poales > Poaceae > Coix > Coix lacryma-jobi. The sequence goes on from CM019824.1 coordinate 91,852,000, forward strand.
GGAAAACTCCCCCTTAGTTCAAACTAGGGGCTTGTTTCAAACCATATAAAGCTTTGTGAAGTTTAAAGACATGGTTTGGAAACTTGGGATTTTCGAAACTGGGGGGTTGTCTCACATACACTTCCTCTTCTATGTAGCCGTTTAAGAAGGCACTCTTGACATCCATTTGAAAAAGTTTGAAACCTTTGGATGCAGCAAAAGCCAAGAGTATCCTAATAGCCTCCAAATGAGCCACAGGAGCAAAAGTCTCCTCATAGTCTATCCCCTCCTTCTAACTATACCCCTGGGCTACTAGTCTGGCCTTGTTTATCACAACATGGCCATCCTCTCCTTGTTTGTTTTTGAAAACCCATTTTGTCCCAATAGGGTGACACTCAGGAGGAAGAGCAACCAAAACCCAAACCCAATTTCTTTCAAAATTTTCTAACTCCCCATGCATGGCATTGACCCAATCGGGATCCATCAAAGCGTGTCCAACATCTCGGGGCTCAAAATCAGCAACAAAAGCAGAATGAGCAAAGTGAGAGATTTGAGACCTGGACCGAGTAACACGTTCGTCAATGTTGCCGATCATCTGCTGAGGGGGGTGTCGGCGCTGGATGTGTCGTGGCGCCTCTCGAGCAGAAGTGGTCTCCCCCTCAACAACAGCTGGTGCCTCCCTGGGTACAAAAGGTACCGCTCGAGGTGGCGGATCCCACGGCCCCCAAGAAGAAGACGTGTCGGGGCCGTGAGTCGTCGTAGAAGCCGCTCCTTGCGGCAAAGCAGGTGGAGGGGGTGCTGGATCATCCATACCTTCAGCACCCTCATCCTCGTCATCAAAAAGAGGCTCACCAACCTCATGATCACCTTTACTATTGTCGCCGAAGGTGATAAACTCCTTTCCGGCAACTGGACTAAGACTGGAGAACCACTTGGCGTTTCCGGTCATGTGCCTCGAGCAACCGGAATCCACCAACCAAACGTTCTCCAATCGTTTTACCTACATCAATAAAAAGACATAGGGTGAGCATACGGGCCAACACTGGGCTTAGTGAAGTAAGGAGAATACCAGTGTTGGGCCGGCTGCTCAAAAGAACGGTTAGCAGAAAAACCATTCCTAGCACACCTACGGAGGAAGCGATCACCACGTTTAGAATGACGTGGTCCGCTAAGGGAGGAGCGTCCATCGCGATACTCAAAACGCGGTGGGGGAAAACGCTCAACTACAAAGCCACCGCCACGGGGTCCATAGCCTACAACAGCAGGCTCCCGCCGGGCACACTCTCTACGAGGCCTAGGCCTAGGAACTTGAGGCACTGCACCTCTAGGCCTAGCGTTTCTCCTTGGAGCTCTCCTCTGCCCAGGCCTGGGAACTTGAGGTTCTGGACCTCTGGGCCTAGCAGCACGTCTCTGAACATTTGGCGCATGTACATCATGGAGAGGATGGTACATGTCCGCGTTGTTCATCTCCCTAGCGCGGCGCGCTTCTCTCTTGCGCCGAAAGCAGAACTCGCTCAAGTGTCCATCTCTCCCACAATGCTCACAATGGTACCTCACCGCTCTCAAAGGGGGTTGTTGGTACACATGGTTGTGTGTGTGGATCACCTTGCCCTTCTGTGGCAAACACTCCTCCTGGATAGGTGGCATGGTGTCAAGCTTGTTCTTGAGGTGGTTGGGTTTGGGATGCCACACTTGGTTCTTGGGTGGAGCTCTCGGAGGTTCCTCAAACACTCCATCCTTGGTGTTAGGCTTGAGAGGCTCTTTGGGTGGAAGCTTGGTAAGTTTGGGAGTAGTGGTGGAGTTGGGCTTCTCACTAGGGTTCAAACCACTTGACTCTCCAATCTTCCCAAAAGCAGAAAGATCAACACCCGGAGCAAAGCCTACACCAGGACCTCCAGCAGCTCGCTTAAATTGGGAGATCATCATCCCAAGCTATGGCTCACCACTAGACACCCATGACAAGATGGTCCGAAGGTATGTGTTTTCTTCCTCGGTTTGCATCTTGTCATGCTTCACATTTGCTATCTCCATCTCCAAGCCCTCACACAGAATGCACCTAGTCACACAAGTGCTACCCGAGCTGGCCTTCTCAAGAGACACAATCTTGGCATTCTTCTCTGCCAACTCGGTTTGCAAACCAGCACAAGACTTGCACGCACCCAACAGCGAGGGTCTAGCCTTCAGCTCATCCACCTCTCCTACCAACGCAACATACTTACTTCTCAGAGTGAGAAGGTCAGTCATGTGCGTGGTGCACATATCGCACTCAACCTCCTCAGAAACGACCACGGTGGACTTAGCAAACTCAAGCTCCCTCACCGTGTCCTCCCACTTCTGCCTAAACTCCTTGCGCTCTCTAGCGGCACGCCTAAGCAGCTTATCCTGACTAAGCAAGGCGGCAGTAAGCTTCTCGACCTCAGCAGAAAGCTGATCGTGGGTGAGGGATACCTGGGAGGTGTTGTCATCATCGTCGTCATTCCGAGGAGAGTTCACCAGCTCGCCGTCGACCTCCTTGCCGAGGGCCATGGTGCAGAAGCCGTCGTCATCGGCGAAGAAGCAGAGGCCCTTCAACTTGTCCTCGATCCTCTTCTTCTTCTCGGACTCGTCGTCGCTTGAGCAAGCGGAGTCGTCATCCGAGCTGTCGACGTCGCTGAGCGTGGCGAAGAACGCACGCTGCTCAGCCTGGGCCTTCTCCAAGTACTTCTTCTTGATGTACTCCTTGTCGAAGCCGCCCCTCCGCTTGTGCCTCGTGGGGACGTACTTCTCCTTGCGCTTGCCGGAATCGTACTTATGCCCATGGTCCGCCTTGCCGAAGGTCTGCTTGTTCTTCTTCGGGCAATTGGCGATGAAGTGGTTGGGGTCGCCGCACTCATAGCATCCTGAGCGTCCTCCTCCGCGGCGACGGTTCATGCGGTTGTTGTGGAACCGCGAGAACCGGTTGGCGAGCATAGCCAACTCGTCATCCCCCAAAGACTCCAGCTACTCCTCTGTGACAGAAAAGAGAGAAGAGAGTGCAAAACCTCCAGAGGGGTTAGCAGAAGAGCCAGAAAGCAAAGCCATCGACGGGCCAGAAGGATTTTCATAAGAAGCCCTCGCCATGGCATCGATCTCACTGGACTTGAGCTTACTAAAGAGCTCGTCGCACGTGAGGGTCTCATAGTTAGGTGATTCGATGATCGCCTGAACCTTGGAATCCCACACCGACCGATCAAGAGTATGGAGTAGCTTCAAAGCTCTCTCATGATCGTCGAAAGGCAACAGCTCCTTGTTAGCCCTCATCCTGTTGACAATCACCTGAAAGCGAGCGAATAAACTTTTTATGCTCTCGCCAGGCATATGTCGAAAGTTCTCATACTCTCGCTTGAACGACTCGTAGAGATGGGTTTTGACTTGAGAGGTTCCCTCATGGAAACGCATGAGGGTAGCCCAAATCTCCCGAGCCGTAGCGAGGTGAGAAACGCGATCAAACTCGGACATGCTCAAACAAGAGAAAAGAGCATTACGAGCTCGGCTATTGGCATCGTGATCGTCAATCTGACGCTGAGTCACACGTGTAGCCAAGACCACGTAATCAGCAGAGTTGCAAATATCCCAGATGGAATCACCAATACTCTGCAGATAGGCCGACATGCGTATCTTCCAATACGCATAGTTCGTCCCATCGAAAAACGGCGGTTTGCCCACGCCGCGATCCATGTCGCCTTCTATGGATCTGGAACCGGCTAAGGTGGAAGATCCTTAACCCGCTCCGATACCAATTGAAGGATCGAGAATGCAATTAGAAAGTGACCAGAGGGGGGGGGGTGAATGGGAGCTCCAAATTTTCCTTCCGGAAACTCGTTGCCACTGTCCCAAAATCAATCCCCAAGAGTAAACCCTAGAGCTTGCTAGTGTCCACGACCCTAGATGTAGGGTGGATGCTTCCAAGAAGCACAGCGAGACACTAGGCAACTCGAGAAACCCAACGCAAAAGCCGGAATCGAAAACCGACAAGGAACGAGCAATCTGCGGACGAAACTGCGCGAAACAGCTCTGACCGGACTCTGGGTGCGTCTGGTCAAGAGGCACCGGACGCGTCCGGTCTGGCAGAACACGGTTTTGGAACTCTCTGTTCCTGACCGGACTCAGTGAAGAAGAGCGTCCGGTCAGTTACAGTGCGTCCGGTCACAAACCCAAAAGCCGATGAACAGTATGAGGAGAGCGTCCGGTCAGAGACCACCTGTGCATCCGGTCAAGTCACAGCAAAAAACACAATGAACACATTCATCGACCGGACTCAGGTCCTGTGCGTCCGGTCAGCCCGACCCAGCGTCCGGTCACCCCGAAAACTCACAGTTCGTTCACCGATTCCACTCAATCTCACCCAAAACAAATCCTCTAGGGATAAAACTTGGTGAGTAGAGTCACAAGGAGGATAGTGAGCTATCTCTAAGAGATCATGGCTTGAACCTATCTCCAAATCGATGAATCGAAGAAATTTGAGGGAAGGGAGAAAAGCTTGACCCAAAACCAAAATCGATCGATCTCCTAGACCGTGAGGTTAGAGATGAATTCCTTCGGAGGAAAGAAGTGCCTCACGATCTAGAACAACTTGGTTCAAACGGATTTGCAAAAGATGAACCGAGCAAAGAGATCAAGCGACGGGAAAAACGTGGAGAAAAGGATTCCGCGAAGAACACGAACGAAACGCGAATCACAACCACGAGATTGCAACCGTGTGGCTACCACACGCTACAACAGTGAGGTTAAGGCCTCACTTCCTCAAAATCTCATGAACACAGAGGTATTGTTCTCTTCTCTGTGGATCTCAGGTTCGCTACAGCAGGGGAGAGGGAGAGCAGGAAAACCTAGAAGCAAAAGAGCAAATGACTGAGATGGGAAGGGAGGTGGGTGTCTCCCTCTACTTATCCTAATCCTAACTATTCCTAATTCCCACTCTACCCCTAACTACTTACAGAGCGAACCGGCTAAACCCTAAGGTTATTCTGGACCAACTCGGTGGTAGGTGGATCCGACGGCCACGCCCGCACAACTCGTAGCGTTGCCTCGACGCAACCTCCCGATTGCCGCCACGTGCCGCCACCGCTCCGCGTCCTTTTCCTGGACGTCGCACCCCCGGTTTTGTGGCCCAAACCGGGAAACCAGCCTTTCAGCCAACCCCCAGTTTTGAGGCCCAAACCGGGAAACCAGCCCACCAACATCTGAGTTTTGAGGCCCAAACTCAGCAAACCCGCAGCGCCCAGGTTTTGAGGCCCAAACCTGGAAACCGTCCTCAGCCCGAGTTTTGTGGCCAAACTCAGAAACCCTCCGCGCCTAGGTTTTGAGGCCCAAACCTGGAAACCGTCCACCCGATGATTTTTCTATGGCTCTACCACCAAACCGACGTCGTAGATGGGATGCACCGCCCGTGCAGCCCGTCCACCGACACGTGTCCCCAAGTCCACGACTCAGGCAACACATGACCGCAAGTCTTCGCTCGTCGCTGTCCCAGGCTGCCAGCCACCACAGCTGATCCTCGGGCCACTGGTCCCTCAGTCCAAGCCTCACGTCCGCCCTTCGCCACTCTCGGTCCATCGGCACGGCACGTCTCTACTTGACCTTCACCTTGCCTCTGATCACTGTTTCTGTGCTTGACACCTGCACAACACAAGCCAAAGAACATGCGCATCATCCCAGTTGACAATCACTCATCACTCAGAGACTCGGCATACACCCATGTATCCGCACACAGCCGTCGACCGACCTGGTCCGCCCCTGCTTCACTGAGCCCTTCGGCGAGAGTTCAAGTCGCGCACCTAGGGATCTCACCCCTACGACTCGGATCCTCAACGAGGTTCTTTGGTGGACCTTGCTTCCTAGGGTGGGCTTCCGAGAGGGTCTTTCTCGTCTGCAGCTCTGGTTACTTGCATACATGGCCAGACAGCAGGAGTTTGACGTCTGAGACGTCATCTTTGCGGATACATGGGTGTATGCCGAGTCTCTGAATGATGAGTGATTGTCAACTGGGATAATGCGCATGTTCTTTGGCTTGTGTTGTGTAGGTGTCGAGCACGGAGACAGTGATCGAGGGCAAGGTGAAGGTCAAGTAGAGACATGCCGTGCCGACGGACCGGGAGCGGTGAAGGGCGGATGTGAGGCTTGGACTGAGGGACCGGTGGCCTGAGGATCAGCTGTGGTGGCTGGCAGCCTGGGACAGCGACGAGCGAAGACTTGCGGGACATGGTGTTGCTCGGGTCGAGGACCTGGGGACACGTGTCGGTGGACGGGGTGCACGGGCGGTGCATCCCTTCTACAGCTTCGGTTTGGTGGTAGAGCCAGAGAAAAACCATCGGGTGGACGGTTTCCAAGTTTGGGCCTCAAAACCTGGGTGCTGATGGTTTCCGAGTTTGGCCAAAAAACACGGGCTAAGGACAGTTTCCAGGTTTGGGCCTCAAAACCTGGGTGCTGCGGGTTTGCTGAGTTTGGGCCACAAAACTCAGGCTTTGGTGGGCTGGTTTCCCGGTTTGGGCCTCAAAACCGGGGGTTCGCTGTGAAGGCTGGTTTCCCGGTTTGGGCCTCAAAACCGGGGGTGCGACGTCCGGGAAAAGGACGGTAGAGCGGTGGTGGCACGTGGCGGCAATCGGTGAGGTTGCGTCGAGGCAACGCTACCAGTTGTGCGGGCGTGGCCGTCGAATCCACCTACCATCGAGTTGGTCCAGAATAACCTTAGGGTTTAGCTGGTTCGCTCTGTAAGTAGTTAGGGGTAGAGTGGGAATTAGGAATAGCTAGAATTAGGATAAGTAGGGGGAGACACCCACCTCCCCATCTATCTCAGTCATTTGCTCTTTTGCTACTAGGGTTTCCTGTTCTCCCATTCCATGCTGTAGCGAACCTGAGATCCACAGAGAAGAGAACAATACCTCTGTGCCCGTGAGATTTTGAGGAAGTGAGACCGTAATCTCACTATTGTAGCATGTGGTAGCTACACGGTTGCAAATTCATGGTTGTGATTCGCGTTTTGTTCGTGTTCTTCGCGGGTTACTTTTCTCCACGTTTTTCCCGTCGATCGATCTCTTTGCTCGATGCATCTTTTGCAAATCCGTTTGAACAGAGTTGTTCTAGATCGTGAGGCACTTCTTTCCACCGAAGGAATTCACCTCTAACCTCACGAACTAGTAGATCGGTTGATTTTTCTTTTGGATCGGTTTTGCTTCCCTTGTCCCGATTTCTTCCAATTCCTCGATTTGGAGTTAGGTTCGAGCCATGATTCCCATGGGATAGCTCACTAACCACCTTGGAACTCCTCACACCAAGTCTAAACCTTAGTGCTTTTGATTAGGAGGAGATCGAGTGAATTTCGTGGAAGAACTGTGCTGTTTCGGGACCATCGGACGCTGTGTTCTTGAGCATCGGACGCAGAGTCGTTTCCATCGGAGCGTCCGGTGCCACGTGTCGTTTGACAGTGTTTTTGAAGGAGCATCGGACGCTGACCATCGGAGCGTCCGTTGCCATCGGATGCACCGGGGGTCTAGCATCGGACGCTAGGGTTTCACTGTAGTAGCGTCCGATGCCAGTCCAGTAAGGTTCCAGAGAGGTCCTGTTTGCATCGGATGCCTCCGGTGCTTGGCCATCGGACGCTGCCAGCGTCCGATGCAGTGATTTCTTCACTGTTTCGTCCGCAGTTTGATCATTCGACTTCGGATTTGGTTTTGGGTTTTTGCGTTGGATTTCTGACTTCGTGCTCTACAGCAATTGGACTTCCCGCTTTGCAAAATAGCTTGAATCCCCCGAGCAACGCGAGGGGGAGGTTGAGGTTACCCAAAGTCCATCCTGTCACTAGTTGACTTGCGTGAACTTGGGTGAGAAAGTTTTTGTGGTGTCCCGCTGTGTTCCTAGGGAACATCCACCCATTCTCTTGGGTCGTGGACATCACACACATCGCTTTGCTCTTGGGGTTGATTTTCTGGGACAGAGGTTTAAAGTTTCTGAAAGGAAATTTAAAGCTCCCAATCACCCCCTCTCTGGTCGCTTTCTGGTAGCACTTTCAGTCCTTCAATTGGTATCAGAGCGGGTTAAGGATCTTTCACCTTAGCCGGTTCCAGATCCATAGAAGGCGACATGGATCGCAACGTGGGCAAACCGCCGTTTTTCGATGGGACGAACTATGTGTATTGGAAGATACGCATGTCGGCCTATCTGCAGAGTTTGGGTGCTTCCATTTGGGATATTTGCAACTCTGCCGATTACGTTGTTTTGGCTGCTCGTGTGACTCAGCATCAGATCGATGAGCACGATGCCAATAGCCGAGCACGTAATGCTCTTTTCTCATGTTTGAGCATGAGTGAGTTTGATCGTGTTTCTCACCTCGCTACGGCTCGGGAGATTTGGGCTACCCTCATGCGCTTTCATGAGGGAACCTCTCAAGTCAAAACCCGTCTCTACGAGTCGTTCAAGCGAGAGTATGAGAACTTTCGACATATGCCTGGCGAGAGCATAGAAAGTTTATTCGCTCGCTTTCAGGTGATTGTCCATAGGATGAGGGCTAACAAGGAGCTGTTGACTTTCGACGATCATGAGAGAGCTTTGAAGCTTTTGCACACTCTCGATCGGTCGGTGTGGGATTCCAAGGTTCAGGCGATCATCGAATCGCCTAACTATGAGACCCTCACGTGTGACGAGCTCTTCAGTAAGCTCAAGTCCAGTGAGATCGATGCCATGGCGAGGGCTTCTTATGAAAATCCTTCTGGCCCGTCGATGGCTTTGCTTTTTGGCTCTTCTGCTAACCCCTCTGGAGGATTTGCACTCTCTTCTCTCTTGTCTGTCACAGAGGAGCAGTTGGAGTCTTTGGGAGACGACGAGTTGGCTTTGCTTGCCAACCGGTCCTCGCGGTTCCACAACAACCGCATGAACCGTCGCCGCGGAGGAGGACGCTCGGGCTGTTTCGAGTGCGGCGACCCCGACCACTTCATCGCCAACTGTCCCAAGAAGGAGCACACATCTGGGAAGGGCGATCATGGGCACAAGTATGACTCCGGCAAGCGCAAGGAGAAGTACATCCCCACGAAGCACAAGCGGAAGGGCGGCTTCAACAAGGAGTACATCAAGACCAAGTACTTGGAGAAGGCCCAGGCTGAGCAGCGTGCTTTCTTCGCCACGCTCAGCGACGTCGATGACTCGAATGACGACTCCGCTTCCTCAAGCGACGACGAGTCCGAGAAGAAGAAGAGGATCGAGGACAAGCTCAACGGCCTCTGCTTCTTCGCCGACGACGAGGGCTTCTACACCATGGCTCTCGGCAAGGAGGTCGACGGCGACACTCCTCGGAACGACGACGACGACGACACCTCCCAGGTATCTCTGACCCCCGATGAGCTTTCTGCTGAGGTCGAGAAGCTTACTGCCACCTTGCTTAGTCAGGATAAGCTGCTTAGGCGTGCCGCTAGAGAGCGCAAGGAGTTTAGGCAGAAGTGGGAGGACACGGTGAGGGAGCTTGAGTTTGCCAAGTCCACCGTGGTCGTGTCTGAGGAGGCCGAGTGCGAGATGTGTACCACGCACATGACTGACCTTCTCACTTTGAGAGGTAAGTATGTTGCGTTGGTAGGAGAGGTGGATGAGCTCCGGGCTAGACCCTTGTTGTTGGGTGCGTGCAAGACTTGTCCTGGCTTGCAAACCGAGTTGGCAGAGAAGAATGCCAAGATTGAGTCTCTTGAGAAGGCCAGCTCGGGTAGCACTTGTGTAGCTAGGTGTGCTTTGTGCGAGGGTTTGGAGATGGAGATTGCTAATGTGAAGCATGACAAGATGCAAACCGAGGAAGAAAACACATACCTTCGGACCATCTTGTCATGGGTGTCTTGTGGTGAGCCACAGCTCAGGATGATGATCTCCCAATTCAAGCGAGCTGCTGGAGGTCCAGGTGTAGGCTTTGCTCCGGGTGTCGATGTGTCATCTTTTGGGAAGATTGGAGAGTCGAGTGGTCTGAACCCATGTGAGAAGCCCAACTCCACCACTACTCCCAAGCTTACAAAGATTCCACCCAAAGAGCCTCTCAAGCCTAACACCAAGGACGGAGTGTTTGTGGAACCTCCGAGAGCTCCACCCAAGAACCAAGTGTGGCATCCCAAGCCCAACCACCTGAAAAAGAAGTTGGACACCATGCCACCCATCTAGGAGGAGCTTATGCCATAGAAGGGCAAAGTGATCCACACCCACTACCGTGAGTAGCAACACCCCCCTTTGAGAGCGGTGAGGTACCATTGTGAGCACTGTGGGCGAGATGGACACTTGAGTGAGTTTTGCTTTCGGCGCGAGAGAGAGGCGCGCCCTGCCAGGCCTAGAGGTCCAGAACCTCAAGTTCCTAGGCCTAGGCCGCGAGGAGGTCGTGCCTGGCGGGAGTCTGCAGTTGTAGGCTATGGACCCTGTGGCGGTGGCTTGGTAGTTGAGCGTTTTCCCCCACCGTGTTTTGAGTATCGCGGTGAGCGCTCCTTCCCCAACGGACCACGTTTTCCTCAGCGTGGTGATCGCTCCTCCCATAGGCGTGCTAGGAATGGTTTTTATGCTAACCGTTCTTTTGAGCAGCCGGCCCAACACTGGTATTCTCCTTACTTCACTAACCCCAGTGTTGGACCGTATGCTCACCCTATGTCTTTTTATTGATGTAGGTAAAACGATTGGAGAACGTTTGGTTGGTGGATTCCGATTGCTCGAGGCACATGACCGAAAACGCCAAGTGGTTCTCCAGTCTTAGTCCAGTCGCCGGAAAGGAGTTTATCACCTTCGGCAACAATAGCAAAGGTAAGGTCTTGTCTCGTGGGTCTGTGCGAGTTAATGAGCACTTTGTGTTGCGTGATGTTGCTCTTGTTTCTAACTTGCATTTTAACCTTCTTTCTGTTTCGCAACTTTTTGATGATGACTATGAGATTTGTTTTAAACCAAATCTCAGTCGTATTTTGGATCCTCAGGGCAATCTTGTTTGTATGATTTCGCCCTTTGGAAAAGTCTTTCGTGCGAATTTCTCGAAATCTTTTGGCACTTCTCGTTGTCTTGTGGCTGGACTTTCCTCCTCTGATCTTTGGAAGTGGCATAGGAGACTTGGACATTTGAGCTTCGACTTGCTTGCAAGGCTTAGTTCACTTGGCCTAATCCGAGGATTGCCCAAGTTGCATATGGAGAAGGATCTTGTTTGCCACTCTTGTAGACATGGGAAGATGGTTGCCGCTCCCCACCATCCAGTGACTCAGGTCATGACCAAGCGCCCTGGAGAGCTTTTGCACATGGATCTTGTTGGTCCGGCTCGGGTGAGCTCGGTTGGGGGGAAGTGGTATGTGCTTGTTGTTGTTGATGACTTTTCGAGATATTCGTGGGTCTTCTTTTTAGCTGAGAAGACCGAGACTTTCTCCTTTGCTCGCAATCTGATTTTGCGTCTTCAGAACGAGTTCCCTTTGAACTCGATGCAAGCTATTAGGAGTGATAATGGTTCCGAATTCAAGAATTCGGATTTTGAGAAGTTTTATAACTCTTTGGGTTTAGAGCATCAGTTTTCTTCCCCCTACACACCGCCACAGAATGGTGTTGTAGAGAGAAAGAATCGGACCCTTGTAGAGATGGCCAGGACGATGCTCGATGAGCATAGGACTCCTAGGCGATATTGGGCCGAAGCTATGAGCACTGCATGCTACATTTCCAATCGCGTTTTTCTCCGAGCTTTCTTGAAAAAGACTTCTTATGAGTTGCGTTTTGGAAAACTGCCCAGGGTGAGCTATTTTCGAGTTTTTGGTTGCCATTGTTTTATACTCAAATAGGGCAACTTGGACAAGTTTGAGTCTCGTTCTTCTGACGGTGTGTTTTTGGGTTATGGCACTCACACTCGAGCTTATCGTGTACTTAACCTTGACACTAACCGAGTCATGGAGACATCAGATGTCACCTTCGACGAGACCATGGTTTGTCCTTCTTCTCGTTTTGAGCGTGTAGGTGATCATGAGGTTGGTGAGCCTCTTTTTGATGACGAGGACGTGGGTGCTGAAGGTATGGATGATCCAGCGCCCCCTCCACCTGCTGTGCAGCAAGGAGCGGCTTCTACCATGACTCACGACCCCGATACCTCTTCTTCCTGGAGGCCGTGGGATCCGCCACCTCGAGAGGTACCCTTTGTACCCGAGGAGGCACCAGTTGCTGTTGAGGGGGAGGCCACTTCTGCTCGAGAGGCGCCACGACACATCCAGCGCCAACACCCCCCTCAGCAGATGATCGGCAACATTGACGAATGTGTCACTCGGTCCAGGTCTCAAATCTCTCACTTTGCTCATTCTGCTTTTGTTGCTGATTTTGAGCCCCGAGATGTTGGACACGCTTTGACGGATCCTGATTGGGTCAATGCCATGCATGAGGAGTTGGAAAATTTTGAAAGAAATCGGGTTTGGGTTTTGGTTCCTCTTCCTCCTGATTGTCATCCTATTGGGACAAAATGGGTTTTCAAAAACAAACAAGGAGAGGATGGCCATGTTGTGAGAAACAAGGCCAGACTAGTTGCCCAGGGTTATAGTCAGAAGGAGGGGATAGACTATGAGGAGACTTTTGCTCCTGTAGCTCGTTTGGAGGCGATTAGAATACTCTTGGCTTTTGCTGCATCCAAAGGTTTCAAACTTTTTCAAATGGATGTCAAGAGTGCCTTCTTAAACGGCTACATAGAAGAGGAGGTGTATGTGAGACAACCCCCCGGTTTCGAAAATCCCAAGTTTCCAAACCATGTTTTTAAACTTAACAAAGCTTTGTATGGTTTGAAACAAGCCCCTAGAGCCTAGTATGATAGGTTAAAAACCTTTTTGCTTGCTAAGGGTTTTAAAATGGGATGTGTGGATAAAACACTTTTCTCCTCAAGCAAGGCACTGACTCACTCTTGGTTCAGATTTACGTGGATGATATCATTTTCGGTGGTTCTTCTCACGCTTTGGTTGCCAAGTTTGCAGACACTATGAGCAGGGAGTTTGAGATGAGCATGATGGGCGAGTTGATGTTTTTCCTCGGGTTGCAAATCAAGCAATCCCGAGAAGGGACGTTCGTGCACCAGGGCAAGTACACCAAGGACATCCTGAAGAAGTTCGACATGGGTGAGGCCAAGCCTCTTCCAACACCCATGCCGACCATGGTGGCCCTGGATGCAGATGTGGATGGAGAAGCATTGGACCAGAAGGAGTACCGGAGTATGATCGGGTCGCTGCTATACCTGACGGCGACACGCCCGGACATCCAGTTCGCGGTGTGTCTGTGCGCGCGATTTCAGTCGTCGCCGCGCACTTCTCACCGTCAGGCAGTTAAGCGCATTATGAGGTACTTATGCTTCACCCCTGAGCTCGGGATTTGGTATTCTGCTTCTTCCACCCTCTCCCTTTGCGGTTATTCCGATGCCGATTTTGCTGGTTGCCGCATTGATCGCAAGTCCACTTCTGGGACTTGCCAGTTTATTGGTTCTTCTCTTGTATCGTGGTCTTCTCGCAAGCAGTCTAGTGTCGCCCAGTCTACCACGGAGGCTGAGTATGTTGCTGCGGCTAGCTGCTGTTCCCAGTTACTCTGGATGATGGCCACTTTGCGTGATTTTGGTCTGAGCTTTTCTCGTGTTCCTTTGCTTTGTGACAGCACGAGTGCTATTAGTGTTGCTAAGAACCCCGTGCTGCACTCGAAGACCAAACACATTGATGTGTGCTTTCATTTTCTGCGAGACCATTATGAGAAGGGTGATATCGACCTTCGCCATGTCGATACTCATCATCAGTTGGCTGATATTTTCACCAAGCCTTTGGACCAATCAACTTTTGCTAGGTTGAGAGGTGAGCTTGGTGTGTGTTTCCCCTTTTAGATGGGGGAAACATTTTGGCTTTTGTATCATAAACTGACTTTTCGTTCCTCATTTTTCTTCAATTGGCATCTTTTTGAGTTTTGCATTTCTTCATGCACTTCAGCATACGCTTTTACATTCAGAGCTTCATGTATATAATCTTTAGAATGTAACTATGCTCTGTGTAGTGTATGCTCCGATGCTTTACTTGTAACTTATGCTCCTTCCGATCACTAATACATGCTATGAGCTGAGCTATTTTGAAATGGTGAACTTGTTAATGAACTTAAAACCTGAAACTGTTCACCATCGAGATGTGCAACTAGCATGTGTAGAATATGTTGAAATCGCACTTGTGCTTTTCATATATGCTAGGTTGCTATGTCTCTAGTTCTGAGTTGATCACTTGCTTGGTCTGTTCATATACTGTCTTTAATTTGAACCAAGTTAAGTGAATCAGAAAGATCGAGATGGGATTGTTTGTCAACACATCACAGTTTCGAGACTGTTTCTCATTGCACTTTGAGTTAAACTTGAGCTGTGTAGTGTATGACCGAAACTGTTGCTTTAAGCTTCTGACTGCTTCTGCATAGGCTTCACACAGTTGAAAAGTTAGGCAAGACAAGCTTTCAACCTCTCGCAATCACATGCTAAAATTTGAACTTGTGTAATTCAAACCGCTGCAACTCCGATAAAATTTGGATACACAAGTCTATGTTTCATTCCATAGCATGATGATTGAACTTTGCTAGGGGTAGTTCACCTTGTATACATGTTTAGCACTTGTTTGACTTCCTGTCTATACATGCTTGGTGCTATTTTGATGGTGAATATCTTTTTGGCTAAAAACTGCTCACTTTGCTCATATGTTCATATTTCATAATTGGTGATCAGTTTGAGCCTTCGCTAGCTTGTGTGCTTTCCAGTGAGTCGTTGGAGCTATACTGTTTAGAGCATCTTTGAATTTTCTTGACTATATTCCTGAAGCTGCTAACTTGCATTGTGACTCATATGCATTTTGAAAGGGGGAGACCTTCTCTTGTTGGCACTTTTGATGGTGCATTTTCTGAGGGGGAGAAAACTGTTTTCAGTTCTTTTTGCTTGATGGTGCATTTTCAACTAAGGGGGAGAATTAGGACAAATCATGCCTCCCATGTTCAAAGGGGAGAGGAATCAGTTGTGTGCACCATGCAAGGGGGAGTTTGCTCGTGCTAAATTTTTGAATTTTCCAATTGGTTTGGAGCGCTTTGCTAGTTGCGTTGAGCCCTTGCCTCTATCTTGAGGGACTAGTAGTCGCATCTTTGCTTCAGTCGGTTTCAGTTGGTATCGAGCATTTTGAGTTGATGTCGAGCTTTCTGCTAGTTGTGTTGAGCCTCTGTGCCTCTGTCTTGAGGGACTAGCATTTTGCTTTGATTTTTCAATTGGTATTTGCTAGCGGTGTTGAGCCTGTTCTACCTCTTCTTGAGGGCTAGCTTTGCTTTGCTTGGTTGCGTCGAGCCGTTGCCCATGTCTTTGGGAACCAAGTTGTTTTGCTTCTTCCACTTGACCTTCTTCGGCTTTGCTATGCTTTTGGGTCATTTGGTCGAGTTTTACTCCTCTCACTCCTTCCTTCCTTCTTCTATTATGATTTGTGTTGGTAGTTGACAATGCACTCATCAAGGGGGAGATTGCGGATACATGGGTGTATGCCGAGTCTCTGAGTGATGAGTGATTGTCAACTGGGATAATGCGCATGTTCTTTGGCTTGTGTTGTGCAGGTGTCAAGCACAGAAACAGTGATCAGAGGCAAGGTGAAGGTCAAGTAGAGACGTGCCGTGCCGATGGACCGAGAGTGGCGAAGGGCGGACGTGAGGCTTGGACTGAGGACCGGTGGCCTGAGGATCAGCTGTGGTGGCTGGCAGCCTGGGACAGCGACGAGCGAAGACTTGCGGGACATGGTGTTGCTTGGGTCGAGGACCTGGGGACACGTGTCGGTGGACGGGGTGCACGGGCGGTGCATCCCTTCTACAGCTTCGGTTTGGTGGTAGAGCCAGAGAAAAACCATCGGGTGGACGGTTTCCAAGTTTGGGCCTCAAAACCTGGGTGCTGATGATTTCCGAGTTTGGCCACAAAACTCGGGCTGAGGACGGTTTCCAGGTTTGGGCCTCAAAACCTGGGTGCTGCGGGTTTGCTGAGTTTAGGCCACAAAACTCAGGCTTCGGTGGGCTGGTTTCCCGGTTTGGGCCTCAAAACCGGGGGTTGGCTGTGAAGGCTGGTTTCCCGGTTTGGGCCTCAAAACCGGGGGTGCGACGTCCGGGAAAAGGACGGCAGAGCGGTGGCGGCACGTGGCGGCAATCGGTGAGGTTGTGTCGAGGCAACGCTACCAGTTGTGCGGGCATGGCCGTCGGATCCACCTACCATCGAGTTGGTCCAGAATAACCTTAGGGTTTAGCTGGTTCGCTCTGTAAGTAGTTAGGGGTAGAGTCGGAATTAGGAATAGTTAGAATTAGGATAAGTAGGGGGAGACACCCACCACCCCATCTATCTCAGTCATTTGCTCTTTTGCTACTAGGGTTTCCTGTTCTCCCATTCCCTGCTGTAGCGAACCTGAGATCCACAGAGAAGAGAACAATACCTCTGTGCCCGTGAGATTTTGAGGAAGTGAGACCGTAATCTCACTATTCTAGCGTGTGGTAGCTACACGGTTGCAAATTCGTGGTTGTGATTCGCGTTTTGTTCGTGTTCTTCGCGGGTTACTTTTCTCCACGTTTTTCCCGTCGATCGATCTCTTTGCTCGGTGCATCTTTTGCAAATCCGTTTGAACAGAGTTGTTCTAGATCGTGAGGCACTTACTTCCACCAAAGGAATTCACCTCTAACCTCACGAACTAGTAGATCAGTTGATTTTTCTTTTGGATCGGTTTTGCTTCCCTTGTCCCGATTTCTTCCAATTCCTCGATTTGGAGTTAGGTTCGAGCCATGATTCTCATGGGATAGCTCACTAACCACCTTGGAACTCCTCACACCAAGTCTAAGCCTTAGTGCTTTTGATTCGGAGGAGATCGAGTGAATTTTGCGGAAGAACTGTGCTGTTTCGGGACCATCGGACGCTGTGTTCTTGAGCATCGGACGCAGAGTCGTTTCCATCAGAGCGTCCGGTGCCACGTGTCGTCTGACAGTGTTTTTGAAGGAGCATCAGACGCTGACCATAGGAGCGTCCGTTGCCATCAGACACACCGGGGGTCTAGCATCGGACGCTAGGGTTTCACTGTAGTAGCGTCCGATGCCAGTCCAGTAAGGTTCCAGAGAGGTCCTGTTTGCATCGGACGCGTCCGGTGCTTGGCCATCGGACGCTGCCAGCGTCCGATGCAGTGATTTCTTCACTGTTTCATCCGCAGTTTGATCGTTCGACTTCAGATTTGGTTTTTGGTTTTTGCGTTGGATTTCTGACTTCGTGCTCTACAGCAATTGGACTTCCCGCTTTGCAAAATAGCCTGAATCCCCCTTGCGTTGCTCGGGGGAGGTTGAGGTTACCCAAAGTCCATCATGTCACTAGTTGACTTGCGTGAACTTGGGTGAGAAAGTTTTTGTGGTGTCCCGCTGTGTTCCTAGGGAACATCCACCCATTCTCTTGGGTCGTGGACATCACGCACATCGCTTTGCTCTTGGGGTTGATTTTCTGGGACAGAGGTTTAAAGTTTCTGAAAGGAAATTTAAAGCTCCCATTCACCCCCCCTCTCGTCGCTTTCTGGTAGCACTTTCGGTCCTTCAATCTTGTGTGAGATGGAGGATACCGTTGTAGAGGGCATCAAGGCCCGCCGACAACTACCACATGCCCATTGGATTTCCTATATAATATGGAAGGTAGCTGCCACCACTAGGTCTCACCCCCGTCAGTCTCTCACCGGCTCTGCGACCGTGTTCCCCGAGTACAACATGAGTCAGCTGTTGGGACACGGTCGGGACCGCAGGCAGCAGGAGCAGCAGGGTCTGTCTAGCTCGCGGCAGCGTCCAGAGGTACCAGAGTCCGCCCAAGAGCAGGACGGGGCTGTCCGAGCCCTCGCCGAGCAGGAGTTAGTTGATCTAGAGTGTGGTGACACATACGTCGCAGAGGACCCCACAGACAGCTCTGACGAGGACTACCAGCTCCCGCCCCGCTTTCAGCCTAGAGCTCACGACTCACAGGCAGGGACGTCTGGTACTGCCTCCTCCGATCCAGCACTTCTGGCTATTCTTGCACGAATGGAAGAGCAGCAGAGGATAGTCACTCAGGACGTCCAGAGGTTAGCCCAGGAGCAGCAGCGTTTAGCTCAACAGCAGGCCCTGGCTCAGGAGCGATCAGACGCCCTGCAACGGCAGATGATGGCGTTACAGCAGCAGACACTCAGCTTCATGGAGAGACTTGCGAGTGGTCCACCTCAGTGGCAGTGGCAGCAGCCCCCTCCCCAGCACCAGCTTCAGTGGCAGCCACCTGTCCTACCTCAGCAGCCGCTGCAGTTTGGTTAGCAGCAGCAGCAGCTCACGGGCCCCAGCTCCTCGCAGTTTACGAGTTTCACTACTCCACCAGGCGGGTCCCTTCTCTTTAGTCCACTGCGCACTGGCTTCACTCCACGACCGACAGAGTCCCTGTTTGCGATGACTACCACTGTGACACGGGACTTGTCAGCTAGTTTCAGTGAGCTCACTGGGTTTCCCACGCCTGATCTTCAGGACCCAGTACAGACGCCGACAGCTCAAGTGACCTCTACCACTGAGACCCTATCGAGCTCCATTGCATCGTCCGAGCAGACAGCGCTTGTCCAGTCCGAGACCACTACTACAGCGCAGCCTGAGCTATCTTCTATTCCAGAGCTTCCGCACTCCGAGGCTCATGCGGCCACAGCTATAAAGACTGCGACAGAGCAGACAGAGCAGGCAGAGCAGCCAGAGTCGACCCGGACCGCTTCTCCACAGCTTCCAGCTTCAGAGGATCAGCAGGCTATGGGCTCCTCTTCTTCAGATTCCGAGGCCATTCTTCAGCAGTTTGAGTTCACTCAGCGGTCTCCAGAGTCTGCACCTGGCTCGTCTGCAGCACCTCCGCCCTCCGACGCTTAGTTTGGCGCTTGATGCCAAAGGGGGAGAGTGGATGAGTATAGCGATAGGGGGAGCGGTGTGAGAGGGATTTGCGTCTTTTGATGTGTTATGTTCTCATACGCTCTTTACATATCGCATCTTTTCGCACTATGTTTTGTTATATACATGTGCTATGGATCTCATGACATGTGTTGTGCTCACTATGATATATTATATGACATGTCATTTCGTTTCGCTCAATTACTTGCGCTTAATTCTCACTTGTTATGTATTCGAGTTCTTTACTATTGCACTTGCTATTCACTCTAACTTGTTGAGTGGAGGATGATGGCATGATATGTATGAACTTGCCTCTAACCACTTTCTCTTATTCATTGCAAGTTCATACATGTCATGATTTAAAAACCTCTTCTATCTATACTCAATCTCGTGTTGTCATCAATCACCAAAAAGGGGGAGATTGAACGCATCTTGGCCCCTAGTGGATTTCGGTGATTAGATGAAACACAAGATTACTGTGACTAATGTGTGTTTTGCAGAAACAGGATTGAGTTAAGTCACGGTAATGGTGATGATACGGGCATATGGAGTTCATGTCCCCTGGCGATGGATATCATTTCGGTTTTCAAAGGACGGACGATGAAGACGGTGGTAGATTAGGCTAAGTGTCATATGGTATTGGAGGACACTTAGGTAGTCTTAGGTATTTGTTTTTCCTTTGGCCATACTATAAAGGAGAGCGTGAATCAGTAGCTTGACCTAAATGAGTCTATTGAGGTAGGTGTGGTGCACACTTGTTATTTCATAGCCCTAGGTAGCTCAGAGAGATGCCTTATGTCGAGAGGATCAAAAGTCGTTAAGGTCGCGTCGCGATCCGAGTTGGTTTTGCCCTTGATATGGGCATCGGACGCTGGCCTGGTGATGCTCACTCAGACTAGGGTTTAGTCTGGTGCGTGGCATCAGACGCGCCGATGTTGCCACATCGGACGCGCCCATGCCACTGTTCACGTGCGCGTGAACTTGGGGTAGCACCGGACGCTGGCATCGGACACTGAGGGCCAGCGTCCGATGTCCATGCAGAGAGGTTCCAGAGAGGGTAAATCCACATCGGACGCGTCCGATGTGGTGGCATCGGACGCTGCCCAGCGTCCGATGCTCCTTTAACAGGTCTAACAGAATGGTACAGTCGACCGTTGGTCGAGGTCATCGGAGCGTCCGATGCCTAGCATCGGAGCATCCGATGACCCCGCAGAGGCACCTGTTCGGTGCTCTTTTGGATGGCCGGTTGGGGTAGTATTTATACTCCCTCCCCTCATCCATTAGAGTGTTCTTGCCACTTCCATCTGCTCAGAGACACATTGTGAGTGTGAGAGAGTGCAAGAGCCCTAGTGAGGTTGAGTGAATTGCTAATTGAGAGAATTAGTGACCTCCTAGTGAGAATTGAGTAGCAAGTGTGCATCCATCCATCTCTTTGGCCTTATCTTGGTCAAGTGAGAGTTCTAGCTTGTTACTCTTGGTGATCGGCATCACCTAGATGGCTTGGTGGTGATCGAAGAGCTTGGTGATCATCCGGAGGCTTTGTGGATGACCCAAGTCAAGTTGTGACCGGTAGCGAGCGATTCACCGGGCCGGAGTGGCGAAGAATCAGCTCGTAGTGATCACTTGATCCTTGCGCGGATAAAGGGGGAGTGATACCCTTGCGCGGGTGCTCCAACGAGGACTAGGGGGTGTGCCGACACCTCGATACCTTGGCAAAAAGATCGTCTTGTCATTTCTACTACTTTACTTACGCATTTACCTTTGAGCAATTCAATTCCGCATTGTATTTGTTGTTCATTCACTATTGAATTGCTTTGCTAGAGTAGGAGTGGCATAGACTTGGTCTTTTGTGCGGTAGAATAGAAAGAAACACACTTCTAGGCACAAGGGGGTTAATTGGGCTTAATAGGTTTTAATTCTTGCTAAAGTTTTAGAAAAGTCCAATTCACCCCCCCTCTTGGGCATCTTGATCCTTTCACACTCGTCCGGCATCGAGCAGTGGAAAGGGCAGCTGTAACTTGGAGCGAGCAGAAATGCACCTCCCGCTACAGCGTCTCGGACCACCTCCCTCTCATCCAGGCAGACCACCTCCCTCTCATCCAGGCACCTAGGAAGGGACTTGGACTACATAGGCCAGGTGGTAGATGTGTGCTGTGGATCTAGCCCGTAACTGCTATTTGGGGAGGATGATGCGGACGACGAGACGAACTCGCGGCGGCCGGGCGAGATGCGGGAAGTTGGGCGGATTGCACCAGTCAGGCAGGGAGCTATGGATCGAGGATGGGAGGGCCAAGATGCCGACGATTTTGTAGCCTGCGGGCAAAGTTGTGGCTATTGAATGGGAGCTGGGTGGCATCACCACTGCCGATTGGGAAGGAGGGGCGGGCACACCTTTTGGACGGTAGTTCGTTGCGGCGCCGGCGTGGGAATGGAGGCGTCGGCGTCGTGTTCCTCTCGTTGGCGTGTCCGTCGGAGGTCACATTTGTGGGGGGCACTGGGGAGAGGTCGCAGCGGGGGCACCATCGGCAGCGGAGGTGCGGTCGCGGTAGCGGGGGCAGCGTTGCGTGGTGGTTGCTAGGCAGTAGGCGGAGGTGCCGGGTGCATGCTCGTCGTGGGCGGGCGCGAGCGGTTGCGCCGGGGGAGGGTCTGCGCATGTCGCGACTATTAGTGCCGGGCGAGGCGAAACTGTGATGATGACGATAACATTTGGGTCTTTTAGGTGTAAGATTCGACGGCTCACATACAATCTATATCTCTTCTATTTTATTTATTTTACATCCGACTTTTTCACCTCGCCTCCGTGCGAAGACCGCCCAGTTTGACCTCGCCTCGCCCATGCGATAGGTGGACCCGACACTCCTATGCTCGTCCCCGCGATTCATCCGCAAAACACATCTCACTCGCCACGATTCATCTGCGTGACGGTTTCACATCCACTCCCCTATTCGTCATCCGCCGTTCCCCATCATCACCCTCACTGCCAGAGTCTTGCTTCATCCTCGCCTTCATGTGTGCCTTGGTTGCCATCTTCGCCCAAGCATGGGGGTCATCGTCCTCGGCTGTCGCAACTGGTGTTTCCGTTCGCGCGCCCTTCATTCACCCCCACTCCCGTGTCGCTTGGTGTTTCCGCTCGCATATGGTGTATAAGGAATGCCCTAAATTTTCTCTATGATTTCCATTATGCGCACGTTCGTGGACATCCCAGACTTCAGCCCCGCCGCCTCCCATGTCCCATCATCCCCAGCATCGGCCTCCGCACTCCCTGCCTCATTTCCTAGGCCCGTGAAGATCCAGCGCCGCCCATGGCGATAACACTGCCAGATCCATTATGAGCAACCTTGATCCGGTGGTCAACGTGCAGGGATGGACCTCTCCACCACCATAATCGCCGCCAAGTACATGTCCTTGCCTGTGTTATCCATCCCACTCGCCAGGGCATGCCCGTCGCCGTTGGACATCAGTGGCGGCGTGGGGGTGCCGCCGCGTATGGCGCTGCTGACATCTTCGTCGGTGGTGCTTCTAGGGACCTGCTGAGGGGCACCATGCAATCGGACGCCGACGAGCCTATGATTGTGGAGCTGGCCGTTGCAGCCATGGGAGGAGCTGGTTCGGATGGCTAAGCTGGACGAGCTACCATGGAACACATTGAGCCTCGACAGATCTACTAAGACGCTGAATAAGGAGTGCCACATGTTCCCTGACGGACTTGGACTAAATTATAATATGGGTTCAAGTCATGAGCCATCGTCATTGTTAGATATGTGTCGAATATGTGTATAATCCGGTTACAGTTGGACTTGAGTTGTATTGGGGCTAGGATAGAGTTGGAGTCGAACTCTTTATCCTAGGGGGCCATAAATATGAGGCAACCCCTGTTGTAACCATGAGAGACGACTTGGCGGCTGGTTTGGGTGGCGGCGAGGCCGCTGGATCGCCCGGATGCCGGTGTAGCTGCTGTTTTATGGGGAGGAGCGCTCGTAGTCATGCCCCGAGGATTAGGCACATCGCTGAACCTCGTTAAAAAACATCGCGCCTTGGTGTCGTTCTCGTTTGCGTATTTTCTTCTATGGTGGTTATGCTTTCGCGTTCATCAATTAGCAGATCCGTTCGGGTCCAGAACGAACAGTGCACTCTAACAAGTGGTATCAGAGCCTGATTTATAGAAGAAGATCGTGAAGGTGCGATGGATATGTTTCACACCGCGCAATGCTTGCACGAGTGTGTCTGGAGAAGGACATGGCGCAAGGTGGAGCATGACGGCGATCGACGACTCGATCAGTGGAGTTGGAAACTTCGAGTGGGTGGCTCGAACCGTCCAATGGGTTGCAATCAGCAGGGATCTGTCCAGACGTGGAGATCGGGTTGATGGCAGCTGATGGCTGCTGTTCGATAGGGGTCGGTCAGACGTGACGACCAGGTTCGACGGTGCGGCTGGAAGACGTCATGGATGAAGACGACGGCTTTGACTCGTGATCAAATTGATGAGACTTCATTCTTGATCAGAGTGATCGTTGCTGGAGTAGCAACGATGGTGGCAAAAACCATGGTAGACTCAATATATTATTGGAGGTGGCTTCTTCGAGGGTTACGGTGTCTGTATTGGTATTGGATCAGCAATGCAGATGTCGATGGCTCGTAAATTGGCGTGTACTAGCAAACGTATGCTATGGCCAGGAGAAGGGCCTGCACGGTCGTGTACTCGTGTGGATCAGGGACATGAATTCTCTTGAATATGCATGTATGCTGATGGCGAGTAAATTGCATGGAGTCATAAAGATATACGTATGAAAGTTGGTTTTCATTATTTTTGGTTGAAAGAAACACATGGTACGTACGTGGCCTAGTGGGACTCGGAGACATGCAGGATGTGCCTTGTTTGTGTGCCCGATTGGTCAGTTAATTGATAACGCGTGGCAGTACACAGTCAGAGTCGGAGACGACAGAAAAAGTGTAACGGACAACAAAGGACAGCTGATAGAGTCCTATTTGGATTTGGTAGAAAGTCCTATTTGGATTTGGTAGCTGGGTTTCTTTTACCTCAATAAAATAAGGAGTCTATGAGATTGCAGATCAATAGCAATCGAAGTTGTTCATGACTGTTACGACAGTTGGAGATGAACAGGGCGACAGTCAAGTGGGTTGATTTTGTCGTGTGCAAGCGGCATGACGGTCGACGAGGCTTGATAGCGGCGCGGCTATGGCGGAGAGGCCAGTGGTGTCATGCTAGTCATACTGTGAGGCAGAGAAGACGATGGGATCAGCGACGACGGCATAGGAGCGTGGCGACTGATGAAGTTCCTCGTTCTTTGTGGCGTGGCGACACGTGGCGCGAACTCAGGATGCGGTTTTGCATTGGAGGAGTTTGTGTGCTTCCAAGACAACAAGGTACGTAGATCGATTCAAGTCACATGTGGGATCGAAGGACGTAGGGCTGAATTGGAAGGAAGTATAGATGACTGATATCTATACTTGCAACTGGAATAATCTGGTTGGTTAGTACTGCGGGAGGCTACGGTGTAAGACGTCGGACGTAGCAATGCAGTGGAAAAGAAGATCAAGCTAATATGACAGTTTTTCATATGAGACTCACATAGCGGTTGTGAAATTCTCAGTGTCACATATATAGTCAGGTTGAGTATGATATTGGATTCAGTTAGCTCGTGCGGTGTCTAATAGGAGCAGACGTGCTTCAGAAGTCAGACATGTCAGGGCTAAAGATGAATCTAATTTTATTCAAGAGAGACTGGGCGATAAAGAGAAGGGTGCACAACTGCAGGTGGAGTCATGAAGTATGATGCTGCAGGTATAGCGAAGTCTCTTGTTTGCGGTGGGTCTGCGATCAGACTTGTCGGACAGCTCGTGTGGAGCTGTGAAGGCAACAACTCAGTTCGGGTACACGGAGGTTCGTGCATGGACGACTTCAAGATGGCATGCATATTCGTCAAGGTAGAGTTTGTTAGATATGTGTCGAATATGTGTATAATCCGGTTACAGTTGGACTTGAGTTGTATTGGGGCTAGGATAGAGTTGGAGTCGAACTCTGTATCCTAGGGGCCATAAATATGAGGCAACCCCTGTTGTAACCATGAGAGACGACTTGGCTGCTGGTTTGGGTGGCGGCGAGGCCGCTGGATCGCCCGGATGCCGGTGTAGCTGCTGTTTTATGGGGAGGAGCGCTCGTAGTCATGCCCCGAGGATTAGGCACATCGCTGAACCTCGTTAAAAAACATCGTGCCTTGGTGTCGTTCTCGTTTGCGTATTTTCTTCTATGGTGGTTATGCTTCCGCGTTCATCAATTAGCAGATCCGTTCGGGTCCGGAACTAATAGTGCACTCTAACAAGTGGTATCAGAGCCAGATTTATAGAAGAAGATCGTGAAGGTGCGATGGATATGTTTCACACCGCGCAAAGCTTGCACGAGTGTGTCTGGAGAAGGACATGGCGCAAGGTGGAGCATGACGGCGATCGACGACTCGATCGGTGGAGTTGGAAACTTCGAGCGGGTGGCTCAAAGCGTCCAATGGGTTGCAATCAGCAGGGATCTGTCTAGACGTGGAGATCGGGTTGATGGCAGCTGATGGCTGCTGTTCGATAGGGGTCGGTCAGACGTGACGACCAGGTTCGACGGTGCGGCTGGAAGACGTCGTGGATGAAGACGACGGCTTTGACTCGTGATCAAATTGATGAGACTTCATTCTTGATCAGAGTGATCTTTGCTGGAGTAGCAACGATGGTGGCAAAAACCATGGTAGACTCAATATATTATTGGAGGTGGCTTCTTCGAGGGTCACTGTGTCTGTACTGGTATTGGATCAGCAATGCAGATGTCGATGGCTCGTAAATTGGCGTGTACCAGCAAACGTATGCTATGGCCAGGAGAAGGGCCTGCACGGTCGTGTACTCGTGTGGATCAGGGACATGAATTCTCTTGAATATGCATGTATGCTGATGGCGAGTAAATTGCATGGAGTCATAAAGATATACGTATGAAAGTTGGTTTTCTTTATTTTTGGTTGAAAGAAACACATGGTACGCCCGTGGCCTAGTGGGACTCGGAGACATGCAGGATGTGCCTTGTTTGTGTGCCCGATTGGTGAGTTAATTGATAACGCGTGGCAGTATACAGTCAGAGTCGGAGACAACAGAAAAAGTGTAACGGACAACAAAGGACAACTGATAGAGTCCTATTTGGATTTGGTAGCTGGGTTTCTTTTACCTCAATAAAATAAGGAGTCTGAGATTGCAGATCAATAGCAATCGAAGTTGTTCATGACTTTTACGACAGTTGGAGATGAACAGGGCGACGGTCAAGCGGGTTGATTTTGTCGTGTGCAAGCGGTGAAAGGACCGTGACGCCTTAGAGGGGGGGTGAATTAGGCAACTTAAAACTTCTACTCTAAACTAAGGCCTCTAATTTCCATCTAGTCAAAACCTATGCAAGGAAATAAACTATCTATTGTGCAACTTAGGTTTTGCTATGTGCGTTTGCTATCTCTACCGCACAAGGAGTTACGCTACCTATTTTCCAAACCTATCAACTAGAAAGAAAGCTAGGAAAGGTAAAGCATATGAACAAGGTAGCAATGTAAATGCGGAAGCTAAAGAGTGTGATAGAGATGCAAACTCCCGTCAACGACTCTGGTATTTTTACCGAGGTATCGAGAAGCGCGCAAGCTTCCCCTAGTCCTCGTTGGAGCCCCTCGCAAGGAATCCCTCGCAAGGGCCAAGCTCCCAGTCAGGTAACTCCGTGGATAGCTCCGGTTCTTCCCCACGCGCAAGTGGATCTCCGGTTAAGCCACTCGTGGCAAAGCCTCTCCCGGATGCTCCCCGCCGTCTTCACTATCAAGTTTCCGGCCGAAGCGCCGTGGGCCTTGTTCCCTTCGGTACACGGAGGCGGCCACACCACAAACTCGGTTGGTGTGATCTCGCAAGACTACAAGCCCCGCCGATGTACAACCACGGTGCGCGCAAGCACCGGTAGATGAGAGGTTTTCAACCTCACTAAGCACTAGGCCTAACACCTAGAGCAAGCGCAAAGCGGTGGTCTAACTAGCTTAAGCACTTCGCAAAGCACCTCTACTAATCACCTAGTATATCACTTGAGCACTTTGGTGGCTAGAGCAACTAAATATGTGTCTATACACTTGGTACACTTCCTTGAGCTCCAACACACTTATTTTGGCCGGCCATGGGGGTATATATAGAGCCCCAACCAAATAGAGCCGTTTGGAGGAAGTCATGGACTTCACAACGAACCATCGGATGCTGGAGTCGTGACCATCGGACGCGTCCGATGCTCCTTTAACGGCTAGATGCCAGCCTGGCACTGTGTCGCAACGGCTAGTCAGCGTCCGATGGTTGATCAACGGACGCGTCTGATGCTCACACAGCCTCTCTGGAACCTCTCTGCATGGTCATCGGACGCAGGGTCCTGTAGCGTCCGATGTTGGCAACGGAGCGTCCGATGTTCGTTGTACAGGTTTGCACAGTGTCACGGTCGCGTCCGATGCCTCGGTCTTCAGCGTCCGATGCCTCTGCTGGCGCTGGCACGAGCTAGGGTTTACCAACGGAGCGTCCGATGCTTGCGAGGGCAGCGTCCGATGCACTTCCTTGCTTCGTTTCTTCACGATTTCTTACGCTGTCTTGGTTCCATTCTTGTGCCTTGGACTTGGCTTGATCTTTAGGGTCTTCTACTGAGCTTCTAATGTCTTGCTTGAGGTGTTGATCATCGGATCACCACGTCGCCTTAGTCCAAGTCACATTTGCACCCTATTGGACTATAAAACAAACACTTGCAAACATATTAGTCCAATTTGGTTATGTTGTTCATCAAACACCAAAATCAGAAGTTAAATAGTCCGAGGACCATTTTCCTTACAATCTCCCCCTTTTTGGTGATTGATGACAACACGACCAAAACAAGCAAATAATAGATACATAATTTAAAATGCAATCTACTTGCTAGGATGCAATGCAAAGGCAAGATCATATGATGTGTAGAAGATACCAAATTGAAACTTATTTAATCTAACATATCTTGCCCTTGCCATAGAGTCTCATTATGTGACTTTATGGATGAAGGCTCCCCCTTACTCCATAAATCACTTCCTCCCTTTTTGAACCATCCTTATGAAAATAACCATAGAATTTTTTGAAAATTTGATTTTGCTTATTTTGTTTGTTTTAGTTTGGGCTTGATTTTGGTCCCTACACATTTCTCCCCCTTTGGAATCAAACACCGAAAAGGAAGACATTAAAGCTCAAGAGAGGACACATTATATAAGCTAAAACTCCCTCTAAGTATATGCATACATATGATGTAAGGAAAAAGCATATGCATAACCGACAAATTAAAGCACAAAGGAGTTTAATATATATAATGTATGGAGAAAGCATATAAAAATATCAAATTGAGATCAACATAATGATGTCGGTTAGGAATACCACATGTAGATGCCAATTGGATTATCACCAGACATGATGCTTGTCTCCGAGAACTCTATTTTCTTTGCAATGAGACTACTACACATATGATAATCTTGAAAGTAGTGTTAGTCTCAAAGCTTCCAAATTCTAGAGTAAACTCCCCCTAAAAGTGTGCATACAAGTTTGAAATACTTGTAGGAGTCATGCACATTGACTTGTAAGGTCAAACTACTATTATTCAAAATGATGTTACAAGAAATGTGACATCAATTGAAGATGGTAATTGGGGTAGTTTATCTAAAATTTGGTCTTTGGCACATATAAGATAAATACAAAGTAAAAGAAGCTATGTTCCATGCTTCTAACCAATTAAAACCATGTAGAATTGCTCTAAGAATGTGAGTGATACCGAGCAAAACTACCATATGATAAGCCTAATTTGCATGACAAAAGATATGAACATACTAATGCAAACATAGGCAAATAAGGGAACTAGATGTTAAATGAAATTGCAAGGCATTATATTAAATGAAAGTAATTGCAAGAATTTAAATCTAGTTACCTAACATGGGAGGGGGAACTTGGGTCCAAAGTACTCACTAACATACTTGGCAACGACATGAGCCAATGTAATGCACCCCATGATATGCACCCAAAACTTTGTCAAGTCTCCAAATTCCCCGTCGCCAATTTTGCTACTCACTTCCCTTTTGGGACCCAAACCTTTTTGGTGCTCTTCATGGTTGAGATAATGTCCTTAGGCACCCAAATGAGTTTGGCCCCATTGATGGCTTGCTTGTTCACCTAGATGGCCACCACCTTGTCATTTTTCTTTTTCTTCAAGAGATAAGGCGTGGTGGCCTTTTTGTTCACTTTGTTGGTGTAGGTGTCGGAGAGCTTGCTTGTTTGCTTTTTGTTTTTCTCTTTCTTCTTTTCTCCCCCATGCTTCACCTTGCACTCATAGGACTTGTGGCCTTCCTTGTGGCAAAGGTAACAAACCACAGTTTGCTCCTCATCAAGCTTCTTCACTCCCTTGTTGGTGTTATCTTGATGAGTTTGGGTTTGCTTCCTTTTGCCTTTTGCTTGGGTCAAGTCCTTGGTGAGGCAAGCCACTTCTTGCTTTAGTACCTCATTCTCCATTGCAACTTCTTGTGTACATGTTTCTACAATGACATTCTCAACACAAGCTTGTTTGCATATGGGTGAGTCTAAATCAAGTAAATCAATGCAAGAAGTAGAGGCATCCTTTTTAGGCATATCAAAGATTGATTTTTCAATTTTAGGTGCCTCAGTGGGGTTTGCTCCGATGGTTTCAAGATTAGAAACTTTATTAGTTAGCTCATCACAATGTTTGCACATAATTTCCATTTTGGCAAGCAAACTTTTGTAAGCATCTTGTGTGCTAGCTAACTTTGCTTTTAGTTTTTCATTTTTCTTAGCAAGTTGCTCATCATTACTTGTGCTATCATATGTGCTTATACTAGCCTCAAGTTTCTCAATTTTATTAGATAGCTCAACATTTAAGTTTGAAAAAGTTTCATATTGATCTAGCATAGCATTGTAGGCTTGTTGAGAACTATCTAACTTTTCTTTTAAGATATTAATCTTCTTTTGTTGGCTAGTACAAGCTTTAGCATATTTAAGATTATCTTGCACAAGTTGATTGTAAGAAGGTAGCTCATCATCACTATCACTATCTCTATCACTATCACTAGAGATAGGGCTTGTGTTACCTCGTGCCATAAGGCACATACGTGAGGAGTTTGATGATGAGTGCTTGCGGCCATGCCTCTTGTGTTGGACTTCATCATCACTTGATGAATCGTCCCATGTCTTGATGGTGGTGAGAGCTTTGGCCTTGCATCCCTTCTTTTTCTTGTCCTTGGGTGTGGGCTTTTGTTTTGGACAATCTTCCACAAAGTGCCCTTTCTTGCCACATCTATAGCATCCCTTTTTTCTTTGCTCTCTTCTTTGATTGGTGAAGAGGCAATCTTCTATGGTGATGGGCACACCCTTGACATTGAGCTTGCGGATCATTCTCTTCACTCCTTTCATGAGCTTGATTGTTTCTTCTTCATCTAAGGAGGAATCGGATGAGGTAGAGGCTTGATCATCACTTGATTCTTCATCTTCATCATCCTCTTCTTCTTCACTTGAGGAGCTTGAGCTTGTTTCAACTTGCTTTTTGTCCTTCATCTTTTTGTGCTCACTTGAGAGAGCAATGTCTTTGCTTGATGAAGTGGCTTCTTCTTGACCCATCTTGCGTGACATCTCAAATACCACCAATTTGCCAATGACAATGGCCGGGGTCATGGTGCTCAAGTCCTCCATGTTGTGGAGGATGGTGATGATGGTTGCATATTTGTTCTTTGGAAGCACGGAGATGATCTTCCTCACTATATCCGCATCACCTAGCTTTGTAATTCCTATAGAATGGAGCTCATTGATAATTAGATTCAAACGAGAATACATATCACGAACAAGCTCATTATCATTCATTTTAAAGGAATCATAGCTTGTTTTAGTTAGGTGATGTTTTTGCTCACGTACATTACTTGTACCATCATGGAGCTCATGTAGTTTTAACCAAATTTCATGAGATGTTTGCAAAGTAAAAACTTGGTTAAAAACATCCATGCTAATAGATTCAAACAAGCAATTTTTAGCTCTAGCATTAAGATGAATTTCTTTTTCATCACCCGCGGTAGGCTTCTCGGGATTCTTAATGGGTTTCATCCCATCGCGGGTGACTCTCCAAACACCTAGATCAATGGCTTCTAAAAAGCAAGCCATCCTAGCACTATAGTAAGGGAAGTTAGTGCCGTCAAAGTGTGGAGGTCTAGAGGTATCCATCCCAACCTCTCTTAGGGGCGTCGGCTCGAAGGCGATTAAGCCAAGAGTTCACAAGAGAGCCAACCGGCTCCGATACCAATTGAAAGGACCATGACGCCTAAGAGGGGGGGGGGGGTGAATTAGGCAACTTAAAACTTCTACTCTAAACTAAGGCCTCTAATTTCCACCTAGTCAAAACCTATGCAAGGAAATAAACTATCTAATGTGCAACTAAGGTTTTGCTATGTGCGTTTGCTATCTCTACCGCAGAAGGAGTTACGCTACCTATTTTCCAAACCTATCAACTAGCAAGAAAGCTAGGAAAGGTAAAGCATATGAACAAGGTAGCAATGTAAATACGGAAGCTAAAGAGTGTGATAGAGATGCAAACTCCCGTCGACGACTCCAGTATTTTTACCGAGGTATCGAGAAGCGCGCAAGCTTCCCCCTAGTCCTCGTTGGAGCCCCTCGCAAGGAATCCCTCGCAAGGGCCAACCTCCCGGTCAGGTAACTCCGTGGATAGCTCCGGTTCTTCCCCACGCGCAAGTGGGTCTCCGGTTAAGCCACTCGTGGCAAAGCCTCTCCCGGATGCTCCCCGCCGTCTTCACTATCAAGTTTCCGGCCGAAGCGCCGTGGGCCTTGTTCCCTTTGGTACACGGAGGCGGCCACACCACAAACTCGGTTGGTGTGATCTCGCAAGACTACAAGCCCCGCTGATGTACAACCACGGTGCGCGCAAGCACCGGTAGATGAGAGGTTTTCAACCTCACTAAGCACTAGGCCTAACACCTAGAGCAAGCGCAAAGCGGTGGTCTAACTAGCTTAAGCACTTCGCAAAGCACCTCTACTAATCACCTAGTATATCACTTGAGCACTTTGGTGGCTAGAGCAACTAAATATTTGTCTATACACTTGGTACACTTCCTTGAGCTCCAACACACTTGTTTTGGCCGGCCATGGGGGTATATATAGAGCCCCAACCAAATAGAGCCATTTGGAGGAAGTCATGGACTTCACAGCGAACCATCAGACGCTGGAGTCGTGACCATCGGACACGTCCGATGCTCCTTTAATGGCTAGATGCCAGCCTGGCACTGTGTCGCAACGGCTAGTCAGCGTCCGATGGTTGATCAACGGACGCGTCCGTTGCTCACAGAGCCTCTCTGGACCCTCTCTGCATGGTCATCGGACGCAGGGTCCTATAGCATCCGATGTTGGCAATGGAGCGTCCGATGTTCGCTGTACAGGTTTGCACAGTGTCACAGTCGCGTCTGATGCCTCGGTCTTCAGCGTCCGATGCCTCTGCTGGCGCTGGCACGAGCTAGGGTTTACCAACGGAGCGTCCGATGCTTGCGAGGGCAGCGTCCGATGCACTTCCTTGCTTCGTTTCTTCACGATTTCTTACGCCGTCTTGGTTCCATTCTTGTGCCTTGGACTTGGCTGGATCTTTAGGGTCTTCTACTGAGCTTCTAATGTCTTGCTTGAGGTGTTGATCATCGGATCACCACGTCGCCTTAGTCCAAGTCACATTTGCACCCTATTGGACTATAAAACAAACACTTGCTAACATATTAGTCCAATTTGGTTATGTTGTTCATCAAACACCAAAATCAGAAGTTAAATAGTCCGAGGACCATTTTCCTTACAAGCGGCATGACGGTCGATGAGGCTTGCGAGCAGCGCGGCTATGGCGGAGAGGCTAGCGGTGTCATGCTAGTCATACTGTGAGGCAGAGACGACGATGGGATCAGCGACGACGGCGTAGGAGCGTGGCGGCTGATGAAGTTCCTCGTTCTTTGTGGCGTGGCGACACGTGGCGCGAACTCAGGATGCGGTTTTGCATTGGAGGAGTTTGTGTGCTTCTAAGATAACAAGGTACGTAGATCGATTCAAGTCGCATGTGGGATCGACAGACGTAGGGCTGAATTGGAAGGAAGTATAGACGACTGATATCTATACTTGCAACTGGAGTAATCTGGTTGGTTAGTACTGCGGGAGGCTACGGTGTAAGACGTCGGACGTAGCAATGCAGTGGAAAAGAAGAGCGAGCTAATATGACAGTTTTTCATATGAGACTCAGATAGCGGTTGTGAAATTCTCAGTGTCACATATATAGTCAGGTTGAGTATGATATTGGATTCAGTTAGCTCGTGCGGTGTCTAATAGGAGCAGACGTGCTTCAGGAATCAGACATGTCAGGGCTAAAGATGAATCTAATTTTATTCAAGAGAGACTGGGCGATAAAGAGAAGGGTGCACAACTGCAGGTGGAGTCATGAAGTATGATGCTGCAGGTATAGCGAAGTCTCTTGTTTGCGGTGGGTCTGCGATCAGACTTGTCGGACAGCTCGTGTGGAGCTGTGAAGGCAACAACTCAGTTCGGGTACACGGAGGTTCGTGCATGGACGACTTCAAGATGGCATGCATATTCGTCAAGGTAGAGTTTGTTAGATATGTGTCGAATATGTGTATAATCCGGTTACAGTTGGACTTGAGTTGTATTGGGGCTAGGATAGAGTTGGAGTCGAACTCTGTATCCTAGGGGCCATAAATATGAGGCAACCCCTGTTGTAACCATGAGAGACGACTTGGCTGCTGGTTTGGGTGGCGGCGAGGCCGCTGGATCGCCCGGATGCCGGTGTAGCTGCTGTTTTATGGGGAGGAGCGCTCGTAGTCATGCCCCGAGGATTAGGCACATCGCTGAACCTCGTTAAAAAACATCGTGCCTTGGTGTCGTTCTCGTTTGCATATTTTCTTCTATGGTGGTTATGCTTCCGCGTTCATCAATTAGCAGATCCGTTCGGGTCTGGAACTAACCGTGCACTCTAACAAGTGGTATCAGAGCCAGATTTATAGAAGAAGATCGTGAAGGTGCGATGGATATGTTTCACACCGCGCAAAGCTTGCACAAGTGTGTTTGGATAAGGACATGGCGCAAGGTGGAGCATGGCGGCGATCGACGACTCGATCGGTGGAGTTGGAAACTTCGAGCGGGTGGCTGAAACCGTCCAATGGGTTGCAATCAGCAGGGATCTGTCCAGACGTGGAGATCGGGTTGATGGCAGCTGATGGCTGCTGTTCGATAGGGGTCGGTCAGACGTGACGACCAGGTTCGACGGTGCGGCTGGAAGACGTCGTGGATGAAGACGACGGCTTTGACTCGTGATCAAATTGATGAGACTTCATTCTTGATCAGAGTGATCGTTGCTGGAGTAGCAACGATGGTGGCAAAAGCCATGGTAGACTCAATATATTATTGGAGGTGGCTTCTTCGAGGGTTACTGTGTCTGTATTTGTATTGGATCAGCAATGCAGATGTCGATGGCTCGTAAATTGGCGAGTACCAGCAAACATATGCTATGGCCGGGAGAAGGGCCTGCACGGTCGTGTACTCGTGTGGATCAGGGACATGAATTCTCTTGAATATGCATGTATGCTGATGGCGAGTAAATTGCATGGAGTCATAAAGATATATAAAGATATACGTATGAAAGTTAGGTTTTCTTTATTTTTGGTTGAAAGAAACACATGGTACGCACGTGGCCTAGTGGGACTCGGAGACATGCAGGATGTGCCTTGTTTGTGTGCCCGATTGGTGAGTTAATTGATAACGTGTGGCAGTACACAGTCAGAGTCGGAGACTACAGAAAAAGTGTAACGGACAACAAAGGACAGCTGATAGAGTCCTATTTGGATCTGGTAGCTGGGTTTCTTTTACCTCAATAAAATAAGGAGTCCATGAGATTGCAGATCAATAGCAATTGAAGTTGTTCATGACTGTTACGACAGTTGAAGATGAACATGGCGACGGTCAAGCGGGTTGATTTTATCGTGTGCAAGCGGCATGACGGTCGACGAGGCTTGCGAGCGGCGCGGCTATGGCGGAGAGGCTAGCGATGTCATGCTAGTCATACTGTGAGGCAGAGACGACGATGGGATTAGCGACGACGGCGTAGGAGCGTGGCGGCTGATGAAGTTCCTCGTTCTTTGTGGCGTGGCGACACGTGGCGCGAACTCAGGATGCGGTTTTGCATTGGAGGAGTTTGTGTGCTTCCAAGACAACAAGGTACGTAGATCGATTCAAGTCGCATGTGGGATCGAAGGACGTAGGGCTGAATTGGAAGGAAGTATAGACGACTGATATCTATATTTGCAACTGGAGTAATCTGGTTGGTTAGTACTGCGGGAGGCTACGGTGTAAGACGTCGGACGTAGCAATGCAGTGAAAAAGAAGAGCAAGCTAATATAACAATTTTTCATATGAGACTCAGATAGCGGTTGTGAAATTCTCAGTGTCACATATATAGTCAGGTTGAGTATGATATTGGATTCAGTTAGCTCGTGCGGTGTCTAATAGGAGCAGACGTGCTTTAGGAGTCAGACATGTCAGGGCTAAAGATGAATTTAATTTTATTCAAGAGAGGCTGGGCGATAAAGAGAAGGGTGCACATGAAGTATGATGCTGCAGGTATAGCGAAGTCTCTTGTTTGCGGTGGGTCTACGATTAGACTTGTCGAACAGCTCATGTGGAGCTGTGAAGGCAACAACTCAGTTCGGGTACACGGAGGTTCGTGCATGGACGACTTCAAGATGACGTGCATATTCGTCAAGGTAGAGTTTGTTAGATATGTGTCGAATATGTGTATAATCCGGTTACAGTTGGACTTGAGTTGTATTGGGGCTAGGATAGAGTTGGAGTCGAACTCTGTATCCTAGGGGCATAAATATGAGGCAACCCCTGTTGTAACCATGAGAGACAACTTGACGGCTGGTTTGGGTGGCGGCGAGGCCGCTGGATCGCCCGGATGCCGGTGTAGCTGCTGTTTTACGGGGAGGAGCGCCCGTAGTCATGCCCCGAGGATTAGGCACATCGCTGAACCTCGTTAAAAAACATCGTGCCTTGGTGTCGTTCTCGTTTGCGTATTTTCTTCTATGGTGATTATGCTTCCGCGTTCATCAATTAGCAGATCCGTTCGGGTCTGGAACTAACCGTGCACTCTAATGGCCCCTGCTAATCTCGTCGTCTCGTCGAGATCCTCCTGGACATGGTTTATACGTATGATTGATTTGAAATGTATAGTGTTTTGCTTGCATATATTCTTTTATAAAACATTAGGATATTTGATCTAATTGCTAGCTCTGGACTTCTGAATTTTCATTCAACTTCTCAATGCGCAGAACCAATATGCTACGGTACGCGAGGACCGAGGACCGCGAGTGCCGACCAGAGAAAGCATTTCGTGAGGTACTGTAAGCAGAACGCTGATGGAACATGGGCTGTCGTCAATGTCTTACTGCACTGCCTGCGTCGCAGCTCAGTCCTCAAGTGCCGGCGCGAGCCATTAGGATGCATGTCTGATCTAGGAAATGCCTAATGGATACCCAAAGGTCTGTATTCTGTACATGATTAAACTTTTCAGTTTCCACACATTCTCAAT
This sequence comes from Coix lacryma-jobi var. lacryma-jobi, assembly GCA_009763385.1. NCBI lineage: Eukaryota > Viridiplantae > Streptophyta > Magnoliopsida > Poales > Poaceae > Coix > Coix lacryma-jobi. Next base: position 91,888,574 of record CM019824.1, read on the forward strand.
AGCTGATGGTTCAGAGACTAATCAATAGATGTGTATTCTGTATTATTAAAAATTTATTGGTACACATCGAGGTGGACGACAGATCAGTGCACGATATTTACAAACTGTTGGTGAACTTGTGGCGGGCCTTCGCTGCACGCCGATGGGTTGGAATGTTGGATCACCAGTGCGAACGTACCATGCGCAGCGGCCCCACCATATGATTATGCTCGGCCTCTGTCCAATTGAATCCCCAAAAGAGTTCATATCCTTATGGAACGAATCATCTGCTGCAGTGATCACAGAGGGGAGGAAGAGCATGCTGAAGCTGACTGAGAGAATGGTGATGCAAGAATATATGAACCAGTAGCCAATGTTGGAAATATTTCTGCAAGTCATTAGTTATTGTATAAGAAATTAAGGAAAAAGATTAAATCACCATAATAAACTTAAAAGGCAATATGATTTGTGTCTGTGTCAGCCCCAATCACTGATATGAGTTTTGGACATTTGGTGCTATCATATCTTTCCCATAATCCATGCATAAATTAATTCCATAATTTTCCCCTTATACCATGTGCTCCAAAATTTGGCAGTGCTAAATAATTTGGGTAGAGTGTGAAATGTGTGGATTTTATGATAGTTGCAAAAGAGAGCAGCAACCTGAACTAAACCTGCCTTTGCTGACATGCACACACTCCATGACAAACATCAGGGTAGCCAAATTCACAAAGGCCAGTCTCTGAACTTTTAAGGGATATCTGAATTTTAACAAAATAACAGTAGCGGGAGGACAGCTCAATGGACATCAACAACCGCTGCGTGAAGCCTCTGCAGATGCTGCAGGATACCACAAATGTAGGGGGGTAAGTGCAGTTCAGCTTCATTTACCTGTTGTCCCATATCATATTGGTGTTTGTACAAGTTATGATATTTACTAGCATTATGGTTCCATTATTTATTATATATAGTTAGAATATATTACTTATTTTTCTCTGAACATAGTAAATTAAAAAACAAAACAAAGAAAGAAGTTGAGGGTGGTGACACATTTATTGTCTGAGAATTTTGCAACAATTTTAATAAGATTGGTAGTTGAAGAGAGCTCTTTCTGCCTCGCCTTTGCCACAATTTTTTTCATTCTAATTATCAGTGCAATAGTCATCAGATGTTTTTGTATTGCACATATATATAATCTTTTTTTTCTACATGAGTATTTCGTGACTTGTTTGGATAGGTTTCTAAGCTAAATCCTCAAGATCTCCCTCATTTAAACACTTTATTAGCAAAGCAACTATTATACAAATCTTCATTTTTTCACTGACTATTTGGTGTTAAGAGCGTGCTAGGTGATGTGTCATGTACAATTTACCGGCAACTATGTATAATCATCAATCCTTCAAAACTTATTACTACTATTACACTGTTATATTGATTCGTTTGATCACATGTGCTCTAGCACCAATATCAAGGCATAGTATTGGTGCACTTGAGCTTAGAGACTGTCTTATTGGGTTCATCACCCAATGTAAAAGCACTTGTTTTATTCATATGTAGTTCTTTATTTCCCACTGAATGTAATTTCAACACTTGGATTAATATTCTCGGTAACAGACTTGGTTTGCACCTTGCAGGTGTGAAGCCTAGACGAGACACCCTTCTTTTGCAGTTTGGTGTTTGGTACTATAAAGTTTCCATTATGATGTTAATGGCTTATGTATCTTACATGCTAGCTAAAGTGTGAGCACACTGTACTATCAATTTCTGTAGATATATTTATGCATTGCTTTCTTTCAAATATGTGCTATGCTGCTTGTTGGCACAAAATGTGGCGCACTCTGCCTCACACACGGCAAGCCGGAAAGCGTGGCTTCAATCGGGTACCCGGGCGATTCGAAATCCGGAAACGTGCCAGTCGGTTTGACCTGAAAACCAACAAGGGATAAAACTGTGAGAATAAAACTGGAACATGCTGGATGAGACCAGACAGTTCCATATTTACGGCTTTGAAGCCACTTTCGACGACATACAACTATAGAAGCTGTCTGCCAAGCATGTTTATAGAATTATTCGGCTAATATGAGAGAAAGCATGTAAAAGTATTGATTGCTGAATACACATGTAAGAAAAGATACGCTTGAACAAGTAAGAATAAATTATGAATTGACGTGTAACCAAGTTCAGCAAATCAGCCGAATAAATTATAAATTTTTTGATCCCTCTTTCAGCAACGAAGAAAAAGGCAGAACTTTTTCCAAAGGTTTATCAATTTCAATCCATCCTCTGGATCCAGATTTGTACTGACATATATTGGTCCTGTTTCGGCTTCATCACCAACATTTATTTCTTCCAATTTATCAGCCGACACAAAACCTTGCCCCAACTTTCCTCCATTACCATCAATTGGATTATCCATTCAAAAATTGCTCTGAGAGCCGACTGCTCGGATCGGCTGTTGGTCTTTGCCGAAAACATTCACAGGACCTTCCTTCCAAACTCTTCCAGAGAAGCACTCGACACCATCATATTCCCAGTAAACAGGCTCTGCAGTAGCAACACTCACTGAATCATCAGCATGAACAACTTCGACGTCATCTCCAATCCACTGGATGAGGATTTGATGCATAGTTGACGGAATGCAGCAGTTTGCATGTATGCAGTCCCTTCCTAAAAGCAAACTATATGCCCCCTTGCCATCGATGACGAAGAAGGTAGTAATCAAAGTTTTTGATCTGATCATCAATTCAACATGAACCGCCCCTCGAGTATCGGAAGGATTGCCAGCAAAGTCCCTCAACACCATGTCAGTTTTCAATAACTCTTCACTTGCCATCCCAAGTTTCCAGAAGGTAGTATATGGCATGATATTTATGGCAGCTCCCCCGTCAATAAACATTTTGGTTAATGGCTTGCCATTAATGTACCCCTTCACATAAAGTGGCTTCAAGTGCCGATGCTTGGCCGGTTTATCAAAAACTGTCTGCTGGGTCAGAACGAGCTGAGCCATCAGATCCTGGTATTCGTCTTCGTCAAAATCCAAATACGCCTCTTCTTGGACACTTTGATCTTCGGGAGCTATGAATTCTGATGGGAGAAAGAATGCCATGCATGCATTAGCCGAACGATCACCCTCATCAGGCTTTTCTCTACGACGCCAAATTTGCCTTGCCTTGGTGCCTGCTTGCGCCAATTCTCAGTCTCTTAGGCGTTGCACCCTCCTTTTCTGGCTCTTTCTCAATCCTGGCGGACACCATTGTCCTCTCTGCCAAACATATTCACGGTACTCCTTGAAAGTGCATTCGCCCCCATTGTGGGTTTTGGCTAATTAATGACAATCAAATTAGGGACTAACCAGTTTATAAAAGCTGTATGCAGGTGTTAGTCCTAGAAAGATTTGAAATGTTGTAATCTCGTGAACAAAGCACGTTTGGATACATTTGGACATAAAGATGCCTAGCTCAAGTGGTAGTTTAAAATTTCAATTTTAAACTTGAGTTATAGGTAAGCCGGACTATCAAGAGGGTCACAAATTAGGTTGGCTAGATGTGAAGAAAAGTGCTCAAATCGTCTAACTAAAGTTTGCTTAAGAGACATCGCACAAACACAAACACATGGAGGGTTTTCTGTGCGGGCGGTAGTACCGACCATGGGTGGTCGGTAGTACCGCCCATGGCTGTTCTGCGCGCTGCTCTAACATGCTCTCTGTTCGTGCTCAAAATGACATGGCGGTAGTACCGCCATAAGGTCGGTACTACCGCCCTCGGTGGTACCGACCCAGGTCGGTAGTAAGCTCAGTTTCGCAGACCTCTCTGTTCGCTCACGAAATGACCGGGCGGTAGTACCGCCGTAAGGTCGGTACTACCGCCCTCGGTGGTACCGACCCTGGTCGATAGAAAGGTGGTTTTGCGAAGCTCTCTGTGTTGGTCAAAAATGGCCTGGAGGTAGTACAGCCATAGGGCCGGTACTACCGCCCCCGGTGGTACCGACCCAAGCCGGTAGTAACCAAGTTTTGCAGGGCTCTCTGTGCTGACTCGTTTTTGACTTGGCGGTAGTACCGCCATAAGGCCGGTACTACCGACCCTCGGTGGTACCGACCCTGGTCGGTAGTAACCGAAGGACTGAGTCCCTTTCTGCGGAGCTCTCTGTTCGCGGCCATTTTGGCCTGGCGGTAGTACCGCCATAGGGCCGGTACTACCGCCCCTCGGTGGTACCGCCCCGCGGGCGGTAGTTGTCTTTGGGTCAGATTCAGATCTGAGTGACCGTTAGTGTCTGGTCAGTGACTGGTCGGTACTACCGACCATGGGTGGTCGGTACTACCGACCAGCCTCGGGACTGGGGGACTATTTATAGTCCTTCACTTGACTTTTGACTGTTACCCACTCATTCCATTCATTCATTGCGACCTACTTTCAGACAAAGCTCTGTCTCCAAGCATTGACTACTCCCCTCTCTCTCTCCCTTTGCTCCTAGATTCATTCCCTTGCAAGATTTGAGCTAGGGAAGTGAGATTAGAGAGTGAGAAGCTTCGATCTATGACTTGAGCACTTGGTTTCCATCTAGTCGGCTTGATTTGTGTCTATTACTCTTGAGCTCTTTGAGCTCTAGCCGGTTAAGTGTTCTTCGTGGTAGCCCGTATTGATTCATTTGTGAGGGCTCACCGAAGTGTTTGTATTACCCCTGTGATTTCTAGTGGAGAAACTCGAGTAGCCTTTGTGGTTGCTTGAGTGAGGCAAGGAGGTGAAATAGACTCCGACCTTTGTGGTCACCTCAACAACGAGGACGTAGGCACTCCTTTGTGGATTGGCCGAACCTCGGGATAAATCGCGTGTCCCGTGTGCTTGTTGTTGTCTCTACTTTGTATATTACGCTTGTTGTTGTGTTCTTCGTGTTCTTCCTATCCCTATCTCCTTCTTAGGTTGGGAAGGCACGATCTACATCAAGGGAAGCAACCAAGGCTCGGTGAGAGTAGAATTACCATCCTTCATACTTAGGGAAGTGAGGCTAGATTCTTGTATTACTGTCATAGCTCACATACATCGGATTTGTAGTTCCTTTTAGGATCCCGGTTGTGCCGTTTGTTTGTGTCGGTAGTACCGGTGTTTTACACCCGGTAGTACCTACCCAAACAAACCGGCCTCTCCGGTTGTTATCTAACTACATCTGTTAGTTTGTGAAGTTTCATATTGTGAAAAATCACCTATTCACCCCCCTCTAGGATGATTTGATCCTTTCAATTGGTATCGGAGCCTAACCCTTGTGTTAGCGCTTCACCGCGTAAGGGATAATCATGTCTACCATAAGTCAAGAACAAATTGATGACATTGTCAAGAGGGTCTCTGCTCAGCTGCTAGAAGATCAAGCAAAGAAACATGAAGATCAAATGCAAAAGATGAAAGATGAGTTGGAGATCATGAGGCAAGCTTTGGTCACTAAAGGCAAAGCTTTCAGAAGCAGAGAAACTCCGCTACAGCCCAAAGATGACAAGAAGAAGGAAGATGAAGAGAAAGGCAAGAGAGACAGTGAGTTCTCTAGAGTGCCTTATGACTACAACCAAATGGGCAAAGTCATTCAATTGCCTAGCGTCAATCTAGGCAAACCACCCGCCTTTGATGGAATCAACTACAATGATTGGGCACACAAGATGAAGCTACACCTTCTTGCCGCAAGAGTTTGGGAGATTGTTGAGAGTGGACCAAGTCATGTTGAAGGCCAAGAGTTCACCGACAATGATGTGATTGAGTTTCAACAAAATGTTCAAGCCGCATCATTGATCCTATCATGCCTTAAGCCTGAAGAAAGCAACAAGGTACATGGAATGGAGAATGCCAAGAAGATCTGGGACACTCTCAGGATATCATATGAGGGTGATGCAAGTGTGAGGAAGTGCAACATGGAGCTTCTTCAAGGAAAGATTGAGAACTTTGCTATCAAGAAAAGTGAGATCACTCAACAAATGTTTGATAGATTCATGACATTGGTCAATAAGATTAGAGCTCTCGGAGACAAAAAGTGGGATGACAACTCAGCTGCAAGAAAGCTATTGAGAGCATATAGAAAGAAGAATAAGACACTTGCATCAATCATCATGGAGAGACCCAACTATGAGAGCATGGGACCTCATGAGATGCTCGCCAAAATAAAGCATCATGAAGTATTGGATGATGAAGCTCTAGAAGATCAAGAGGAAAGCCACAAGAAGGTGGTAGCTCTCAAGGCAAACCAAGAAGAAGGAAGCAAGGCCAAACATGATTCATCAAGTGATGAAAGCGACGATTCCGATGATGAGATTGCTCTCCTTGTGAAGAACTTCCGAAGATTCATGAAGAAGAAAATGTACAAGAAGGGCAAAGGTGGATACTTCAAGAAGTCAAAGAAGAGGACTTGTTATGAGTGTGGTGCGGACGATCATTTCATCGCTGATTGTCCACAGAAGAAGAACAAATATAGCAAGAATGATGATAAGAAGGAAAGAAGAAGAAGAGGTGGTGAAGCTCATCTTGGTGAAGAATGGTTCTCCGAAGATGACTCAAGTGATGAAGAGAAGAGTAAGGGCAAGGAGAAAGAGAAGGGAGCGGCCAACATCGCCATACACAAGACTTCTTCTCCAAGCCCCCTCCTCAACATGACTACCTCGACCACATCACCACGCTTGTTCGAGGACCTCACCGACGATGAGGATGACGTCACTCATTCTTGCTTCATGGCTAAGGATGAGAAGGTATTACCTCACTATCCTACTTGTTCTAGTGATGAATTTAGTGATGATGACATGGATGAATTTGAACTAAGTATCATAAGAAAGTTTGGTAAAAAGGGTGGACCAAAAATATTAAAATTGCTTAGTAAATTGGAAAGTCGGAATGAGAGTCTTGTTTTGCAAGGGGACTTGATCTCTCAAGAGAGAGAAAAGAAACTTGCATTAGAAGCCTCTCTTGCCGAGGAGAAGTTGAAGGTTGAGAAATTGACTGTAGAACTATCTTTAGCTAACGACTCTAACAAGAAGTTGGCTAAGGAGTGTTCCATGAGCAATGACTCAATTGCTAATCTAAAGAGTAAGATTAGCTTGGTTCAAGAGAGCCTCACAAGCTCTCAAGATAAATATCAAACTCTTGAACTAAGCTACAACACTCTTTGGAGTAGTACTTCTTCAACTACTCCTAAGGATTCCGACAACTCTAATGCTTCAACAAGTAATGGTTGCAATAGATGTTATAAAGTTGATATCAATGCTTGTGCAACTAACATTGTTGAGTTAGAGAAGAAGAGCAAAGAGATCCAATGGTTGAACATGATCTTGAGGAATGGTTGCAAGTGCAAGATGGAACAACCAAAGGATATTCTCAAGACCGCAAGACATCCATCCATCAAGGATGGGATTGGGTACAATAGGTATGGTGGCAAGGCCAATGGAAAAAAGATGGTAAAGGGGGTACCCTTTGTTAACTTTATCAAAGGGGTTCCTCTTTTTGACCTCATGAACAAGGCCAACAAGATTGCCAATCCTGAGGCTCCACTTGCTAATGGTAAGATCAACAAGGAAAAGCAAGTGGAGGCCCCCAAGCAACAAAAGCCCATATCAAGAAGCTATACATGTGATTACTTGTGTTGTTGGGGAGAAGACGGCAAGATTGTCGTTAAGTATGTTGGTGCCCTCAAGAAGAGGGAAATTATGAGAAATATTTGGGTGCCAAAAGCTTATGTGACTAACCCCCTAGGACCCAATCTAATTTGGGTACCTAAATCAAGAACATAATCTTGTTTTGTAGGAATATGCCTCCGGTGAGTCGAGTTGGGTGTTGGATAGTGGATGCACCAATCATATGACCGGGGCAAAAGAAATGTTCTCCTCCTTCCAACCAAGCAACGACTCATGTAACAACATTGTGTTTGGTGACAATGGCAAAGGAGAAGTGCTTGGTTTGGGTAAAATTGCTATCTCAACTGACAATTTCATATCTAATGTATTACTTGTGCATTCGTTGAGTTACAATTTGTTATCCGTTTCTCAACTTTGTGAAATGGGATATGATTGTCTCTTTACGGATAAGGGTGTGACCGTCTCTAGAAGAAGGGATTCCTCTATTGCTTTTAAAGGCGTGTTGAAGGGAAAACTTTACCTAGTTGACTTCTCAACTAGTAAGGTAGAACCTACAACATGTCTAATGGAAAAATCTAGCATGGGTTGGCATTAGCATCGCCGACTAGCTCATGTTGGGATGAGGAACTTGGCCCAACTTCAAAGGGAAGGGCACATCCTTGGACTAACCAATGTCTCGTTTGAGAAAGATAGGATTTGTAGCGCGTGCCAAGCAGGAAAGCAAGTTGGAGCAAAGCATCCAATGAAGAACATTGTATCAACCACAAGACCATTGGAGCTGCTTCACATGGACCTCATCGGACCCATTGCTTACCAAAGCATCGGCGGTAACAAATATGGTTTCTTTATTGTTGATGACTTTTCTCGTTTCACTTGGGTGTTCTTTTTAGCAGATAAAACCGAGACCCAAGGTATCTTCAAGAAGTTTGCTAGAAGGGCCCAAAATGAGTTTGATCTCAAGATCAAGAAAGTGAGAAGCGACAATGGGACCGAATTTAGAAACACCAACATAGAAGAATATCTTGACGATGAAGGAATCAAGCATGAGTTCTCCGTTCCATATACCCCACAACAAAATGGGGTTGTGGAAAGGAAGAATAGAACTCTTGTTGAAGCCGCAAGATCTATGTTGGATGAGTACAAGACTTCCCATGGCTTTTGGGCAGAGGCGATGAACACCGCGTGTCATGCCATCAACCGCCTCTACCTCCACAAGCTAAGGGACAAGACGCCATACGAGCTTCTAACCGGTAACAAACCGAAGGTGCATTACTTTAGAATTTTTGGATGCAAGTGTTTCATACTTAACAAGAGAGCCAAAAGTTCAAAGTTTGCACCTAAGGTACATGAAGGCTTTCTACTTTGTTATGGTACTAACGAACACGAATACCGCGTATTCAATAATGCCACCGGCACTATTGAGTTAACGGTAGACGTGACCTTTGATGAATCCGACGGCTCCCAAAAGGAGCAAGTCAATGATGAGCTTGTAGGTGATGACATGTCTCCATCCGAAGCAATCAAGAAGCTTGCAACCGGTGATGTGAGACCTATTGAGATTCAAGATGATGATGATGATCCGTTGCACACTCCACAAGATTCAAATGTCCATCATGTGCATTCAAATGTACATGGTGAAGCTTCCGCAACTCTGATAGATGGAGGTGCAAATGGTGGTCAAATGCAACATCAACTTGATGATCAAGCACAAGCTCCACATGAAGACCGACAAGATGATGGGGACATCCCCACATGTGACGAAGATGATGAAGATGGACCAATCCAAAGGAGATCACTCGTGCCACATCCTAAAGTGCACCATACTATTCAACGGGATCATCCCGTTGACAACATACTGGGGAGCATACGTCATGGGGTAACGACACGTTCACGTTTAGCAAATTTTTGTGAACATTACTTGTTTGTCTCCTCTTTGGAACCTCTTTGGGTAGACGATGCACTTGATGATCCGGATTGGGTGATGGCTATGCAAGAAGAGTTGAACAACTTCACCAGGAATGAAGTCTGGTCCTTGGTGGAAAGACCCAAGCAAAATGTGATAGGAACCAAATGGGTCTTCCGCAACAAACAAGACAAGCATGACGTGGTAACAAGAAACAAGGCACGGTTGGTGGCCCAAGGTTTCACTCAAATCGAAGGTTTGGATTTTGGGGAAACCTATGCACCAGTAGCTAGGCTTGAGTCAATTCGTATATTACTTGCCTTTGCTACTCACCATGATTTCAAGCTATACCAAATGGACGTGAAAAGTGCATTCCTCAACGACCCCCTTTCCGAATTGGTATATGTGGAGCAACCACCGGGTTTTGAAGATCCCAAGTATCCCAACCACGTCTACAAGCTCAACAAGGCGCTCTATGGGCTCAAGCAAGCCCCTAGAGCTTGGTATGATTGCCTTAAGGACTTCCTACTCAAAAGGGTTTTGAGATAGGAAGGGCCGACGCTACTTTATTTACTCGCAAAGTCAATAATGATATCTTTGTGTGCCAAATATATGTCGATGACATAATATTTGGTAGTACTAATGTGACTTTTTGTGAGGAATTTAGTAGGATCATGACCAAAAGGTTCGAGATGTCCATGATGGGTGAGTTGAAGTATTTTCTTGGATTCCAAATCAAGCAACTCAAGGATGGCACATTCATCAGTCAAACCAAGTATACAAGAGACATGCTAAAGAAGTTTGAGATGGACAAGGCCAAACCCATCAAGACCCCCATGCCTACCAATGGACATCTTGATCTGAATGAGGATGGTAAGTCAGTGGACCAAAAGGTATATCACTCTATGATCGGTTCATTGCTTTACCTTTGTGCATCTAGGCCTGATATTATGCTTAGCATGTGCATGTGTGCAAGATTTCAAGCTAATCCGAAAGAATGTCATATTATGGCCGTTAAGAGAATCTTTCGATACTTAGTGCACACTCCTAATCTTGGCTTGTGGTATCCCAAGGGCTCCACTTTTGATCTACTTGGCTATTCCCATTCGGACTATGCCGGTTGCAAGGTAGATCGAAAGAGCACTACCGGGACTTGCCAATTTATTGGAAGGTCTTTGGTGTCATGGAGTTCTAAGAAACAAAATAGTGTTGCCCTATCCACCGCCGAAGCCGAGTATGTGGCGGCCAGCGCTTGCTGTGCTCAACTACTTTGGATGAAGCAAACACTAAAAGATTTCGGATGTGAGGAGAATAAGATTCCACTTTTGCGTGACAATGAGAGTGCTATCAAACTAGCAAACAATCCCGTAAACCATTCTCGCACAAAACACATAGACATCCGACACCATTTCTTGAGAGATCACGAAGCCAAAGGAGATATCGCAATACGCCATGTGAGCACCGAAAAGCAACTAGCCGATATCTTCACAAAGCCTTTAGATGAGTCAAGATTTTGTGCTTTGAGGAGTGAACTAAATATCATTGATTCTCGTAACGTGGCTTTATGTCTTGCACATATTTGTTTTCACCTAGAGACTTTAGACAAACGTTTTGTCAAACTTTGTGTGCAATTTCAAAATCTATTTTGCATGCTTCTCTTATGTCCATAGCTATGTACTGTTTATATGAAATCTGGACATGATTGAAGTCTGTGTAGTATACCACACAAAGTTCTCCTAGAATAGCTCTCTGTCCGCTCTGGAAACGTGTGGTCGGTAGTACCGCCATAGGGTCGGTAGTACCGACGTCGGTAGTACCGACGTCGGTAGTACCGACCCCTTTGGGGCGGTAGTACCGACCGTGTTCGACCCTGGTATAAAAGGCCACGGTGATTCTTTTTCAACCCTATCCGGTCAAACCTTTCTCACCGTGGCCGCCGCCTCCTTCAGCCCGTGCAGCCGCCGTGCCCATCTCTCCTCTCCGATCTCCCTCCTCCTTCACCCAAATCCAAATCCCTCCGGTGGGAAGGTGCGTGGGAGCAAGGAGATCGTCTTGGTGGTGTTCTTGAAGCCCGAAGTTCTTCCTTCATTGGATTTTGACCTCTTCTTCATGAGTAGCAAGGTACTAGGGTGTTCTTGCCCGATCTCTCAATGTACCTTGTTCTAGGTCGATTCCTTTGGTAGGATTGCTCTATCTAGTATGTAGATGCTTCTAGGATGTATGGTTTGCAACTTCATGGACGATTTGTGTGATTGGATTGAAGGGAACCGCACGCTGCAGTGCGGTCGGTAGTACCGACCTTCCTCGGGCGGTAGTACCGACCGCGCACAGTAAGGCGCTTCCCTCCCCGATCTTGACCATCATCTTTGCTACATCCTTTGAAGTTGTCTTTCTATCACCTTAGTCTCACTTCAGTCTATGCTATCTTGTTCTAGATGTCGCATGGCCGGAGGCCCTCTCACCAGGCCGGAGATGACGATGAGGAAGAGTATGTGGCTTTGGGGCTTGGTGATGTGCAGCAGGGAGAGCCACATCGCCGTAATCCCGGGCGTCGTGCCCGGGCCGATGGGAGCAGCGAGGACGTCACTCGACAGGTGCGTGGACGTTCGTCCACGGGCCGTCGTAGTGTCGACAGTGGCAGAGGCAGAGCCAGTGTCAGTGGTGCTGGTGGCAGCGGTGCAGGTGGGAGTGGTCATGCTGCTCCTCCACCTCCACCGCCCCCTGTCAGTGGTCCGCCAGGGCGCCTGCACAGCGTGATAGTGGGCGGAGTGGAGTTGGGAGCTGGAGCTGAGCGGGAGGGTCGGTCTATCGATCCTCGCATTGGACCTCCATCTCCTCCGACATCCGGGTTGTTGCTTATCAACCGGGTGTTTCATATGCACCCTGAAGCCGGTGCCCTGATGTCTTCTCCTGTTCATCTTGGTAATACCATGGACTACTCAGACAGGAAGAAGGCAAACTTGTTGAGGGCCCAGAGGATGGAAAACCCTTATGTTTTTGTCAGAGATGACACAGTGGACAGAAGGTTTTGGTCCCGTTTTCAGTAGGACTACTACGTGTCTGTCTGCTAGAAGAGCTTCTGTACTAAGGGCCATCCGCCTCTCTTTGAGCATAAGCGGCTGGCAATCCGCTCCTTGACAGAAAAGGATTCAGAGGAGATTCAGGCTTTGGTGCAGAGGTTAGAGGAGTGGAGGATTTTGGGGCTGATAAGGCGCAGTTTCAATCAAGAGATTATCTGTCAGTTCTGGGCGACTCTCTTCATTGATTAGGAGGCTCAGGTGCTGCATTGCGGATACATGGGTGTATGCCGAGTCTCTGAGTGATGAGTGATTGTCAACTGGGATAATGCACATGTTCTTTGGCTTGTGTTGTGCAGGTGTCGAGCACGGAGACAATGATCAGAGGCAAGGAGAAGGTCAAGTAGAGACGTGTCGTGCCGATGGACCGAGAGTGGCGAAGGGCGGACGTGAGGCTTGGACTGAGGGACCGGTGGCCCGAGGATCAGCTGTGGTGGCTGGCAGCCTGGGACAGCGACGAGCGGAGACTTGCGGGCATGGTGTTGCTTGGGTCAAGGACCTGGGGACATGTATCGGTGGACGGGGTGCACGGGTGGTGCATCCCCTCTACAGCTTCGGTTTGGTGGTGGAGCCAGAGAAAAACCATCGGGTGGACGGTTTCCAGGTTTGGGCCTCAAAACCTGGGCGCGGATGGTTTCCGAGTTTGGCCACAAAACTCAGGCTGAGGACAGTTTCCAGGTTTGGGCCTCAAAACCTGGGTGCTGCGGGTTTGCTGAGTTTGGGCCACAAAACTCAGGCTACGTGGGCTGGTTTCCCGGTTTGGGCCTCAAAACCGGGGGTTGGCTGTGAAGGCTGGTTTCCCGGTTTGGGCCACAAAACCGGGGGTGTGACGTCCGGGAAAAGGATGGCAGAGCGGGGCGGCACGTGGCGGCAATCGGTGAGGTTGCGTCGAGGCAACACTACCAGTTGTCCGGGCGTGGCCGTCGGATCCACCTACCATCGAGTTGGTCCAGAATAACCTTAGGGTTTAGCTGGCTCGCTCTGTAAGTAGTTAGGGGTAGAGTGGGAATTAGGAATAGTTAGAATTAGGATAAGTAGGGGGAGACACCCACCTCCCCAATTATCTCAGTCATTTGCTCTTTGCTTCTAGGGCTTCCTGCTCTCCCAATCCCCTGCTGTAGCTAGCTGAGATCCGCAGAGAACCATACCTCTGTGTACTAGAGATTTTGAGGAAGTGAGGCCGTAACCTCACTGTTGTAGCGTGTGGTAGCCACACGGCTGTAGATCGATGACTTGATTTGTGTTTTGGTTCGTGTTCTTCGCGTTCTTCGTTTCTCCGTGATTTTCCTGTCACTCGATCTCTCTCTATGCAGCGTCTTTTCGAAATCCACTTGAATCATCTTGTTCTTTGTAGTGAGGAGGTCATTTCGACCAAAGGGATTCATCTAACTCCTCACGAACAAGTAGATCGAGACGATTTCATTTTCGTGGCGCTTTTTCGGTTCATACTCCTCCCTTTTCGATTTCCCGGTGTTTGAGTTGATTTGGGCGGATGATTTCTTGGAGATTGTCTCCTAACTACTCCGTGATCATCCTCTGCAAGTTTGGGAATGTGGATTTTTAGTTTGAATCAATTTGGAGAAGATTTGAGTTGAGGGCGACCAAAATCGCCCTTTCTGTTCATCCGCGGACAGTCCGCCGCTGGGGTCGCGGACAGTCCGCGCGTCGGGCCTCGACCGAGTCAGTGGTCGCGCGGCTCGGCTGTGTTGTTTTGGTTTGACCGGCGGACAGTCCGCCGTTGTCATCCGCGGACAGTCCGGGACTGTCCAGAGAGACTTCAACAGCATTGCGGTTTTGCTCTTTTGGCCGGCGGACTGTCCGCGACCTGAGCCCGGACAGTCCGCCACTGGGCAGACAGTCCGCGACCGTACTCCCTGACAGTCCGGGATCCTGCTGTAGCCTCCGGTTTCGTGCGTTTGCTCTCCCGACTTGTTCTCTTGGTTTCCGGACTTCTCGTTTGGCCCTAGAGTTGACCAAGGAACCTCTCTAGGTATCTTTGCTACTTGTTAGCATTGGTATTTGGAGATTTCTCGACGTAGCCATCCATCTATGTTCGGGACTTGGTTTTAGGGGTTGAACTCGTGCCGGAGCTTTTGGCGTTTGGCTTGCTATCGCCTTGTGGTGCCTCGCTGTGATCCTAGGGATCATCCACCCTCTTCCAAGGGTCGTGGGCATCACGGTTTCAATCGAAGCTTTCGGGGGTTGATTTTGGGGACAATAGGCCAAAGTTTCGAGAGAAATTTTTGAGCTCCCATTCACCCCCCCTCTGGTTGCCTTGCTATTGCATTATCGGTCGTTCAATTGGTATCAGAGCAGGTTAAGGATCTTCCACCTTAGCCGGTTCCAGATCCACAGAAGGCGACATGGATCGCGGCGTGGGCAAACCACCGTTTTTCGATGGGACGAACTATGCGTATTGGAAGATACGCATGTCGGCCTATCTGCAGAGTTTGGGTGCTTCCATCTGGGATATTTGCAACTCTGCCGATTACGTGGTCTTGGCTGCTCGTGTCTCTCAGCTTCAGATCGATGAGCACGATGCCAATAGCCAAGCACGTAATGCTCTTTTCTCATGCCTAAGCATGAGTGAGTTTGATCGCGTTTCTCACCTCGCTACGGCTCAGGAGATTTGGGCTACCCTCATGCGTTTTCATGAGGGAACCTCTCAAGTCAAAACCCGTCTCTACAAGTCATTCAAGCGAGAGTATGAGAACTTTCGACATATGCCTGGCGAGAGCATAGAAAGTTTATTCGCTCGCTTTCAGGTGATTGTCAACAGGATGAGGGCTAACAAGGAGCTGTTGCCTTTCGACGATCATGAGAGGGCTTTGAAGCTTTTGCATACTCTTGATCGGTCGATGTGGGATTCCAAGGTTCAGGCAATCATCGAATCACCTAACTACGAGACCCTTACGTGCGACGAGCTCTTCAGTAAGCTCAAGTCCAGTGAGATCGATGCCATGGCGAGGGCTTCTTATGAAAATCCTTCTGGCCCATCGATGGCTTTGCTTTCTGGCTCTTCTGCTAACCCCTCTGGAGGCTTTGCTTTGCATTCTCTTCTTTCTGTCACAGAGGAGCAGTTGGAGTCTTTGGGAGACGACGAGTTGGCTTTGCTTGCCAACCGGTTCTCGCGGTTCCTCAACAACCGCATGAACCGTCACAGCGGAGGAGGACGCTCAGGATGCTATGAGTGCGGCGACCCCGACCACTTCATCGCCAACTGTCCCAAGAAGAAGCACACATCTGGGAAGGGCGATCATGAGCACAAGTATGACTCTAACAAGCGCAATGAGAAGTACGTCCCCGTGAAGCACAAGCGGAAGGGCGGCTTCAACAAGGAGTACATCAAGACCAAGTACTTGGAGAAGGCCCAGGCTGAGCAGCGTGCTTTCTTCTCCACGCTTAGCGACGTTGACGACTCGGATGACGACTCCGCTTCCTCAAGCGACGATGAGTTCGAGAAGAAGAAGAGGATCGAGGACAAGCTCAACGGCCTCTGCTTCTTCGCCGACGACGAGGGCTTCTGTACCATGGCCCTCGGCAAGGAGGTCCGCGGCGACACTCCTCGGGACGACGACGACGACGACGACACCTCCCAGGAATCTCTGACCCCCGATGAGCTGTCTGCTGAGGTCGAGAAGCTTACTGCCGCCTTGCTTAGTCAGGATAAGCTGCTTAGGCGTGCCGCCAGAGAGCGCAAGGAGTTTAGGCAGAAGTGAGAGGACACAGTGAGGGAGCTTGAGTTTGCCAAGTCCACCGTGGTCGTGTCGGAGGAGACCGAGTGCGAGATGTGCACCACGCACATGACTGATCTTCTCACCTTGAGAGGTAAGTATGCTGCGTTGGATGGAGAGGTGGATGAGCTCCGGGCTAGACCCATGTTGTTGGGTGCGTGCAAGACTTGTCCTATCTTGCAATCCGAGTTGGCAGAGAAGAATGCCAAGATTGTGTCTCTTGAGAAGGCCAGCTTGGGTAGTACTTGTGTGTCCAGGTGTGTTTTGTGTGAGGGCCTGGAGATGGAGATAGCCAATGTGAAGCATGATAAGATGCAAACCGAGGAGGAAAACACATACCTTCGGACCATCTTGTCATGGGTGTCTTGTGGTGAGCCGCAGCTCGGGATGATGATCTCCCAATTTAAGCGAGCTGCTAGAGGTCCTGGTGTAGGTTTTGCTCCGGGTGTGGATCTTTCTGCTTTTGGGAAGATTGGAGAGTCGAGTGGTCTGAACCCATGTGAGAAGCCCAACTCCACCACTACTCCCAAACTTACCAAGCTTCCACCCAAAGAGCCTCTCAAGCCTAACACCAAGGATGGGGTATTTGAAGAACCTCCACGAGCTCCACCCAAGAACCAAGTGTGGCATCCCAAGCCCAACCACCTGAAGAACAAGCTAGACACAATGCCACCCATCCAGGACGAGCTTATGCCACAGAAGGGCAAAGTGATCCACACCCACAACCGTGTGTACCAACAACCCCCTTTGAGAGCGGTGAGGTACCATTGTGAGCATTGTGGGAGAGATGGACACTTGAGTGAGTTCTGCTTTCGGCGCAAGAGAGAGGCGCGCCATGCAAGGGAGATGAACAATGCGGACATGTACCATCCTTTCCATGATGTACATGTGTCGAATGTTCAGAAGAGAGCTCCGAGGAGAGCTGCTAGGCCTAGAGGTGCAGTGCCTCAAGGTCCTAGGCGTCAGGGAGGTCGTGCCCGGCGGGAGTCTGCAGTTGTAGGCTATGGACCCCGTGGCGGTGGCTTTGTAGTTGAGCGCTTTCCCCCACCGCGTTTTGAGTATCGCGGTGAGCGCTCCTTCCCCAGCGGACCACGTTTTCCTGTGCGTGGTGATCGCTTTCCCCGTAGACGTGCTTGGAATGGTTTTTCTGCTAACCGTTCTTTTGAGCAGTCGGCCCAACACTGGTTTTCCCCCCTACTTCACTAACCCCAGTGTTGGACCGTATGCTCACCCTATGTCTTTTTATTGATGTAGGTAAAACGATTGGAGAACGTTTGGTTGGTGGATTCCGGTTGCTCGAGGCACATGACCAGAAACGCCAAGTGGTTCTCCAGTCTTAGTCCAGTTGCCGGAAAGGAGTTTATCACCTTCGGCGACAATAGTAAAGGTGATCATGAGGTTGGTGAGCCTCTTTTTGATGACGAGGATGAGGGTGCTGAAGGTATGGATGATCCAGCACCCCCTCCACCTGTTTTGCCGCAAGGAGCGGCTTCTACGACGACTCACGGCCCCGACACGTCTTCTTCTTGGGGGCCGTGGGATCCGCCACCTCGAGCGGTACCTTTTGTACCCAGGGAGGCACCAGCTGTTGTTGAGGGGGAGACCACTTCTGCTCGAGAGGCGCCACGACACATCCAGCGCCGACACCCCCCTCAGCAGATGATCGGCAACATTGACGAACGTGTTACTCGGTCCAGGTCTCAAATCTCTCACTTTGCTCATTCTGCTTTTGTTGCTGATTTTGAGCCCCGAGATGTTGGACACGCTTTGATGGATCCCGATTGGGTCAATGCCATGCATGGGGAGTTAGAAAATTTTGAAAGAAATTGGGTTTGGGTTTTGGTTGCTCTTCCTCCTGAGTGTCACCCTATTGGGACAAAATGGGTTTTCAAAAACAAACAAGGAGAGGATGGCCATGTTGTGATAAACAAGGCCAGACTAGTAGCCCAGGGGTATAGTTAGAAGGAGGGGATAGACTATGAGGAGACTTTTGCTCCTGTGGCTCATTTGGAGGCTATTAGGATACTCTTGGCTTTTGCTGCATCCAAAGGTTTCAAACTTTTTCAAATGGATGTCAAGAGTGCCTTCTTAAACGGCTACATAGAAGAGGAAGTGTATGTGAGACAACCCCCCGGTTTCGAAAATCCCAAGTTTCCAAACCATGTCTTTAAACTTCACAAAGCTTTATATGGTTTGAAACAAGCCCCTAGTTCGCGGTATGTCTTTGCGCACGATTTCAGTCGTCGCCGCGCACCTCGCACCGTCAGGCGGTCAAGCGCATAATGAGGCGTGACAGAACCGACCAATTTATACCAGATTAAGCACCGAATCGCTGCTTGCGCAGAGACTACAAGTACTTAAGCTCGTATAAACCCGGTAGTCCGGAAACCTCGAAGGATTTCAAGTCATTCAACTTTAACCAAGATCGTAATAGATTAGCGTACATGTCCACGACATACATTCAGTTCGCACATAGTTCAAATACATCGGAGTTCTACAGTTATTACAAACCATAGTTTAAATTCAAAAGCGGAAGCGACATAGTTTTGAAACACAAGTCCTTAGTTCACAATACAGTGCCATATGCTTGATCAGTCCACAAAAGCAGCAGGGAAGATAAGAATTGACCATGCCATGGTCTAGTCACTGCCCTCGACGGGGTACAGACAGTTCTCGCAATAGCCGAAGAAGCATTGCCCATCTGCAACAACAAGGGATAGAACCCTGAGTACGAGAAGGTACTCAGCTAGACTTACCCGTCACAAACCAGAAATAAAGTGACACCAAGGAGTATGCAAGGCTGTATCTGGGGTTGGCCACACTTACATTTTTGCATAAAAGCATTTTATTATTAAATCATCATCATTAGAGTATTAGCAGTCATTTTTATGTAATCAGCCTGATTATCTAGATTTGCACCTGATCTAGAGCAAACACTTAACTACTTATTCAAGCAAGAGTGACTATTTCATTAATAGCCTTTCGGATTCACCAACCATAACCATCATTAATTCCATATATTACTACGGTAACACATGCTCAGTCAAGTTACTCACTAACCAGGAGCGATGGCGATTATAATCGATTCCTACCAGCTGGGGATAAAATGTCGCACACTCGCCCGTCACACCCTGCCAGGTGGCCGTTGACAACCAATTTAGGAGGTTCGAGAACCCAAATCGCGGGACGGCCATGGACCCTTCTACACCGGGGGTTATCTCAATGCCAGGTCGCTCAAGCTATTAACTGCCCACGGTCATGCCAGGTCGATCAGGCCCTGCCTGCCCTCGGACCATGCCAGGTCGATCAGAATAGTTCCCCACGGTACATGTAAGGCCCTGGGTGTTAGGCGTCAACGTCTCCATCACCGGCTCGAAACACCTTACTCGGCTTCACGGGAGGTACCCGCACCTGCTTCGTTAAGTGATTGACGCGTTCAAAATGACTGAGGTGTGCCTTCGTCGGTTCCTAATCGACACAGATGGGAGACTACTAGCACACAGAACCCATGTCCTGCTGCCCCTACATCCCGCCCGGTCTCAAATTCATTATCACATGGTTATATTCCACGATAGCACGAGGCTAAACATGTTTAGTATCCACCTATATGCGGGAGACAGGAAATCACCCGACTTTTACCGGTCTAAGCAGGGCTAAGCATAAACGAGCCTAGACTTATCAGGGATAACAAGGTAATATTTGCAGGTGGACAAGGATAATTAATTAATGCAGCAATGGTATCACACAACTCCTATAACCTAATGCAACAATCATATCAGGTTAACTTGTAAACGGTAATTTGCAAACCGTAGGAGGAAATGCTCCGGGGCTTGCCTCGCTCGAAGTCGGCGGGGCGGTGATCACGGCACTCCGGCAGATCCTCCGCGTCCCCTTCCGGAATCCTCTCCTCGGGTGTCTCCTCCTGACGCTGCTCCTCCGGCGTCTCCTGGGCTTCCACTACCGATCCTGCATGATGCGGTACATGAATGAATAACATGAATGCACATGGGATGCATGGTGATGCAACATGGAGTAACAATTCAGGAGATAAGCACAGGCCATCTACTGCTACTCACTCAATTTAACATACTACTTACTAAGTCTTGTTGTCACCACATCAAAGTTGCTTAACGGGTTTATTACCCTCTAATTATTTGTAGAATTAAATCTAGTTAAATAGGCCTATAACAGTAACCTATCCTAGACAGCTTCACAAAAATCTATAAAAAATTACTGGAGATTAAAAACACTTAATCTAACCCCCTGTTCAAATTTCATCCCATTTGGACCTAGACTCTTCCCCCTATGAAAAAGACAAATTCTATCATGAAAAGGTGCTTTGAACTGCACACCCTAGCACAAGGTGCTAAACAACCAATTTCATAATTTTCTTCTGAACTTCTTAGCACAAGAGCAGTCAGTAAAATTTACCAAGCTCATACTCTTCATATTTTAATTACTACAAAATAAACAAGAAAACAACATTTAATCATTTTAATTACTACTGCCAAATTATTCCATAGAGCAATCACATTTTATATTTTTCCCAGGAACTACTCATCAACACAAACCTAACAAAACAAGAATCACATTTTTCTGAGATAACCACAAATTACTATGCATTTAACAAGATTTCAGCCTAAACATAAATTAAATATAACTACATAGAAAATTACCACAAACTGGACATATTATATTTTTCATGCATAGACCTCAGCATAACAAACCTAACAAAACTTGTTTCACCTTTTCAGCATTTATATTTCACAAGATATGAATTAAACAAGCAATACACAATTTCTGGAAACTAATTAACAAAACCTGAAAAACATTCAAACAGGAAACTACTACGGGTACCCGAACTAGTGCACACAGACAACACCAGACTCGCTGACACGCGGGTCCCCGAGTCAAACCGACCCCACCTGTCATCCCCACCGAGACAGGGGAGGAGTTGACCACGGCGGAGCTCGCCGTCGGCGACTTCTCCGGCGAAACTAACCCCACCGATGGACTCCCCTCAACCTTCCGCACCCGATGGTACCCTCGGCTGGCCCAGCGCACACGCGGATCGAGCTCGCCGACGGCGATGGCGGACACGGCGGCGCGGGCGAGCTACGCCGGCCGGCTCCGGCCACGACGAGCTCATCCGACCCTCGAGATCTACTCCGGCGACCTTCATAACCCTAGCCCAGGGCTCGGAAGCCAGGGCGCAAGCTCCGAGCACCCGCGTCCACGGCGGTGCCACTCCGGCGACCATGGCGAGCGGCGGACGACGGCATACTCACGCTACCAAACCCTAATCGGCTTAACCGACACTTCCAACACCTTCTACGAGCCTCGGCGATTCGCGAACACGAGCTAAGACCGACGGATGGCCACGGGAAGGAAGTTGGCCACGGTGGACCGAGCTTGCCGGTCATGGCGGACAGGGCGGACATCGGCGTTCCGCGGGCACCTAACCCTAATCGGCTAAACCATCACTCTCCAACCCCTCCTTGGACCTCACTGACCCCTAAACACGCGCTAGGGCAACAGGCGACCATGGGACGGAGGCCGGCCACGGTGGACCGAGCTCGGCGATCATGGCGACCGTGGCGGCGGCTCATCCCGGGGCTTGCCTACGGTCTCTCATAGAGCACTAAGGATAACACAAGGTGTGGGAGCTCACGGCGAAGCTTGGTGGGAGGTTGGATGTATGGTGCGGTGGCGGAACGGCAGCGAACGGCGGCGGCTTTTCCCCTTTTCCACTCGGGCCCCGGCGAGAGGACGAGAGCGAGAGCGGGAGGGGGAAGAGGAGCGCGGCGACAGAATGGAGGGAGGAGTTCGGACAGGCGAGGCGAGGCTGGCTTTGCCGCTTGCCACGCCGCACGCGGACGCTGGCTTGGCCGGCCGTCGAGCGCCACGCGGCGGCCAAGTCCTGGCGCGGTCGGCCACGACGCCACGCGCGCACGCGGGCACGGCACGGCCCGACCCGGTTCAGTGGCCATCAGGCCGACTGACAACCGATCTTTGCACGCGATTAACTCCTAATCCGCTCGGTGAAACGCTAAGCCACTTGCTCCTTTACTTAGAGCTACATGTCAGCTACAACTTTGGTTACAAGATTGGTCTCTAGTTTGGCCTAGATTGCTCCCGAGAAAGCTCCAAAGTTGGCTCCACGAAACTGTTTGGTCAGTTAGAGACTTAGAAAAATTTCTAAGTCTAAACTCCCTCAAATCTGCCTTGTGGGTCCTAAAACACCTTGTTAAACCCATTTTCATGGGTTGGGCCTTAAACAACTTTTGTTCTACTCTAACTTCTACACACTTTTGGTTAAGGGCCCACAGCCATGCAAAGCTTCTATCAAGAAGGTCTTAGTTAGTCAAACAAAAGGACTCCTAGGGCTCTATCAAGGCAACTAGGGTTAGAGACTTAGTTAGCCAAAATGACCAACATAAACCTAGCTTCATTTTGACTCCCCAACAAGGTTCAACTACTTAGAAGACTTAAGCACTCCACTAACAAGACAAACAAGCATTCCATCAAGCATAGCATTACAAAAGCTCACATGAAATGACACTTAACAAAAGAAATGCAACATGTGATGATGATGCTTTATGCTCGTGGGATGACAAGTTATGCACTTAGGGTTGCTTAACACCTAGGGTGTTACATGAGGTACTTATCCTTCACTACTGAGTTTGGGATCTCGTATTCTGCTTCCTCTACCCTCTCTCTTTGCGGTTATTCCGATGCCAATTTTGCTGGTTGTCGTATTGATCGCAAGTCCACTTCTGGGACTTGCTAGTTTATTGGTTCTTCTCTTGTATCGTGGTCTTCTCGCAAGCAGTCTAGTGTCGCCCAGTCTACCACGGAGGCTGAGTATGTTGCTGCGGCTAGCTGCTGTTCCCAGTTGCTCTAGATGATGGCCACTTTGCGTGATTTTGGTCTAAGCTTTTCTCGTGTTCCTTTGCTTTGTGACAGCATGAGTGCTATTAGCGTTGCTAAGAACCCCGTGCTTCACTCTAAGACCAAACACATTGATGTGCGCTTTCATTTTCTGTGAGACCACTATGAGAAGGGTGATATCGACCTTCGCCATGTCGATACTCATCATCAATTGGCTGATATTTTCACCAAGCCTTTGGACCAATCAACTTTTGCTAGGTTGAGAGGTGAGCTTGGTGTGTGTTTCCCCTTTTAGATGGGGGAAACATTTTGGCTTTTGTATCATAGACTGACTATTTTCTCGTTTGCTTTGTTTTTCTTTTGCATTTCAGTATACACTTTTACATTCTGAGCTTCATGTATATAATCTTTAGAATGTAACTATGCTCTGTGTAGTGTATGCTCTGATGCTTTACTTGTGGCTTATGCTCCTTCTGATCACTAATACATGCTATGAGCTGAGCTATTTTGAAATGATAAACTTGTTAATGAACTTAAAACATGAAAATGTTCACCACTGAGATATGCAACTAGCATGTGTAGGATGTGTTGAACTCACTCGTGCTTTTCATATATGCTAGGTTGCTATGTCTCTAGTTCTGAGTCTATCACTTGCTTGGTCTGTTCATTTACTGCTTTAAAATTTGAACCAAGTGAAGTGAATTAGAAAGATCGAGATGGGATTGCTTGTCAACACATCACAGTTTTGAGACTGTTTCTCATTG
Organism: Coix lacryma-jobi var. lacryma-jobi; assembly: GCA_009763385.1. Taxonomy (NCBI): domain Eukaryota; kingdom Viridiplantae; phylum Streptophyta; class Magnoliopsida; order Poales; family Poaceae; genus Coix; species Coix lacryma-jobi. The sequence continues at coordinate 91,912,519 of CM019824.1, forward strand.
CACTTTGAGTTAAACTTGAGCTGTGTAGTGTATGACCGAAACTGTTGCTTTAAGCTTCTGATTGCTTCTGCATAGGCTTCGCACAGTTGAAAAGTTAGGCAAGACAAGCTTTCAACCTCTCGCAATCACATGCTAAAACTTGAACTTGTGTTTTTTAACCGCTGCAACTCCAATTTAAAACTGAAATCACAAGTGCATGCTTCATTCTATAGCATCATGGTTGAACTTTGCTAGGGGTAGTTCACCTTGTATACATGTTTAGCACTTGTTTGACTTCCTGTCTATACATGTTCTGTGCTATTTTGATGGTGAATATCTTTTTGGCTAAAAACTACTCACTCTGCTCATATGTTCATATTTCATATTTGGTGATCAGTTTGAGCCTTCGCTAGCTTGTATGCTTTCTAGTGAGTCGTTGGAGCTATACTGTTTAGAGCATCTTTGCATTTTCTCGACTATATTCCTGAAGCTGCTAACTTGCATCGTGACTCATATACATTTTCTGAGGAGGAGAAAATTGCTTTCAGTTCCTTTTGCTTGATGGTGCATTTTCAACTAAGGGGGAGAATTTGGACAAATCATGTCTCCCATGTTCAAAGGGGAGAGGAATCGGTTGTGTGCACCATGCAAGGGGGAGTTTGCTCGTGCTGAATTTTTGAAATTTCCAATTGGTTCGGAGCGCTTTGCTAGTTGTGTTGAGCTTTTGCCTCTATCTTGAGGGACTAGCAGTCGCATCTTTACTTCAGTTGGCTTCAGTTGGTATCGAGCTTTTCAGTTGATGTCGAGCTTTTTGCTAGTTGTGTTGAGCCTTTGTGCCTCTGTCTTGAGGGACTAGCATTTTGCTTTGATTTTTCAATTGGTATTTGCTAGCGGTGTTGAGCCTGTTCTACCTCTTCTTGAGGGCTAGCTTTGCTTTGCTTGGTCGCGTCGAGCCGTTGCCCATGTCTTTGGGGACCAAGTTGTTTTGCTCTTTCCACTTGACCTTCTTTCTTTCTATTATGATTTCTGTTGGTAGTTGACAATGCACTCATCAAGGGGGAGATTGCGGATACATGGGTGTATGCCGAGTCTCTGAGTGATGAGTGATTGTCAACTGGGATAATGCGCATGTTCTTTGGCTTGTGTTGTGCAGGTGTCGAGCACGGAGACAGTGATCAGAGGCAAGGAGAAGGTCAAGTAGAGACGTGTCGTGCCGATGGTCTGAGAGTGGCGAAGGGCGGACGTGAGGCTTGGACTGAGGGACCGGTGGCCCGAGGATCAGCTGTGGTGGCTGGCAGCCTGGGACAGCGACGAGCGGAGACTTGCGGGCACGGTGTTGCTTGGGTCGAGGACCTGGGGACATGTGTCGGTGGACGGGGTGCACGGGTGGTGCATCCCCTCTACAGCTTCGGTTTGGTGGTAGAGCTAGAGAAAAACCATCGGGTGGACGGTTTCCAGGTTTGGGCCTCAAAACCTGGGCGCGGATGGTTTCCGAGTTTGGCCACAAAACTCGGGCTGAGGACGGTTTCCAGGTTTGGGCCTCAAAACCTGGGTGATGCGGGTTTGCTGAGTTTGGGCCACAAAACTCAGGCTACGTGGGCTGGTTTCCCGGTTTGGGCCTCAAAACCGGGGGTTGGCTGTGAAGGCTGGTTTCCCGGTTTGGGCCACAAAACCGGGGGTGCGACGTCCGGGAAAAGGACGGCAGAGCGGTGGCGGCACGTGGCGGCAATCGGTGAGGTTACGTCGAGGCAACGCTACCAGTTGTGCGGGCGTGGCCGTCGGATCCACCTACCATCGAGTTGGTCCAGAATAACCTTAGGGTTTAGCTGGCTCGCTCTGTAAGTAGTTAGGGGTAGAGTGGGAATTAGGAATAGTTAGAATTAGGATAAGTAGGGGGAGACACCCACCTCCCCAAGCATCTCAGTCATTTGCTCTTTGCTTCTAGGGTTTCCTGCTCTCCCAATCCCCAGCTGTAGCTAGCTGAGATCCGCAGAGAACCATACCTCTGTGTACTGGAGATTTTGAGGAAGTGAGGCCGTAACCTCACTGTTGTAGCGTGTGGTAGCCACACGGTTGCAGATCGATGACTTGATTTGCGTTTTGGTTCGTGTTCTTCGCGTTCTTCCTTTCTCCGCGATTTTCCCGTCACTCGATCTCTCTCTATACTGCGTCTTTTCGAAATCCACTTGAATCATCTTGTTATTTGTAGTGAGGAGGTCATTTCGACCAAAGGGATTCATCTAACTCCTCACGAACAAGTAGATCGGGACGATTTCGTTTTTGTGGCGCTTTTTCGGTTCATACTCCTCCCTTTTCGATTTCCTAGTGTTTGAGTTGATTTGGGCGGACGATTTCTTGGAGATAGTCTCCTAACTACTCTGTGATCATCCTCTCCAAGTTTGGGAACGTGGGATTTTAGTTTGAATCGATTTGGAGAAGATTTGAGTTGAGGGCGACCAAAATCGCCCTTTCTGTTCATCCGCGGACAGTCCGCCACTGGGGTCGCGGACAGTCCGCGCGTCGGGCCTCGACCGAGTCAGTGGTCGCGCGGCTGGCTGTGTTGTTTTGGTTTGACCGGTGGACAGTCCGCCGTTGTCATCCGCGGACAGTCCGGGACTGTCCAGAGAGACTTCAGCAGCATTGCGGTTTTGTTCTTTTGGCCGGCGGACAGTCCGCGACCTGAGCCCGGACAGTCCGCCACTGGGCAGACAGTCCGCGACTGTACTCCCTGACAGTCTGGGATCCTGCTGTAGCCTCCGATTTAGTGCGTTTGCTCTCCCAACTTGTTCGCTTGGTTTCCGGACTTCTCGTTTGGCCCTAGAGTTGACCAAGGAACCTCTCTAGGTATCTTTGCTACTTGTTAGCATTGGTATTTGGAGATTTCTCGACGTAGCCGTCCATCTACGTTCGGGACTTGGTTTTAGGGGTTGAACTCATGTCGGAGCTTTTGGCGTTTGGCTTGCTATCGCTTTGTGGTGCCTCGCTGTGATCCTAGGGATCATCCACCCTCTTCGAAGGGTCGTGGGCATCACGGTTTCAATCGAAGCTTTTGGGGGTTGATTTTGGGGACAATAGGCCAAAGTTTCGAGAGAAATTTTTGAGCTCCCATTCACCCCCCCTCTGGTCGCCTTGCTATTGCATTCTCGGTCCTTCAATTGGATGACCCAGGGAGTGCACTACAGGTGCAACTTCGTCACCTTTGCCAGGCTGTTGGGGTTTAACAGAGAAGACAAGAATGCCCCTCGACTATCTGAGATGTATGGTGGGGGCATGTATGCTGAGCATCTGTAGAACTCTGGGGTTTACATGGATGGTGCTTGGGCATACTTCAAAGTCTTTGGACTAAAGCCTGCTTACTTCGTGCTCAACAACTTGATGCGCCTTACCTTGGACCCCAAAGTTGGAGACAATGATAATTTGAGAGATGATGCTGTCAAGGTCCTTGTCCAGTTTGCTCGGCCAGATGGACGTTTTAGCATTTCACACTTTCTCTGGCAGAAGATCTCAGATGTGTACAATGACCCTCACAAGAACCTGCCTTATGCTCCATATCTTATGCACGTCATTGAGCATGTGGTTGGAGCCACCTTCGAGTATGATCGGACCGTGAGGGAGTACAGTGTTCGCAAGTTCTCCTCCACGAGTTCCGTGGGCAAAGAAAAGGTTGATGAAGGTGGTGACATTCCAACAGCAGACATTCCAGCAGCATCTGCAGCTCCTGGCGAGGCACATGGCCCAGAGCAGGCTCATGGAGAGGTGCCTCCTGCTACCGCTCCTCCTCCGCGTCGTGAGAGGCGTAGGAGTGGCGGTCTTCGCTCCGCACTCGGCAAGATGTTCCAGTGGATGTGCTACAGGGCCGAGCGCAACGAGCGGCATCATCAGGAGGTGCGTGAGCACCTTGGTCTTCCTCCTCGTTCGCCGCCCCGACCCTTTCCGGACCCCTTCGCCGAGTACGACGCTCAGCCTCGGCGTGATGATGATGATTATGATGATGACGATGACGATGGTGGCCAGCTGCAGCCGGCTGGTGGTGATGAGGCCGAGATCTTCTCCTTTGAGATGTATCAGCCTCTTCGGCCCCCGCCTTCGTACCAGCCTCCGCCCTTCTACCCCGACTACGGTATGGATCCTTCACATGGTGGTGGATCCACCTCGTACCAGGGTGGCGGTGGTGGCTCCTACACGGGCTTTGCTGCCCCCGACGTCGATCCAGCCGGGAGTGATGGTTTCCGCGACCCCACTCCTCCGCTGGATCCTTCTGATGCCCCTTCGTTGTCGTATCCAGGTGGAGATCTTGGTGCCAGTGCTTACTCGTCTCTCTTTGGTGGTTCGTATCCAGGTGGCTACTATTAGTTGTTCTTGCTTATCTTGGCCTACCCCTTTTGGCATTTGATGACAAAGGGGGAGTGTTAGGCTTATCTATCTTGATGTAATAGCTAGCCCGCGAGAGAGAGTTAGTCTTTGAGAACTAAGTGTGGTTTTGCTACTCTTTTATTTGTGATGTGATGGGATGTAATCATTTGAGCCTTTTTGATTAAATTCATGAATGTTTCATCCCCTCTATTTCTGTTCATGTCATGGATGGTGATTGTTGTTTTTCGTTTTTTTTTATTTGTTTCGTGGATCATCATGCCATGTAATTCTTACATCACAAATTGGTATATATGATGTTGTCACGCACACTTAGGCACCCCACGGATTGCAAAATTTAGGGGGAGCTCTTGTTCTTGTGTATGCAACCTTGCTTTAAGTCAAGGTTTGAAATTCATATCCAAAGCATACACTAAGGGGGAGCTCGAACTAAATTTTTTGGAATTCAAAAGCTTCAATTCTTTCTATCCTTATTGTAATCCTAAGTTGGTTGTCATCAATTACCAAAAAGGGGGAGTTTGAAAGTGCATTCGCCCCCATTGTGGGTTTTGGCTAATTAATGATAATCAAATTAGGGACTAACCGGTTTATAAAAGTTGTATGCAGGTGTTAGTCCTAGAAAGATTTGAAATGTTGTAATCTCGTGAACAAAGCACGTTTGGGTACATTTGGACATAAAGATGCCTAGCTCAAGTGGTAGTTTAAAATTTCAATTTTAAACTTGAGTTATAGGTAAGCCGGACTATCAAGAGGGTCACAAATTAGGTTGGCTAGATGTGGAGAAAAGTGTTCAAATCGTCTAACTAAAGTTTGCTTGAGAGACATTGCACAAACACGAACACATGGAGGGTTTTCTATGCGGGCGGTAGTACCGACCATGGGTGGTCGGTAGTACCGCCCGTGGCTGTTCTGCGCGCTGCTCTAACATGCTCTCTGTTCGTGCTCAAAATGACCTGGCGGTAGTACCGCCATAAGGTCGATACTACCGCCCTCGGTGGTACCGACCCAGGTCTGTAGTAAGCTCAGTTTCACAGACCTCTCTGTTCGCTCTTGAAATGACCGGGCGGTAGTACCGCCATAAGGTCGGTACTACCGCCCTCGGTGGTACCGACCCTGGTCGGTAGAAAGGTGGTTTTGCAAAGCTCTCTGTGTTGGTCAAAAATGGCCTGGCGGTAGTACCGCCATAGGGCCGGTACTACGGCCCCCGGTGGTACCGACCCAAGCCGGTAGTAACCAAGTTTTGCAGGTCTCTCTGTGCTGACTCATTTTTGACTTGGCGGTAGTACCGCCATAAGGCCGGTACTACCGACCCTCGGTGGTACCGACCCTGGTCGGTAGTAACCGAGGGACTGAGTCCCTTTCTGCGGAGCTCTCTATTCGCGGCCATTTTGGCCTGGCGGTAGTACCGCCATAGGGCCGGTACTACCGCCCCTCGGTGGTACCGCCCCGCGGGCAGTAGTTGTCTTTGGGTCAGATTTAGATCTCAGTGACCGTTAGTGTCTGGTCAGTGACTGGTCGGTACTACCGACCATGGGTGGTCGGTACTACCGACCAGCCTCGGGACTGGGGGACTATTTATAGTCCTTCACTTGACTTTTGACCGTTACCCACTCATTCCATTCATTCATTGCGACCTACTTTCAGACAAAGCTCCCTCCAAGCATTGACTACTCCCCTCTCTCTCTCCCTTTGTTCCTAGATTCATTCCCTTGCAAGATTTGAGCTAGGGAAGTGAGATTAGAGAGTGAGAAGCTTCGATCTACGACTTGAGAACTTGGTTTCCATCTAGCCGGCTTGATTTGTGTCTATTACTCTTGAGCTCTTTGAGCTCTAGCCGGTTAGGTGTTCTTCGTGGTAGCCCGTATTGATTCATTTATGAGGGCTCACCGAAGTGTTTGTATTACCCCTGTGATTTCTAGTGGAGAAACTCGAGTAGCCTTTGTGGTTGCTTGAGTGAGGCAAGGAGGTGAAATAGACTCTGACCTTTGTGGTCACCTCAACAACGAGGACGTAGGCACTCCTTTGTGGATTGGCCGAACCTCGGGATAAATCGCGTGTCCCGTGTGCTTGTTGTTGTCTCTACTTTGTATATTACGCTTGTTGTTGTGTTCTTCGTGTTCTTCCTATCCTTGTTGATGGTCCTTAAACACCTGTTTTACCATCAACATTTTACCCTAAAATTCACCAAAAAGGCATGAAATGTAGTCAAATAGGTTTCAAACTAACCAAATTCCACATGTCCATAGATTTTTATTTGAATGCAGGAATTTGGACCAAATTTGGACATATGGACGCACCAGAGGCCAAGCCCACTCACCAGGGCCCAAATGGGCCTAGGGGGGTGGCGCCTGCCACTTGGGTTGGCCCAAACCATCCCCCCTGCCACGTCACTGATCCATGTGACCACCCCAAGGCCAAATCTTGGCCCTTGGTCACTAGGTCAGTGGCATCGGACGGCTACGGAGGGGAGTGGCGTGGATCATGACCTAAGTCAGTTGCTAGGACATGCAACCGACTTCCAAACCGCCTTGGACAACCACCTGGAGGCCGTAGGATCAAAGACGGTGCATCCAACGGCCAGGGGACTGGCGGCCGCCAGTAGGGGGTGGCGCCCGCCACCTGACCTAACCCTAGGTTGGTTGGCTGCCCCCTATAAGTACCCCCTCACTCCACAAGGCTATAAATACCGCCCTGGTGACACCACTTCATTTGTACCATCAAGCAACACACCAAGAAGCAAAGCAACACCAAGCAAGAGAAGTGAGAGTTAGGTTAGAAGCTCAGAGAGCTTAGGCAAGTAAGTAGCTAGTAGAGCAAGGCATCTTCGCCCTCGCGGTAGCGCTGCTCAAGGCTTAGCTCAAGAGTAGAGGCGTGCGAGTGATCGGTTCTGGAGCTGGGAAGAGTCTTCCTTCATCTCCAGTTCAGGTTTTGCTCTTGTTACTCAAGCACTTACTATATTCTAGTTCATCATTTCAAGTATTACTTTATTCTACTTATCAGTATTGAGTGGCATACTTGATTGATTGCTTGAGTGCCTAGCTATCCTACAGATCAATTCACTTAGCCATAGTAGTTAATCTCTAGTGAGCTTAGTGTTTGATCTTTGCCAATAGGTTGCTTAGTTAGTTTAGTGTTTATCTTATTAAGTCAAGTGTTTGTTGTCTCTATTCAAAGCTAGGGTAGCGATAGTTAGAATATAGTTAAGCGTGGTGCTTAGTTATAGACTTACCTTCAGATACGGCTCGACCTCCGAATAGCTGTGGTAGCAAGCAGGTGGTGACAGCCCTGTGCGCCTTGAATTCCACCACGTAGTTGGCCCAGTTTAACAGTAAGGCTCGTTGGGCTAGCGTTCAACCTAAGTAAGTGGTAAAGGATAGTACGCCTCGATACTTGACAAGATAGGAATAAAACTTTACTTAACTTGGTGGCTTTATTGACTTTTGCCTGCCTTGCTTCGTAACTATCTTGCTTTGTAGTTATCTTGCTCTGTGGTTATCTAGGAGTAGTTAGTTATTAGTAGTTAGTAATTAGTTAGTTATCCTTTAGTTACCCCTTATCTACCTATCCATCCACCTTACCTTAGCCATCCATATCATCCTTACCTATCCACCCACATATTCTTTCTAGCCTTCCATACCCTCTTTTCCCTTCTCTCCATTTCCCATTTATCTTTTCTTCGACTATCATCCCTTCCTTGACTCGACTCATACACCACCCTAGCCTTCCCTTGGGATCAAATAAATCGACACCTGGTACTCCCAGGCGAAGTGCTACTACGATAGTTCTGTGCGCTTGCAGAATCTCCTCCTGGTAGATTGCAATCTCTCTAGCTAGCTTCTACTAGTGTCGGGATTGACAACCCCGCTTGGCATTAGTAGATAGCTGCTTTAGCTTCACTCCTTTAGGTATAGTGACCGGACTTGCTTCAAGCACTTCTGACACCGTTGCCTGGAATAGATTCCATGGTCTGCTCCTAGTAACGACGTTGGCTAGTGTCAACAAGCATTTCTGGGCCGTTACCGGGGATAGTTGCCTAGCTCTATCTTTAGTGAAGCTAAGAACTACCAACAAGCATTTCTGGCGCCGTTGCCGGGGAAGGCAATCGGTGTGTCGGTTGAGTCCGTGTCGAATTTATCTTCACTTAAGCTCCCGCTTAGCGAATCCCATCTTACCCCATTCTTTCTTTCCTTAGTTCTTCTTATCTTTTTCCTTCATCTTCTTCAACTTCTTTCTTTCTTATCTCGTTCTATCTTCACGATGGCCAATAAGACCATTCGTGAGTTTTCTGCTCCTTCTGCCGCTAATGTAGCGATAGGACCAGACGTGATCGATGCCAACCTCAATTTTGAGTTGAAACCGGCTCTGATCATGATGGTCCAAGCTAGCCCGTTCTGTGGCAAGGCTCATGAGGATGCCAATGCTCACCTCCAACAATTCTTGGAGATTTGCGGCACCTTCACCATTAAGGGGATAACCCAAGAAGCCATCCGTCTTTGTCTCTTTCCTTTCTCTTTGTACGAAAAGCGAAGCAATGGTTCTATACCGATCGCAACGCTGTAGACACATGGGACAAGTGTTCCAATGCTTTTCTCGCCAAATTCTTTCCGATGGGCAAGACGAATGCTCTTCGCAACAAAATCTCTAGCTTTACGCAACAAGCCGAGGAATCTATTCCTGAGGCTTGGGAGAGGTTGCAAGAGTATGTCGCTGCTTGTCCGCACCATGGTATGGAGGACTGGCTATTGATCCAGAACTTCTACCATGGCCTAACCCCACTCTCTAGAAGCCATTTGGATGCCACCGCCGGCGGTGCATTCTTTTCTCTGAATGTTGCAGATGCTAAGGCTCTCATAGAGAAGATTGTGTCAAACCAAGGATGGAATGACAAAAGACTACAGCCCCGTAAGCGAGGTATACATTCCCTTAAGGAGGCCGACATGATCGTGGCCAAGACAGACCTCCTGGCAAAGAAGCTGGACAGCTGTGAGAAGACGAACCAACAAGAGAGTGTCCAATCTCTGGAATCCTACATGACTTGTGAAGTCTGTGGAGAAACCGGACATTCTGGGAGCCACTGCCCCGAGCTACATGAAGATTTGAACTTCATCAACAACAACAACGGTTTCCGTCAACAGAATCAAGGATGGAATCAGCCTGCAAATTCTCAAGGTAACAATTCATTCCCCCGCTCTAATTTTCATAATTCTGATGATTTCTCATTCTTAAAGAATCTAGTCTACTCTCAAGGTAGAACTACTGAATTTTTGAATAAGAAATTAATGTCGAATGATAAAACCCTTGAGAATATAAATGCTAAATTGGAAGATTTCTCATCTGCTCTGAAAAATCAATTAAGCTTTAATAAGATGTTAGAAACCCAATTAGCTCAACTTGCTGCTATCATACCATCTTTTGAATCTGGCAAAATTCCTGCTAAACCTGACATGGAAACTGCAAATATGGTTGAAATAAAGCATTTTAACTATTATGAAGATCAAACCATGACTGTTAAAAAGGGTGATCCTGGTAGTCCCATAATTAGATGCTCAATCTTTGGTGAAGTCTTTAAAAATGCCATGTGTGATTTAGGATCGAGTGTGAACATTCTATCTAAAGATTTTTATGAAAACTCGTTCTTTCCACCCATGTCATCCACATCTGCCTATGTCGTGCTAGCTGATCAATCCACTTGCTATGTAGAAGGAATAATTAATGATTTACCTGTTCATATTAGAGGTTCATATGTTCCTACTGATTTCATAATACTAGATATGGGAAATAGGAAAGATGTGCCTCTAATCTTAGGTAGACCCTTCTTGAACACTGTTGATGCCTCCATATATGTGGGAAGTGCTAAAATGCAAATGACATTAGGAGGGAGGAAGGAAATATTCTCCTTTTCCCGTGGTCCCGCATATGCCGCTAACATGCAGGAAGCAAAACCCGTTCATACCAAGAAGAGGCGCCCAAGAACAAGGTGGAGCAGAAAGAAAGAACCACCTCCTCCTGAGTTGTTTAATTCACATAACAAAGGAGAGGTGCCAAAAGAAGAAGAACCCAATGGAGTACTAAGAGAAGAAGTGCCCAAGGAAGAAGATCCACCCGATAAGGATGAAACTCCATGGACCTAAGTTTCCCTTTTAATATGAGAACAAGAGCTTCGACCGAGAAAGAAGAAGACCATTCACCAAGCAAGAAGCTAGCTTGGGGGAGACTCCCGCTCCAATAAGGTATGTCTCAAAGCCTACACTTTACATTCAGTTCTTAAATTCTATATCTTTTGAATGTCACATGCTTGCCCAAATAACTATTCCATGAATAATATTGATAAAATTTGCTTAAAACAAGTTGAAACCTGAATAAGATTTGAAATATGTCATGCAAATGCTATTGTTATGGTTTGAATAACTGGTCTTATCTAAGTTGTAGCTTTTGTGGGTTGCACATGCTTAAACTGAAATCATGCTTAGTGAATAAAGTTAGTAAGAAATGGAGTAATTCTTTAAACTTGCTAAGGTGAAATTAGGACCTAATCTGGAGGATTTCTTTTAAAACTTATGAAAACCTTGCTAAAAAGTTCCTCCTAGATTTTTATCCCATCCCGCCACCAGCCAAATATTTGTTAGTCATTAGTCAAAACCACAAAGAGCTTTGTTAGACCTCATAGATCTTAGTAGAGAAGCTTATCATATCTTTTGAATCAAGATTCACACACACCCACCATAAATTGCCTACTCTCCACTTTGGAAGTTTGCAACCACCAAATAAATTGCTTATTCTCTACACCGGAGATATGCAATACCCTGTCAAACATCCCATTGCTAGCCTTATGCTTATTCCTACACTGGGAATGAGCATTTCTCCCTCTTCCCCCTTTTTCATTTCTGAAATCCTTTCCTATAGATGTCTGGGGAAATCTAGAGCTAAAAAAAAGAGAAAGAGAGAGAAAAATGAGCAAAGTAGCTCAAGAAAGGACTATGTCCTGAAGAAAAAAAAAGTGAGCAAAGTGGCTCAAGAGAGGACTATGTCCTAAGAAAATGTGAGGACACATCTTTTGTCTACTCACTATGTATCCAAAAAAAAGAGAGAATTATCATTAGCTCTAGACCCCAGAAATTAACTAGGAAGGATTATGAATTATCTCTCTATACACTTCCACATAACCACACATGCACATCTTGATCAATTTTTATGATTTGCTGCTCCTTATGATCTGAGTGTCTAGCTTAGCAACAAACATCAGGCAATTTGCTCATGGTTCTTAGCCTACCTATAACTCCACAAATCATTCTTTAGAAATAGGAGAGGCTACATTTTGGCCTAAGTGAGGATTTAAACACCATTGAGTGATTGAGTGAATCTTGGAGGACTTAAGCAAGTTGTTATCTTTTGAAAACCTTGAAAAACCTCCAGACAGAATCCTAGTCAAACCTAAGCAAGATAAAAGTTTCCTATCTACTGCTTTATTTCACTCTTGCATGTTTGAAGTGAAAAGCTATAAGCCCTACATTGCTATGATTAATGATTTATGCTAAGTTATTTCTCACTATACAATATGCACTTGCAGACATCTTAAGTTGCTATCCATTTCATGCTCAATGCTTAAACCGCATTGTTGCTCGAGGACGAGCAACATGTTAGCTTGGGGGAGCTTGTTGATGGTCCTCAAACACCTGTTTTACCATCAACATTTTACCCTAAAATTCACCAAAAAGGCGTGAAATGTAGTCAAATAGGTTTCAAACTAACCAAATTCCACATGTCCAAAGATTTTTATTTGAATGCAGGAATTTGGACCAAATTTGGACATATGGACACACCAGAGGCCAAGCCCACTCACCAGGGCCCAAATGGGCCTAGGGGGGTGGCGCCCGCCACCCCTAGGTGGTGCCCGCCACTTGGGTTGGCCCAAACCATCCCCCCTGCCACGTCACTGATCCATGTGACCACCCCAAGGCCAAATCTTGGCCCTTGGTCACTAGGTCAGTGGCATCGGACGGCTACGGAGGGGAGTGGCGTGGATCATTACCTAAGTCGGTTGCTAGGACATGCAACCGACTTCCAAACCGCCTTGGACAACCACCTAGAAGCCGTAGGATCAAAGACGGTGCATCCAATGGCCAGAGGACTGGCGGCCGCCAGTAGGGGGTGGCGCCCGCCACCTGACCTAACCCTAGGTCGGTTGGCTGCCCCCTATAAGTACCCCCCTCACTCCACAAGGCTATAAATACCCCCTGGTGACACCACTTCATTTGTACCATCAAGCAACACACCAAGAAGCAAAGCAACACCAAGCAAGAGAAGTGAGAGTTAGGTTAGAAGCTCAGAGAGCTTAGGCAAGTAGGTAGCTAGTAGAGCAAGGCATCTTCGCCCTCGCGGTAGCGCTGCTCAAGGCTTAGCTCAAGAGTAGAGGCGTGCAAGTGATCGGTCCTGGAGCTGGGAAGAGTCTTCCTTCATCTCCAGTTCAGGTTTTGCTCTTGTTACTCAAGCACTTACTATATTCTAATTCATCATTTCAAGTATTACTTTATTCTACTTATCAGTATTGAGTGGCATACTTGATTGATTGCTTGAGTGCCTAGCTATCCTACAGATCAATTCACTTAGCCATAGTAGTTAATCTCTAGTGAGCTTAGTGTTTGATCTTTGCCAATAGGTTGCTTAGTTAGTTTAGTGTTTATCTTATTAAGTCAAGTGTTTGCTCTGACGTCCGCAAGGGTGTCTCTATTCAAAGCTAGGGTAGAGATAGTTAGAATATAGTTAAGCGTGGTGCTTAGTTATAGACTTACCTTCAGATACGGCTGGACCCCCGGATAGCTGTGGTAGCAAGCAGGTGGTTACAGCCCTATGGACCTTGAATTCCACCACGTAGTTGGCCCAGTTTAATAGTAAGGCTCGTTGTGCTAGCGTTCAACCTAAGTAAGTGGTAAAGGCTAGTACGCCTCGATACTTGACAAGATAGGAATAAAACTTTACTTAACTTGGTTGCTTTATTGACTTTTGCCTGCCTTGCTTCGTAACTATCTTGCTTCGTAGTTATCTTGCTCTGTGGTTATCTAGGAGTAGTTAGTAGTTAGTAGTTAGTAATTAGTTAGTTATCCCTTAGTTACCCCTTATCTACCTATCCATCCACCTTACCTTAGCCATCCATATCATCCTTACCTATCCACCCACATATTCTTTCTAGCCTTCCATCCCCTCTTTTCCCTTCTCTCCATTTCCCATTTCTCTTTTCTTCGACTGTCATCCCTTCCTTGACTCGACTCATACACCACCCTAGCCTTCCGTTGGGATCAAATAAATCAACACCTGGTACTCCCAGGCGAAGTGCTACTACGATAGTTCTGTGCGCTTGCAGAATCTCCTCCTGGTAGATTGCAATCTCTCTAGCTAGCTCCTACTAGTGTCAGGATTGACAACCCCGCTTGGCATTAGTAGATAGCTGCTTTAGCTTCACTCCTTTAGGTATAGTGACCGGACTTGCTTCAAGCACTTCTAACACCGTTGCCTGGAATAGATTCCATAGTCTGCTCCTAGTAACGACATTGGCTAGTGTCAACAAGCATTTCTGGGCCGTTACCGGGGATAGTTGCCTAGCTCTATCTTTAGTGAAGCTAAGAACTACCAACAATCCCTATCTCCTTCTTAGGTTTGGAAGGCTCGATCTACATCAAGGGATGCAACCAAGGCTCGGTGAGAGTAGAATTACCATCCTTCATACTTAGGGAAGTGGGGCTAGATTCTTGTATTACTGTCATAGCTCACATACATCGGATTTGTAGTTCCTTTTAGGATCCCGGGTGTGCCGTTTGTTTGTGTCGGTAGTACCGGTGTTTTACACCCGGTAGTACCTACCCAAACAAACTAGACTCTCCAGTTGCTATCTAACTACATCTGTTAGTTTGTGAAGTTTCAGATTGTGAAAAATCACCTATTCACCCCCCTCTAGGCTGATTTGATCCTTTCACTCCTCCTCCTCAGTGCGAGCCCAATCTCGATCGGCAAATCTTTCCTCTTGCAGATTTTCAGAATTACCCATTTTTAAGCGTCGATCGTCCTTGAGGGATTGCATCCCAAGCCTTTCATGGACCGAACGGCGGTTGACTCAAGACTACCTATATTTAGAATATTGACAACTGCACTCAGGGCAATTGTTCTTAGCAGGCAGCTTCAAGCCTTCGTTCCAACAATATTTGAAAAATGAGCACCCCAATGAGATTGCTCTTGCTCTCTCATATATTCTTGTTCCTCTCGGTACATCTTTTCTTCGTACCTCTGTTGCTCCTCTATGAACTCTTGTTCCTCATAAAACTTTCGCTTCTGGTACCGTTCCTGCTCCCGACGCCATTTGTTCAACAAAATACGTGTCGTGACTCTGGGCCTAGAAGCTTCTCCCATTTCAGTTCGGCTATTCTGAAAACAAACTTGTCGCCGAAACTCTTCATTTGTGATCTGCCGATCGGGGTCAACTGCGCCAGTCTTTCTTGCTCTATCAGAGGTTAATACCTTCATCTTACTTTTGCTCCTGGGATCATCTGCATTAACCATGTTAATAGAGAAAGATATGGTATTTTGTCCAAAAGGGCTACCATCAATTTTCATTTTTCCATCGAACTTCAAATGCCCTTCCTGGGTAGCCTTCTGGATTCGCACTCTGAACACTCGACAATCATTTATAGAGTGGGATCTGGTATTATGGAAACCACAATACTTCTTGTCTTTAACCTCTTCAGGGTGTAGCATTGGATGGCCTTCCGGCAGTTTGATGCGCCCTTCTTTCAATAACAACTCAAATAATTTATCTGATTTGGAAACATCAAAGTCATAGGCACCCTTCTGCTTCCTTAGCCATCGTTGATTAACTTGAGTCGGCTCTTTTTCCTAGACTAACTCAGCTGCAGCTACCTCGACTTCGTCATCGTACTCCATTGCTTCCTCTAAGAAAGCCTGATACATTTCACTAGCCACATCGCCTTTCTGGAACTGGTTGCTTCTCCTAAACCCCTGAGCCTAACTATTCATCATTGCCAATCGTTCTGATAATTGCCCAAGATCTTCAAACTCCATACCAAACAACTTTTCCCTGATATTCGGCAACATGCCAGCTATAGCTATCCCTGGCAATTGATCATCTGGCAAATTTAGGGAATAGCAGAGATTCTGCGCAAATATTCTTGGGGTGTCTCATTAGCTATCATTTTCAAACTCACGAGGTCGACCAACTTCTTCTCATTGGTGCCCGTAAAGAAATACGCATGGAATTTTTGTTCTAGCTCTGCCATGTATTAATAGAATTTGCCGGCAGAGACGTGAACCATGAGAAAGCTGGTCCTGTTAACGACAGTGGAAAATACCGGATTCTCCAAGCCTCATTTGCAGATGCCTCTCCAAGTTGCATCAAGTAACGGCTGATGTGTTCTATAGTGCTAGTGTCATCTTGGCCCAAAAACTTAGTAAGATCAGTGGGAGGTTTCACCCTTGGAGGAAGTGCCACTCGGTTATACCATTCCGGGTAAGGAGATTTATAAGCGTAGGACTGATTCTTTGGCTTTAGGCCGAATTGATTCTGCATCATGTCGGCCATCCTATGCATGATGAGGTCAACACTTGAATCTAGAGCCGTATGCGTTTGACCTCCAAGAAACGCCCCCGTTGAGTTTTTATAGCCCGGGTTCGGGAAAGCTTCAATCGCACTGTAGTCAACAAACTCCTGATATCCATCTTCATACATGTTCTTCTGCAACCTATTTGTTGCTGGAGATACTCTGAAGGCAGATTGCGAGACGTTTCCCGTCGTGCCGAATGCGAGTTGGCCATGGGTTGTGGGAGGTTGCTGCCCCTGGTGAAGGACCATCCCACCTTTTCTTGAACTAACCCCGCCGTCTTCAGCAGTTTTTCTTTGATGTTGGGGTACGGGGAATAACAGTGGTCCTTGCATCGGGCCAGCAGCTTCCTCAAAACGTTTATCAACTGTCGGGCCGAAAATACCAACCATGATGGCACGAAAGGTATTTAAGAAAGCTGATTGATGGTTTGTCATGGCCTCTGCTATAGCTTTGTACATCAGTTCGGACAGTTTCTGAGCATCTTCCTCATCGGTGCTATCAGATTGATGAGGAAGGAGAGTTCTTGGGAGTGGCTACTTCTGGAAAACCTTGTTACTCTTATTCTTAGAGAAGGACATCAAGCATTTGCGTTGAAACTCATCTCATGCTTGTTGTACCACATGTCTCAAAGTCTAGTGGCAACTCCTCCATAGTCACTTCCAGAACTTGAGTGTTGTTGATCTCAGGCATCTTGGAATGTTATGTCCCACTGGGCGTGCCAAAAAGTATGTTGGCACAAAATGTGGCGCACTGTGCCTCACACACGGCAAGCCGGAAAGCGTGGCTTCAATCGGGTACCCGGGCGATTCAAAATCTGGAAACGTGCCAGTCGGTTTGACCTGAAAACCAACAAGGGATAAAACTGTGAGAATAAAACTGGAACATGCTGGGTGAGACCAGACAGTTCTATATTTACGGCTTTGAAGCCACTTTCGACGACATACAGCTATAGAAGCTGTCTGCCAAGCATGTTTATAGAATTATTCGGCTAATATGAGAGAAAGCATGTAAAAGTATTGATTGCCGAATACACATGTAAGAAAAGATACGCTTGAACATGTAAGACTAAATTATGAATTGACGTGTAACCAAGTTCGGCAAATCAACCGAATTAGGGTCCATGAAGAAGGAACATGCAAACAAACACGATCAAACTAATCTAAAACCTGCATCTGCCGCACGATACCTAGTTTTATCAAAGCTCAAGCATGATTGACATGTATGAACTCACAACATGTAACAATCTAGATTAGAAGTTAAATCGGCCAATATGATCATGCAATCTATAAGAGATGTCATTAAAGACAACGATCATTAGAGCATAGGTAAACTTGTAAAGAAAGGCCGAACAACATCGATCTAGATTGGGTAGAGGAGTATTACAAAAATTAATTAAAACATGCAACACATAATAACTTAATGAATCTATTAGATCTTGTCAAATCTAATAGAGCCGATAACTATCTCGCTTTTGCTAAACATATCAAATAAACGCCTGCCGCACAGTATTTACTCATAAGCATAGCATAAGCAAAGACTTCTTGATTGTTGACATAGATCCGCTGCACGATCTTTGAAAACAAACAAGACTACTTGCATCATATCTAAATCCACCGCATGATACTAGACATGATAACAAGGTTGTCGGGACTTACGGAGGTCGACGGATCGATGATTCCTCTTGAAGAACTCGATGACACGACAAAGGACTCGAAGATGGCACGGGGCCGATTTGTATTGATTTGGTTGTGAACCCTTTTTACAATAGCCAAGGGTTTATATTTATACCCTAGACGCAATACAAGTCCTAAGAGGACACGACTATGAAATATTAAAGGGAAATACAATATTTTTTGGCTTTCGACTCCCCTCGGAATCTTCATTGCCTTAATTATCGCAATTTTGTTGCCCGATCAGCTCTCGCCTCCATCGTTCCAAAGGAAACTCCCTTTTTCTTAGAATAGCTGATCGCATAAGTAGTTGCTGAATCCTTGGAAACTAGCCGACCACATGGACACTTGCCGAATGCCTCATACGCCCATCTCTCGCACACTGGCCCATCTGTCATCTCCTTGTACATGCGAAAATCTGGTGTTAACACATGCCCCCTAATTTTAGGATAAATATTTATTCCAAAATTCCTTTCTCCTGTACTACTAACGTGGAACCACTGGAAGCATCCACCCTCGTGGAAAATTTGCGTGCTATAATTGCCTTGCCTGTTGATTCACCTTCCAATGCACCTTTTTGAAGGACCGAGAATGCAATAGCAAGGCGACCAGAGGGGGGGAGAATGGGAGCTCAAAAATTTCTCTCGAAACTTTGGCCTATTGTCCCCAAAATCTACCCCTGAAAGCTTTGATCGAAACCATGATGCCCACAACCCTTGGAAGAGGGTGGATGATCCCTAGGATCACAGCGAGGCACCACAAAGCGATAGCAAACCAAACGGCAAAAGTACCGGATCAAGTTCGACCCTCAAAAACCAAGTCCCGAACGTAGATAGACGGCTACGTCGAGAAATCCCCAAATACCGATGCTAACAAGTAGCAAAGATACCTAGAGAGGTTCCTTGGTCAACTACAAGGCCAAACGAGAAGTCCGGAAACCAAGCGAACAAGCCGGGAGAGAAAACGCACTAAACCAGAGGCTACAGCAGGATCCCGGACTGTCCGCCGGTACGGTCGCAGACTGTATGCCCAGTGGCGGACTGTCCGGGCTCAGGTCGCGGACTGTCCGCCGGCCAAAAGAGCAAAACCGCACTGCTGCTGAAGTCCCCTGGACAGTTCCCGGACTGTCCGCGAAAACCAACGGCGGACTGTCCGCCGGTCAAACTTCGGCACTGTTCAACGAGACATGCAGCCACTGCACGGCTGAGTCCCGACGCGCGGACTGTCCGCCGGTCAAAACCGCGGATTGTCCGCCAACATGCAGAGAGGGCGATTTCGGTTGCCTCCTCTCCAAATCTCTCCAAATTTGATCCAAATCAAAACCCCACGTTCCCACACTTGGAGAAGATAATCACGGGGTAGTTAGGAGACTATCCCCAAGAAATCATCCGCTGAAATCGATTCAATCACCGGGAAATTGAAAGGGGAAGATCAAGAACGAAAAAGTGCCACGAAAATGAAATCAATCCGATCTACTTGTTTGTGAGGAGCTAGATGAATTCCTTCAGTGGAAATGATCTCCTCACTATAAAGAACAAGTTGATTCAAACGGATTTCGCAAAGACGCAATAGAGAGGGAGATCGAGTGACGGGAAAATCGCGGAGAAACGAAGAACGCGAAGAACAAGAATCAAAACGCGAATCAAGTCATCGATCTGCACCAGTGTGGCTACCACACGCTACAACAGTGAGGTTACGGCCTCACTTCCTCAAAATCTCCAGTACACAGAGGTATGGTTCTCTGCGGATCTCAGCTAGCTACAGCAGGGGATATGCTTGCGGAGGTGGGTGTCTCCCCCTACTTATCCTAATTCTAACTATTCCTAATTCCCACTCTACCCCTAACTACTTAAAGAGCGAACCATCTAAACCCTAAGGTTATTCTGGACCAACTCGATGGTAGGTGGATCTGACGGCCACGCCCGCACAACTGGTAGCGTTGCCTCGATGCAACCTCACCGATTGCCGCCACGTGTCGCCACTGCTCTGCCGTCCTTTTCCCGGACGTCGCACCCCCGGTTTTGTGGCCCAAACCGGGAAACCAGCCTTCACGACCAACCCCCGGTTTTGAGGCCCAAACCAGGAAACCAGCCCACGTAGCCTGAGTTTTGTGGCCCAAACTCAGCAAACCCGCAACACCCAGGTTTTGAGGCCCAAACCTGGAAACTGTCCTCAGCCCGAGTTTTGTGTCCAAACTCGGAAACCATCAGCGCCTAGGTTTTGAGGCATAAACCTGGAAACCGTCCACCCGATGGTTTTTCTCTGGCTCTACCACCAAACCGAAGCTGTAGAAGGGATGCACCGCCCGTGCACCCCGTCCACCGACACGTGTCCTTAGGTCCTCGACCCAAGCAACACCGTGCCCGCAAGTCTCCGCTCGTCGCTGTCCCAGGCTGCCAGCCACCATAGCTGATCCTCGGGCCACCGGTCCCTCAGTCCAAGCCTCACGTCCACCCTTCGCCACTCTTGGTCCCTCGGCACGGCACGTCTCTACTTGACCTTCACCTTGCCCTCGATCACTGTCTCCGTGCTCGAGACCTGCACAACACAAGCCAAAGAACATGCGCATTATCCCAGTTGACAATCACTCATCACTCAGAGACTCGGCATACACCCATGTATCCGCAATCTCCCCCTTGATGAGTGCATTGTCAACTACCGACACAAATCATAATGGAAATAGAAGGAGGAAGAAAGAGAAGAGAGAACTCAACCAAATAACCCAAAAGCATAGCAAAGCCGAAGAAGGTTAAGTGGAAAGAGCAAGACAACTTGGTTCCCAAAGACATGGGCAACGGCTCAACGCAACCAAGCAAAGCAAAGCTAGCCCTCAAGAAGAGGTAGAACAGGCTCAACACCGCTAGCAAATACCAATTGAAAAATCAAAGCAAAATGCTAGTCCCTCAAGACAGAGGCACAGAGGCTCAACACAACTAGCAGAAAGCTCGACATCAACTAAAAACAACTGAAGCAAAGATGCAACTGCTAGTCCCTCAAGATAGAGGCAAGGGCTCAACACAACTAGCAAAGCGCTCCGAACCAATTGAAAATTTCAAAAATTCAGCACGAGCAAACTCCCCCTTGCATGGTGCACACAACCGATTCCTCTGCCCTTTGAACATGGGAGGCATGATTTGTCCAAATTCTCCCCCTTAGTTGAAAATGCACCATCAAGTAAAAATCTCTCCCCCTGAGAGAATGCACCATCAAAAAGTGCTAACAAGAGAATTTCTCCCCCTTCCAAAATGCATATGGGTGAAAAAATGCAAGTTAGCAGCTTCAGGAATATAGTCAAGAGAATGCAAAGATGCTCTACACAGTATAGGTCCAATGACGCAACTGAAGCACACATGCTAGCAAAGGCTCAAACTGATCACTAATTACGAAATATGAACATGTGAGCAATGTGAGCAGATTTTAGCCAAAAAGGAATTCACCTTCAAAATAGCACTAGACAAGTATAGACAGGAAGTCAAACAAGTGCTAAACATGTATACAAGGTGAACTACCCCTAGCAAAGTTCAATCATCATGCTATAGAATGAAACATAGACTTGTGTATCCAGGTTTTATCGGAGTTGCAGCAGTTAAATTACACAAGTTTAAATTTCAGCATGTGAATGCGAGAGGTTGAAAGCTTGTCTTGCCTAACTTTTCAACTGTGTGAAGCCTATGCAAAAGCAATCAGAAGCTTAAAGCAACATTTTCGGTCATATACTACACAGCTCAAGTTTAACTCAAAGTGCAATGAGAAACAGTCTCAAAACTGTGATGTGTTGACAAGCAATCCCATCTCGATCTTTCTGATTCACTTAACTTGGTGCAAATTAAAGACAGTATATGAACAGACCAAGCAAGTGATCAACTCAGAACTAGAGACATAGCAACCTAGCATATATGAAAAGCACAAGTGTGATTTCAACATATTCTACACAAGCTAGTTGCATATCTCGATGGTGAACATTTGCAAGTTTTAAGTTCAATAACAAGTTCACCATTTCAAAATAGCTCAGCTCATAGTATGGATTAGTGATCAGAAGGAGCATAAGCTACAAGCATCAACATAAAGCATCGGAGCATACACTACACAGAACATAATTACATTCTAATGATTATATCTATGAAGCTCAGAATGTAAAAGCGTATGTAAAATGAAATGCAGAAAAGATGCAAGAAGATACCAATTGAAGAAACAGAGAGAAACAAAAAGTCAGTTTACAAACCAAAATGTTTCCCCCATCTAAAAGGGGAAACACACACCAAGCTCACCTCTCAACCTAGCAAAAGTTGATTGGTCCAAAGGCTTGGTGAAAATATCAGCCAACTGATGATGAGTATCAACATGGCGAAGGTCGATATCACCCTTCTCATAGTGGTCTCACAGAAAATGAAAGCGCACATGAATGTGTTTGGTCTTCGAGTGCAGCACGGGGTTCTTAGCAACGCTAATAGCACTCGTGCTGTCACAAAGCAAAGGAACACGAGAAAAGCTCAGACCAAAATCACGCAAAGTGGCCATCATCCAGAGTAACTGGGAACAGCAGCTAGCCGTAGCAACATACTCAGCCTCCGTGGTAGACTGGGCGACACTAGACTGCTTGCGAGAGGACCACGATACAAGAGAAGAACCAATAAACTGACAAGTCCCAGAAGTGGACTTGCGATCAATACGGCAACCAGCAAAATCAGCATCAGAATAACCGCAAAGAGAGAGGGTGGATGAAGCAGAATACCAAATCCGGAATTCCGGAGTGAAGGATAAGTACCTCATTATGCGCTTGACCGCCTGACGGTGAGAAGTGCGCGGCGATGACTGAAATTGCGCACACAGACACACCGCGAACTGGATGTCCGGGCGTGTCGCCGTCAGGTACAGCAGCGACCCGATCATACTCCGGCACTCCTTCTGGACCACAGCTTCTCCATCCACATCCGCATCCAGGGCCGCCGTGGTCGGCATGGGTGTTGGAAGAGGCTTGGCCTCACCCATGTCGAACTTCTTCAGGATGTCCTTGGTGTACTTGCCCTGGTGCACGAACGTCCCTTCTCGGGATTGCTTGATTTGCAACCCGAGGAAAAACGTCAACTCACCCATCATGCTCATCTCAAACTCCCTGCTCATAGTGTCTGCAAACTTGGCAACCAAAGCGTGAGAAGAACCACCGAAAATGATATCATCCACGTAAATCTGGACCAAGAGTGAATCAGTGCCTTGCTTGAGGAGAAAAAGCATTTTATCCACACATCCCATTTTAAAACCCTTAGCAAGCAAAAAGGTTTTCAACCTATCATACCAGGCTCTAGGGGCTTGTTTCAAACCATATAAAGCTTTATGAAGTTTAAAAACATGGTTTGGAAACTTGGGATTTTCGAAACCGGGGGGTTGTCTCACATATACCTCCTCTTCTATGTAGCCGTTTAAGAAGGCACTCTTGACAGCCATTTGAAAAAGTTTGAAACCTTTGGATGCAGCAAAAGCCAAGAGTATCCTAATTGCCTCCAAACGAGCTACAGGAGCAAATGTCTCCTCATAGTCTATCCCCTCCTTCTGACTATACCCCTGGGCAACTAGTCTGGCCTTGTTTCTCACAACATGGCCATCCTCTCCTTGTTTGTTTTTGAAAACCCATTTTGTCCCAATAGGATGACAATCAGGAGGAAGAGGAACCAAAACTCAAACCTGATTTCTTTCAAATTTTTCTAACTCCTCATGCATGGCATTGACCCAATCCGGATCAGATAAAGCGTGTCCAACATCTCGGGGTTCAAAATCAGCAACAAATGCAGAATGAGCAAAGTGAGAGATTTGTTGTAACCTTGACCGAGTGACACGTTCACCGATGCTGCCGATCATCTGCTGAGGGGGGTGTTGGCGCTGAATGTGTCGTGGCGCCTCCCGTGCAGAGGTGATCTCCCCCTCAACAGCAGCTGGTGCCTCCTCGGGTACAAAGGGTACCGCTCGAGGTGGCGGATCCCACGGCCCCTAGGAAGAAGAAGTGTCGGGGCTGTGAGTCGTCGTAGAAGCCGCTCCTTGCGGCACAGCAGGTGGAGGGGGTGCTGGATCATCCATACCTTCAGCACCCTTGTCCTCGTCATCGAAAAGAGGTTCACCAACCTCATGATCACCTGCACGCTCAAAACGAGAAGAAGGACAAACCATGGTCTCGTCGAAGGTGACATCAGATGTCTCCATGACTCGGTTAGTGTCAAGGTTAAGTACACGATATGCACGAGTATGAGTGCCATAACCCAAAAACACACCGTCAGAAGAACGAGACTCAAATTTGTCCAGGTTGCCCTTTTTGAGTATAAAACAATGGCAACCAAAAACTCGAAAATAACTCACCTTGGGCAGTTTTCCAAAATGCAACTCATAAGAAGTCTTTTTCAAGAAAGCTCGGAGAAAAATGTGATTGGAAATGTAGCATGCAGTGCTCATAGCTTCAACCCAATATCGCCTAGGAGTCCTATGCTCATCGAGCATCGTCCTGGCCATCTCTACAAGGGTCCGATTCTTCCTCTCTACAACAACATTTTGTGGCGGTGTGTAGGGGGAAGAAAACTGATGCTCTAAACCCAAAGAGTTACAAAACTTCTCAAAATCCGAATTCTTGAATTCGGAACCATTATCACTCCTAATAGCTCGCATCGAGTTCAAAGGGAACTCATTCTGAAGACGGAAAATCAGATTGCGAGCAAAGGAGAAAGTCTCGATTTTCTCAGCTAAAAAGAAAACCCACGAATATCTCAAAAAGTCATCAACAACAACAAGCACATACCACTTCCCCCCAACCGAGCTCACCCGAGCCGGACAAACAAGGTCCATGTGCAAAATCTCTCCAGGGCGCTTGGTCATGACCTGAGTCACTCGATGGTGGGGAGCGGCAACCATCTTCCCGTGTCTACAAGAGTGGCAAACAAGATCCTTCTCCATGGATAACTTGGGCAATCCTCGGATTAGGCCAAGTGAACTAAGCCTTGCAAGCAAGTCGAAGCTCAAATGTCCAAGTCTCCTATGCCACTTCCAAAGATCAGAGGAGGAAGGTCCAGCCACAAGACAACGAGAAGTGCCAAAAGACTCCGAGAAATTCGCACGAAAGACTTTTCCAAAGGGCAAAATCATACAAACAAGATTGCCCTGAGGATCCAAAATACGACTGAGATTCGGTTTAAAACGAATCTCATAGTCATCATCGAAAAGTTGCGAAACAGAAAGAAGGTTAAAATGCAAGTTAGAAACAAGAGCAACATCGCGCAACACAAAGTGCTCATTAACTCGCACAGACCCACGAGACAAGACCTTACCTTTGCTATTGTCGCCGAAGGTGATAAACTCCTTTCCGGCGACCGGACTAAGACTGGAGAACCACTTGGCGTTTCTGGTCATGTGCCTCGAGCAACCAGAATCCGCCAACCAAACGTTCTCCAATCGTTTTACTTGGGAGGTGTCGTCGTCGTCGTCTCGAGGAGTGTCGCCGCCGACCTCCTTGCCGAGGGCCATGGTACAGAAGCCCTCGTCGTCGGCGAAGAAGCAGAGGCCGTTGAGCTTGTCCTCGATCCTCTTCTTCTTCTCGGACTCATCGTCGCTTGAGGAAGCGGAGTCGTCATCCGAGTCGTCAACGTCGCTAAGCGTGGAGAAGAAAGCACGCTGCTCAGCCTGGGCCTTCTCCAAGTACTTGGTCTTGATGTACTCCTTGTTGAAGCCGCCCTTCCGCTTGTGCTTCGCGGGGACGTACTTCTCCTTGCGCTTGCCGGAGTCGTACTTGTGCCCATGATCGCCCTTCCCAGATGTGTGCTTCTTCTTGGGACAGTTGGCGATGAAGTGATCGGGGTCGCCGCACTCATAGCATCCTGAGCGTCCTCCTCCGCGGCGACGGTTCATGCGGTTGTTGGGGAACCGCGAGAACCGGTTGGCAAGCAAAGCCAACTCGTCATCTCCCAAAGACTCCAACTGCTCCTCTGTGACAGAAAGAAGAGAATGCAAAGCAAAACCTCCAGAGGGGTTAGCAGAAGAGCCAGAAAGCAAAGCCATCGACGGGCCAGAAGGATTTTCATAAGAAGCCCTCGCCATGGCATCGATCTCACTGGACTTGAGCTTACTGAAGAGCTCGTCGCACGTGAGGGTCTCGTAGTTAGGCGATTCGATGATCGCCTGAACCTTGGAATCCCACACCAACCGATCGAGAGTGTGCAAAAGCTTCAAAGCTCTCCCATGATCGTCGAAAGGCAACAACTCCTTGTTAGCCCTCATCCTGTTGACAATCACCTGAAAGCGAGCGAATAAACTTTCTATGCTCTCGCCAGGCATATGTCGAAAGTTCTCATACTCTCGCTTGAACGACTCGTAGAGACGGGTTTTGACTTGAGAGGTTCCCTCATGAAAGCGCATGAGGGTGGCCCAAATCTCCCGAGCCGTAGCGAGGTGAGAAACACGATCAAACTCACTCATGCTCAAACATGAGAAAAGAGCATTACGTGCTCGGCTATTGGCATCGTGCTCATCGATCAGATGCTGAGTCACACGAGTAGCCAAGACAACGTAATCGACAGAGTTGCAAATATCCCAGATGGAAGCACCCAAACTCTGCAGATAGGCCGACATGCGTATCTTCCAATACGCATAGTTCGTCCCATCGAAAAACGGTGGTTTGCCCATGCCGCGATCCATGTCGCCTTCTGTGGATCTGGAACCGGCTAAGGTGGAAGATCCTTAACCCGCTCCGATACCAATTGAAGGACCGAGAATGCAATATCAAGGCGACCAGAGGGGGGTGAATGGGAGCTCAAAAATTTCTCTCGAAACTTTGGCCTATTGTCCCCAAAATCTACCCCCGAAAGCTTCGATCGAAACCGTGATGCCCACGACCCATGGAAGAGGGTGGATGATCCCTAAGATCACAGCGAGGCACCACAAAGCGATAGCAAACCAAACGGCAAAAGTACCGGATCAAGTTCGACCCTCAAAAACCAAGTCCCGAACGTAGATAGACGGCTACGTCGAGAAATCCCCAAATACCGATGCTAACAAGTAGCAAAGATACCTAGAGAGGTTCCTTGATCAACTACAAGGCCAAACGAGAAGTCCGGAAACCAAGCAAACAAGCCGGGAGAGAAAACGCACTAAACCAGAGGCTACAGCAGGATCCCGGACTGTCCGCCAGTACGGTCGCAGACTGTCTGCCCAGTGGCGGACTGTCCGGGCTTAGGTCACGGACTGTCCGTCGGCCAAAAGAGCAAAACCGCACTGCTGCCGAAGTCCCCTGGACAGTTCCCGGACTGTCCGCGAAAACCAACGGCGGACTGTCCGCCGGTCAAACTTCGGCACTGTTCAACGAGACATGCAGCCACTGCACGGCTGAGTCCCAACGCGCGGACTGTCCGCCGGTCAAGACCGCGGACTGTCCGCCAACATGCAGAGAGGACGATTTCGGTCGCCTCCTCTCCAAATCTCTCCAAATTCGATCCAACTCAAAATCCCACGTTCCCACACTTGGAGAAGATAATCACGGGGTAGTTAGGAGACTATCCCCAAAAAATCATCCGCTCAAATCGATTCAATCACCGAGAAATCGAAAGGGGAAGATCAAGAACGAAAAAGCGCCACGAAAACGAAATCAACCCAATCTACTTGTTTGTGAGGAGCTAGATGAATTCCTTCAGTGGAAATGATCTCCTCACTATAAAGAACAAGTTGATTCAAACGGATTTCGCAAAGACGCACTAGAGAGGGAGATCGAGTGACGGGAAAATCGCGGAGAAACGAAGAATGCGAAGAACACGAATCAAAACGCGAGTCAAGTCATCGATCAGCACCCGTGTGGCTACCACACGCTACAACAGTGAGGTTACGGCCTCACTTCCTCAAAATCTCCAGTACACAGAGGTATGGTTCTCTGCGGATCTCAGCTAGCTACAGCTGGGGATTGGGAGAGCAGGAAACCATAGAAGCAAAGAGCAAATGACTGAGATGCTTGGGGAGGTGGGTGTCTCCCCCTACTTATCCTAATTCTAACTATTCCTAATTCCCACTCTACCCCTAACTACTTACAGAGCGAACCAGCTAAATCCTAAGGTTATTCTGGACCAACTCGATGGTAGGTGGATCCGACGGCCACGCCCGCACAACCGGTAGCGTTGCCTCGACGCAACCTCACCGATTGCCGCCACGTGCCGCCACCGCTCTGCCGTCCTTTTCCCGGATGTCGCACCCCCGATTTTGTGGCCCAAACCAGGAAACCAGCCTTCACGACCAACCCCCGGTTTTGAGGCCCAAACCGGGAAACCAGCCCACGTAGCCTGAGTTTTGTGGCCCAAACTCAGCAAACCCGCAGCACCCAGGTTTTGAGGCCCCAACCTGGAAACCGTCCTCAGTCCGAGTTTTGTGGCCAAACTCAGAAACCATCCGCGCCCAGGTTTTGAGGCCCAAACCTGGAAACCGTCCACCTGATGGTTTTTCTCTGGCTCTACCACCAAACCGAAGCTGTAGAAGGGATGCACCACCCGTGCACCCCGTCCACCGACACGTGTCCTCAGGTCCTCGACCCAAGCAACACCGTGCCCGCAAGTCTCCGCTCGTCGCTGTCCTAGGCTGCCAGCCACCACAGCTGATTCTCGGGCCACCGGTCCCTCAGTCCAAGCCTCACGTCCGCCCTTCGCCAGTCTCGGTCCCTCGACACGCCACGTCTATACTTGACCTTCACCTTGCCCTCGATCACTGTCTCCGTGCTCGACACCTGCACAACACAAGCCAAAGAACATGTGCATTATCCCAGTTGACAATCACTCATCACTCAGAGACTCGGCATACACCCATGTATCTGCACTTTTGGGGTCCTTTTAAGTCACCCTTCACTCTGTTTCGGCGTGCACCTTCAAACTCTCTTGTTTCGATCTCAAAATGTGGCCCATCTCTCGCACACGGGCCCATCTATCATCTCCGTGTACATGCGAAAATCTGGTGTTAACACTGATATTTGCATGTATGCACCTCATTGTTGATTTACCAAAGAGTGAATGTGAAAGCAATAATGGATGGATATGTTATATCATAGGAATACAACCTAAGAAGCATCGGTTGGCACGCAAAGAAGCAAAAGTATGGATGCGAAGGACCTTAATCTATCAAGGAGGTGAGGAGATGATGTGCCATGTATAATTAGTGGACGACCAGACAAAAGAAATTAGTTTAACTAAGTTCATTAAAATTTTAAGAAGCTAATGGGTTGGTTGCCATTTTTACATGGTTATTTATATTTTCAAAATGTATGTTGTGAAACATTAAGATAGTAATTATTATATTCAAATATGGTGACTCAATTTCTGTCTTTTTTTTGTTGGTCATATCTCAGAAACACGTAGGAGGACTTCTAACTTAATTGACACATAAGTTTATTAAATAATATATTCAGTTAATTAACTTTGCTTCTAGAGAAATAATACATTCAGTTAGGTAGGTGTATATGCAGCACAAATATTTAGCTACGAGCCTTCTAATTTCCTGAATACACAATTATTTCTATGATTTTGAATTTGTAGAGAAATTAAGATGTAAAATGCTTTTATTTAGAACTGTTTGTTTTTATTTGTTAGGTGAGATTTAATTTCTTTTCAAGGCACAATTATTTTTCTACATAAAGACCTCAAAAGGAAGTTCTGCTTCCGGTTAAAGTTTAACATGATTGTGCTCAAGTTATAATTTAGCAGCAGGGTACTTTCATCGATCTCTTAACTAGCTGATGCCAAGATTTTCTTTTAACCTAAAGAATTTTTATCATATTGGTGCTTTCGCAGCTACGGTAATTTGCATCTTTGTATCGCACTTTGAGTTCCAGCAATAGGTGAGGCCATCCTTTTTATCGTCAAGTGCCAATACTCAGTCTAACAGAAAAAGAAAAAAGTTTCCTATTGTAACTAGGATTATTCAATTTCTACTTTTGTAGGTGATATGTCAAAAACAAAATATGAGATGTGTCTGGATTGACCTGGGGCTGGTATCGGTCAACGTCGTCTGCTAACCGTGTCCACTGGGATGCGGGAGCCAATATGGAAATAAGGTCAGTCTCAATGGGAGGTTTCACCTCTCGATTTCTAAGATACGAAACTTTAGCATGAAATAAGTCTTCTCCTCGGTGCGGTAGATCTTGTGGCCCGCGCCACTGACCGACAGAGCCTAGAGCGCGGAGCTCACGGCCAAACGAAGGCCGATGGAGGCTGCGCCTAGCGGAGGCACCTGCGCTCACGACCATGACCTGCAGAGATGACGCTCACCCGCGGTGGACTCGCCCGTGGCGGAGCGCCTTGCCCGCGGCGGAGACACTCGCCTGCGACGGCCTCGCCAATAGCGGAGCGGCTCGCCCGTGTGGCGACCTCGCCCGTGGCAGAGCGGTTAATCCATTTACCGGTGAAGACACTCCACGGTGGAGCTCGCGCGGGCGGAGCTCGCGGGCAAGGCGGAGCGGCTGGAGGAGCGCGCTAGTCCGCGGTGGAGCTCGCGTGTGAGGCGGAGCGCGCTCGTCTGCGGTGGAGCTCGCGTGCAAGGCGGAGCGGCCGACGGAGCGCGCTTGTCCGTGGTGGAGCTCGCGCGAGCAGAGCTCGCGTGCGAGGCGGAGCAGCCAGCGGAGCGCGTTCGTCCGTGGTGGAGCTCGCGCGGGCGGAGCTCACGTGCGAGGCGGGGGCGGAAGGTGGAGCGCGCTCGTCTGTAGTGGAGCCCGTGTCGGCGGCGAGGCAGAGCTCGCGATGCAGCAGCGACCAACGGAGCTTGTAGCCGTGCCCGTCTGCGAGGCGGAGCTCACACTCCTGCGGCATCCGGCGGAGACCATCCCTGACCGGAGCGCCTCAACACGATGAAATGGCCGAGCGTCTCAACGGGAGTTTCATTTGGTTTCACCGACGTTGGAAACGTCGCCCCATTCGTTTCGTGGCGATGAAACGAAGTCCTCTCTCCTCCTAGTTTCTTGAAAAAAGTACAAATATGCTGATGTGGCACTCTATTAAATGTGCATAAAACTCTCCATGAAACTCTTTTGTGACTGACCTAAGACCTTTTGAAGTGATAATGAAATCATCTTTGCATGTTTAAGTATGCTACCTATAGCTATTTGGCATTGCTACATCATCAGTTCAATAAAGTGAACAATTAAAGTAGTTCATTGGTTTACCAGGAAGATGCATAAATCAGAAATATTTCCCTTGGTGCCTAAATATGAATATTTAAATACATTAATTTGATGAGAATTTATTGCAAATTTGCTTCAACTATTAGTTCTTATGCTAAGAGGTGTACATTTTTGCAGTATGGAAATTTTAATGATCCATTGACCTCAATGTATCAAGCAGTCATATAGGTCTCTCTTGTGGCTACTCATGACATGGTATTTCCTAAGATCATTTCCTAACTCTCCTTTCCAGTATTAGGTGCATGCATCCTAATCTGAACTCAAGACTGCTTTTGTAGATTAAAGAGGACGTTAGAAACTCAGAGCTTCCTATGTTTTCATCGTTTAAAGAAAGATAAGGAGTTGGTTCTGACTACAAAGGATGTGCTCCTTATCATTTTTACTATTATTAGCTCTACGTGGGACTAGACTGGCTCTGCTTGTGAATTGTGACCAAGGTGCTGAAGCAGCTGAATGGT
Organism: Coix lacryma-jobi var. lacryma-jobi; assembly: GCA_009763385.1. Taxonomy (NCBI): domain Eukaryota; kingdom Viridiplantae; phylum Streptophyta; class Magnoliopsida; order Poales; family Poaceae; genus Coix; species Coix lacryma-jobi. The sequence continues at coordinate 91,943,777 of CM019824.1, forward strand.
TTTCCACTTTTTGTGCTGCCCTACTCGACTGGTGCGCTTTGATGGAGGTGCAAACCTTTGTTTTCTACATGCCTTTCCATTTACGTGGAATGTGGTGCTAGATGAGATCTACATTACTTATGGAGAATTTTGAGGGTTTTTTTAATTTCTTAAGAAGTTAGGATCCATTTATTTGCTCCATAGATTGGTTTTGCTTCACATTAGCTTGTAATTGGATTGTATTTTGTTTTTAGCTTAGAGTTCTGAATGCATGCTTGTTTGTAGGGAAATCAAATCTAGAAAGGACATCATAGTGGGGATTCTGGAAGATGTGGCCTTCTTATTTCTTATTGGCTATTGACTTATTGATGATTTGACGTGGAGTTCTAGAAAATCAAGTCCTCGGAGAACATTGCCAAATGCAAAGTAACTTTTTCACATGCCATATATTTCATTCACTAGAACACTACCCGGTGCTTGCTTCATCACTAATGATTATCAATCATTATTGTCATGGTTAATGTGGTTTGAGACAGATGATGCTAAGATTATGTAGATCGTAATATTTGTCCAACTACTTCCTAGAATTTGTGAGCCTATGACGCGCTCTACATAAATAATTTCATAGACTTTGCATTTTATATTAAATGTCACTTTACATTGATATTTAATTTCATAGCATTGTTGGTCCGTCAGTTATTTTCTCATACGGTCTGTATATTTTTAATATATAAAGTTTAGTTATCCCGTAGCAACGTACGGGCACGCTATCTAGTTTTTTAGATAATGGATAAAATATCCGGCCTCTACATCCAAGGATGTACACAGCCAATTATTACAAAGTCATTCAACACACGCAAGATAAAGAACAAGCCAGAGTTTGATACTAAAACACAAGACACTAGAGCAAAAGATAAACATGCTTCCACCTTCTATTTGAAATCTCCAAAGCAATCATTTCTATCTTCTTGCTTATCAACGAGAGGGTATCCTTGGCTTGCTCATCACGCTGCAGCTGAGTCCAGGAGCGGAGCCAATACGCTCCCCTGAAAATGACCTGCGAAATAGAGTTAAATTTTATTTTTGTTAAAAATAACATCATTCCGGCATCGCCAGATGGCCCAGCACATGGCAGCAACCCCAACCCAAATTAAATCTTTGATGTGTTTAGGCTGATTAATAAGTCAATCACCAAACATATGTCTGATAGATCTCGGTTGGGTCAAATTGGTAGCGTAAAAGATAATCCTCCAAATCATTTGGGCACAGGGACAATCTAGGAACAGGTGTTGGTAGTCTCATTCCTATTGCAATAAATACATTGTTGGCTCCCTATCCAGTTTTTCCTAGCAAGGTTGTCCTTGATTAGGACGACCCCCGCTGCAGGAACCACAGAAAAATTTTAATTTTTAGAGGAACTTTTATCTTCCAAATCTTCCTATGAAGGAAAGGTGGTTGAATATCTATAAGATGAAGATACATAGAGCATACTGAAAATAACCCAGATTTAGTTAAGCCTCATTTAAAGAAATCCGAACCTTCTACCAAATTAACATTGGAGATCCGCGCTACCAAATTAAGCCACTCTAAAAGTTTATTATCCACCAAAGTCCTTCTAAAAGAGATATTAAGAGGACTTGTGGCCATTACTTTTGATACAGTTGCATGTGGATCACGTACTATATTATATAAGGACGGATATATAACTTTTAGAGGCTTGTCACCTACCCAGGTGTCATCTCAGAACCTCGTATTGGTCCCATCTTTGGTATCGAAAGAACCTATAGCCAAAATCTCATCTTTGATACGCATGAGGCCTCTTAAAAAATGGGAGTCATTTGGTTTGGCTGTCACTTGCGAAAGAGTCTTAGAATATAAGTATTTTTCTTCAGCATCGACTGCCACATGCCATCTGAGTTTAGTAAATTAACCACCCATTTGGCCAATAGGAATTTATTCTGTAAATGTAAATCCAGGATGCCTAGACCCCCTTGTTCTTTAGGACGACACAAGATGTCTCATCTGACAAGTCTATATTTATGCTTGTCGGAGGAACCTTGCCAGAAAAACCTTGATCTGAAATGGTCAAGTTTTTTGAGTACTCCTTTAGGAATCTCAAAGAAAAACATCATGAACATGGGTAGGCTGCTTAGTACAGAATTAAGCAGGATTAGTCTTCCTCCGTAAGACAAATATTTTGCTTTCCAACAAGAGAGTTTTTGTTGAAAACGCTCTTCGATCTTTCTCCGATCAGAATTTAAGAGTTGTCTGTGGTGCATTGGGATTCCTAAATATCTGAAGGGATACTCCCCTGCATTGCACCCAAAGAGAGTAGTATAATAGGATTCCATCTCTTTGGCTGCTCCGTAGCAAAAAATTTCACTCTTATGAAAATTAATCTTAAGCCTAGATAACTGTTCAAAGGCGCATAACAAAAGCTTTAGATTCTTTGTCTGCTCTGGATCGTGATCGAGAAAAATAATAGTATCATTAGCATACTGCAGAATAGATAGACCATGATCAATAAGGTCTAGGATGATACCTCTTATTTGACCATCGGCTTTTGCTCTATTAATAAGAAGAGCTAGCATATCAGCGACGATGTTAAATAAGATAGGTGACATAGGGTCGCCCTGTCTCAGCCCACGCTTCGTTTGGAAGTAGGGGCCAACATCATCATTGACTTTAATCCTCATACTTCCTCCAGAGACCATACTTTGAATCCACCTACACCATTTGGGCGAGAAACCTTTCATTTGTAAGGTTTGCTGTAGAAAGGACCATTTAACCTTATCATACGCCTTTTCAAAGTCAATCTTGAGAATGACGCCATTTCTTTTCTTTGTATGCAGTTCATGGATAGTTTCGTGTAGGATAAGTACTCCTTCCATAATATTCTTGCCCGGCATAAAAGCGGTCTGCGTAGGACTGACCACCGTTTTAGCAACCTTAATCAGTCTATTTGTGCCAACCTTTGTGAAGATTTTAAAGCTAACATTCAGCACACAAATAGACCTATATTGCTGAATTTTGTTGGCATCTTGAGTTTTAGGGATTAGAGTAATGATCCCAAAATTCAGACTAAAAAGGTCCAAAGCCTCTCTATGCAGATCGGTAAAAAGAGGTAAAAGATCATCCTTAATTACCCCCAAAATACCTGATAGAATTGCGCCAGAAAACCATCAGGCCCTGGAGCTTTATTATGCTCCATCCGGAAGACTGCCCCCTTCACTTCAGATTATGTGAAGGGACTAATAAGGACATCATTTTCCTCCTGAGAAACTTGTGGAATATCTAAGATTTGATCTTGCATCAAAGTGATCCCAGAGTTTTCCGGTGGCCCAAAAAGATTTTTATAATAATTAGTAATGTGGCTCTTGAGATGATCCTCAGCAACAACAACTCCTTGATCATCTTGAAGTTTATAGATATGTTGCCTGCGGTGTTTGCCATTTGCCACTAGGTGGAAGAATCTTGTGTTAGCATCACCCTCCAAAAGGGTTTTGACTTTGGCTCTCTCGTACCACTTGTGCTCTTCCTCTCGCAAGAGGCACACTAGGCGCTCTTTTAGATAATGCTTAAGATTAATTTCCTGGTCAGACAAGGAATTACTCTCAGCTTTCTTATCCAGATCCTCTAAAAGAGTTAACAGAGTCTTCTTCTCTTTTCTATAAGACCCTGCCGTGTGCCTTGCCCAGCCCCTCAGATGTTGTCTAAGTCTTCGAATTTTAGACTGCCAACGCTCTAGAGGGGTTGACCCTGAGGTTTGAGATTGCCAGATATTTGCAACCATGTCATGAAAACCATCCCGAATAAGCCATCCCCTTTCAAATTTGAAGGTTCTGTTCTCGGGCTAGTGAGTCAAAGCACCAGTATTAAGAATAAGGGGAGTATGGTCTGAAATGTTTCTGTCTCTGGGCTCGACCGATGCCAACGGGAACTGGTCTTCCCACTCCGTGCTGACAAGAACTCTATCTAATTTTTCATAAGTTGGGTCATCACCCCGGCCCCGCCAGTATATAGGCGGCCTGACATCACAATCTCCCTTAGATCCAGAGATTTGATGACCGCATTAAAAAGATTTGGCCACTTGGGATCAAAATCCCCGGAGCTCTTATCGTCCGGGGACCTCATTATATTGAAATCACCTCCAAGAATATAGGGGAGGGATTCTTTGGAGCAAGTGTTGGCAAATTCAGAAAGGAAGGCACACTTCTCAATATGTTGTGTTGGCCCATAAACTGAATAAAGAACAAATTTGAAGCCATTTGTCTTATATCTTAGGGTAAACTTTACATAAAAATCTCCCTCGGCAATGGCTCCAATATCAAAAACATTCAGATCAACACCGAGAAGGATGCCACCTGATCTACAACGGGGCGCCATGGTATGCCAAAGGAAGTCATGTCCACCACAAAGATTTTTGAGGACATGATCCGGAAAAGAATCTCTTAGAGTTTCGGAGAGAGCAATAAAATTAATTTGCTCCTCCTTAACTAACTCCGCCAAAAACCTATGTTTAGCCAAGTCTGCAAGACCTCTGCTATTCCAGAAAACACCTTTCATTTTAGAATAATCTTTGAAGGGGTTTTTGGTTTGTTGGGGAGTTTGCCTTTTTTGTATTTTTGGCATTATGATACTTCCCCCGGCGACGGAGTGGAGAGAGATCTATGATTTGATCGTTCTCCACATCCAGCAAATTCTCATTTAGATTTCCACATGCGTGGCTGAGAACTGCTTCAAGACGATTTTCCCGCTCATCATCACTCTCGGCAAAAAAAGTATTAGATTTTGGAAGTCGTTGTTTCTTGGTATTAGCATGAACAATTAGTCTATCAATCTCTAAATTTTTAATATGAGCTATGTCTGAAGGACCTAGGTTGATGCCTACCCTACCAAGGTTTGATGAGATACTAGAATCAGGAAAATAGGCAAACGACATACCTGTAGATTCGAGGTTCTTTTTCGCCGCCATACACTCTGCCTTGTGGAGGATAGGTTCATCTGCCGAAGCTGCATTCCTGGTGCTTCGGCGCGGCTTCTGGGAAAAATTACTTCTGAGCCCGGGACAGCAGGCGCAGTCCCAGCACGCACGACCCCAACCGCGGGGGCGGCGGCCAGCCCACCAGCATGCACCACACCGGAGGACGGGGCCGCCACTGCGGCTCCTATCTGTTCACCCACTGTGGAAGGGGCAGCGAGCTGTCCCCCCGCCTGGACCGCCCCGCCCCGGTGGACACAGCAGGGGCATGGTCGACATCATCCCAGCCAACGGAGCCACGTTCGCTCGCGGAACGGTAGGAGAAGCGCCCACCGCTGCTAAGATAGATGGCTCAGAAAACGAGGGGGCGGCCCCCTCAGTCAGCTCCAAGGTCGAAGGAGGCTGCCCCGAGACGCGCAGTTCCACCGCTGGAGGCGTGGTGGTAGCTGAAGACGAAGAAGACCTGATTGTTCCCTCCGGAACGGCGTCGACGAGGTGAAGATCCTCGGTGGTCGGGGAGCCTAAAAGCGAGGCAGCACCACCCGCCGAGGGCGAGGAAGTGCCTCCCGCTAGGGGAGAGGCTGCCGTACCTCCAGCTCCGGCACCGTCCAGCGCGGGAGGGGAGGCAGACGGCAGTGAAGATCCCCCAGTCCCGGTCAGGCCGTCGTCGGGCGCCACGAACCCTGCTGAAAGCTCGGAGGAAGGAGATACAAAAACAGATGATGGGTGAATTTTATTATGAGAGCCCACCAAGGAATTAAACGTTCCCAGCTCCTCCTCCGTCAGTGGAGAGAAAATCTTCCGAGCAACTCCATCATCATGCTCAATCATGACCTTGAAGCTAATCTCATTAATCAATTGCTCACAGGCCAGGTCCAGACTCTTTTCAATCAAAGCAGGTTGCTGTTGCGGAGGAATATTCTGAGGAGGAGCCTGGACGTTCCCGGAAGCATTATTAAGATCTTGAGGAGGTGGATCCTGAGCCTCCGCATCTTCCATCTCACGGTCAGACCCGTCCGGATTGTTATCATTGTTCCCATCACCCAGCAAGTCGTCCTCATCTGGGTTCAAGCCATCAGCCTGAATCACTTCACCCGACTTAAAAAAGAGACGGTAAATGTTGCTAACCACACAAACATCAGCCTGCTTTGGGATTTTCTTAGCATCAAAAATAGGCACCAAGATACGGACCTTACCAGTCGCTCGAAGGTGTGCCATATCAACCTTCTGGGTGGCCCCAATAATAGACCCAACTGCCCACAGAGGAAGAAATGACCGAAGAACGCGGGGCACCTTGGACACAGTCACCCACACCTGGTCCTAAGAACATATATGATGAATGATGGACTTTGATGAGGAAGGTTTGAGGCTTTTACCCGGTTTAGTCCATATCTTGCTATGCGCTTATTGTTTACGACTAACCGGTGGCGTTGAGTTGTGTGTGTGTTTCTGTGTTGGTGTGCGTGTGCGACATGTGTCTCTTGGCTGTGTTGATGTGCAGGTGTGGAGCTCGGATACAGTGGTCAATGGCGAGGTGAAGGTCAAGTAGAGACGTGCCGTGCCGACGGACCGGGAGCGGTGAAGGATGGGCGTGCCGTGCGGCGGACGTGCCATGCCGATGTACCCAGAGCGGTGAAGGGCGGACGTGAGGCTTGGACTGACGGACCAGAGGGCCAGAGGACCAGCTGTGGTAGCTGGCACGTGGCATCGGCGAGCGAGAGCACATGGGGATATGCGGTGCATCGGCCGAGTCGGGAGGAAGACGTGGCGTCGTGCCACTTTGCGGAGGTCGGACACGGGCTTGCGTGCGGCGCAAGTGTCGTCGGCCAAGTCAAGGAGGATGGCGAAGGCGTTGTGCCCGGCGTGGAGGCTGGACATGTATCGGCATCGGTGCCGGTGGTCGGGTGTGCGAACCACATCCCGTCTACGGTGCGGGTTCAGTAGCTGAGCCTCAAAAAGCTACCATCGACGGTTTCCGAGTTTGGGCCTCAAAGCGTCGGGATGGACGGTTTTCAGGTTTGGGCCTCAAAACCTGGGCTCGCGGGTTTTCGAGTTTGGGCCTCAAAACTCGGGGTGGACGGTTTCCCGGTTTGGGCCTCAAACCGGGGGAAGGTCCGAAAGGACGGTCGACGCGTGGCGGCATGGAGAGGCTGGCGCGGCAGCGAAGCTATCCACGAGGAAGGCGCGGTGGTCGACATGACGGCATGTGGCGGCATCAGGAGGTCGCGTCGAGGCGAAGCTACCGGATGTGCGGGCGTGGCCGTCGGATCGAAACTGTCAAGTCTGGACGGTTTTACCCCTGGGGGGTATTTGGGTTGAGTGCTTAATGTAAGGGCGTTTTGGTCTTCGGACGTGCGCCTATATATATGAAGGGGGCTGCTAGGGCAGCCGCCATCCTTGGGAGTTCTAGGTGGTGTCTCTCTCACTTTGTTCCTGTGAGAGAAGGCTAGGGTTAGGGAGAGTTGGCTCTTGTTCTTGAGCTTTTTGCCATCCAAGCTTTGTGTTGCTAGGATTGGCTTGTAGCTTGACACCGAGTGCTTAATCAATCATCCATCTTCCTGAATCCAAGGATCAAATTTGTGCTTTAATTTGTCTTGCGATTTTGTTCTTCGCGTTTGCACGTTTTCCCCCCTCTTCGTTCTTCACGAGAATTCTTGTTTCGAGGGAAGATTCGCAAATCCGTTTGAACCATCTTGTGTAGCTTCGTGAGAGTCTTCTTTCTACCGAAGGAATTTCTCTAATACCTCATGAACTCACAGATCGGGCGGATTTAGTTTTGGGATCGAGTTCTTGCCCGTTCCTCACCGTTTTTCTTCGATTCACCGATTTGGAGTTAGGTTTGAGCCATGATCTCTTAGGAGTAGCTCACTAACATCCTTGTGACCCCTCACACGAAATTTGAGCCTTACTGCTTTTGATTTGAGGGAGATCGGGTCGATTCGGTGGACGAACAGGGGACTGGTCGGGGTGACCGAACGCTGCCTCATAGCGACCGGACGCACCGAGCCAGAGTCCGGTCGTTGAACACCTGCGCTGTCCAGTTAGCGCGAGGTGACCGGACGCACGCCTCGTATCGACCGGACGCTATCCCTTGCGTCCGATCGTTGAAAGGCCGAGCGAAACAGGCTCTGCGAACTGACCGGACGCTCTATGACTATGTGACCGGACGCATCGAGCACACTGTTCATTGTGCATGTTTTCTTGTGACTGGACGCTTGAGGTGTGACCGGACGCACCTCCACGCAGAGTCCGGTCCAACACAGAGAGCTCCCGAAACGAGTTTCTGTTGACCGGACGCGTCCGATCGATCCTGACTGGACGCTCCTCAGAGTCCGGTCAGTGCAGTGATCGCACGTTTTCGTCCGTATCTTTTACGTTCGAGCTCTGATTTGAGATCCGCTTTTTGCGTTGGATTCCCGACTCTGTGCTCTACAGAAACAGGGCTTCCCGCTTTGCGAAAAAGCCTGAATCCCCCTCGCGTTGCTCGGGGGAGGTTGAGGTTACCCCAACTCCATCCTATCACTAGTTGACTTGCGTGGATTTGGGTGAGGGAGCTTTTGTGGTGTCCCGCTGTGTTCCTAGGGAACATCCACCCATTCTCTTGGGTCGTGGACATCACGTGTGTCGGCTTTGCTCTTGGGGTTGATTTTTTTGGGACAGAGGCCAGAATTTCTGAGAAGAAATTTTAGGCTCCCATTCACCCCCCCCTCTGGTCGCCTTGCTTTAGCATTTTCGGTCCTTCAGCTCCAGGGTTTTAATAGGCTGAACATCATCAACAAATTCATCAAAAATGATTGTGCCTTCTTTGTTCTTCGTAGTGATAGTACGGATGGCGATCATTCGTTCCAGCTCCTCTTTACTCGGAAACGGGACAACAAAGGACCGAGGTCCTTTCTCTTGCGCTTCCCATTCCCAACGAACTGGAATAATCCTGGCCAACTCCGACAGCAGCAGTTGAGCAGGAACGTCACCCGATGCCACACTGATCAAAGCTACGACAGACGACTGAGCAAGATTAACAATATGATGGCTCCTTGCCGTTTGAATCTAGAAGAAGCCCATGCCATCCTCAGCAGCTCCACAGAATGCTACCGATGGTTTGGGCCCCCGAAGCTGCGGACACTGGTTTGTATAGTGCTCCTCGGAACAGATGGTGCATTCCAACTTCGCCAGCTGATCCCTGCGTTTTTCTTTTTGCTTTCCCTAGTCATCGTCCACAGCGAACCCGGAGGGATCATCCAGGCCTGCCCTGTCTCGATCTGCATGCACAGCAGGGGGTTAGCCTGACCAGCCAGCCGGAGCAGCGGCGCTGGGCTGGCCGCGTAGACTCCTAGCCACAGGCTCGACGACACGGCTTGGTCCTGCGCCAGATGCCGCGGGCCCAAAGCTTTCGCGGCCACGACCAGCAGGCGGGGGCCCCGCGCCCAGCAGCTTGGGCAGGCCTTGAGCCAGGAGTTGTCGGAGCAAAGGCACCACGGCCACGGGCAGCTGGCGGAGGGCCTCCGCGGCCAGCAGCAGCGCCGCCTGCATGGGGCGCCCCTCCACGGCGCCCCCGGCCTTGATCCTCGGCGCGGAAGCGGTCCGAAGCATCTGAGGAGGGACCCCGATCCCTGCCGCGGTGGTGATGATCCACTATCCGGCGGCCACGGGCAGCGCGACCCCTGAACTGGCCCCCACCTCGCCCGCCATCAGAGCATCACGGAAGGAACGACGGGGAGGACCAGCGAGAGAGGGAGCCTGAGACGAAGAAACGCCGGCGAGAGGGGAACCTGGATCAGACCTGACGGCGAGGAATAGGTTAGGATTGAACAGCGCGTGACTAGGTCGAGCAAACCCAGGAGGAACCGGGCTGCACACTGGTCCCGTCCACCTGACAGGAGATGATTGGGCCACATTGGATCGGCCGGGGCCCAACTGGAACCAGAAGAGGTGCCGCGACAGTCGTTGGAAGATTCAAAATCGTGGCCCCGGTGCCGTGATCCCGAGCGCCGAAGAGCCGGGCGCCGCCATGGTTCCGATGGATGGACTGGATAGCCGGCGTGATAAGATCGCCGAACGTCCTCGCCGGCGAGATGCGACGTGGAGGGAGCAGACCTTTCCAAACAAGCTTCCATGGCGCCGGGATCATGCACGAGGGAGCTGGGATGATTTCTGGCAGGCTTCGGCGAACGGACAGCGGGCTCCGGCGCACGGCCCGACTTCGACGTCTCGATCGAGGGTCCGGACTCAACCTTCCAGGATGCCATCGGGGATAGGGCCGCTGCATCACCAAGGTCCTCGCACTCCGAATCGGATTCGGAATCCCAGAATTTGCCAGTCAGATCATGAAGACGAGAAGACGATCCCGGATGCTCCGGCTGCGGGAGCGAGAAGAAAAAGTTGCTGCCTTCATGCTCCACATCGAGAAATTTCAATATTTAACCCCAAATTTGCAAGCCTCTCAATATTTGGCATCCAATTCGTAAGTCTTTCATTATTTAACCCTATGCATACCAATTGCTTCAATATGAGGGATTTTTGGAAGTTTTCTTATTTTCTATTTTCTAATATGTATTAGCACTGTACATCAATAGAAAGAGACTAAAATACCCTTACCTCTATCCATCCAGATCGAGAACGCACGGGACTCATTCTCGCGAGTCACGGCGCAGACTCATCCTCGCGAACCTGCGCGCTCCCCACGCCGCCGCCCCGACGCCGCTCGTCGCCGGTGCCGCCCGTTGCCGGAGAACGCCCGCGGCCTCCGTCCCTCGCCAGGCTCCATCCTCGACAAGCTCCCTCCGACCAGCAGCTCCCCTTTGCGCCGCCCCCATTCGCTTACCCTATGGCCTAGGGTTTGGGGCGGCGGAGCTCCCTGCCGGCGGCCCTGCTGGCCCGATGCCAGTAGGTTGTCCTCCCCTCCGTCTCCATGGCTCCTGCAGAGTAAGCTCCCGATCCAAAACTCCTTTTCGCACTTTACAGTACATGTTGATTTTGAGGTGGGGCACAAAATTGATTTTGTGTCTCCATGATTTTTTTTGTTGGTACACACCACGGTAGAGTTGCTCGGGATGGCACGTTTAGGTTGTGTGTGCAGTTTTCTGAGTTCAGCGCTAAGTTGGATGATGGTTGCTCTATTGATGTGCCACGAAAATATGATGAATGGATTGTGGATTACTGTTCTTATGCTTTGGAGATGCTAGAAAATGACTTGAAAGCAAGGGTCAGTTGGGGAAGCAGCCAGCAACCAGTAATAGTTGAGTTTGACATGAGTGGTGGTGGAGAAAGAAAGTTGTTGAATGATAAAGAATTGTCCATTGCATTTTCTGAAAGGATGGGTGACAAGAAATTGTTCTTGTTTGTTGATATTGAGGACAAACCCACCAAGTGTTTTGTAGTTCTCTAACAGAGGCAGCAAGCAATGTCGGGTATGACAATGTCATGGGACCAATAGATTCAAGCCAAGAGGCATTTGTTTCTCATCCATTGACTGGGACAGTCTGGAGATTACTCCACTTGGACAGATCAATTGGTGCTTGCATCCTGGGGATGAATATGTATGTATGAGTTTGTTGGCCTGATGCAGATGCATGTATGAGTTTGTTGGCCTCAGGGCAGAGATGAGGATGAGCAGCTAAGAGGGCACCTACACTAAATCTGGATGATGTGGACCTACAGAAAGAGCTGTTAGTTGATGATCATATACCTGGTGAGAATTCTGTGATATATGACAGAGAAGACCCTCCAATGAAAGTTGGAACCATTATCTAGTGTCGGTGTTTCGACCCCGGGGGTATGACACCACTAGTAATATGATCGCGTGCCTCTTCCTGATGGTGATGCAAGATGACACAAGGGTTTATCCTGTTCGGGCAAAGAAGGCCCTACGTCCAGCGGAGGGAGGAGGTTCTTGTATTACTTGCACCTAATTGCTTTTACAGGGGCAATACAAGCCAATGAGCGTGGACGGGAGTCTGACTCGTGTGTGGGTCTCTGACCTGTGTGCATGAAAAGGGCCCGGTGTCCTCTTTTTGAATAACAAGAGGAGGCCGGGTTACACAGAGTGACCTGTACAACGCCCATCTGGCGAGGGTTGGAATTCTGTCTTGTCGCAGTCACTGGAACCGGCGTGGGGGTGCTGTTGAGACGTCCTTGAAGCGTGGTGTAACACCTCTGGTGTTTAAGCATGTAATTAACTTGACATATCATCATTAGCATCATTAATCATCTTGATCATGATTTCATGTATGCATTTGCTTAATGTATCATTTTATGTGATGTATCCTATTGCAAAAACCCTTTTAGCCCACTTCTTCCTATAGGGGCAAAATGGTAATTTCACCTCTGTGCCTAGTTCTATGTAATTTTGTTCAAAGTTAGTGCCCTGATGTTTGTTGCTTTGATCAAAGTTCAAAAATCAGATTTGAATTGAGTTTCCTTTTGCAAAACCCTAAAATCCCAAATCCTGGATTTATTCCCTTTTTGATAACTTTTTCAAAATTCAAAATTTTGAGTTGGTTCAAAAAGCAAAGTTGTGAATCTGACCTAGAGGAACAACTTTGGTATTTACAGATTTCCATGTTTCTATATAAAGTTTGCAGTAATTTCAAATTCATTCAAATTCCAGTTTTTGTCCCCTTTTCGTTTTAAAAAGTTATTCAAAAACTATTGAGTTTCAGAAAAAGTGTATATTAGCAAAGTTATAGGTTTTGCAAATGGAACAACTTTCATATTGGAAGATTTTCAAGTTTCAGTTTGAAATCCAAAGTAATTTTGATTTGAATCAAATTTGAAAAGTGTCCCCTTTTCTGTTTTTGAATGTAGTTCAAAAACTATTGGAATTTGAAAATGTTCATATTGACAAAGTTGTAGATCTCACTTTTCTGAACAACTTTGGTGTTTTGAGTTTTTGTCGCACAGTTCAAATTTTGGGAGATTTTTGCAAATTCAGAAACCAGCCAAAAGTCAAACCCTAGACCCTAGCACTGTTCTTCTTCTCGTAGAGCCAGAGCCAGGGGGGGGCCCGGCCATGGCGCCGGCGCTGCGGCTGCTGCAGCGCAGGCGGCTGCTCCCCACGCGCCACCAACCTGCCACCTTGTTCCCCTGTTCCCTCCGCGCTCCGCACGCGAGCGCTGACCATCGCTCTCGGCCCCTACAGTGCCCAGCCGCCGCCGCCGCGTGGCCATCGCCGGCCGAGCATTGCGCCCGAGCCCCGCTGCACGCCAGCTCGACCGCCAGAGCGCAATCGAGTGCGCACGCTCCCGCAAACCTTACCCGCGCAACCCCGAAGTCTCTACCGTCCCATAGCCGCGGCTATATAAGCCGCCGGAGCTTCGACTCCGCATCCACCTCCGCCACCGTGGCCAGCACTCTCCAGACACTCCTCCGCTCCACCCCTAGCTCAGAAGCTCCGCCTTGAGCTCGTGAAGCTTTCCCACCTTTCAATTTCACCTTCCCGCCGCCGTTTGCCCGGCGTAAGCTCGCCGTCCCCATCCCCCGCCGAAACCCGCGAGCTCGGGTTCGTGGAATTCGCCGTCTCCGGCCACAGATCCTCTCTCCCGACCCCCGTGTTGTGTTCCTTGACCCCGTGCGACTCTAACCCGGCCCTTGCGGTCGCTTTGTTGCTCAGGACCGCCGGACCGCCGGAGCGCCGCCGCGGTCATCTTCTCCCTCTCCCCGAGCGTGTCGAGCCCACCCTTCGTGTCGAGCCTCACCCTCGAGTCGAGCCTCACCCTCGAGAACGAGTCGAGCCTCACCCTCGAGCCCTGCCTCCGACACGTGGTAAGCATCCGAGCCTTCGGCCTCTGCTTCAACTCCGTTTCGCCCGAGCCCTCCCAGTCAGGTCTCGACAGAGCTTTTCTCCGCTTCGCCCGAGCCCAAGCCTCGGCGAGCGCATGACCCTCCGCTTCGACCGAGCCCAAGCCTCGGCGACGCATGCCTCCGTCTCGCCCGTCCGGCCTCGGACCGAGGCTCACTTCTCCCCTCCTCCGTTTCGCCCGAGCCCCGCATTCGCCGAGCCCGGCCTAGAGGGAGCACAGTGCTCTTTTCTCTTTTTCTGAGAGTTGTGAATAGTGTTCTGTTTTCTCTTTTTTGTATGATTTTCTGTGTGCATCCAAAAATTCTGAAATTTTTGTGGTAGACTCTTTATGCTCTGAAGTATTTTATAAAAATATGAAACTTGAGTTTTGTGCAAAATTTGAAAATATAAAATTCCCCTTTTAATTGAAAAATGAAGGTTTTGGTATTTTTGGAGAGTGATTTATAACTCCAAAAATCATGAGACAAATTTTTGTGAGCTTCTTATGCCATGTTTAGTCTCTGGTAAAATTTTGAAGTCTTTTGGAACAAGTTGATTTTTGAGCTTTTATTTTAATTGTTAAATAGTGCCTTTTGCTAATTAATGTCTGATTTTATTTGAGCACCTTAATGACCTCCAAAAATTATGAAATTTGTTTTGCCATCTATCTACACCATAATGAACTTATGTGATTAATTTGGTAATTTTTGGAGCAACTTCATAAAATGACCTTTTAAATAAATTAAGAAAATAGAAAAGATGGATTAGGGTTGGTAATAAGTGTTTGATGATGTGATCTTTGGATTGATTGATGTTCATAGACCCCTACCCTTTGGTCTATGATGTTTGTGATGCTATGATTTGGTTGATGCTTAGGATAATTATAATAAGGTCTAGTTTAATCAATATTGCTTAAGGAAGAAATGGTTACCTTTTATGCTCAACCTAGATTTCAATCATGCCTTGTTTAAGAGTAATCTAGAATCAGTGGAATTGTCTTGCACCTAAGTCCATATCATCATTCTCATGAGCATTCATCATTGCATCCGTATAGTTGACGAAGAAGGACCTGAAGTCGAGGTAGCCACCGAAGGATCTGTCCCCGAGGCGACCCCGAGCTCCGGCACCTACACCACCAACCCCGAGTCTGCTCTTTTTGCCATCCAAGGCAAGCCCCGGTGCATTTAACCCCTTTCCTTGAATTTATAAAATGTTTCCTTAAATGCTTTTGAGTTAAATTATTGCATTAGGTTTATAGGAGTTGTGTGCTATCCTAATTGATGCACTATCCACCTTGACCACTGATACACCCGATACCTTGCTTTCAAAAAGTATTTGAAAAATGCTTAGCAATGCTTTTAATAGATTTGCAATAAAAAGGCCAATTTCAAAAGTGTGATCACTTAAGAATCTTTATGGAATTTTGGTTTTACTCCCACTATTGGCTAAGTATCTGATCCGTACTTAGTCAATGGGAAGGAGAGGTTGTCCTTGCGTACGGTGCCGTCATGTTGTAGTCCGGGACTCAACAGTTGACACCGACCGGGACAGGGTTGAAAAACGACAGGACCTGTACTCTTGGGTTAGAGTCCCGAGGTGCTTGTCGCTGGCGGAAAAATGTAGGGACCATCCGTATGGGGGCCTGCTGGTCAGGACTTGTAACTATTCACATACTACGGAAAGCTCTGGCTCCGAGAAATCCATTATTGGACCGACAACCGCGCACTGGGAGTGGAGAGATGGCGGAAGTAGCATGTACCCACGTGGGTTAGAGTCCCGGATTGGAGTGGTGTACTGTACTTCCGGGTGGCGTAGGACCGGGCCCAATCTTGGAGGAATCGTGGTAGACGAGTTGGCATATGCAAGCTTGGGTGCTACATATGCAGTGTGGATAGGGATCCTCAGCTGAGTATTATTTATCCGGATTAACGTTGCTCCTCGGTTATGGAGACTTGTTCCACTGACTGTCAACGGAGAGTGGTTCTCAACTAGGAATGTTTTGAAATGTAAAATGAATCATGAATGATGAAGAATTGAGGAATCTGAATCTTTCAAAATAAATAAGGTTTACAAAAAGCTTTTCTGCAAAATACTTGATCTTGCTTAAGCCTTACCCTAAGCCTTTCATTCCTGAGTCTTCTCCCTTTTTCTTTAGTCGGGTAAGTCTTGTTGAGTACCTTTGTACTCAGGGTTTTATTACCCATGTTGCAGGTATGGCAGATTCCTCAGTATGCCTTGGACCCTGCTGTGTGACTGTTGTTCAGGAGAGGCCGATGAGGCCGATGAGTGATTATTCACCCTCGGGCTGGGTGATGTATCTTTAGTTGTTGTCATATGCTACTCTGCCAACTCTATCTATTTGAACTATGGTCTGTAATAACTTCACTTTAATTTTATGTTGAACCCTGGTTTGTAAAACTATTGTTATCTAAGTCTTCCGCTATTTACTCCGATGTTATTTGTCAAAATGTTCAAGAGATTGTAACTGAATTGTGAGATGATCCTGCGGACATCGGGCACTGATGTAGCCCAGTAGCGGAACCGGTCCTAATCTCTTGGCTGTACGGATCGACTGTCAGTGGTTGACGGTGATCAGTGGGCCATGGGATTAGAGCCGTTACGTTACAGAGTGGTATCGGAGCATCTCACTATGACGTTGCAATCTTTTTGCGAAAACTTCAAAATGTTTTTAACAAAAACTAAACTTGACTATTTTGAGTCCAAATTGCTTCTCTCATCTCATCTTGTCTTTGGCAACTAGTAGCAAGACAACTTGTATAAGCCCTATGTACCTTACCTTAGTAGTTGCATTGCCTTGTTCCGTAGGAACGATTCATGCATCATGTCACATTCACTTAAGTTTATAAAAGAGTTCGTTGGGTTAGTATGCCTATACCTTTTTCTTGCTAGCCTTTCTCATCTATAACCTCTTGTCCAGATATGGCCATCATCAAGCGGACTGCCCGCAAGTCGACTGGACCGAACGGTGTGCCGCGTCACCAGCTGGCGCCACGCACCGGAGAAGAGACTGGAGAATCCTCCAATGGTCGTCGCTTTCCCCGCCGCACCCGCAAGCAGCTGAAGGAGGAAATCAAAAATCTGAAGGCTGAAATGGAGAACATGGAGCATGACTTCTACCTTTCTCGCATGGAGTTTTGAGGCACGAGCTTCCTGGAGCAGGCCAACCGGAACACGATTCGCGCTATCGAGCAGCGCAATGATGCTTGGACCCGCGAGGATGTCACCAGAGCCCAGCTCCATGGACTGCAGCAATACACCGCCCAGATCGAGCAGTACAATGATATGCTTCACGAGGAAGTGCATCAGCTGCATGATCAACTCCATCCCTTGGTACCCCCGGTTATGGAAGACCCCGAAGACGGAGTCGTGGAGGAACCTGAAGTGGAAACGAGCCCGATCAGAACGTGGAAGTGGAACCTGCTGAAGATGTCCACGTTGAAGATGAAGATGAGGAGGAAGAGCCTGAGCTTATCATCGAGGATGATGATGATGACGAAGAGTTGATCTTCATCGATGATGACTAGACTCCTTGTGTCTGTACCATCTGCTTACCTAAAACCTTAGTCTAGGTTTGGGAGCGTTAGTCTGTCTGTTGCCAAGTCTGGCATGTATCTTTCTTTTCGTACCTTTCCCTCTGTTGTCATCTTTATCAAGTCAGCTATCTTTGTATCAGTGAAGTTGTCAATCAAGTTGTTTCAGAACCTTTGTCCATATATGCTGAGTTCCGAGTTGCTTATACAGATGCCTGTGAACACCCGTACCGGAGCCGGAGGTTCTGATGATGCCAACATCCCAAACCCTCCACCTGTACCAGCTACCCTAGCAGATGCCATTGCAGCCTTGGCCGCCGCTGCCAATCTGATGGCTCAGAATCAAGGGCAGCAGAACAACGGCAACCGTGGTCGCCGCAACAACCAAGAGACAACCTATGTGGAATTCACTGAAACACGCCCACCGGTCTTCACAAAGGCCGATGAACCTCTCGAGGCTGACGACTGGTTACGCACCATGGAACAGAAGTTCAGTCTACTGCACTGCACGGAGATCCAGAAGCCTCGGTTCGCTTCTCAGCAGCTCCGTGGTCCTGCAAGTGCCTGGTACGCCAACCTGTTGGCGGCCCAGCCGGAAGGTCACCAGCTGACCTGGGAAGAGTTCCGCACCGCTTTCAGAGCACATCACATCCCTTCGGGATTGATGAAAATGAAGTTGGATCAGTTCTTGGCCCTGCAACAGAAAGATTCCACCGTCATGCAGTACGTGGGACAATTCAACCACCTCAGCCAGTATGCCTCCGACTATGTCAACACAGAGGAAAAGAAGAGAGATTGTTTTCTCAGGGGTCTGCACCCTAAGATTCGCAGAGGTCTGTCCAACAACCTAAACGGATCCTACCATGATGTCGTTGACCGTGCTGTTGCTTTCGAGGAAAGCAACCGCCAGTATCAGGAAGAGAAGAAGAAGAAGAAGGCTGGGTCTAGCAGTTTCTCCAGCAACCATAAGCGCCCAAGAATCATCTACCACCCCACCCAGCACCACCAAAACCGTGCCCCATACCCCCATCAGCAAGTGGTCGTTCGTACCGCGGCCACCACCCACAATGCCAACCAGCAAAGTGCCACTCAGCCGAACGCCCCCGGTGTTCGTGTCACCACCCCACAAACAGCTTACAACCATCCATGCTACAACTGTGGCCAAGTTGGTCACTGGCTCTCGCGAGTGCCCAAAACCCAAGAAGAGCCCAGCATGCACAGAAAGGCCCTGGAGGATCACAGCAGCAGCACCGTGCACCGCAGCAGCACGTCCAGAAGGGCAAGCTTGTCAGGAAGCACGGGCAAGTCTACTTCACCACCGTCAGTAACATCCCAGAAGGAGAGCCCGTCATGCTCGGTAGGTTTCCTGTTGCCAATCATCCTGCAGTCGTCTTGTTTGATTCTGGTGCATCGCATTCCTTCATCAGTCGCACTTTTGTCATCAAGCATGAGTTGCCCATGGGGGAGTTAAAGAAAGTTTCTGCATACTTTCGCCTGGAGGGCGGATAAATACTAAGGAAGTGGTCCGCAGTATACCAGTAATGTTGGGGAAACATGTCTTTCCTACCACCATGATAGTACTGCGCGATCAAGAGATAGATGTCATCTTAGGCATGAATTGGATGTGTCAGTATAAAGCCATGATAGACATCTTGAATAGAGTTGTGAGAGTGGATATTCCTAACAGTACCTCCAAACTCCTTCTCCAACTTCCTATGCCTTCAAAACCAGCTACCACACAGCTAAATGCTACCTATGATCAAGGGATCCGGATATCCCGTGGTCTGTGAGTTCCCTGATGTCTTTCCAGAAGATTTACCTGGTCTACCTCCCGACCGTGATGTTGAGTTTGCTATAGAGCTAAAGCCCGGGACTGCTCCTATATCCCGTAGAGCTTATCGAATGCCTCCCAGAGAGTTGGCAGAGCTGAAGATCCAATTGCAAGAGCTATTGGATAAGGGTCTCATTCGCCCAAGTTCATCTCCTTGGGGCTGTCCTGCTATCTTTGTGAAGAAGAAGGACAAAAGCCTTCGTCTGTGCGTTGACTATCGCCCGCTCAACGAGGTCACCATCAAAAATAAATCCCTTGCCTCGCATTGATCTTCTGTTTGACCAGTTATCTGGAGCCAGAGTGTTTTCCAAGATCGACCTCAGATCTGGCTATCACCAAATAAAAATTCGTCCCGAAGATATTCCCAAAACAGCTTTCACCACCAGATACGGCCTATATGAGTACTTGGTCATGTCTTTTGGCTTGACCAATGCCCCCGCTCATTTCATGTATCTCATGAACTCTGTGTTCATGCCAGAGCTCGATAAATTTGTAGTCGTGTTCATTGACGACATCCTTGTTTATTCAAGAACTCCTGAAGATCATGCCAAGCATCTTCGTGTCGTTCTCTCTCGTCTCAGAGATCACCAGCTGTATGCCAAGTTCAGTAAATGTGAATTCTGGCTAGATCGAATTCAATTCCTTGGTCATGTCCTGTCCGCTGAAGGTGTGTCAGTTGACCCTGAAAAGTGGCAGATATCTTGGATTGGAAGCCACCTACCACTGTCCGCGAAGTTCGCAGCTTCATGGGAATGGCTGGATACTATCGTCGTTTCATCCCAGACTTCTCCAGAGTTGCCAAGCCTATCACAGAGTTGTTGAAGAATTCCGTGGATTTGTTTGGTCAACAGCCTGTGAGCAAGCTTTTCAAGCCTTGAAGAAACTACTAACTACATCACCAGTCCTAGCTCAACCAGACATCGAGAAACCCTTTGATGTATACTGTGATGCATCTGGTACTGGTTTGGGTGTGTTTTGATGCAAGAAGGTCGAGTGATCGCTTATGCCTCACGGCAGCTTAGGCGACATGAGGAGAATTATCCAACCCATGACCTTGAGTTAGCAGCAGTGGTGCATGCTTTGAAGATATGGCGTCATTATCTGTTGGGCAGTACCTGCAATGTGTACACCGATCATAAGAGCCTGAAGTATATCTTCACCCAAGAAGAGCTGAACATGAGGCAGCGAAGATGGCTTGAGTTAATCAAAGATTATGATATCGAAGTGCATTACCATCCTGGTAAGGCAAATGTAGTTGCCGATGCCCTCAGTCGCAAGTCATACTGCAACTGTCTGACGACGAAGCCCTATGATCTTTCTTTGTGCCATGCTCTTGAAAGGATGGGTATTGAGATAGTTCCGCAAGGAAGCCTGAACAATGTCAGGATAGAAACATCGGTCAAGGAACAAGTCATCGCTGCACAGAAGGATAACCCTGGAATCAAGCACATCATCGAAAAGGTCCAGACCGTAAGGCTGATTGTTTCAGGATCGATGATGTAGGAGTTGTTTGGTTCAAGAACCGTCTAGTAGTTCCCAAGGTGCCTGAGTTGAGACAGTTGATCCTTGATGAGGCACACCTGTCTAGGTTTTCCATCCACCCCGGCAGCAACAAGATGTACCAGGATCTAAGGCAGAGATTCTGGTGGACAAAGATGAAGATTGAAATCGCTCGCTATGTCGCTCGCTGTGATACTTGTCAGAAAGTCAAAGCCGTGCACATGAAGCCTGGAGGAGAATTGCAGCCTTTATCTGTACCTGCCTGGAAGTGGGAAGATATCAGCATGGATTTTATCAATGGGCTACCCAAGACTCGGAAAGGTTTTGATTCCATTTGGGTAATCGTGGACCGACTCACCAAACAAGCTCACTTTCTGCCAGTCAGACCAGCTACACCCCGTCCCCCATATGCCGCCTTGTACAAGAACAACATAGTGAAGCTTCATGGAATACCCAAGACCATTATCTCTGATCGTGGTACTCAGTTTGTCGCAAAGTTCTGGAAAGCGTTCCATACCTCACTTGGAACCAAGCTCTTACAGTACAGCATATCATCCACAACAGATGGACAAACTGAGCGAGTCAACCAAGTGTTAGAGGATATGTTGAGAGCATGTGTGCTCACCTTCGCAGATACTTGGGATGACTGTTTGCCCTTGGCAGAGTTCTCATATAATAACAGTTATCAAGAAAGCATCAAAATGGCACCCTTTGAAGCACTGTACGGTCGTCGTTGTCGTACACCCCTCAGTTGGTCTGAGCCCGGAGAAAGAGAATTCTTTGGAGTTGACCTGGTCAAAGATATGGAAGAGAAAGTCAAGCAGATACAAGAGAACATGAAGATTGCCCAATCCCGACAAAAGAGTTATGCTGACAAGAGACGTCGACCTCTGAAGTTTCAAGTTGGAGATTACGTATATCTCAAGGTCTCACCAACCAAAGGAGTCACTCGTTTTGGAGTAAAGGGAAAGTTAGCACCCCGCTACATTGGTCCGTTTGAAGATTTTGGAATGTTGTGGCAAGGTAGCTTACAAGCTGAAGTTGCCCGATCATCTCTCTGCTGTCCACAATGTTTTCCATGTCTCCCAACTCAAGAAGTGCCTCCGAGTACCAGAACATGTCGTGGAAGTTGAAGGTGTCGAGCTAGAGCCTGATCTATCCTACTCGGAATATCCAGTTCGCGTGTTGGATCACAAAGATCGAGTTACTCGAAGAACTACCACAAGGTGGTACAAAATCCAGTGGAACCAGCACTCTGAAGAAGAAGCTACTTGGGAATCTGAAGACTTCTTGGCAAAGAACTATCCCGACTTTCTCGAATCCCTGTCTATGTAAAGTTTTGCCTTTATCCCTTCTTTGTCCTTTCTTAAGACGCAGAATCTCGGGGCGAGATTTCTTTAAGGGGGGAGGCTGTAACACCTCTGGTGTTTAAGCATGTAATTAACTTGACATATCATCATTAGCATCATTAATCATCTTGATCATGATTTCATGTATGCATTTGCTTAGGTATCATTTTATGTGATGTACCCTATTGCAAAAACCCTTATTAGCCCACTTCTTCCTATAGGGGCAAAATGGTAATTTCACCTCTGTGCCTAGTTCTATGTAATTCTTGTTCAAAGTTAGTGCCCTGATGTTTGTGCTTTGATCAAAGTTCAAAAATCAGATTTGATTGAGTTTCCTTTTGCAAAACCCTAAAATCCCAAATCCTGGATTTATTCCCTTTTTGATAACTTTTTCAAAATTCAAAATTTTGAGTTGGTTCAAAAAGCAAAGTTGTGAATCTGACCTAGAGGAACAACTTTGGTATTTACAGATTTCCATGTTTCTATATAAGTTTTGCAGTAATTTCAAATTCATTCAAATTCCAGTTTTTGTCCCCTTTTCGTTTTAAAAGTTATTCAAAAACTATTGAGTTTCAGAAAAAGTGTATATTAGCAAAGTTATAGGTTTTGTCAAATGGAACAACTTTCATATTGGAAGATTTTCAAGTTTCAGTTTGAAATCCAAAGTAATTTTGATTTGAATCAAATTTGAAAAGTGTCCCCTTTTCTGTTTTTGAATGTAGTTCAAAAACTATTTGGAATTTGAAAATGTTCATATTGACAAAGTTGTAGATCTCACTTTTCTGAACAACTTTGGTGTTTTGAGTTTTTGTCGCACAGTTCAAATTTTGGGAGATTTTTGCAAAATCAGAAACCAGCCAAAAGTCAAACCCTAGACCCTAGCACTGTTCTTCTTCCCGTAGAGCCAGAGGCCAGGGGGGGCCCGGCCATGGCGCCGGCGCTGCGGCTGCAGCGCAGGCGGCTGCTCCCCACGCGCCACCAACCTGCCGCCGCTGTCCCCTGTTCCCTCCGCGCTCGCACGCGAGCGCTGACCATCGCTCTCGCCCCTACAGTGCCCAGCCGCCGCCGCCGCGTGGCCATCGCCGGCCGAGCATTGCGCCCGAGCCCCGGCTGCACGCCAGCTCGACCCGCCAGAGCGCAATCGAGTGCGCACGCCCCCGCAAACCTTACCCGCGCAACCCCGAGTCTCTCTACCGTCCCATAGCCGCGGCTATATAAGCCGCCGGAGCTTCGACCTCCGCATCCCACCTCCGCCACCGTGGCCAGCACTCTCCAGACACTCCTCCGCTCCACCTCCTAGCTCGAGCTCCGCCTTGAGCTCGTGAAGCTTTCCCACCTTCAATTTCACCTTCCCCGCCGCCGTTTGCCCGGCGTAAGCTCGCCGTCCCCATCCCCGGCCGAAACCCCCGCGAGCTCGGGTTCGTGGAATTCGCCGTCTCCGGCCATGATACCTTCTCACCGACCCCCGTGTTGTGTTCCTTGACCCCGTGCGACTCTAACCCGGCCCTTGCGGTCGCTGTTGTTGCTCAGGACCGCCGGACCGCCGGAGCGCCGCCGCGGTCATCTTCTCCCCCGAGCGTGTCGAGCCTCACCTTCGTGTCGAGCCTCACCCTCGAGTCGAGCCTCACCCTCGAGAACGAGTCGAGCCTCACCTCGAGCCCTGCCTCCGACACGTGGTAAGCATCCGAGCCTTCGGCCTCTGCTTCAACTCCGTTTCGCCCGAGCCCTCCCAGTCAGGTCTCGGGCAGAGCCTGTTTCTCTCCGCTTCGCCCGAGCCCAAGCCTCGGCGCATGCCTCCCCTCTCCGCTCGACCGAGCCCAAGCCTCGGCGACGCATGCTCTCCGTCTCGCCCGAGTCCGGCCTCGGACCGAGCTCACTTCTCCGTTTCGCCCGACCCCGCATTCGCCGAGCCGGCCTAGAGGGAGCACAGTGCTCTTCTCTTTTTCTGAGAGTTGTGAATAGTGTTCTGTTTTTCTCTTTTTTGTATGATTTTCTGTGTGCATCCAAAATTCTGAAATTTTTGTGGTAGACTCTTTATGCTCTGGAGTATTTTATAAAAATATGAAACTTGAGTTTTGTGCAAAAATTTGAAAATATAAAATTCCCCTTTTAATTGAAAAATGAAGGTTTTGGTATTTTTGGAGAGTGATTTATAACTCCAAAAATCATGAGACAAATTTTTGTGAGCTTCTTATGCCATGTTTAGTCTCTGGTAAAATTTTGAAGTCTTTTGGAACAAGTTGATTTTTGAGCTTTTATTTTAATTGTTAATAGTGCCTTTTGCTAATTAATGTCTGATTTATTTGAGCACCTTAATGACCTCCAAAAATTATGAAATTTGTTTTGCCATCTATCTACTACCCATAATGAACTTATGTGATTAATTTGGTAATTTTTGGAGCAACTTCATAAAATGACCTTTTAAATAAATTAAGAAAATAGAAAGGATGGATTAGGGTTGGTAGTAATGTTTGATGATGTGATCTTTGATTGATTGATGTTCATAGACCCCTACCCTTTGGTCTATGAATTTTGTGATGCTATGATTGGTTGTTGATGCTTAGGATAATTATAATAAGGTCTAGTTTAATCAATATTGCTTAAGGAAGAAATGGTTACCTTTTATGCTCAACCTAGATTTCAATCATGCCTTGTTTAAGAGTAATCTAGAATCAGTAGAATTGTCTTGTACCTTAAGTCCATATCATCATTCTCATGAGCATTCATCATTGCATCCGTATAGTTGACGAAGAAGAACCTGCAGCCGAGGTAGCCACCGAAGGATCTGCCCCGAGGCGACCCCGAGCTCCGGCACCTACACCACCAACCCCGAGTCTGCTCTTTTTGCCATCCAAGGCAAGCCCCGGTGCATTTAACCCCTTTCCTTGAATTTATAAAATGTTTCCTTAAATGCTTTTGAGTTAAATTATTGCATTAGGTTTATAGGAGTTGTGTGCTATCCTAATTGATGCACTATCCACCTTGACCACTGATACACCCGATACCTGCCTTTCAAAAAGTATTTGAAAAATGCTTAGCAATGCTTTTAAATAGATTTGCAATAAAAAGGCCAATTTCAAAAGTGTGATCACTTAAGAATCTTTATGGGATTTTGGTTTACTCCCACTATTGGCTAAGTATCTGATCCGTACTTAGTCAATGGGAAGGAGAGGTTGTCCTTGCGTACGGTGCCGTCATGTTGTAGTCCGGGACTCAACAGTTGACACCGACCGGGACAGGGTTGAAAAACCGACAGGACCTGTACTCTGGGGTTAGAGGCCCGAGGTGCTTGTCGCTGGCGGAAAAATGTAGGGACCATCCGTATGGGGGCCTGCTGGGCAGGACTTGCAACTATTCACATACTACGGAAAGCTCTGGCTCCGAGAAATCCATTATTGGACCGACAACCGCGCACTGGGAGTGGGAGAGATGGCGGAAGTAGCATGTACCCACGTGGGTTAGAGTCCCGGAATGGAGTGGTGTACTGTACTTCCGGGTGGCGTAGGACCGGGCCCAATCTTGGAGGAATCGTGGTAGACGAGTTGGCATATGCAAGCTTGGGTGCTACATATGCAGTGTGAATAGGGATCCTCAGCTGAGTATTCTTTATCCGATTATTACGTTGCTCCTCGGTTATGGAGACTTGTTCCATTGACTCTCAACGGAGAGTGGTTCTCAACTAGGAATGTTTGAAATGTAAAATGAATCATGACGATGAAGAATTGAGGAATACTGAATCTTTCCAAAATAAAATAAGGATTTACAAAACGCTTTTCTGCAAAATACTTGATCTCGTTCAAGCCTTACCTAAGCCTTTCATTCCTGAGTCTCCTCCCCTTTTCTTTAGTCGGTAAGTCTTGTTGAGTACCTTTGTACTCAGGGTTTTATTACCCATGTTGCAGGTATGGCAGATCCCTCAGTATGCCTTGGACCCTGCTGTGTGACTGTTGTTCAGGAGGAGGCCGATGAGGCCGTTGAGTGATTATTCACCCTCGGGCTGGGTGATGTATCTTTAAGTTGTGTCATATGCTACTCTGCCAACTCTATCTATTTGAACTATGGTCTGTAATAACTTCACTTGATTTTATGTTGAACCCTGGTTTGTAAAACTATTGTTATCTAAGTCTTCCGCTATTTACTCCGATGTTATTTGTCAAAATGTTCAAAGAGATTGTAACTGAATTGTGAGATGATCCTGCGGACATCGGGCACTGATGTAGCCCAGTAGCGGAACCGGTCCTAATCTCTTGGCTGTACGGATCGACTGTCAGTGGTTGACGGTGATCAGTGGGCCATGGGATTAGAGCCGTTACGTTACACGTGGCTTCCATCCCGGGCACGGAAGTGGAGGCATGGCGACGTGGAGGCCGTGCAGCGCCCATTCCGGCATGTACAGGACGAGGCAGGGTCCTTCCGGGTCTTGGGGTACCTGTCCTCCAATAGCATGAAAGCAGTCAAGGCTTGAGGGGCGCAGGGCCGGCCTCGAGGTGGCACCTATGGGGGGCTCGAGCCCCCGCAGGTGTGGGCAAGTCCCAGAAAACCCGGCCGTACAGCGGGAATCCAGGTCTCGAGATGTGGCTCGAGTGCGCTATAGTGCAGGGTATGGCCTATCAGTGCTGTACTTGTGCCTTTTTGTCCATGCTTTTGTGGTGGAAAACGAGGTTTGACTCTAGCCCCGGTTCACTGTGGCATACGTCGTGTACCAAAGGACGTGACCGGAGACGTCGCGTACCAGAGGATGTGACCGGAGACGTCGTGTACCAGAGGATGTGACCGGAGTAGGTGGACGTATTAAATGCGCGGTATGGGGCTAGTATCCGATGTATGGCGCTGCTCGAGGGAGGTATGGTGTGTCTCGAGGGATAGGTTACTGTGTTAGAGAGGCTCGAGGTCCCCACGTGGGGTCTTGAGGGATGGTGTACGGTTGTGGCTCGTCGAGTGGCTCGTCCGCTGTCTGCCTGCAACGTCGTAGATCCCAGGGGTTGCCTGGGCGTACGCAAGTCCCCTTGAAATTTCCATCGAAGACCCTGACTAGGTCGGCCTAGTCGTGGATCTGATCCGGCGGGAGCCCCTCGAGCCACCGGCGGGCGGTGTCCGAGAGGTAGTAGAGGGGAGCTGGCGTATGATCACGCGGTCGTCGCTCTTCGCCCCACCCAGTTGGCAGCCCAGGCGGAAGTCGGAGAGCCATAGCTTGGGCTCGACCTTCCCGTCATACTTCACGATGTTGTCGGTGGCGAAAGCGGCCGGGGAGGGTTGAGCTGCGGATGGCCCGGTTGAAGACCCTGGGGCCCGGGGGCTCGAGGGCTTGCCGGTAATCGTCACTGTCATAGCGCCGTCCTCGTTGGGCACTATAGCCACGCTCCTCGGCCCCTTTGTCCTTGCGCCGGTGGTTGATGTTGTTGCGGGCGTCATTGGGGTCTCGAGGTGGCCGGTTGTCGACGATCCGCTCCCGGACTGGCCTGGCTCGAGAGGCGTCCGGCTGGTGGACGGACGTCTCACGCTCGTTGCGGCGCGTGTCTGCTGGCTTCCCCGAGGCCGCTCCGCGCCGGCGCGAGGCTGAGCTCTCGGCCTGCTGCGGAGCGGCTGTCTCGAGGAGGTTCTTCATGTCCCCGAGCATGCGCCTGGCGTCAGGGTTGGAGACGGCGGGTAGATCGTGGAGCAGCATCGCGGCCGCCTCCACGTTCTGCCCGGCTCGCGGGAAGCGCACTCGGGGCGTGCTGGTGCCCCATCCTCAAGGATCTGCCGGTGGATCTCTCGAGCGCGGCCACGAGCGCCGGTGCGTCGAGGCTGGGCTTGTTCCTGCACAAGAGTTTGCTCGAGTTGCAGCAGGCGTTGTCGGTCCTCCTCGGCCTTGGTGATCGCCTCCCGCAGCTGCGCGAGCTGCGCCGCCCGGTCGTTGTTGTGCTGCGGTGGTGCATCTGGTGCCAGGGGTTCGTTCCTCCCCCGAATGTGTGGCCGCCCGCCGCAGCCACGTGTTGGGCTCTTCGAGGTTGAGTGCGGCCTGGCGTCGCCGTCGTCGTCGTCCTCGGCATTGCCCACGACCCCATCGAGCTGGAAGCACTCCTTGGTGGGATCCCAGAGGTCAGGGTCGTGGTAGTCGTACTCGTCGGAGTCAGAGCTATTGATGTCGCGCCGCCCTGGCTCGTGCTGGGACTGCAGCTCGCGATACCACTCTCCGATGGAGGTTCGCCGGGGTGGCTCGATGACTCGTGAGAAGCCGCGGTCGACGTGCGCGGGGTAGACGATCTCCAGGTCGGTGATGGCTCGTAGGATCACGCCTGGACGTTCCTCCCGCTCTGCCGGCGCCCGGTCCTGACGGCGCTCGTCGAGGTGGTGGGCGTAGACAGCTACGGAGTTGTTGAGGCCGGACGGGGGCCGCTGGCGTCGAGCGCGGTACACCCTGTGCGGGAGGAAACCAGGTGGTGTCGACGGAGCACGGCTCGGGGGCCTCTGGCCAGGCTCCCGGTCCGTGCGCATGACGAACGCGAACTCGCTGGGAGAGTGCCGCGCGCGCCCTAGAAGTCTCCGGGCGCGCGCCGGGCAGGTTTCTCCTCGGGGACTCTGCGCCGGCCGCGGGGAAGTGGGTGTACGCCGCGGGTACCGCCGTGCCTGGTGACGATGGTGACGACGGCGCCGCTCACGAGGTGGCGACGCGTGGTGATGGTGATGCGGGCGACGCGCACGCCCCCCGCGGGGGTGGCGTGACACGCCCTCCGCTCGGGCTCTCGGTGGAGAGCAGGGTCAGCTCGTTGCCGCTGCCGGTGGCCAGGAACTCGAGGCTCCCGAACCAGATGATGGCACCAGCAGAGAACGAAGGAGTGGAGGAAGCCATCCAGAAATCAACGAGAAATCGACTCCGGCACGCGAAGGCCCCTACCTGGCGCGCCAACTGTCGGTGTTTCGACCCCGGGGGTATGACACCAACTAGTAATATGATCACGTGCTCTCTTCCTAGATGGTGATGCAAGATGACACAAGGGTTTATCCTGGTTCGGGCAAAGACGGCCCTACGTCCAGCGGGGGGAGGAGGTTCTTGTATTACTTGCACCTAAGTGCTTGTACAGGGGCAATACAAGCTCAATGAGCGTGGACGGGAGTCTGGACTCGTGTGTGTGTCGTCTAGACCCGTGTGCATGAAGGCCCTGGTGTCCTCTTTTATAGAACAAGAGGAGGCCAGGGTTACACAGGAGTGATGTGTACAACGCCCAATATGGCGAAGGGTTGGAATTCTGTCTTGTCGAAGTCACTGGAGCCGGCGTGGGGTTGCTGTTGAGGCGTCCTTGAAGCGTGGCTTCCATCCGGGCGCGGACGTGGAGGCGTGGCGACGTGGAGGCCGTGCAGCGCCCATTCCGGCACGTACAGGACGAGGCAGGGTCCCTCGGGTCTTGGGGTACCTGTCCTCCAATAGCATGAAAGCAGTCAAGGCTCGAGGGGCGCAGGGCCGGCCTCGAGGTGGTGCCTATGGGGGGCTCGAGCCCCCGCAGGTGTGGGCAAGTCCCGGAAAACCCGGCCGTACAGCGGGAATCCAGGTCTCGAGATGTGGCTCGAGTGCGCTATAGTGCAGGGTATGGCCTATCAGTTGTGTACTTGTGCCTTTTTTTCCATGCTTGTGGTGAAAACGAGGTTTGACTCTGGCCCCGGTTCACTGTGGCATACGTCGTGTACCAGAGGACGTGACCGGAGACGTCGCGTACCAGAGGATGTGACCGGAGACGTCGTGTACCAGAGGATGTGACCGGAGTAGGTGGACGTATTAAATGCGCGGTATGGGGCTGGTATCCTATGTATGGCGCTGCTCGAGGGAGGTATGGTGTGTCTCGAGGGATAGGTTACTGTGTTAGAGAGGCTCGAGGTCCCCACGTGGGGTCTCGAGGGACGGTGTACGGCTGTAGTGGGCTCGAGGCCTATGTGCCGGGGCTCGAGGGGTAGGCTACCATGAGGCGGTCGGCAAGGCTTTGGCAGGCCCGGGCTCCCTGGCGGTGGGCCGGTGTTGTAGGCCTCGAGGGGTTGGTTTTTTAGGGGTTAGACTAGTTAGGTCTCTTATTAACTGGTGCTCTAGGTTTAACTTATTTGTTTTGCGTTGATTGGGGGTACCCCTTTTGTGGTCCCCCGACAGTAGCCCCCGAGCCCTTGTTCGAGTGCTAGCATTCGAGCAGGGGCTCCCGAGCGGGATCTCGAGGGTTAGCTAACTGGTTCTCGAGGGTTTGGTTGTTTTGATTCCGGGGTGTCGCGCGAGCGACACCCGCGGGTGTAGCCCCCGAGGCCACGGGGGAGTGGTTAGGACTCCCTCGTGGGCTTTTTCACGAGTGTGAGTGTTAGTTATGTTTTTTAGGTTCGGGAGTGTCGAGCCCCCGAGTTCTTCGACCCTCTTTCGTCGAGGGGTGCCAGGCTGAACCGACCGGCCGGCTCTTCGAGCTGTCCGGCACGCCAGTTGCCCTGGCTTGTCATCCCGCGAGTCCTTTCGATCGGATGCGAGGGGGGATGCCTCGTACTACCACGAGCGGGCGAGTATCGAGGTTCCCGGTGAGCTGGTAACGGGGGAATCCAAGTGAAACCTCGTGCCCCGTTCGATGGGGTCGACTGAAGCCCGGAGGCGATCTCATAAAGCATGGGCGCTCGGTCTGCAGGAATGCCGAGTCCATTCGATAGGACCTGGTGGCTCGATGCCTCCCTCCGAGGGGATCTCACTGCATGTCGTGCGCCTGCCTGGATACACGTGAGGGGCCTCGAGGGCTTGGTCGATGAGCGAGTGGCGCAGCGAGCGGCGCGAGTGGCCCTTAGTGTCCCTGACTCGGGTGCTCGAAGCCGGCTGTCGAACCCTCTTCGAGGGCCAGCCTTCGCTGCCTCGAGACTTGGAAGGGCCCGGGCCCGTTTTTACCTTCTTGAAGAAGCCTCCGTCGTTTGGAATCCTTCTGCCCGTTGGGCGCGCCTTTTTAGGCGGAAACTGTCAGGGAGTGGAGATCGTGGCGCCAGGGCGACGGACATGAAGTCGGAGCGGCGGTCGTGGTGGGCCCTGGTAGTGGAGCGGATGGGGAGTTGCCGCGTGTACCTGTCAACCGGCTCGAGACGTGGTTAGGTGGGCGCATTAAATGTGTGCGGTTACCTTTCCTCCGCCGTGGGAGACCCCGCCCGTCGGGGTTTTCTTTTATAAATATCGAGTGAGGGGTGAGGGACTCTTTACTTTGCCTTTGCCTTCACAGCCGCCGCAGCTCCCACACGCTTTCTCCCAAGCTAGCGATTGGTAATCTTCCCGGCCGTCCGTCCGCCGCTCAGAACCGCGCCGACGCGCCATGGCCGCCCAGACCCAGGTGCTGCCGCCCGAAGACTGGCGCCCGACGAAGACGTCGTGGCCTGAGCTGGAGTCGCTGGTGGACCAGGACTTCTCCGCCCCAACCCGCGGGAGGGGCCCGCGTGGTGATTCTCCCGTCGGCGGACCACCAGGAGCCGCACCCGCCGGAGGGGTATGTGGTGAGCTTCACGCGCTACCACCGTATGGGGCTTGGCATTCCGCCAAGCTGCTTTATGCGGGGGCTGGCTCACCACTTTGAGGTGGAGTTGCAGCACTTCTGTGGCGGAACCGTCCTGATTATAAGAGCTCAAGTATTATCTTAGCCAAATCCGTCTGACTTCGACTGATACTTGAACCCATACAACCCCGGTAGTCCGGAAATCTCGAAGGATTTCTAACACCATACATCATACAGGATCGCATCGTTCAAGGATTACATTCGTAAAGATACATCATAACGAAAACGAAACCGAATTTAAAATATCAGAGTGCGAATTTAAAACGGAGTTATTACAATACCGAGTTTAAAAGTGCGGAAGCTGAAATAGTTTAAAGCACAACCACCACACATGTGGTCCAAATAAAACATTGTTTTGATAAATCCACTCGACACAACTCACTCCTCCCTTTTTAAGATAATGTGCCACTAGTAGTCTTGATCCAGCAAAAAAGAAAAGGGGAAAGCTTCTCGACGACCCTGCCCTGGGCCTAATCCTCATCACCTTCCACTGGGTAGAGGCAGTGCTTACAATAGCCGAAGTAGACCTGGCCATCTGCAACAAACGGGATAAACCCTGAGTACTGGAATGTACTCAGCTAGACTTACCCGTCCAACTGAAAATAAAGACACCAAGGACATGCAAGGCCTTTTTGGGTGGAGCTGGGATCTTGAATTCGCGAAAAGCTCAATTTAAGATAAGCGAAGTATTAGTGAAGTTAATGAGCTGTCATCTTTTATACCTATTCCTTCTTCTAGGTTTGCACCTGAACTATTGCACACACTTGAGTCTAGCACATAAATAATATAACCATATCCAGTTGACTTGTCCACATTTTAGTTGAACCTTTAGATATCACATGGAGTTGTATCGTGGTGAAGCTCGCCATAGTTTCCCACTAACCGGGGGAGACGGCGACTCGAATCGAATTCCAAACCAGCTGGTGAAAGACCTTTAATACCAGCCCACACTTTCCCCGTCGGGTCCATGCATTGGGCAACCGCTCGACGCTTGTTCGTGGTGGTAATCGCCGCGGTTCAAGCACGGACCGCCCAATTGGAACCTGACGATGGCCTCACGCGGCAGATCGCAATTTCCATACTAGAGGGCACGACACGGGTTGAGACCGGCCCGAACAGCTTCTAACCGGCTTTGGGGTCGATGATTACGGCACCGACATATCCCTAAGTAAAAGGGCGCGTTCAAAAATGAACGAGGGCCAACATCGATACAAACCTACACGATCCAACGGACGGACTACCCCAAGTTTCAAACTTGTGCCTTGCCTTCCAGTTGACCGTATTTCATTACTACTCAGGTTCTTTTCCACGATAGCAAATATAGCCAACCGTGATCCAATAACTACCCATCAGGGTATTACGGAGACATCCTTAACTACTACTTTTATTAAGCAGGCTAAGCAATTCTACATTGTAAATAAATAACAGGATAACAAGGTAGATATTAATCAATCATCAAGGAATGGTAATGCAGCAAATAGGATTCATTCAACTCCTAGACCTAATGCATCACAATATAAAAGGACTCAAGTAATTTTAATTGTAAAACTGGGAGACTTAGAATGCTCCGGGGCTTGCCTTGGGTGAAGACCGAGGCCTCGTGGGAGGGGCACTCGGGCAAGTTAGTGTCGCTGGCGGGGGTGACTTCCTCGGCTTGCTGGAGCTCCGGGATCTGCTGCTCGGCGTTTGCCTCTAGCTCCTGATCGGGTTCCGGGAGTGTCGATCCTATTGCATGCGACGAATAATAAATATTTAAATGCGGGGTGCGAGATGTGTGGTATGAGAAAGAGCATTTCTTGCAAACCAACAAAACCAACTTGTTGAACCATTGAGGTAAATACTCATTTAATTCATAAAACAAAATCCTTTTATTCACCTATTTCTCATTTAGTAAATCAAAAGAAGCTTAGGTTTGAACTGCAAGTGCACTTTTCTGGACTCAGAAAAATCCAAGAAAATTTCAGAAGGCAAACAACTGTTGCTGGACTCCACTGAACAAATTTCAGCCAAAAATAAAATACAGAACTGCAGATAAAAAATAACAAGCAACTGTCCAAAAAGGTACTTTGAACTACAACCCTACTGTAAAAGGGTGCACCACTCTATTTCATATTTTTCCCAGATTCTATTTCATATTTATGCTTATTAAGAAAGTCCCATGAACAGAAACATTATATTATTTCTTACATGAATTTTCAAAGGAAAACACAGAAAAGCACCTTTGTAAAGCAACTTCAGATTTCTCCACACAACAGGTCATGCTTTAATTTTCTTAGCTTGATCCTTATAAACAGAGACTGTACAAATTTTACCACATTTTATCTCGACATATAAAACACCTTAACCTTTATTCAAAGAAATCAGCCAAAAAGGACTTTTAACCATAACAGAAACTTTTTCTACATAAACAGTGCATTATATATTTTTCACATGTATAAAACAGGATAATAAACTTACACAAAATTTTACAGGAATTATCTCAACCAGAAAACATATATAACCATTTATCTTAGCAAAAGCATATAAACTGAAATAAAAGAAAACAGTAAAATTAACTCTACCAAAAATACTTTTATATTTTTCCAGGGTAGATCTACTCATAAACAAACTAGCAAAACTGAAAACACTCCATTTGGACTAACAAAACAGGATCTACAAAATAAACAAGCATTTACTGGAAATAGAAAAATATTTTGGAAAACGTTTTCTGGAAAGCACTCGGCGTACGGAATAGGTGTGCTCGCTCGAGGCCCGGCTCGAATCGAGACAGCGCCGAGGGTTCGCTCGAGGCCTGGCGCGAAGGCTCGGGCGAGGCGGACAACAAACGCCCGTCCGAGGCCTGGCTCGAGGGCTCGGGCGAGACGGAAAAAACACACGCCCGTCCGAGGCCTGGCTCGAGGGCTCGGGCGAGACGGAAAGAACAAACGCCCGTCCGAGGCCTGGCTCGAGGGCTCGGGCGAGACGGAAAGAACAAACGCCCGTCCGAGGCCTGGCTCGAGGGCTCGGGCGAGACGGAAAAACAAAAACACACGCCCGTCCGAGGCCTGGCTCGAGGGCTCGGGCGAGACGGAAGAAAAACGCCCATCCGAGGCCTGGCTCGAGGGCTCGGGCGAGACGAAAACAGGGGAGAGGTTTGACCGTCGATTCCTCGCCGACGGTGAGGTCGCCGGCGGTTAAGCTAGGCTTGCGAACTCGTCTCGACGAGGCGCATCGAGTGGTGTAGGTGGTTTGGCTAGCGCATGGTGATGGCGGCAACGCGCGGCTACGCCGCTTTCGGCGGCGGCCGGAGAAATTGGAGGAGGCAAAAGCTCGAGAGAACCCTAAGGAGCAAAGCTACGGGGTTGGTTGGCTCGGGTGGCTCCAGAGGAGCTTGGCCACGAGCGAGGTCCGCGGCGGACGGCCATGGCGTTCGGCCGGGGAAGAAGATGTGGGAGAGAGCGGTAGCGTTGAAGCTAGGTGGTGTTCTCACCTTGCCTTGGCTTGGTGAAGCTCGAAGATGAAGAAGAAGAGTCGGTGGAGCTCGGGTTGGGGAAGAACGGCGTTGCGGCGCGGTCGTCGGTGGCGACTGACGGACCGAAAGAGGCGCTTCGTCCTCCGGCGGCGAAGGGGCTCGGTCGGGGACGACAACTGCGCACGGCGGCGTGTGCACGGTGTAGGCGGAGCGGTGTACGGAGGGAATCGAAGGGAGGTGCTCCGACGAGGTCAGAACGGAGAGGGGTGGTTGCGGCGGTGGTCGCGGCGGAGAGCGAGCGAGCGCTTGCTCTGGCTTGGTGGCGAGGGGAGGAGAGTGCGAGCGAGATTGGGAGAGTGTGCGGGAGGGGAGTGTGAGAGAGTGAAGAGGTGCTCGGGGTTTTGATCGGCTTGACCGGCCAGTGGTCGTGGGGGACACGCGGCGGCGCGGTCGGCGAGGCAGCGCGGTGATGCCGTGCACGACGAGCGGGTGCGGCAGGCGAGGCGAGCGGAGAGTGGCCGGGGGAGATAGCTTGCGTGCTCGGGGTGAGAGAGGATCGAGCGAGGAGTGGCCGGCGAAGATCCTCGGCAGAATGCGGCGGCCACGTGGCGGTTGCGGGGCGTACGGCGCGGCATGTCAGCGGCAGCAGCGCGCGGCGCGCGCGGCACGCGGGCGAGCGCTGGCGAGCGGCGCGGGGTGCGCAGGCGAGCGCGGGAGCGGGCCGGCGCACGCGAGGGGCGAGCTGGGGCGGCGCGCGCGAGTTGGGCCGAAAGGTGGGGCGTGGGAAGAAATCGTTTTCCTTTTTTTTCCAAATTCTTTTCAAACTTTGACCACTCAAAAACAGTTTCAAAAACTCCAAACTAGGTTTTGACCCAAATAAAAGTTTCTCGAAATAATTTTCTCTACAACTTTCATATAGGACACTTTTTCTGAAAACCATTTTAAATCCTCCACATAAACAAAGCCAATTTTAAAGTATAACCATTTTGTTTGACTTATTTTTATTTACAAACTAATCTGAACTAGGTCAAAACTCCAACATGAAAAGCACTCTACTCAATATTCTCTATTTTATAAAACTCTTTGCCAAAACAGAAATCCACTCAAACAACCAAGTCCAATAGAAATCCAATCCAATAAATAAACAAAAGACAAAACACTCTCATGCTCATGAAATGATGCAATGCATTGCTTATGCTCTTTAGTAGCTAAATGCAGTGCCTTAATGCAGTGCTTGACACTAGGGTGTCACAGCCCTTCCCCCCTTAAAAGAAATCTCGTCCCGAGATTTGAGTTACGTACCAATCCTTATAAAAAGCGGGGTAGTTCACTCGTAAGTACTCCTCAGTTTCCCAAGTTGCATCGTTGGGTCCGTGATTGCTCCAAAGAATCTTGTAAGTTTTCACTGTTTGGTTACGAGTTTCTCGGGTCTTGGTATCCAAAATCTCCTTGGGTTGTTCGTAGTATTCCAGGTCTGATCTGATCGTGACGTCGGGATTTGAACTTCTTCATGTTCTGGAACTCGAAGACACTTCTTCAATTGTGAGACGTGAAACACTGGAAAGACTGCGCTCATCTCTGGGGGTAACTGTACTTCATATGCTACTTCTCCCTTCTTTGCTATGATCTGGTACGGTCCCACATATCGAGGTGCTAACTTCTTCTTAATCCCAAAACGTTGGACCTTTCTCATGGGTGAGACTTTGAGGTAAACATAATCTCCTACTTGAAATTCCAAGGGTCTTCTTCGTGTGTCGGCATAGCTCTTTTGCCGGGATTGTGCTACCTTAATATGTTGTTGTATTGTTTGCACAATCTTTTCGGCATCCTTTACGAAATCTGACCCATAAAATTCTCGATCTCCTGATTCAACCCAATTAACCGGGGTTCTGCATCTTCGTCCATATAGAACTTCAAAAGGTGCCATCTTTATACTTTCCTGGTAGCTGTTGTTATATGAAAACTCAGCAAGGGGCAACCATTTCTCCCATGATTCTCTGAAGATAAAACACAAGCTCTCAGGATGTCTTCCAAAATCTGATTTACTCTTTCAGTTTGTCCTGCGGTCTGGGGGTGATAGGCAGAACTCCTTACCAACTTAGTTCCTAGTTCCTTGTGCAACTGTTCCCAAAAACGTGCAATGAACTGGGGTCCTCTATCAGAAACAATCCTTTTCGGAACTCCATGTAACCTCAAGATATTCTGAATATACAAGTCTGCATACTGATGGGGGCGGTGTGTAGTCTTAACTGGTATGAAGTGAGCTACTTTAGACAATCGATCCACAATAACCCAGATAGAATCATTTCCCTTTTGAGTAGTGGGAAGACCAGTGATGAAATCCATGCTGATTTCTTCCCATTTCCACTCTGGAATTGACAACGGTTGCAACAGTCCTGCAGGTCTCAGGTGTATAGCTTTTATCCGGCAGCAAGTATCACATCTGGCGACATAGGCTGCGACTTCTTTCTTCATCTTTGACCACCAATACCTGGTTCTCAAATCCTGGTACATCTTACTGCTTCCTGGGTGAATCGATAGTCTTTGAATTGTGAGCTTCATTCAGAATTCTTTCTTTCAGCTCAGTGTCTTTAGGAACAACCAACCTCTGATTATACCATAGAATTCCCTGCTCATCTGTCCTGAAGTTCAAAGAACTACTGGTTCCATCCTCTTCTTAATCTGACAGATCTCTTCATCGGTCTTTTGTCTCTCGATGATGTCACTTTCCAAGGTGCACTGAAGAGTGATGTTGTTCACCATAACGGGGTGCATAAGGTTAAATCCATCTTCCAAAAGTGGTTGTAGGGAGTTGCAATGAGTCTTGCGACTCAAGGCATCGGCTACAACGTTTGCTTTTCCAGGGTGGTAATGCACTTCCAGGTTGTAATCCTTAATTAGCTCTAACCATCTTCTCTGCCTCATGTTCAACTCTGGCTGGGTGAAGATATATTTCAGACTTTTATGATCCGTGTACACATGACATAGATTTCCCATAAGATAATGTCTCCATATCTTGAGTGCATGCACGACGGCTGCTAGTTCCAAATCATGAGTGGGGTAATTCTTCGTGCGGTTTCAACTGGCGAGAAGCATAGGCGATAACTCTTCCATTTTGCATGAGTACACATCCAAGTCCAATCTTGGATGCGTCGCAAAACACATCAAAAGGTTCCTCTAAGTTTGGCTGAGCCAAAACAGGCGCGGAAGTCAACAACGTTCGCAGGGTGCGAAAAGCTATTTCACACTCTGGAGTCCATTCGAACTTCTTGTCTCCAAGTCCAATCTGGATGCGTCGCAAAACACATCAAAAGGTTCTCTAAGTTTGGCGAGCCAAAACAGGCGCGGAAGTCAACACGTCGCAGGTGCGAAAAGCTATTCACACTTGGAGTCCTTCGAATTCTTCTGCGTTAAACGGGTCATAGGCTTGGCTATTCTTGAAAAATCCGGAATAAACCGACGGTAGTATCCGGCCAAACCCAAAAAGCTGCGTACCTCATGTACGGTGGTGGGTGCTTGCCAATCCATAACTTCCTGTACCTTAGAAGGGTCCACAGAGATTCCTTCCTCTGAAAGGACATGACCAAGAAAGGTACCTTCTTCAACCAAAACTCACACTTGCTGAACTTAGCATACAACTTGTGCTTTCTAAGCCGGGTTAGAACAACTCGTAGATGCTCAGCATGGTCCTTCTCATTCTCAGAGTATACCAAGATATCATCGATGAACACTACAACAAACTTATCCAACTCTGGCATGAAGACCGAATTCATTAGGTACATGAAATGTGCCGGTGCATTGGTTAACCCAAAAGACATAACTAGATACTCGTAGAGTCCGTATCTAGTGGAAAAGGCTGTTTTCGGTATATCCTCTGTCTGATCTTGATCTGATGGTATCCTGACCTCAGGTCGATCTTGGAGAACACTTTCGCCTTAGACAACTGATCGAACAAGACATCGATTCGGGGTAAGGGATATTTGTTCTTTATAGTTACTGCATTCAACGGTCTGTAATCCACACACATCCTTAAAGTTTTATCCTTCTTCTTCACAAAGATAGCGGGACATCCCCAAGGTGACGAACTAGGGCGTATCAAACCCTTATCTAACAGCTCTTGCAACTGAACTTTAAGCTCTGCGAGTTCTTTAGAGTGCATTCTATACGGTCTTCGAGATATGGGTGCTGTTCCAGGGACTAACTCTATAGCAAACTCCACATCTCTGCTGGCGGTAGTCCAGGCAACTCATCAGGAAAAACATCTGGAAACTCACACACTATTGGGATCTCAGCTATCTGCTTTGCCGTGATATTGAACAACACTCCGATCTCATGGGGGTTTCGAGGGTAACTTGAACCGAAAGGTAGACCCATTCCTGGGACTAACCATGGATACAACTCTTTCTGCAGTGTCTAGATTAACCTTCCAGAGTTTCATCCAACTCATACCCAAAATTACATCCAAACCTAGACCAGGAATGACTATGGGGTCCACTACGGCCTGTTTATCCCCAAAGGTCATTTCCACTCCTTTAGCCATTTTACGCGCGGAGAGAACAGCTCCGGCGGAACTTATCTGATATCCCCGGTCTAACTCTATCAACTCAAGATTACTTCTCTTAACAAAATTCTCACTTATGAAAGAATGCGATGCTCCAGAATCAAACAGCACAACTGCGGGGCATTGATTAACAAGAAACGTACCAGCGGTGACAGGCTCTCCTTCTGGCACTTCTTCCACGGTGGTGTGGTGCATATGACCGTACGAGGTGGGGGCTGAGTGTACTGCTTCTTTGGGCGAGGGCACTGACGTGACAGATGTCCAGTCTGACCACAATTGTAGCATGGGCCAATCACATAAGGAGTCTTGGGACCTCCGGCACTTCCTGCTTGTCTTGTTCTGCATCATAGGGGCGGTGTAGGGCTTCTGAAAGCTGGGACGGGAACGACTGGTAGTGATCTTTCTCTGCGGGGGACGGAATCTTGCTCCTGTGACAGGCGGGCGGTACGGGGCGCGTGCTCCGAAAGGGGTCCTCTGCTGAGACGAACCTCCTTCGTTCGCACGACGACGGTTTTGTTGCCAGTCTGCCGTCGTTGGCCTCTTGGTTCAGACAGTCACTGACGAAGTCACTGAAGGTGGTGCGGTGACTGTTGCCCATCTTGGAAAGCATGGCGGCACTCATGCCACGTTTGAAGCTTGCGATCTTCTTGGCCTCAGTATCAACAAAGTCTGGGGCGTAGCGAGCTAGGTTGTTGAAACTGTGGAGGTACTCGGACATAGACCTAGTCCCTGGGATAACCTCATAAACTCTGCAACCTTCATTTCCATCAGACCACTAGGGATGTAGTGGTTGCGCATAGCGGTGGAGAACTGATCCCAAGTGACACGTGCATTTGCGGGCAAGGATGCACGGTACTGGGCCCACCACAAACCTGCGGGTCCTTCCAACATGTGCGCGGCGTACTCCGCTTTGAGCTCTTCTGTCAGACGAAGCAGACGGAACTTCTGGGTGATGGAGTTGAGCCACTCATCAGCCTCCAGCGGTTCGGTGGCTTCCTTGAACACAAGAGGGCGAGTGTCCAAGAAATCACGATAAGAGCTGTACTGGTTGGGCTCCGGGCCTTGGCGCTGATGGTGCTGCTGCGCGGTGTTGTTAGCGATGTTGCGGAGGGTGGCTTCCATGTGCCTCTGCATTTCTCCATATCCTTTGGCTACCCAAAAACTGGCCAAAGAACGCTTCCGGCGTCATCGGCGGGGGTGGGGGAGGTGGCAGATTCTCCTCCTGTCTGCTCCCTGCCCACGTTGGCTGCGAGTGTGTGCCGGCATCTGCATATCCCATTGATAAGCAATCATTAGGTGATGTTACATCGATCATGAATAAATACTGCGCTGTACATAATTCGAAAATTTAGCACACGACCAACCAAGTATAATTACTCATTTCCATACAACATCACAGAATAATCGCTCAAAATTAGACACGCAAACGACGGATTTCCATAAAAGGTGCCGGATCGAAGTCCGGACTTTGTCCAAAAGCTTACATGCCATCAAACATTTTAAACATAAAACTAGCACATGTGTAGGGTGTTACATCACTTAGCGAGCAAGCTCAAGCTATACAAAAGAAAACGATCTCTAACAGCTAACGCTCAGGGGTCTCCAGCGGCGGGTTTGCAGCGTCCTCTGGTGGGGCGTCGGGACCAAGGACCTCTCCGTCCTGGGGATCCGGGACCTCAGCTGCTGGGGCGGCGGCCTCCTGCGCGGCGTGGTGCATCTGATGGGGACGGCCTCGTGGAGCTGGTCGATATAGGCCTGCTGTCCGTGATCTGCTGTATCAACAGGTGGGCTCCCTCTCTGAGCTGGTCGAGCGCGGTGGGGCCTCATCCCTCTGAAGAGCGGTAGTCAGGTACATCTGCTCTGCAACTGTCCTGGCAGTGGACTGTGCTGCTGCTGTGGTGCGGGCGTCGTCACGCTCCAGAGTGAGCTGCTGAATCCTCTCCTGCAGACGAGCAACCTCAGCGTCGAAGTCCTCCTGAAGCTTCCTCTTGCTCTGGTAGGTGGCTGTGAGGGTGAAGGACACGCTCCCGAGAGTGTGCTCCAAACTCTCACACACACCCAACAAAGCTCGGTGGCGCTCATCGCAGGCGTCTCACAGTAGAACCTCTCCTCTGGGCTCCCTGTCAAGACTGACTCCGAAGTCTGCTTCCAGCGCAATGGGAAAAGTGATCCACGGGGAAAACACTCCTGCCATCGCACTTGCCAAGTCGGCGGGGAAGAACGGGCGATGATATCCTTCAGCACTAGGTATGCTGCCCTGTTGGCTCCATCCTTGGCACAAGTGCCTCTGGTGATCTCAGTCCATCCTGTCCAGTGCGGCTTGGCAGGCAAGGCTTTGA
Source organism: Coix lacryma-jobi var. lacryma-jobi (assembly GCA_009763385.1). Classification (NCBI taxonomy): domain Eukaryota; kingdom Viridiplantae; phylum Streptophyta; class Magnoliopsida; order Poales; family Poaceae; genus Coix; species Coix lacryma-jobi. The sequence goes on from CM019824.1 coordinate 91,985,622, forward strand.
CCTTGATCTCTACCATAACCAGGGAATCCTGCCCGTAGATCTCCTTCTGCCAGGAGTACTTGGGCTCCTGTCCTTCCTCATAACCCACTGCCTGCAAAATCCTCCAAAGGATAGTCGGCAGCCCGAAGTAGGTCAAGAACGTCCTCCGGGTCAGCTTGGTGGCCAAGCGCGATGACGCGGAACTCCTCTGCCTCCGGTGGCCTTGCGAGCAGTCAACTTGGTCCGGGCCATCTGTAGAAACAAAAGGGTTTCGAACTCTCGTGAGACGGAGACTAAGTTGGCATATTTTATAGAAAAGAGACAACTTTTAATTTAAGGGGAGGTAATGTAAATGCAAGAATATAAACATGATGCATGATCGTACTTACGTTCTCACTCACTAACATGACTCGCAAGTCCTAACGTTTTAGTCGGTGGTAAGAACGATCTCTCATGCGTTATCTACCCGTTCTACTCGTTCGCATAGTTAGTGTACCTGCAGAAGATCCATTTCAGCCCCAAAGAAATTCCCAATGATAAAGCAACTGAGTATTGACTAATATGCGCAACACATAGAAGCCAACACTAAACACCATGCACCAATATAGAAAATACCCTTGAAAACATTGATACCCTCGTATGGGTCTGCGTGGAGCTCGCACATACTTGTATAAGAACTCTCACCTAGACCGACGGTTGGACGGTCATGCTCTTTATCTCACAAAATCATTTTATGCATGTTTTCGCGATCGACGCATTCTCTTTTTCCGAGAATGGACCAGCAAATAAAGATCCAGCATGAAGCAAAACCCTGAACCCCTGTTAGCAGTTAGACCACCTGATTCCTAGTATAGGGCTTAAGGACGAGACTGGGCACACTTAGTAATTGAAAATAGTTTTGAAAATAGTTTTGAAATACCCATTTTAGTTGAAAATAGCTCTTTACGGAGGTAATCACTTGAACCATGCTCTGATACCAGCTGTGGCGGAACCGTCCTGATTATAAGAGCTCAAGTATTATCTTAGCCAAATTCGTCTGACTTCGACTGATACTTGAACCCATACAACCCCGGTAGTCCGGAAATCTCGAAGGATTTCTAACACCATACATCATACAGGATCGCATCGTTCAAGGATTACATTCGTAAAGATACATCATAACGAAAACGAAACCGAATTTAAAATATCAGAGTGCGAAATTTAAAACGGAGTTATTACAATACCGAGTTTAAAAGTGCGGAAGCTGAAATAGTTTAAAGCACGACCACCACACATGTGGTCCAAATAAAAACATTGTTGATAAATCCACTCGACACAACTCCACTCCCTTTTTAAGATAATGTGCCACTAGTAGTCTCGATCCAGCAAAAGAAAAAGGGGAAAGCTTCTGGACGACCCTGCCCTGGGCCTACTCCTCATCACCTTCCACTGGGTAGAGGGCAGTAGTGCTTACAATAGCGAAGTAGACCTGGCCATCTGCAACAAACGGGAAAACCCTGAGTACTGGAATGACATCAGCTAGACTTACACCCGTCGCAACTGAAATAAAGACACAAGGACATGCAAGGCCTCTTTTGGGATCTTGAAGCCTCAAGATCTTGAATTCGCGAAAAGCTCAATTTAAGATAAGCGAAGTATTAGTGAAGTTAATGAGCTGTCATCTTTTATACCTATTCCTTCTTCTAGGTTTGCACCTGAACTATTGCACACACTTGAGTCTAGCACATAAATAATATAACCATATCCAGTTGACTTGTCCACATTTTAGTTGAACCTTTAGATATCACATGGAGTTGTATCGTGGTGAAGCTCGCCATAGTTTCCCACTAACCGGGGGAGACGGCGACTCGAATCGAATTCCAAACCAGCTGGTGAAAGACCTTTAATACCAGCCCACACTTTCCCCGTCGGGTCCATGCATTGGGCAACCGCTCGACGCTTGTTCGTGGTGGTAATCGCCGCGGTTCAAGCACGGACCGCCCAATTGGAACCTGGCGATGGCCTCACGCGGCAGATCGCAATTTCCATACTAGAGGGGACGACACGGGTTGAGACCGACCCGAACAGCTTCTAACCGGCTTTGGGGTCGATGATTACGGCACCGACATATCCGTAAGTAAAAGGGCGCGTTCAAAAATGAACGAGGGCCAACATCGATACAAACCTACACGATCCAACGGACGGACTGCCCCAAGTTTCCAAACTTGTGCCTTGCCTTCCAGTTGACCGTATTTCATTACTACTCAGGTTCTTTTCCACGATAGCAAATATAGCCAACCGTGATCCAATAACTACCCATCAGGGTATTACGGAGACATCCTTAACTACTACTTTTATTAAGCAGGCTAAGCAATTCTACATTGTAAATAAATAACAGGATAACAAGGTAGATATTAATCAATCATCAAGGAATGGTAATGCAGCAAATAGGATTCATTCAACTCCTAGATCTAATGCATCACAATATAAAAGGACTCAAGTAATTTTAATTGTAAAAACTGGGAGACTTAGAATGCTCCGGGGCTTGCCTTGGGTGAAGACCGAGGCCTCGTGGGAGGGGCACTCGAGCAAGTTAGTGTCGCTGGCGGGGTCGACTTCCTCGGCTTGCTGGAGCTCCGGGATCTGCTGCTCGGCGTTTGCCTCTAGCTCCTGATCGGGTTCCGGGAGTGTCGATCCTATTGCATGCGACGAATAATAAATATTTAAATACGGGGTGCGAGATGTGTGGTATGAGAAAGAGCATTTCTTGCAAACCAACAAAACCAACTTGTTGATACTCATTTAATTCATAAAACAAAATCCTTTTATTCACCTATTTCTCATTTAGTAAATCAAAAGAAGCTTAGGTTTGAACTGCAAGTGCACTTTTCTGGACTCAGAAAAATCCACGAAAATTCCAGAAGGCAAACAACAGTTGCTGGACTCCACTGAACAAATTTCAGCCAAAAATAAAATACAGAACTGCAGATATAAAAATAACAAGCAACTGTCCAAAAAGGTACTTTGAACTACAACCCTACTGTAAAAGGGTGCACCACTCTATTTCATGTTTTTCCCAGATTCTATTTCATATTTTATGCTTATTAAGAAAGTCCCATGAACAGAAACATTATATTATTTGTTACATAAATTTTCAAAGGAAAACACAGAAAAGCACCTTTGTAAAGCAACTTCAGATTTCTCCACACAACAGGTCATGCTTTAAATTTTTCTTAGCTTGATCCTTATAAACAGAGACTGTACAAATTTTACCACATTTTATCTCGACATATAAAACACCTTAACCTTTATTCAAAGAAATCAACCAAAAAGGACTTTTAACCATAACAGAAACTTTTTCTACATAAACAGTGCATTATATATTTTTCACATGTATAAAACAGGATAATAAACTTACACAAAATTTTACAGGAATTATCTCAACCAGAAAACATATATAACCATTTATCTTAGCAAAAGCATATAAACTGAAATAAAAGAAAACAGTAAAATTAACTCTTACCAAAAATACTTTTATATTTTTCCAGGGTAGATCTACTCATAAACAAACTAGCAAAACTGAAAACACTCCATTTGGACTAACAAAACAGGATCTACAAAATAAACAAGCATTTACTGGAAATAGAAAAACATTTTGGAAAACGTTTTCTGGAAAGCACTCGGCGTACGGAATAGGTGTGCTCGCTCGAGGCCCGGCTCGAATCGAGACAGCGCCCGAGGGTTCGCTCGAGGCCTGGCGCGAAGGCTCGGGCGAGGCGGACAACAAACGCCCGTCCGAGGCCTGGCTCGAGGGCTCGGGCGAGACGGAAAAACACACGCCCGTCTGAGGCCTGGCTCGAGGGCTCGGGCGAGACGGAAGAACAAACGCCCGTCCGAGGCCTGGCTCGAGGGCTCGGGCGAGAAGGAAAAACACACGCCCGTCCGAGGCCTGGCTCGAGGGCTCGGGCGAGACGGAAGAACAAACGCCCGTCCGAGGCCTGGCTCGAGGGCTCGGGCGAGACGGAAAAACACACGCCCGTCCGAGGCCTGGCTCGAGGGCTCGGGCGAGACGGAAGAACAAACGCCCGTCCGAGGCCTGGCTCGAGGGCTCGGGCGAGACGGAAACAGGGGAGAGGTTTGACCGTCGATTCCTCGCCGACGGTGAGGTCGCCGGCGGTTAAGCTAGGCTTGCAAACTCGTCTCGACGAGGCGCATCGAGTGGTGTAGGTGGTTTGGCTAGCGCACGGTGATGGCGGCAACGCGCGGCTACGCCGCTTCCGGCGGCGACCGGAGAAATTGGAGGAGGCAAAAGCTCGAGAGAACCCTAAGGAGCAAATCTACGGGGTTGGTTTGGCTCGGGTGGCTCCAGAGGAGCTTGGCCATGAGCGAGGTCCGCGGCGGACGGCCATGGCGCTCGGCCGGGGAAGAAGATGTGGGAGAGAGCGGTAGCGTTGAAGCTAGGTGGTGTTCTCACCTTGCCTTGGCTTGGTGAAGCTCGAAGATGAAGAAGAAGAGTCGGTGGAGCTCGGGTTGGGGAAGAACGGCGTTGCGGCTCGGCGGTGGCGACTGACGGACCGAAAGAGGCGCTTCGTCCTCCGGCGGCGAAGGGGCTCGGTCGGGGACGACAACGTGCGCACGGCGTGTGCACGGTGTAGGCGGAGCAGTGTACGGAGGGAATCGAATGGAGGTGCTCCGACGAGGTCAGAACGGAGAGGGGTGGTTGCGGCGGTGGTCGCGGCGAGAGCGAGCCGAGCGCTTGCTCTGGCTTGGTGGCGAGGGGAGGAGAGTGCGAGCGAGATTGGGAGAGTGTGTGCGGGAGTGTGAGAGAGTGAAGAGGTGCTCAGGGTTTTGATCGGCTTGACCGGCCAGTGGTCGTGGCGGGACCACGGCGGCGCGGTCGGCGAGGCAGCGCGGTGATGCCGTGCACGGCGAGCGGGTGCGGCAGGCGAGGCGAGCGGAGAGTGGCCGGGGGAGATAGCTTGCGTGCTCGAGTGGGAGAGGATCGAGCGAGGAGTGGCCGGCGAAGATCCTCGGCAGAATGCGGCGGCCACGTGGCGGTTGCGGCCGGCGTACGGCGCGGCATGTCAGCGGCAGCAGCGCGCGGCGCGCGCGGCATGCGGGCGAGCGCTGGCGAGCGGCGCGGGGTGCGCAGGCGAGAGCGGGAGCGGGCCGGCGCACGCGAGCGGGCGAGCTAGGCCGGCGCGCGCGAGTTGGGCTGAAAGGTGGGGCGTGGAAGAAATCGTTTTCCTTTTTTTTCCAAATTCTTTCCAAACTTTGACCACTCAAAAACAGTTTCAAAAACTCCAAACTAGGTTTTGACCCAAATATAAAAGTTTCTCGAAATAATTTTCTCTACAACTTTCATATAGGACACTTTTTCTGAAAACCATTTTTAAATCCTCCACATAAACAAAGCCAATTTTAAAGTATAAACCATTTTGTTTGACTTATTTTTATTTACAATCTAATCTGAACTAGGTCAAAACTCCAACATGAAAAGCACTCTACTCAATATTCTCTATTTTATAAAACTCTTTGCCAAAACAGAAATCCACTCAAACAACCAAGTCCAATAGAAATCCAAATCCAATTAAATAAACAAAAGACAAAACACTCTCATGCTCATGAAATGATGCAATGCATTGCTTATGCTTCTTTAGTAGCTAAATGCAGTGCCTTAATGCAGTGCTTGACACTAGGGTGTCACAACTTCTCCCCCAACTCAATCTCGCACGCCGCCATCTACGCCGCGGTGTGCGAGGGATACCTGAAGATCGAGCCTCATTGGGAGATGTTCGTCCACCTCTTCCGGGGCAAGCTCTTTCATAAGGCCGTGAAGCCGAGCGGGAGGAGGCTCGCGCGTGCGAGCTCCCTCACCATCACCGCGAGGACCGGTCCCTCGTCGGCCAACGTCCCCCGTCACTACCTCCACTAAAAGATTTCCACCAACCAGGCGGAGTGGGACGACCACTGCTTCTACCTGCGGAACGAGGACGGGCTCCTTCCGCAGTACACCGGCAGGATCATCACCAAGCGCCCTGAGAAGTGGAGTTGGGGCGTTGTGGCGGACAGGCAGCGCCACCTGATGCCGCTGATGAATACGATGTGGTCGCTGGTGGAGGAGAAGGGACTGACCGTCCAGGCGGTCATTTGGGCGTTCCATCAGTGGAGGGTCCATCCTCTGGCGGACCGCCCCCTTCTCATGTACGAGATGGGGCCAAATGCCCCGCCCGAGAAGCTGAACAGGTCGAGGATGGCCGAGGAGAGGCTGTCTCGGAACGAGGGTGCCTCCCGGGTGACGGTCACAATCCACGGGTCGTTCCGCCCTGAGGAGACCAACCTGATTGCCATGGCACCCTACGCGGGGTGTCTCGACCCGGTAAGCCTTCCTCAAGCTAGGCTGTTTCGAGCCTCCCCTCCTTTCTCTTTCTTCGAATCTTGTTTACTCTCTTTGTGGTTTTTCTCATCAAGTTTCTTTTTGCAGGGGGGCGTTCACATCTCACATGTCGAGGCCCCCGGTGAAGGAGGATGCCGCGGAAAGACAGGTGAGGCGCCTCTCTGCTCAGAAAGATAAGGAGAGTAAGGATGCAAAGAAGAAGAAAGAGAAAGAGAAGAACCTGCGTCGGATGGACCGGGATCAGAGGCTAGCGAAGGCTCGTCGTAACCGGCAGCCTGGAGAGGAGTCCCCCGAGCTCAACTACACGAGCTCGGAGGAGGAGGATGACGATGAGGAGGAGAGCGACGATGAAGGGATGGATGCGCGTCTGAGGCGCGCGGGGGTCGTCGACATCAGGGCTGACTGCTCTTCTGTGCAGGAGAATATCCTGGAGATCCCCCCGGCGAAGGGGTCACGCGGGACGCAGCAGCGGAAGGCCACGCCAGGCCCCGCCTCGTCGGGGGCTCAGGGCACGTCGAGCTCCGTGCCGGACGTGCCCCCTGACGTGAAGAGGCCTCGAACTCAGGGCGCCATCGCCGCGGCGCAGAAGGAGGTCACGACAGCGTCGACCCAGGCGAGGGGTCTCGAGAAGGGTCGGACCTCAAGAAGCGATCAACACGCCGAGAGGGACTCCGAGCCCGACCGCCGCAAGTCGTTGAGGACAACATCGAGCCCGCGGAAGAGCGGGCAACATGAGGAGGCGTCGAGCCCCCGCCACCATGACCGTCGAGGGGGGAGCTCTCGGTCGTCTCGTGATGGGAGTCGCGAGCGATCCCGGAGCCCATCGCCGCACTGTCGCCGGGAGAAGGAGGCAGACGCGGGGGGGCACGAGCGCCAGAGCAGGTCCCAGAGCCCGCGCAAGGAAAGGCGCCAAGAGGACCGCTTGAAGGAGACACGGTCGTCCTCTCGGGACAAGGGACAAAAGGAGAGCTCCCCGTCGGGGTCGAGCCACGGGAAGCATCGGGAGCCTTCCCCCCACCCGAGCCACATAGAGACAGCTCGGGGGCATGGCTCGAGCCATGGGGCGGGCTCGAAGCCCCCGAGCGGGTCTGGCGACTCAGGGAAGAAGTCCCGCCGTCATTTTGGGTAAGTAACATTTTTTAATTCCGTTGGTAGTGAAGCTTTACCTTTTTACCTTTGGTGATGTGTGCCATTTCTGGTTTTTCAGGGAAAAGCGCTCCCGGCAGGAGGCGGACCCGCCGTTTCCAAGCGGGCCAAGACCTCGAGCTCTGCTGAGGACCAAGCACCTCGAGGTATGGCTCCTTCCGCTGAAATGGTCGCTTGGCTGGTGAAGGCTCGAGCAGCCATGGCTCGGGGGAGTCAGATGGCCGCCGCGGATCTTGGTGAGGCCGACGCCGTCGACCACGGGGGTCGAGGCTTTTTCCTGATTCTGACGACGTTGTTCTCTTTTTCAGTAGGGACCGCGGCTCCTAGCGCCAAGCCCGCCGCCACTGCGCCCATCGCAGCACCACCTCCTCCTCCTCCTCCTTCTCCTCCGGTGGCGCCTACCGAGAGGGCCACTCCTCCCCCCGTCACGACGACCATCTTGGGGGGAGCACCCGAGACAGGCGCGGCTCCGTCGGCGTCTGGGGCTGAGGGGACAGCGGCCCTCGAGACCTCAGACGGCGCGAGCCAGCCCGCTGGACAGGACCCCCTACCGACGGAGCCTCGCACGCCCGCGGAGAAGGAGAAGGAGGGGGAGGCGTCGGTGGAGAAGATACCGACAGTGGAGGAGCTCCTGGACGAGCTGGGGAAGGAGTCGTCCCCAGTCGAGGGCTCAGCGCTGGAGGGGGCGCTCGAGGCACCGGCCGGGGACGACAAGACGCCGGAAGACCTAGTGAGGGAGGAGAGGCTCGAGGGGCCGGTCGGGAATGAGGCGGAGGGGACGACCGGTCCCTCGGCCGGCGCGGAGGAAAGCTTGGAGGCGAGCCACCCCTCGAGCGATCCGCTACCGCTCGAGCCCCCGCGTCTACGCGATGCCGCACCGCCCGGTCTGCAGCAGAGGCGGCGAGGAAGGAGGTCGAGGAGGCCAAGAGCACGGCCGCCACCGCCCTGGCTGCGGCGGAGGCAGCACGGAAGGAGGCCCAGGAGGCCTTAACTGCCGTGCGCTCGAGGATCCAAGGCCTCGAGATCGACATGGATCAGGCTCTTGACAGAGCTAATGACCTGTCGCTCAAGCTCGAGGCCGCTCGGCAGGAGGTGATCAAGAAGGATCTGGCCCTTGCGCAGATGGGCAAGCTGGTCGAGGAGCTTAAGGGCCCAAAACATGACGTGCTGTCCCAAAAGCATACACTCGAGCAGCGCGTCGGGGTCCTTACCAGCGACTTTGACGCTCTGGGCGTGCACTGCCAAGGTACTGTCGTAATCTTCAGGCTTTGTCTTGCTTTGATTTCGAGATTCTTGCCACACCGCGGACTTACTCTTTTCTGTTTGTTGCACAGATCTAGAGAAGACCGCCGAGGAGCTCCGCGAGACGAATCATACTCTTGTGGAGCAACTCCAGGGTGAGACCATGGTGGCGGAGCGGGCGCGCGGCACCCTTGACAGGCTCTGCTCCATGTGGGGTGTCGAACCGGTGGCCACGGCAGAGGGCGCGGTGGCTCGGGGCGACGCCCTGGTTGATGCCCTGTGCTTCTTCGACGTGGCCGTGCGGGACCGCGTTAAGAGCGCTCTCCACCATGGCGTAAAGCAGGCGCTCGCGGCCGTCCACTCGGGTTTCCGCTACCCGGTCAACGTCGTCGCCAAGGGCTTCGTCGAGATCGAGGGGAAGGACGAAGAGTGGAACGATCGCCGCGTCGACAAGATCCTGGAGAAGGTGGAGAGGCCGGGGGCGGCGCTCGCAAAGCTCTTCGAGGAGGACGTGCTACCTCCCGTTGCAGATAGTGGTGTAGATGGCTCCCCTCCTCCTGGCCCGGACGTCGAGGCTGAGCCCGCAGCAGAAGATCTTGAGGAGGAGTTCCAGACTGATGAGGAATGAGGCCTGCGTGCCAAATTTGGGCGTCGAGGCCCTTGTAAAAATTCATGTCATGACTTATGGCCCGTCGAGGCCAACATATGCGTATGACTTATTTGTTTAAAGAAGTCGTTTTCTTTTCAAATTTATTCGATCATTTCTCTTTGTCGCTAGCTCGAGTTTCTACCGGCTTGGTCTATGTTCTTTCGATACGCGTCGCGAGTTCCTCAAGGGGAGGCGTAGGTAGGGTACCGTAGCCCAGGGGCGTGGGTGGTCGTCTACGTCGACGCCCCCCGCCTCTTGGAGGCTCGAGGTATCTACGGACTTAGACGTTGCTAGTACGTTCGAGATACGAATCAAGATAAGGGTCGAATTTTTGAAAAGAAAAGCGCGTTTTTTCCGGAGTCTCGACCCTGAGCAGGGCAGGGTTGAGGCTACCTTAAATTGCTAAGTAAAATGAAAGACAATGCACGAGTTTGTTCATTCATATTTGACGTGTTTGTACAAAGCAACAAAATGTATAAGGCCTCGAGGCCCTTAAGGGTAGAAGCGACGTAGCTGAGATATGTTCCACGTATTCGTCAGGATCCTTCCTTGACCGTCGTAGAGCTTGTATGTTCCTAGCTTGAGCACCTCAGCTACGGTGTATGGGCCCTCCCATGGAGGGGTGAGCTTGTGGCGCCCTCAATTGTCTTGCAGCCGTCGAAGCACGAGGTCCCCCACTGCCAGGTCCCTTTTGCGCACGTGCTTGTCATGGTAGCGTCGAAGTGTTTGCTGGTAGCGCGTGAAGTTGATGAGCGCCACGTCTCGAGCCTCCTCGAGCTGGTCCTTGGCGTTGGCGAGCCTCTCGTCGTTGGTTTGCTCGTTGTAGGCTCGAAGTCAAGGGGAGCCGTACTCGAGGTCTGTAGGCAAGACAGCCTTGGTGCTGTAGGTTAGGAAGAACGGAGTGAACCCGGTGGCTCGACTCGGCGTAGTCCTGAGGCCCCACAGCACCGAGGGGAGCTCTGCAGCCCACCTCTTTCCGAAATTCTTGAGGGGCTTGAACAGCCTCGGCTTCAGCCCGTGGAGTATCATGCCGTTGGCGCGCTCGACCTGCCCGTTGCATTGAGGGTATGCGACTGAGGCCCAGTTCACGCGGATGTTGTTGCCATCGCAGAAGTTGATGAACTTTTTGCCTATGAATTGTGTGCCATTGTCGGTGATGATGACGTTAGGCACCCCAAACCGGTACATGATGTCAGAGATGAACTCGACGGCCTTCTCGGAGGTGGGGTTGCCTATAGGCTCAGCCTCAATCCACTTGGTGAATTTGTCGACGGCCACGAGCACATGCGTGTACTTTCCATTTGTCATCTTGAGGGGACCCACGAGGTCGAGCCCCCAGACGGCAAACGGCCAAGTGATGGGGATCATCTGCAGGGCGTGCGCGGGCTGGTGCGTTTGCTTGGCGTAGAACTGACACCCTTGGCAGGCTCGAACCAGGCGCTTAGCGTCTGCAATGGCGGTTGGCCAGTAGAAGCCTTGGCGGAAGGCGTTCCCCACCAAGGTCCTTGGCACTGCGTGATGGCCGCAAGACCCCGAGTGCATGTCGTCGAGGAGCCTGCGTCCTTCCTCGAGGGGGATGCAGCGCTGAAGGATTCCTGATGGGCTTCGACGGTACAGCTCTCGTTCGTCGCCGTAGATGACGTAGGTCTTGGCCCTTCGAGCGATGCGTCGGGCCTTCGTCTTGTCTCCGGGTAGCACGCCTTGCATCAGGTAGTCGAGGAAGGGCGTCCGCCAGTCGAGGGGTCGTGATGAAGAAGAGGCGGGTGCGTCGATCTGCATCGCCTCAGCGGATGTCGAGGGGTCGTTCTCGAGGGGTGGCGTTGAAGGTCGAGCCCCCGTGTCCGGCTCGAGGGGTGGCGTCGAGGGGCCAGCCCCCGGGCCGATTTTGACGGATGGCTCGAAAATGTCCCTCGAGAAGACATCTAGTGGGACGGTGCCGCGCGTGGATGCTAACATAGCCAGCTCGTCTGCGGCCTCGTTGTACTTTCGAGCGATGTGGTTGAGCTCGAGGCCGTAGAATTTGTCTTCTAGCTTGCGCACTTCTCCGCAGTATGCTTCCATCTTGGGATCGATGCAGCTCGAGGCCTTCATGACCTGGTTGACGACGAGCTGCGAGTCCCCTCGAACGTCGAGGCGTCGGACCCCAAGCTCGAGGGTGATACGCAGCCCGTTGACGAGGGCCTCGTACTCAGCGACGTTGTTGGAGGCAGGGAAGTGCAAGCGCAGCAGGTAGCGTATGTGGACCCCGAGGGGTGAGATGAAGAGCAGGCCTACGCCTGCCCCTGTCTTCATGAGGGACCCATCGAAGTACATAGTCCAGAGCTCGGCTTGGATTTGTGCCAGCGGGAGCTGGGTGTCGGTCCACTCAGCAACGAAGTCCGCCAGCGCTTGCGACTTGATGGCTTTTCGTGGAGCGTAGGTGATGGCCTCCCCCATCAGCTCGGCAGACCACTTGGCGATGCGCCCCGTGGCCTCCCGGTTGTTGATGATCTCTCCGAGGGGGAAGGACGATACCACCGTCACGGGATGAGCGAGGAAATAATGCTGGAGCTTGTGCCTCGTGATGATGATGCCGTAGAGCAGCTTCTGGATGTGTGGGTACCGGACCTTGGCCTCGGAGAGCACCTCACTGATGAAGTACACCGGCCGGTGGACTGGTAGCGCGTGACCCTCCTCGTGTCTCTCAACGACTATGACCGCGCTGACCACCTGGGTCGTTGCGGCCACGTAGAGGAGGAGAGGCTCGGGGGGATCGTCACCCTGGGCTGGTCGTGGTGCCACGAGAATTGGCGCGGAAGTCAGCAACCCCTTCAACTTGGTTAGGGCCTCCTCGGCTTCGACGGTCCACGCGAAGCGTTCCGTTTTCTTCAGCAGGCGGTAGAGGGGTAGCGCCTTTTCCCCTAGCCTCGAGATGAACCTGTTGAGAGCGGCTAGACAGCCTGTCACTTTCTGTACACCCTTGAGGTCTCGAATTGGGCCCATCCTCGTGACTGCTGAGATCTTTTCGGGGTTGGCCTCGATCCCCTGTTGTGAGACAATGTAGCCAAGTAGCATGCCTCGAGGCACACCAAAGACACATTTCTCGGGGTTGAGTTTCACATTCTTGGCCCGGAGGCATTCGAACGTGGTCTCGAGATCGTTGATGAGGTCCCCGACTTTCTTGGTCTTAACCACGATGTCATCGACGTAGGCCTCGACGGTTTTGCCTATGTGTTCGCCAAAGACATGCTGCATACAACGCTGATATGTTGCCCCGGTGTTTCGAAGGCCGAAGGGCATTGTAACATAGCAATATATACCAAAAGGCGTAATAAAAGAGGTAGCGAGCTCGTCGGATTCTTTCATTTTAATCTGGTGGTAGCCGGAATACGCATCGAGAAATGAAAGTACTTCACACCCCGCAGTGGAATCGACAATCTGATCAATTCTAGGTAAAGGAAATGGAACTTTTGGACATGCTTTATTCAAACCAGTGTAGTCTACACACATCCGCATTTTTCCATTCTTTTTCCTAACTAGTACAGGGTTAGCTAGCCACTCTGGGTGAAATACCTCCTTGATGAATCCAGCCGCCAAAAGCTTGTGCACCTCCTCGCCGATGATCCTACGCTTCTCCTCGTCGAAGCGGCGCAGGCGTTGCTTCACCGGTCTGGACCCGGCCTGGATCTCCAAGGCGTGCTCGGCGACTCCCCTCGGTATGCCTGGCATGTCCGAGGCGCTCCACGCAAACATGTCGATGTTCGCGCGGAGAAAGTCGACGAGCACTGCTTCCTATTTGGGCTCGACGCTGGCACTGATGGCCAGCGCCTTGCCGTCGGATGAGGTCGGGTCGACGGGTATTTGCTTGGTGTGCTCTGCCGGCTCGAAGGTGCCGGCATGGCGCTTTGCTTCAGGGGCCTCGGTGGCTAGGGCAGCCAGGGCCTCGAGCGAGTCGACTTGGACGTTGGCCTCCCCACGCTCGACGCACTTCACGTCGCAGTGGTACGCGTGTTCGTAGGAGGTGTCGATGGTGATGACCCCTTTCGGCCCCGGCATCTTGAGCTTCAAGTATGTGTAGTTGGGGACCGCCATAAACTTGGCGTAGCCAGGCCTGCCGATGATGGCGTGGTAGGTCCCTTGGAACCCAACCACCTCGAAGGTGAGCGTCTCCCGGTGAAAGTTGGTCGGCGTGCCAAAGCAAACAGGTAGGTCGATGCGCCCGAGGGGGTGGGCCTTCTTCCGTGGTACGACTCCGTGGAACCCCCCGACGCTGGGTCGGAGCTGGTCCCTCGAAATCCCCAGGAGGTCGAGGGTCTCGAGGTATATGATGTTGAGGCTCGAGCCCCCATCCATCAATACCTTGGAGAACCGTACGTCGACGATGACGGGGTCGACAACGAGGGGGTACGCCCCCGGATTTACGACATGGTCCGGATGGTCGTCACGGTCGAACGTGATCGGCGCATCTGACCAGTCAAGATACCGAGGGGCGTCGTGGCAGAGTGCAAAGACCTCCCGGCGCTCCTTCTTTCTCTCTCGAGCTGAGAGCCCGACGGTTGAGCCCTCGTAGATCATGAAGCAGTCGCGCACCGGGGGGAAGTTGTCGTCCGCGTCCCCGTCGTCGTGTCGATTGTTGTCCTCGCCCTTAGGCGCGTCTTCCTTCTTGTCGCCAAGCTTGGAGTAGAAGCCCTTCATCATTCGGCAGTCCTTCAACTTGTGATTCGTGGGACCCTTGTGATAAGGGCAGGGGTCCTCGAGCATTTTGTCGAAGACAGCCCCGTCAGGGGGGGCTCAGGGCTTCTTATGCTCGAGGGCGCCTACGAGCACTTCTTCATCGTCGTCATCGGCGTCGCGCTTCACCTTCTGACCTTTGCCTTTGTTCTTCTTCTTTTTGTTGTTGTTGTTGCGGTTCTTGTCGTTGTTGCCCTTGCTCGAGCCCTCCGGCGTGGCCACCGCCTTGCCTTTGTCTGTGGAGCGGCCAAAGAAGGCCCCCACTGCCTCGTCGCCTGAGGCAAAACTGGTGACACGATCCATCAGATCCTCGACCGTCCTGGGACGGTAGCGCCCTAGCTCGTGGACTAGCTCTTGGCATGTCGTGCCCGCAAGGAACGCTGAGATGACATCCTCATCAGGCACGTGGGGGAGCTCGAGGCGCTGCTTCGAGAATCGCTGAGCGAAGTTGCGGAGTGGCTCGTCCGCTGTCTGCCTGCAACGTCGTAGATCCCAGGGGTTGCCTGGGCGTACGCAAGTCCCCTTGAAATTCCCATCGAAGACCCTGACTAGGTCGGCCCAGTCGTGGATCTGATCCGGCGGGAGCCCCTCGAGCCACCGGCGGGCGCTGTCCAAGAGGTAGAGTGGGAGCTGGCGTATGATCACGCGGTCGTCGCTCTTCGCCCCGCCCAGTTGGCAGCCCAGGCGGAAGTCGGAGAGCCATAGCTTGGGCTCGACCTCCCCGTCATACTTCACGATGTTGGTTGGTGGTCGAAAGCGGCCGGGGAGGGTTGAGCTGCGGATGGCCCAGCTGAAGACCCTGGGGCCCGGGGGCTCGAGGGCTTGCCGGTCCTCGTCACTGTCGTAGCGCCCTCCTCGATGGGCACTATAGCCACGCTCCTCGGCCCCTTTGTCCTTGCGCCAGCGGTTGATGTTGTTGCGGGCGTCATTGGGCTCTCGAGGTGGCCGGTTGTCGACGATCCGCTCCCGGACTGGCCTGGCTCGAGAGGCGTCCGGCTGGTGGACGGACGTCTCACGCTCGTTGCGGGCCGTGTCTGCTGGCTTCCCCGAGGCCGCTCCGCGCCGGCGCGAGGCTGAGCTCTCGGCCTGCTGCAGAGCGGCTGTCTCGAGGAGGTTCTTCATTTCCCCGAGCATGCGCCTAGCGTCAGGGTTGGAGACGGCGGGTAGATCGCGGAGCAGCATCGCGGCCGCCACCACGTTCTGCCCGGCTCGCGGGAAGCGCACCTCGGGGCGTGCTGGTGCCCCATCCTCAAGGATCTGCCGGTGGATCTCTCGAGCGCGGCCACGAGCGCCGGCGCCTCGAGGCTAGGCTTGTTCCTGCACAAGAGTTTGCTCGAGTTGCAGCAGGCATTGTCGGTCCTCCTCGGCCTTGGTGATCGCCTCCTGCAGCTGCGCGAGGTGCGCCGCCCGGTCGTCGTTGTGCTGCGGTGGTGCATCCGGTGCCGGGGGTTCGTTCCTCCCTCGAATGTGTGGTCCGCCCGCCGCAGCCACGTCGCTGGGCTCTTCGAGGTTGAGCGCCGGCCTGGCGTCGCCGTCGTCGTCGTCCTCGGCATCGCCCACGACCCCATCGAGCTGGAAGCACTCCCTGGTGGGATCCCAGAGGTCAGGGTCGTGGTAGTCGTATTCGTCAGAGTCGGAGCTGTTGATGTCGCGCCGCCCTGGCTCGTGCTGGGACTGCAGCTCGCGATACCACTCTCCGATGGTGGTTCGCCGGGGTGGCTCGATGACTCGTGAGAAGCCGCGGTCGACGTGCGCGGGGTAGACGATCTCCAGGTCGGTGATGGCTCGTAGGATCACTGCCGGACGTTCCTCCCGCTCTGCTGGCGCCCGGTCCTGACGGCGCTCGTCGAGGTGGTGGGCGTAGACAGCTGCGGAGTTGTTGAGGCCGGACGGGGGCCGCTGGCGTCGAGCGCGGTACACCCCGTACAGGAGGAAACCAGGTGGTGTCGACGGAGCACGGCTTGGGGGCCTCTGTCCAGGCTCCCGGTCCGTGCGCATGACGAACGCGAACTCGCTGGGAGAGTGCGCGCGCGCCCTAGAAGTCTTCGGCCACGCACCGGGCAGGTTTCTCCTCGGGGACTCTGCGCCGGCCGCGGGGAAGTGGGTGTACGCCGTGGGCACCGCTGTGCCTGGCGACGATGGTGACGACGGCGCCGCTCACGAGGTGGCGACGCGTGGTGGTGCGGGCGACGCGCCACGCCCCCGCGTGGGGTGGCGTGACACGCCCTCCGCTCGGGCTCTCGGTGGAGAGCAGGGTCAGCTCGTTGCCGCTGCCGGTGGCCAGGAACTCGAGGCTCCCGAACCAGATGACGGCACCAGCAGAGAATGAAGGAGTGGAGGAGGCCATCCAGAAATCAACGAGAAATCGACTCCGACACGCGAAGGCCCCTACCTGGCGCGCCAACTGTCGGTGTTTCGACCCCGGGGGTATGACACCAACTAGTAATATGATCGCGTGCTCTCTTCCTGGATGGTGATGCAAGATGACACAAGGGTTTATCCTGGTTCGGGCAAAGAAGGCCCTACGTCCAGCGGGGGGAGGAGGTTCTTGTATTACTTGCACCTAAGTGCTTGTACAGGGGCAATACAAGCTCATTGAGCGTGGATGGGAGTCTGGACTCATGTGTGTCGTCTGGACCCGTGTGCGTGAAGGGTCCTGGTGTCCTCTTTTATAGAACAAGAGGAGGCCAGGGTTACACAGGAGTGACGTGTACAACGCCCAATATGGCAAAGGGTTGGAATTCTGTCTTGTCGAAGTCACTGAAGCCGGCGTGGGGGTTGTTGTTGAGGCGTCCTTGAAGCGTGGCTTCCATCCCGGGCACGGACGTGGAGGCGTGGTGACGTGGAGGCCGTGCAGCGCCCATACCGGCACGTACAGGACGAGGCAGGGTCCCTCCGGGTCTTGGGGTACCTGTCCTCCAATAGCATGAAAGCAGTCAAGGCTTGAGGGGCGCAGGGCCGGCCTCGAGGTGGTGCCTATGGGGGCTCGAGCCCCCGCAGGTGTGGGCAAGTCCCGGAAAACCCGGCCGTACAGCGGGAATCCAGGTCTCGAGATGTGGCTCGAGTGCGCTACAGTGCAGGGTATGGCCTATCAATGCTGTACTTGTGCCTTTTTGTCCATGCTTGTGGTGAAAACGAGGTTTGACTCTGGCCCCGGTTCACTGTGGCATACGTCGTGTACCAGAGGACGTGACCGGAGATGTCGCGTACCAGAGGGATGTGACGGAGACGTCGTGTACCAGAGGATGTGACCGGAGTAGGTGGACGTATTAAATGCGCGGTATGGGGCTGGTATCCTATGTATGGCGCTGCTCGAGGGAGGTATGGTGTGTCTCGAGGGATAGGTTACTGTGTTAGAGAGGCTCGAGGTCCCCACGTGGGGTCTCGAGGGACGGTGTACGGCTGTAGTGGGCTCGAGGCCTATGTGCCGGGGCTCGAGGGGTAGGCTACCATGAGGCGGTCGGCAAGGCTTTGGCAGGCCCGGGCTCCCTGGCGGTGGGCCGGTGTTGTAGGCCTCGAGGGGTTGGTTTTTTAGGGGTTAGACTAGTTAGGTCTCTTATTAACTGGTGCTCTAGGTTTAACTTATTTGTTTTGCGTTGATTGGGGGTACCCCTTTTGTGGTCCCCCGACAGCTAGTATGAATGAATTCAGGACTGCAGTGCGGCAACATGCTATTAAGGGTCAATTTCAGCTTGTAACACAAAAATCTTGCACAGATTTGTTCAGAGGGTATTGCAGAGCTGAGGGTTGTCCATGGTCTATTGTAGCAAGGTTGATGCCTGATAAAGTCCAAGTCAGGGTATGGTACCTTAATGTAGTGCTGTGCTATTTTTTCATTTATGCAGTATGCTAACTTAATGTAGTATGCAGTACTAGTCCTCATGCATGTACTACTCATCCATTACTAGTTCTCATTTATGCAGTACTAGTCATCATCCATTACTAGTTCTCATTACTAATATTTTTCATTCAACAGATTATAGTGAATACAAAAGAGGATGGAAAAGACCATTTTAGTTCATCTGTTGGGAGAGTGACGACCAAGATGGCATCGTACCATTGGGTAGCAGAGAAGGCAGTACCCTTACTAATAAAGTATCCAGACATGGGAGCAAAGAAATTACAAGCAGAGCTAGAGGACAAGTATCAAGTCAAGATTGGGTATGGTACTGTGCATAAGGGTTTTGCTCTAGCAGGCCAAAAATTCATGGGACATGGGAAGAAAGTTTTGGATATTTATTCAACTTCAAGGCAGAGATTGAGCTCAGGATGCCAGGAAGTGTTGTGTAGAGATAGACGTCGTGAATAAGGAGGAAGGTGTATTTTTCCACAGATTCTTTTGTTGTTTGAAACCAAGCATTGAAATTTTCAGAGGCAAGAGGTTTCAAGGTCCTGCGATTGGGAATCCACCGTACCTAGCTATATGTTCAGATGCTTGCAAGGGTCTGGAGAATGCAGTGAAGAAGGTGTACCCTTGGGCAGAGCATAGAGAATGTTTTGTCCATCTCATGAAGAATTTCAGCAAGAGGTTTCAAGGTCCTGCATTTGGTAGAATGTATCCTGCAGCAAGGACTTTCCAACCAGATTACCATGAGTACTTGATGAACAAGATGTATGCAGTGAATAAAAAGGTTGAGCCATGGTTGAAAACCAATCATAAGTTGTTGTGGATGAGAAGCAAATTTTCAGAAGCAATAAAGTGTGATCATATCACTAATAATGTGGCAGAGGTTTGGAACAATTGGGTTAAAGAGATTAAAGACCTTCCCATAGCCGACCTTGCTGACACTCTTAGATCAAAGTTCATGGAGCTTTATGCCAGGAGGAGGAGAATAGGTGAGAAATTTGAGGGACATGTAATGCTGCCAATAGTTGTTCGCCAACTATTTGCAATGAGTAGGCAGTTGGGTCATTTGAAAATAAAAGAAGGTGGACGGGATGAAGCAGAGGTGACAGAGGTCACAAATTCTCAAAAGATCATTAGACATGTAGTTAATATTCAGAATCACACATGTACATGTCGGGAGTGGCAAGTCTCAGGGAAACCATGTGCACATGCATTGCTTCTAATCACCACACATAGAAATCCTAAGATGGAAGATTACCTTGATCCATACTACTCAGTGTACCATTTTAGACTAGCATATGGTGGTGTGATCAAGCCACTACCCGATAAGTCCCAATGGGTAAAGGTAGATCCTGGATTCAAAGTGCTGCCACCACTAGCAAAGAAGGAACGTGGAAGACAAAGGAAACTCAGAATCCCTAGTTGCACTGAGAACAAGGGAAATAAGCCAAGGGGCAAAGGCATGTGGCAAGTGAAATGTAAAAACTGCTTAGGTCTTGGACATAGGACAACATCACCTAAGTGCCCTCTCAATGGAACAAAAAAAGAGGTAACTATGTATGACTTTTTCACACAGACTTGTACTTGCTTCATATTTTGAACTAAAATTTGCATTTACAGGAAGAGTCGGGCCAACAGAGGAAAGGCAGGTAGGCCTGCTGGTTGTACCAAAGGTGATGCAGGTCCTAGTTCATCCAAAAGGGAGAAGGTTAATGTGCAAGAAAATTCAGTGACTAATAGTCCTGAACCTGGACCTGAACCTGTGGAAGTAGACATAAGTTAAATTAACACTAGTCCTGGGGCTGTTATAAGAACGTGAATTTGTATACACTGAACATTAACTTAGAACTTGGAGCACTTTTCTATTTTTCAATCTAAACATTTGTCTCTTGTTAGCCGAATGCAATTAGCAATAGATGGACTTGGAGGGACAAATCAGATTAGTACAAGTCCTAGAGCAGTGACAAGAAGGTAAAACAATTCACTCTATTAAATATGCATGTGGTTATCTTAGTTCATGTACTGAACCACTTTGTTTTTTATTGTATTCAGTCAAGCTGTAGAAGGAGCAAGTGATATTATGACCACTCCAAGGAAGAGGATAGGTCTGAAGAAAAAAACTCACTCCAAAGAAAGCGAAGAAGATCGATGTTTAAATATTCCTATAACAATGTTAGGACTTTTGTAATGCCCAGCCATCAGGATGTTTCTTTTGCCTATGCGAACCTGTAATCTTTAATTGGCTGGATGAATTTATTCTCTTTTGCTTATGTGAGCCTGTAATGACTGGATGCGAACCAGGAACTTTATTTACTAAGATGTATGACTGGATGTATTGTCAGACTTGAACTTATTTACTAAGGTGTATGACTAGTTATCATGTGCACTTAAATTTAATTGTAATTTATGTCTCCTGGGAAGAGATTAGTTTTTTACGTCTCTTTTCATGTCTCTGGGCGTGTACCGAATAGAAAGGGAGCTGCTCAGATCTGTTTTCTAGAGTGAGGGGGCAGTATGGTCTTTTTCAGTGTCCCTAACAGTGTCTTGTATTTCCTAGAATGAAGAAAGAGGTGAAATGGAGAGAAATCCCTCATATTGAAACAATTGGTGTGCACAGGGTTAAACAATGAAAGGTTTGCGAATTGGATGTCAAATATTGAGAGGCTTGCGAATTCAGGGTTAAATATTGAAATTTCTCCTCCACATCCCGCGAATTGGTTGTCGTGATCTTACGCAACGCGATCCGAACAGAGGGAGCCAAAGACACTGGCGGCATAGAGGAGCAGCCGGAAAAGGACGTCGCCGACCAAGAGCCGGGGCCGCTCGCCTGCGACAACGGCGCCGCCGCCACTCTTAGGTCATCAATCGCTCCTCTCCCATGCGGATCAAATAATACAAGACATGTGTTAATAGTAAATTGATTTTCTAACTAAAAAGACTTAAAATGGTATCATAATTGCCCTGTTGATCCCAACTTAGCCACGCTAATCGCCTTCTCCCTCCAATGACCATGCTCACCCACCATCCCGCTCTTTGGTTGAAGAAAAATATATATAACAATCACTCCACGCTGCCACACGCATGATCAGGGTTGGCTCTATAATTTGAAGAGCCCTGATGAGCAAATAAGAAGATAAGGACTCGTTAGACTAATTTTTAATATAAAGATTAAAGTATATAGTACGAAGGATTTTAGATTTTTTGAGTTGAATAAGAAACCAAATATTTTTTAAAAGATGTCTTTAGTTGTTCGAATCAACTAGTCAATCAAACAATTACAACATCAGCATATGTAGAGCACCTCTATTCACGGCTCTATTCGGCAGGACTAAAAGCCGCTTCTGCTTATTTATATGGTTGATTTGTTGTGAGAGAAAAATACTTACTGTTCCATTATTGATTTATATAGATTAAAGCCGACATATAGCTCAAGTGACCCAACAAATGCTTTTTAGATTCTACGAACTGATCTTCTTATTTTCTTTTTTTTCTTTTATAAGCACCCGATAAATGCTTTTTAGATAACATCTACTAACATATATTCAAATAAATACATCAAATTAGAAATTTATAACCCTGACATTCACCCTGGGCACATTTTCACCGAAAACCGAAAACCGAACCGAACCGAACCGAAACTGACCCGAAATGTCGGTTTTTCGGTTCGGTGTCGGTTTTCGTTTTCACATATTTCGGTGTTCGGCTTCGGCTTCGGTTTCTATTTCATACCGAACCAAACAGCCGAGAAACTGAAGTTAGGCTCCGACTCCCTGTTGGCGTGTATTGTGTATTCCGGCTCTGAGTCCCTGTTGGCCTGTATTGCGTATTCCAACTCCAAGTCCGACTGCTTTAGCCAATTAGGCAATTAGGCCCAATAGGAGCCCACGAGGCCACCATGGCAACTTGGCAAATGGCAAGGGGCGTCACTCGGTCCACCAGAGTACCAGACCACCACGGCACCACAACTCCATGAGCGCTCCATCCAGTCCTCCACACGGCTCCACTCAACCCTAACCCTATCCCATCTGCAGGTGGCGGCGGGCGGCGGCGCATGCGGCCAGGCACGCCGCGTACCTCAATCATCGTTCAGGCGCGCAGCGCACCCCTAGCCGGAGGTAGGCGGCGGCGGCGGCGCAGCGCACCCTGCAGCTCGTACGCAGGCGGCGGCGGTCGGCCTGCATCAACATCACAGCGGTGGTCAGCGGCCTCGCGAGCGCGACCTAGGCGACGCCGGCGGACTCCTTCAGGCTTCAGCAGCTGGGCGCGACGTGGAGTGGAGCCGACGAGCAGCTGGGCAGTCACGACCGACGAGCAGCCGCGCCGGCGAATCCCTAAACCGGGGGCTTCACCACTTCGCTCCGTCGTCAAGCTCCTCGATTACAACGGCAGCAAGAACAGAGCAGTCCTCCAATCGATTTGTACTTGCTGTGAAAGTGGGAATTTTGCCATCGATTTGTACTTGCTGTGAATGATATGTCTGAATCCTGCTGCTTGTATGTTCCTGTTTATGACATCGGTTTATACGGTTTAAACCGTAAAACCGAACTGTAAAACCGAAATCGTCGGTTTCTGGTATTTTTGACAACCGATCGGTGCTTATTTCCTGAAAACCGAAATTATGGGAAACCGAATAAACCGAACCGAACTGTCGATTTAAACCGAACAGACGGGGTGACCTATCATTATCATTGTGCAAGCTTAGCAGCGCATACATAAAACAAATAAGGAAAAACTTGAAAAATATTAATCAATCATGGGTGGCCTTAGCCTTAGTTAGTTAGTTTAGTTATTTTATTTAGTTAGTTATTTTTGTTAGTTAATTTAGTTATTGTAGTTAGTTAGTTTAGTTATTTTAGTTAGTTCATTTAGCTAATTTAGTTAATTTAGTTAGTTTAGTTATTTTAGTTAGTTAGTAATTTAATTTAGTCATTGTAGTTAGTTAGTTAGTTTAATTATTTTAAGGAGAAAACTAATTCAAAAATCATATCAGGACAGAGAGAATAATAAATAAATAAATCATCATTGCTTTCACAATTGGCCTCATCATTGGTACCATGAAAAGTCATTTGAGATAATACATTGCAGGTGTAAAATAGGAGAGAACACGATACAAGGTCCACTGATACAAGGTCTAATTTATTAATACAACAAGAGGTAGAAAAACAAGGCACAAAACATTAGAACAACAAGTGCAACATGAAACTCAGCCAACCCTATCCCTACCAGCCCCCTATTTGCCCACATTTGGTTAGCCCACATGTCTCTTATTGCAACCCAACAATCACCATTATCCATGCGTACATCATTAGGTATCAATTTATTGCTTGGGTTGGCATTCCAAGTTTCTTCAAGAGGAACAAAGGAATTTGTCCCATGCCTAAGGATTCAATTACGAACAATGCAACAGGTTAGGACCAACTTCACTTGGGTACGAAATGGATGGAACGACTTGTTATACAAAATCTTGAACCTATTCTTCGATGCACCAAAGGTCCTCCCAACTGTCACCCTTAGAGCGGAATGCCTATGGTTTAAAAGCTCTCTAGCATTGCCCGACCTCTTAGTTCCATACTCCCTGAGATAGTACCTTGTTCTTTTATAGGGGGGTAAGGAACCAAGTCTGACAACATATCCAACATCCACTAAAAAAAGTTCCTACCAATTGGAAACAAAACATGCATCATTTAGGGTCATAATGGATTTGTTAGACATGCATGAAGGCTATGGCTGATCAAAGGTACCTTCTAGAACTTTAAGCCTTTTTCTTGCATCCACAGTGGTAGCTACTTTAGCCTTTTCCCACCAGTCCTTCTAAGGTGAGCCATCAGGTTGGGGCGTGAGTGAAGAGAGTCCAATGTGTTGCAATAGAGAAAACCAGAATTGCCTAGCAAAAATGTATCCAATTAGGAGGTGTTGAATGCTTTCCAGTTCCTGGTCACAAAACAGACATTTGACTGGGTGAGGAAGTCCTCGCAGAGCAAGCCTGTCATCTATCCAACACTGGTTATAAGCAAACCAGCCACATGAAGAAACGACATTTGAGAGGAGCTCATGGCTTCCATATTCTCTCATATGGTTTGAAATATATGGTGTCCTGAAAGAGAGCATCATACAGACTTTGTCGTGTATTCTCCTAAGATTGTAAGTCTTCAAATGTGTTTGTCATGTGTCCTTTCATGTAGCTCACATGAGTGTTATAAGTTGCAAAGTAGAAATATAGCAAGCTAACCTATAGAATTCATTTCCCTCTCTCACTCTATGAACTTGAAATAAACTTATATGTAAACTTTGGAAAGTGGTGGAATGTTAAATTTCAAGCCAAATAGCCTGGTTTATTGAGTGGATTCTAATTTCTCCAAAATAAAGGAATCCAAATAGACCTTAATAGAAAATCAAATATTGAATAATTAGGACTGGAAATCAAATACGATATACATCATAAAGGGCCAATTAGGGTCTGTTTGTTTGCCTGACTCAGAGGCCTAGCCAGGCCAGCAGATTGCAAAGCGCTATTTGATTGGACGGCTTCTCGTGCCTGACCAACACAGTGCTTAAAGCATCCCATGGTCTGGCTCCCAGGAAACCAAATGGAGGTTTTTTGTCTGAGTCTGGCTCGTTGGAGTGCTCGATGGAGGATTCAGTCACCTCGGTGCCTCTCACCTTTAGTCTTTTTTTTTCTTTTTCTCTCGACATTTCCTTGCGCTGGTGTCATAGAAGGTGTTGCCGGTGAGACCTCCGCCGCCGCCGCACTCGCCACGCAGAACCGAACTACGCACGAGCGTGCCGCCGCCGCTGTGACTGTTGCGCCGAGCTGGGCTGCGCTCTACTGACGCTAGTGGAGTGCTTGATGAAATAACAATGAGGAGGGAAAGGAGGTGTGGCGGTAAGGCTACCAGATTCCTATTAAAGGGTACCATTTGTACAGACAAATAAACACGATGTCTGTTGAGTCGGACTTGTTCTGAACCAGTAATGAAACGAATAGACGAGGTTGTACATAGGAGGCATGCTCGATCTGGCTAGAACCAAGCCAGCCGGTCGCCATGCTGAGTAGGACCGGGCAAACAAATAGGCTGGGCAGGACTTGTTCTATAAGAAAAGAAATATTTGGGAAACGCACTGTAGCACTTTCGTTGTTATTTGACAAACTTTGTCTAAACATAGACCAACTAGACTCAAAAGATTCGTCTCGACATGTAGATACTAAAAGTACAATTAGTTATTTTTTTAACCTACATTTAATGCTTCATGCATGCAGCTAAAGATTGATGTGACCAAGAATCTAGAAATATTTGGGGAAAGTTAGGGAAACTAAACAAGACCTTAGTCATTTACAATCAGGACATCAAAGATTTGAATCATCTAGTCAGTGGAATAGAGGAGAAATTGCGAAGGAAATGGTTTCAGAATTTCCAACATCCATTTTATAGGGAGTGGGGACTGGACGCTGGAGTTAAGGATGAGGATGGTGCTCCAAATGGATATTTGCGGTTCTCCCCTAGTTCAACTAAATGAACTAATATGCAAAAATGAGGAAAAAAATTGTCAAGTTAGTTCTTTAAATTGAACTAGAGGAGAACCGCAGATACCCATTTGGAGCACAATCCCTATCCATACGATGGAGTCACTATTGCTTGCACAACAATAGGGAATCAAACACCTCGTCGGGCACGCATGCTCAGGATACTTGTAATTTTGGGTTAAACTGCTGGCTTGCTGTGCGCCCGTGCCAGAAATGAACCACTACAGAAATGAAACAGCCTAGGTTGATTTCTGCAAGCTTAAACCGCTGAAACACCCAAACATAATTGAGAACCACTGACGCCAGTACGGAATCGGGAATCCGAAGCTGCAGCACGGGGTTACCAACGGCGCAACTTACAGCCCGTTTGGTAGTCATGCTCTCTAATTCTCTATGTGTGCTCCCTGATTCTCTGGTGAAGTGATTCTATGACTAAAAATCCATGATTCTTTAACATAAATAAACCCTCAAAATCAAGATAGAGAATCATTTTACAGAATCAGGAGAACCTATTTTTTTTTATAGCTCTTAACCTCTTAGTTCATTTCAAATATGTTTAAAAGCCAAGAACTCATTCTCCCTAAGAATCAACTCCTCGGAGCACTCCCAAACGCACCCTTATCTAAAAGCACACGGATCTTGTCGCCTCCTGGGCAAGTACTCAAAACATGCACAAGAAAGGCATGCTTCAAATAGCATGATCATCATCAGATCTTATGGTGGGGGCAAGAATTCAAAACATCCACGACAAAATAATCAGATATGCAAAAGCATTCCATGATCAACACTTCTTCCGCAAGGAACTAAATGTGTTCACGATTTGATCAGTTACATGTGCAGAATACTGGAAATGAATGTCTCAACAGCTGGCTTCCAGACATAACTTAAAATAATCCAATTCCATATAAACATGGCTTCAACTTCCATAACATTCTTTCAGAGGTCAAAGAAAATAAGTTCGGGTATACGATCTATTGATGCTCCTAGAATTTCCAATTCATATGAGGAGGATATCAGATGGAGCCCCCCAGCTGCAAGGCGATGAGCACTTTCAATGTTAAGAGCATAACAGATTCCATAAAGTTATATAACCAGTCAAACAAGTTTTATATTTGACACACATTCATGTTCCTTGAGGTGAAATAAATAAATCAGAGTAATTATGTGTCATGCATAAAAATATAATGTTATTCTATAAGAAGCATAACTTTTAACATTGAATATGCAATAATGGTGGACTATATATGAATCTGAATTGTTAAACAAAAAGGAAAACGTGTTACTCCAAGAGAAAAATTATTAATTTAGTTTGACCGCTTATCAATACTGATTGGATCTGTTAAAACCGCAAAATCAGGCTAATAGAGTGTTCATGCAATACAAAAGGGAGATCTGGAAGGGAAAACATCTTTTCTCAAGGTCAAAATAGTTCCTAGCCATTTAATAGTGATTTTTGCATTGAATGACCCAGAAAACCGACACCCACTTTGTCAGGCCAGCCACAGAGGGTTTTGCAAAATTGCAATAGCAGATAAGTAATTTGTCCCATTTCTATATGCACAGATCTCAAAGTAAAAACAATAGTAGTAAACGTGGGAGCCTATCAAGGTAAAAAAAAAATAAACATGTCCATTATTGGAAAGCAAGATAAAGATTGATTTAAAGGGAAGTGGCAACGAAAGCATGGTTTAATATTTACGTGATTATATCTGGTGGATTACATATTCCTTAGCAGGTAATCTTAAAGCAACAATGAACCTATGCATGCAATGCTAATTAAGCTCATATAAATATCAATAGTTTTGCAGACACTTAGAAAATGTCAAATTTCCATGGTCTTGACATGGGGGCAAATGCAGTTAACTTCTCTGGCCAGTATCCTTAATATATTTTATATACGAAGTGGTTAGCAACCTACACAAGTCAAAAGGAATGAAGTTGAAACAATAGCACAATAACTCCACGACCAATTCCAGCATTTTGTGAATTACCACTGCCTAACAGTTGCAAATAAACACCAAAAGACTACATTGCCAGAATCACAAAAACAACAGTTTGATCATTGGAGAAAAAGGTTCCATGACAGGTTGTCAGATGTAATAATGATTGGGCTCTATATGCACAGAATTTTTCTAGGGCTATATATGTACAGAAACTCAGTGAGCCGCAACTCTTCTAAACATTAAAATGACAAAATTTTAAGCAACAAGCTAAGTTTTCCCATCTGGATTAAGCATGCATTTTGCTATTATCATTAAGATTCTACTTTAAACTTTGAAATTCCATGCATGACAAATGACAACATTATACAATATGCAAATTTGATTTATAATTTATATGGATTGAAATCCAAAAAATGAAATAATTCAATAGACAGAATGCTAACAACATAGCATTTGCAATTATATTCAGTTTCTGTGAACAAAAGGCATACCATAATAGCCTCAATCTCTTCTTCAGTCAGGGGTTTACGCTTAGGAAGGAGTGAAGCTGGACCTCCTACAGCAGTATGAGAAGGCGGGGAAGGCACATCTGATCTAAAGCGGTAATTTTTAATCCCTCCAGAAGATGGTGCATCTGCTTTAGCCCCTAAAAAAGAAAAATATTGTTATGGGAACTATTTTCCTTCAGAATTGTGAGATGATTAACTAAGCATTCAATACACCATATGTATACATCCCCCTAGCAATAAGTACTTCCAACAATTCCAAATGTGGACAGAAGTAAGGTCCTTCCTGGTATCAGTCATAGATCTCACATGGACAAGTGCATCTGTGCATGTTATTCAAATTCGCAAAACATCCGGATATAGCACTCTATAAGTTTATAGTAAGAAATTATGGATGGGCTATTTGCGCAAGGAGAAGCAGGGGTGGGGAGGCATAAATGCATCAAGCAACATTCAGTATATGTTACTCATGTGTGCCAAAAGATTTGACAAGCTAAGATGATTCTTATGACAAACGACCACCCAACACAACTAAGAACTTGATCTAAACAAAATGTAGCTCTATGAATCTGATACAGAACCGCTTATTATTTGTTAAGGACATTAAGAATTTGTCTCAATACCACCCTCCTATCCCAACTATACCCAAAATTTTAGTACTCCCTCCATCCCAAATTATAAGACATTCCAAGAATCTTGGAGAGTCAAAGTTTTTCGACTTTGACCAAATTTATATAATAAGATAATAATATTTATGATATCAACTAAGTGTAATTAGATTCTTCATTAGTTATATTTTCATAATATATATATATTTAATGGTATAAATATTTATATTTTTCTCTATAATTTTGGTCAAGTTGAAAAACTTTGACTCTCCAAGATTCTTGGAACGTCTTATAATTTGGAATGGAGGGAGTAGGCATCAATAAACAAACAGAAAAAAGAGTGTAGGCACTTGTTTTAACAAGCAGTGACCGTAGACCCAAATGATATAGCTCAACTCTTTCTTTTGGCAAGCAAAGCCCACGAAAAGCAAACTATAGCTGCAACACAATGCAGCTGAATGAATCTGAAAAATCACCACAAGCAAGTCCGGGTTCCATCTATGCTAAGTTAAGGCCATTATTGAACCCTGGTCCAGACCTCGCATCTCGGCATCTGAATTCCAAATCTACACACAGTTCCTACTACTAGTAGTGAACAAGTAAACATAAGTACGGTTCGATTTGGCTTGCACCATTAAGAAAACATCACCCTAGGCCACACCTCCACGTTCCTTCCCACATACATATGCCACAAAATCGATGCAAAATGAAAGACGTAACTAGGCGTGTGCCCACTCACAAGTCTCCCAAACACTACTTCGCTGAGGAAATTCGAAGGGATCTGGTGCTTACCCAAACGAGACATGAGGGTCGCGTGCTGATCTGCGGGTTGCGACGGCGCTGTAACAACGGAGGAATGAATAAGAAATCGAGAAAAAGGCAGAAACATCAAGAGAAATCCTCTGACAAACTGGACTAGCAAACCGTAAGAGACAATACTGGGGTAATTAAAAGAGAGAGCACCTGGTGCGGATGGGGCTTTCAGATTCCGCTTGGGGAACTTGATCAGAGGGATCCGCGGCATCTCCTCGTCCGGATTGGAGCGACAGAATTTACTGACCCGCTCCCTCGCCGGATGTATGCGTCGCCGACGGAGAGGAAAGGCTAAAAAAAACAGGGGGGCGCACGCCGCAGCTCCGCGTCGGGTTGAGGAGACGAGACTTTGGGTGCTCGACGCTGGGCTGGATATTTGGATTCTCTTCTACTTCTTTTTTTTTTTTTTTGACCAAAAGCCGTTTTTGCAGTTCGGAGAAATTATGGAAGTACCATGTTGCACCTAGAAAAAAGGATACCATGGTACTCCTTCCATCCCAAATTATAACGCATTTGAAGGACCGACAACTCTAGCACAAAGCGACCAAAGGGGGTGGATGAGAGCCTAAAAAATTTCTCTCGAAACTTTGGCCTTTGTCCCGGAAATCAACACGCAAAAGCTTCGATCGAAACGTGATGCCCACGACCCTTGGAAGAGGGCGGATGATCCCTAAGATCACAGCGAGGCACACCAAAACGAGAACAAGTCAAAACCAAAAGATTCGGCTCAAGTTAACCCCAAAACTGACTCCCGAACGTACATAGACGGTTACGTCGGGAAATCTCCAAATACCAATGCTAACAAGTAGTAAAGATACCTAGAGAGGTTCTTTGGTGAACTCTAGGGCTAAACGAGAAGTCCGAAAACCAGGGAAAAGCCGGAAAAGCAGACGCACTAAAACTCAACACACACCAGGATTCCGACTATCCGCGTACGGTCCCGGACGTTCCCGCGCTGTCCAAGCCCTACGCGTGCTGTCCGCAAAGGTTGCGGCTATCTCGGCCAAATGTGCAACAAATTGCTTGCTTGAACTACTCACTGGGTGATCTCGGGGATCACACAAAGGCGGACCGTCGCGCAAATTTTCAAGTCTCACTGTCGAGACACCGCAGCCACAGCCATGAACAGCCACTGCGTCGTCCGATGCGCGGACTGTCCGCGCCCTGAGTGACGGACTGTCCGCCAACACCTAGAGAGGGCGATTTTGGTCGCTCTTCTCCCAAATCTTTCAAAAATCGATCCAAATCAAAATCTCTTGATCCCAAACTTAGAGAAGATGATCACAAGATAGTTAGGAGACTATCCCCAAGAAATCATCCGCTCAAATCAACTCAATCCACGGGAAATCGAAAGGGAAGGTGTAGGAACAAAAAAGTTGCCACGAAACTTGAATCGACCCGATCTACTTGTTCGTGAGGGTAGAGTTAAATTCCTTCGGTGGAAATGTTCTCCTTACATCAAAGAACAAGTTGATTTAAGTGGATTCGAAAAAGACGCAGCGAGGAGGGAGATCGAGTGACGGGAAAATCATGGAGAAATGAAGAACGCGAAGAACAAGTTCAAAACGTGAATCAAGACCACGAATTGCCAGCCAAAATTCGTCCCCCCAAGGAGACAACGGGAATCCGGTCTTGTTTCCGCAAATCCAATACACAGAGGTATTGTTCACCGTCTCTGCGGATCTCAGTAGCTACAGCAGGGAATGGGAAGCAGGAAACCCTATAATGAAAATAGCAATGACTGAGATAGTCTGGAGGGAGGGGTTGCCTCTCCTTATATAGCCTAATACAATTATTCCCCTTCTACCCCTACTGCTAATGAGCGAGCAACCCTAAGGGTATTCCTGACCAACTCGAAGTTGATGGTGATCCGACGGCCACGCCCGCACAACTGGTAGGTTTGTCTCGACGCGACCTCACCGATTGCCGCCACGTGCCGCCACCGCTCTGCTCGTCCCTTTCACGGACCTCCCCCCGATTTTGAGGCCGAAACCGGGAAACCTGGGCCATCCCTGGTTTTGAGGAGAAACCGGGAAACCTATCGTCCGTCGCCTGAGTTTTGTGGCCCAAACTCAGAAACCCGCCAGCACCCAGGTTTTGAGACCCAAACCTAGAAACCATCCTCAGCCCGAGTTTTGTGGCCCAAACTCGGAAACCGGCCGCACCCAGGTTTTGAGGCCGAAACCTGGAAACCGTCCACTCGGTGGTTTTTCTGTGGCTCAACCACCAAACCGAGTCGTAGAGGTGATGCACCGCCCGTGCACCCCGTCCACACGCAAGTCTTCACTTGTCGCTGTCCCAGGCCGTCAGCCACCACGGCCGATCCTCAGGCCACCGGTCCGTCAGTCTAAGCCTCACGTTCGCCCTTCACCGCTCCGGGTCCATCGGCACGACACGTCTCTACTTGACCTTCATCTTGCCTTTGGTCACCGCATCAGTGCTCAACACCTGCATAACACAAGCCAAAGAACATGTGCATCATCCCAGTTGACAATCACTCATCATCACAAGATCCGGCATACACCCATGTATCCGCAACATTCCAAGAATCTTGAATAGTCAAAGTTTTTCAACTTTGACCAAAATTCTAGAGAGAAACATAAAAATTTATTACATCAAATATATATATTATGAAAATATACTATAAAGAATTTAATTATATTTAGTTGGTATCATAAATATTATTATTTTATTATATAAATTTGGTCAAAGTTAAAAAACTTTGACTCTTTAGAATTCTTAAAATGGCTTATAATTTGGGATGGAGGGAGTAATTATAAGTATAAAGAAGATGTATTGTGTTACTAAAAAACACTTTAGGTGGTTGTTTGGATCTCTTAAATAAAAAATGTTGTTTTAGCAAAAAAACAGGTTTACATAGGATTTTTAGGAAAAACAAGTTTTAAGGTTGCTATTCAGTTAACACATAATATAATGGGTTTTTACAAAATATTGTTTGGTCTCCGACCGCTATCTCTCCACTTGCTCACCAGCGATAGCTACAGATGATGATGTGGGCACAACCGCCATCTCATTTGATTAGATGCTAATTCTTTTATATTGTTTAGAGTGACTCTAACGACCCTACCCAAACCTAAAAATACACCCGCAGTTCTTTGTCTACCAAAAACGGGCTCCAAGAGCTAACCCAAACATCGAACGCATTTTAGATACTAGGCCAAATGAGACAAAAAAAAGTGTCATTCTCTCTCCTCGACCTATTCTCTACTGCAGTAGCGTACGCACGCGGCTGTCCCATCGCTCACTCGCACACATCACATGCAATGACTTTTCAACAAATAAAAAAGTACTGCTTGAGTGCGTTTGTGGGAGCAACAGGGTTTTGAGCTTTCCTGCTCTGTTGGACAAGATAAGATTTAGGTACGTGACCCTTTTACTTTATGTGATCCATGCTATGATCTATGCTATGAAATGAGTCTTGTGTTTGAGTTATTGTTGTTGGAGACAGTCTTAGCGGTAAGACGCGATGTCAAAGGATGTTTTCTGTGCAACTGTGGCTCCCATTTTGTGGTGGATTGGAAAACTGTTTTAGCAAAAAACCAATCTGGACTTGTTTTTGTTAATACTCATTTTTCTGGTTTTGTGGAAATCGAGTTTATCCTATATGAAAGTTTGTTGGGAGATCCAAACGTATTTTTAGCGGTAGTTACAATAAAACAGGTTTTATCTGGTTTGATAAAACTATAGATCCAAACAGGGGCATGTTCTGAACATCAATATTAGAAATATGCATGGTTGAAACTAAGAGAAGCAATTATGTCCAAAGTATCTTCAAACAAACATAAATGCCACACTTTCTTAATAACATCCCTTTGAACTCCAATTCTTGTGTCATCATCCGTGTTTGTCATTCTTGTGCTCTCTCCAGCTCCAGAAGAACGATGTGAAAGATGGCATCCCTGAGTTTCCCTTCACCGCATTGTGTTCGCCTCCATATCTTTAATGCTCTTGCCTGTCCCTAAGCTTGTTGTACCATTTATGCGAAACCCACCATATTTACCAAGTAACCTTCAAAGTGAAAACCTCTATAGAAGTAAAAAACTTATATCGCATTGCATGAATAGGGGCAGTGATCCGAGCCCCTGGATGCCATCGCTTGGAGGCCGTTTCATGGGAAGAGGTCTAACCAGTCAGTTGTTGCAAGGAAATGATCAATTTTGGACATGATTGCATTTTGTTAATCATTGCACCATGTAAAGCATCTCCCCTTTAATTCTAGTGGCGCTAGCTGCGGGTTATCAATTGAGTTTTTGAACCAGTTAACCATTCTGAGATTGAATCGTTTGTTGTTTCGCAAATGTTTGTGTGCCTCGGGCCTGATGTGTCCTCCCGGACATCTACCACTCGTTTTGCTTTGAGATTCGAGGATAAAGATTTGTTGATTCAAGTTGAGGCTTCATAACGCCTTCATAACGTTTCATGTTAGTTGATTTATTTTTCCGTTCCCTATCAGCAGGGTTGGTTCCGCTGAAACAATATATGTTTTTATTATTACGGCAACTGTTGATCTTTTTCCTCTATCCCCGTCACTGTTCATGTCTCCCCAGCTTCTTCTGTCTTCCTTCCGAAAGACTGCACTTTTCATATCCCTCTGCTCTCATTCAACAAGTGTCGCCCGTACCTATTCTCTTTAAATCATCGGTGTCGACGGGTATTTTGTAGATCTATTTTTCAATAGCATACTGTATTTGATGAGAGGTCATCACAATAGCCAAACATGTAATGGATTGGGTGCCAATTTGGTTTAGATCTCATCAATTGAAGATGGCTAGGTTCGTACACTACAAGAAACTTTCGATTCCAGTAAGCTTTTAAGCTATCTATGCATTTGTCCTGTTCTATTTCTGTCCCTCGTTCCTCACATAGACTAGATTCTAACTTTCTGAGCCAAACGTGTTGTATTGAAACTCATTGTTGTAGTCTAATTCGATTTTCAATCCCATAGGCGAATAATTTATTCGTCGACTGTCAGACCAGCATCTGTGTTGCTGTAGTTGAATTTAATTTTAAGCTTTAACTTACTGAATAATTATTCATCGGCTGTCCCATTCCTATCTTTATCGTTAAATAAGCTATAGTCTCACATCTAAATGCTCGAATTTACAAACTTACTATTTATATATGTCACTTAATTATAACAACCTTTTTG
Organism: Coix lacryma-jobi var. lacryma-jobi; assembly: GCA_009763385.1. NCBI lineage: Eukaryota > Viridiplantae > Streptophyta > Magnoliopsida > Poales > Poaceae > Coix > Coix lacryma-jobi. Next base: position 92,020,133 of record CM019824.1, read on the forward strand.
TGAAATGGTTACATTCTTACCGTGCATAAATAGTTTTCCCGTTTGTATTGAAATATTCATTCTAATCATCTCGCATATTTTTCATTTTAGTTGTCCATTTTGATAGTTTGAGATGTTATAGCACAACACATTTCAAAATATATTGATCGTGTTTTTTTACTCATTTCAGTACGAGACTAGATTCCTGTCGACAGTTCTATGTTTGAGTGTGGTTCTTTCACCTCTCGTTGTTCAGTTAGATTAATACATGAAGTTGTGCAAGTTCCATTGCAGAAGAGAGATCTTGTCAAGTCTATTGGGTTTCAAGTTATATTGCATTTCCCTGCTATTAAACAGTTCAATTGGAAGTTTGCATTATGGCTTATGTTAGATGTGTTAACGAAGTTATCGTGATGGAAGAAAATACGTTGGTGGATTCCGAAGATCCTAAGTTCGAGTTGTATAGTGTTTTCTCATCTGAGACAAGTGTCTTTGACCATACTTACTCCTAGAGTAGTTAGATCCAGTAGTTGCATGCAGAGTCTAAATTTGAATCTCATATTAGGGTTTACTAGAACTTGCTCATATTATCCTTGTAACCTGGTTTGGGAATATGGGTAGATGTCATGCTTAGCCTTGCAGTCATGGATGAGATGAGATGGCTATAATTATTAATCCTGAATAATGATCTATGCAACATGTGGTTTGGTAATCTTTTTAGCAACATGGTGAGTAGGTAAATCCAGTAGGATGAACCGTGTTGATGGAGTTTGGTTGCCATGGATTTGGAGGATGATGTTGGCGGTTTGGGTTTGTGCTTGTTATCCTGTCTGGATCCCTAGGACCCGGTTCTCAAAGCTTATAACCCGGCTTAACAGCGCAAACATGAGATTTGGAATGGGACAGGCCTGGCCAAATAGTTAGTTTCCTCCAAGTCAAGGGTTTACACCGGGTCGGTTCGTGTGGCACAAGAGGGAGCTTCTGCAATGGCATTGGTACCTACGGATAGCGGTAAAACCTTTGAAAGGACTGAATCAGCCTAGAGGGGGGTGAATAGGTGATTTTTGACTATCTGAAACTTCACAAACTATAAGATGTAGTTAGATAGCAACCGGAGAGGCCGGTTTGTTTGGGTAGGTACTACCGGGTGTGAAACACCGGTACTACCAACACAACAAACGGCACAACCGGAATCCTAAAAGAAACTACAAATCTGATGAAAGTAAGATATGAAGATAAAACAAGTTTCTAGCCAACTTTCCGAAGAATAATTTATGATAAAACTGCTCTCACGAAACCTTGTTGCTCCCCTTGATGTAGATCGAGCCTTCCCAACCTAAGAACAAGATAGGGATAGGAAGAACACGAGAACACAATAACAAGAGAAGTAGAGAAAATAGCGACAACAACAACAAGCACACGGGACACAAGATTTATCCCGAGGTTCGGCCAATCCACTAAGGAGTGCCTACTTCCTCGTTGTTGAGGTGACCACAAAGTCGGAGTCTATTTCACCTCCTCGCCTCACTCAAGCAACCACAAAGGCTACGAGAGTATCTCTACTAGAAATCTCAGGGTAATACAAACGCTTCGGGGAGCCCTCACAAGTAAATCAATACGGGCTACCACGAAGAACACCTAACCGGCTAGAGCTCAAAGAGCTCAAGAGTAAAAGACACAAAAACAAGCCGGCAAGATGGAACCAAGTGCTCAAGTCGAAGATTGATCCTTCCCACTCTCGAATCTCACTTCCCTAGCTCAATCTTGCAAGGGAATGAATCTAGGAGCAAAGGGGGAGAGAGATGGGTGAGTCAAGCTTGGAGAGAGTTTGTCTAAAGTTAGGTCAGCAATAAGTGTAGATTCTCAGTTCAACCCCGTGAAAAGTGAAGAGGGGAGGCATTTATACTCCCTCAGTCCCGAGGCTGGTCGGTACCACCGACCAGCCATGGTCGGTACCACGACCATGACACAACGGTCGCATACCCAGATCTGGTCAAACTGACAAGCACCGGGCCAAGGTCGGAACCACCGAGGCCGGTGGTACCGAGGTAATGGCGGTACCACCGCCAGGCCAAAACAAGCTCGAACAGAGAGCAACTCAGTTAGGGACTCGGTCCCTCGGAAACTACCGCCCGAGGGTCGGTTCCTCCGAGGTCGGTGGTACCGAAGTAATGGCGGTACCACCGCCAGTCAAAAGCTAGTCAGTCCAGAGAGCCCTGAAAAACTTTCAACCACCGAACCTGGGTCGGTGCTTCCGAGGCCGGTGGTACCGAGGTTATGGCGGTACCACCGCCAAGTCATATTCAACACAACACAGAGAGCCTCACAAAGTCAAGTTACCACCGACCTCCGTCGGTACTCCGATCCTGGTGGTACCGAGGTGATGGCGGTACCACCGCCAGGCCTTTTTCAATTCTACACAGGGAGCTCTGCAAACTAGGTAACCACCGGCCTTGCGTCGGTAGCACCGCGGGGTACTACCGAAGTAATGGCGGTACTACACCAGCCAGGTCAAAAGCAGCGCGAACAGAGAGCCTTGCAAAAATGGAAACTACCGGCCATGGATCGGTAGCACCGAGGGCGGTACTACCGAGGTAATGGCGGTACTAACCGCTAGGTCAAAAACAACTCTATCCAGAGAGGGTTGCAAACCAGGTTACTACCGACCTTGCGTCGGTACCACCGCAGGCGGTAGTACCGAGGTTATGGCGGTACTACCGCCAGGTCATTTTTTGACCAACACAGAGAGGAAGTTTGAGCGCTGCGCAGAGAAGCTGTGGTCGGTACCACCGACCACCCATGGTCGGTACCACCGACCAAGGAATTTACCCTCTACGTGTTCGTGATTGTGCGGTGTCTCTCAAGCGAACTAAGGTTAGTCGATTTGAGCACTTTTCTCCACATCTCTAGCCAACTTACTTTGTGACCCTCTTCATAGTCCGCTTACCTATAACTCAAGTTTAAAATTAAAATTTTAAACTACCACTTGAGCTAGGCATCTTATATCCAAAAATATCCTACGTGCTTTGTTCAGATTATTTCAACGTTTCAAATCTTTCAAAGACTAACACCTGCATACATGCTTTATAAACTGGTTAGTCCCTAATTTGATTGTCATTAATTAGCCAAAACCCACATTGGGGGCGAATGCACTTTCAAACTCCCCCTTTTTGGTAATTGATGACAACCAACTTAGGCTTACAATTAGGGATAGAAAGAATTGAAGCTTTTGAATTCCAAAATTTAGTTGAAGCTCCCCCTTAGTGTATGCTTTGGATATTAATTTCAAACCTTGATTAGAAAGCAAGGTTGCATACACAACAAGATCTCCCCCTAAATTTTGCAATCCGTGGGGTGCCTAAGTGTGTGACAATATCAAATATATCAATTTGTGATGCATAACGGTATGACATGGTGATACACATAACAATGTAATAAGAAAAGCGAATGGCTATTGAAGAAAGAAAAGAACTCAAATCACATAGCCATTTCGAAAACAACAATCACCAAGACAAGAGCATCAATAACGAGGATGAACCAGCATGAATATAACAAAGAGCATAAAAGGTTTACATCCTCAGCATATCACAATAAAATGTAGCATACCATACTTAGTCTCAAAGATTACCCTTTCTTACAGCTATTACAACAAGATAAGCCTAACAATTTCTCCCCCTTTGGCATCAAGTACCAAAGCGGGTAGGCCAAGATAAGCAAAGAATCAATAATAGCTGCTAGAGATCCATCATGATAAGAGCCCCGAAGAGAGAGGAATAGGCACTCTCTCCACGTCACCACCACCAGGGAAGGATGAAGGAGCCGAAGAATCAGGTGAGGTGTAGAGTCGCGAGGACCACCACTCCCAGCTGATCGGCGTCGGGGCCAGCAAAGCCCATGTACGAGCCTCCACCCCCTCCTTGATACGATGTGGACCGCCAGCAAAGGACGTGCCCATACCATAGTCAGGAAGAAGGAATGAGGCTGGTACTGAGGTGGTGGCGGAGGATAGAACTGATGAGGCGGATACAGCATGGAGCTGTACAAACCCGCCTCACCACCACCTGGAAACTGGGGCTGCTGCTGAGCCTGCTCTGGGGCTGCTGCTGGGAAGACCATCATCATCATCATCATCATCATCACATCACGCCGGCCTGAGCATCGTACTCAGCAAACGGATCTGGATGAGGTCGGACCGGAGAGCGCGGAGAAGACCGAGATGCTGACGCACCTCTGCTGATGTCGCTCGTCACGATCGGCCCGATAGCAATCCACTCAAAGATCTTTCCAAGGGCGGCGAAGACCGCCACCCTACGCCTCTCACGACGCGGAGGAGGAGCGGTAGCATGGGGAACATCTCCACCCGGCTGAGCCTCGCCAGGCGCTGCTGCATCTGCTGGGACCTCACCACTTCATCAACTTTTTCTTTGTCCTTGGAAGGAGCCGAGGTGAACTTGCGAACACTATCCCTTCATGGTGCGATCATACTCGAAGGTGGCGCCAACCACATGCTCAATGATATGCATAAGATATGGAGCATATGGCAAGGCCTTGTGAGGATCATGTAAACATCGGAGATTTTCTGCCACAGAAAGTGAGAGATGCTAAACCGTCCATCTGGCAGAGCAAAGCGGACGAGGACCTTGGCAGCATCATCTCTCAAGTTGTCCTGGTCACCAACTTTAGGATCCAGAGTTAGGCGCATCAGGTTGTTGCACATAGTAGGCAGGCTTCAGGCCTTGGACCTTGAAGGTTGCCTCGGCACCATCCATGTAGACACCTGAGTTCTGCAGCTGCTCGGTGTACATGCCCCCACCATACATCTCTGACAAGCGTGGGGCATCCCTGTCGACATGGTCGAAACCAACAACCGGGCGAAAGTGACAAAATTGCACCGGTAGTGGACCCCTTGGGTCATCCAATGCAGCACGCGAGCTTCCCTATCAATGAACAAGGTGGCCCAAAACTGACAGAGAATCTCCTGATTGTAGCTGCGCTCACCAGATATCAACCCCAAGATCCTCCACTCTCAAGCCTCTGCACCAAAGACTGAATCTCATCGGAGTCCTTGTCTGTCAAGGAGCGGATAACTAACCGCTTGTGCTCAAAAAGAGGGGGATAGCCCTAGCACAGAAACCCTTCCAGAGGACTGTCACGTAGTAGTCCTGCTGAAATCTTGACCAGAACCTCTGATCAACTGAAGCATCTCTGATAAGCAGATAGGGGTTCTCCTCACGCTGCCTTCTCATCAAGCTACCCCGCTTTCTATTGGAGTATCCATGGGATTTCCAAGAAGAGCGGAAGGGACAGCGGACATGACAGCTTCGGCTTCAGGGTGCATGTCAAAAGCCCGGTTGATTAGCATCAACCCTGAAGTCCGAGGGGATGCCGGTCCAACTTGAGGATCGAAGGAACGACCCTCACGATCGAGACCAGCTGAGGGCACTCCTGCCACAATGACGCTGTGCAGGCGACCCGCCGGACCAGCGACAGGGGGCGGAGAAGGCTGAGGAGGAGGAGGAGCATGCCCACTGCCACGGGCATGACCGCTCCCGCTCGCCCTTGCGCTATCCACGCTGCGACGACCCGTAAGGCCCGCGGACGAGCGTCCACGGACCTGACGAGAGGAGTCATCCATACTCCCAGACCGACCACGGCGCCCGGGATTGCGACGCGGCGGCTCCCTTGCGCTGACCACCTTGCTCCAAGGCGGCATAATCCTCATCATCATCACTAGGGAGCGAGCGAGCACGAGAGGGCCTCCGGCTCATCTAGACAAAGATAGCATAGACAACATGAGACAAAGATGATGGAACGATTACTTCAACGGATGTAGCAATAAGACGATCGAAATCGGGAAGGAGAACGGCTCGCTGCGCGCGGGCGGTACACCGACCCCTAGGGGCGGTACTACCGACCGCACGGCAGCGCGTGCGGTTTCCTTCAATCCAAATCTACCAAATCGCTATGAACTTGCGAACCAAACATCCTAGAAGCATCTTCATACTAGATAGAACAATCCTACCAAAGGAATCGACCTAAAACAAAGTACATTGAGAGATCGGGCATGAACACCCTAGTTACCTTGCTACTCGAAAAGAGGTCGAAATCCAATGAAGGAGGAAACTTCGGGCTTCAAGAACACCACCAAGACGATCTCCACGCTCCAAAGCAACTTTCCACCGGAGGGATTTGGATTTGGATGGAGGAGGAAAAAGATCGGAGAGGAGAGTGCGATGGCGGCGCACGGGGAGAAGGCACGAGCAACCGGTGGCTGCAAGGAGGCAAGGGGCGGCGGTCAAAAGAAGTTTGACTAGGGTTGAAACGGATTCACCGCGCCCCTTATATACCCAGGTCAAACCTGGTCGGTGGAACCCCCAAAGGGGTCGGTACTACCGCCGTCAGTGTACCGACAATGGCGGTACACCGACAGGCCGAAAAACAGAGGGACCAGAGAGGGTTTTCAGGACTTTGTGTGGTATACTACACACACTTCAAATATGTCCAGATTTCATAGAATCAATACATAGCTATGGACACAGTGAAGCATGCAAAATAGATTTTGAAATCACATACAATATTTGTTAAAAGCATTTGTTTAGGTTTCTAGGTGAAAACAAATATGTGCAAGACATCAAGCACGTTACGAGAATCAATGATATTTAGTTCATCCTCTCAAAGCACAAAATCTTGACTCATCTAAAGGCTTTTTGAAGATATCGGCTAGTTGTTTTTCGTGCACATGGCGTATTGCGATATCTCCTTTGGTTTCATGGTCCTCAAGAAATGGTGTCGGATGTCTATGTGTTTTGTGCGAGAGTGGTTTACGGGATTGTTTAGTTTGATGATAGCACTCTTTGTCACACAAAAGTGGAATTTGGTTTGCTCACATCCGAAGTCCTTTAGTGTTTGCTTCATCCAAAGTAGTTGAGCACAGCAAGCGCCGGCCGCCACATACTGGCTTCGGCAGTGGATAGGGCACACTATTTTGTTTCTTAGAACTCCATGACACAAAGACCTCCCAATAAATTGGCAAGTCCCGGTAGTGCTCTTTCGGTCTACCTTGCAACCGGCATAGTCCGAATCGGAATAGCCAAGTAGATCGAAAGTGGAGCCCTTGGGATACCACAAGCCAAGATTCGGAGTGGCACTAAGTATCGAAAATTAATTCTCTTAACGGCCATAATATGACATTCTTTCGGATTAGCTTGAAACCTTGCACACATGCACACACTAAGCATAATATCGGGCCTAGATGCACAAAGGTAAAGTAATGAACCGATCATGGAGCGATATACCTTTTGGTCTACTGACTTACCATCCACATTTAGATCAAGATGTCCATTGGTAGGCATAGGGGTCTTGATGGGTTTGGCCTTGTCCATCTCAAACTTCTTTAGCATGTCTCTTGTATACTTGGTTTGACTGATGAACGTGCCATCCTTGAGTTGCTTGATTTGGAATCCAAGAAAGTACTTCAATTCACCCATCATGGACATCTCGAACCTTTTGGTCATGATCCTACTAAATTCCTCACAAAAGACAACATTAGTACTACCAAATATTATGTCATCGACATATATTTGGCACACAAAGATATCATTATCAACTTTGCGAGTAAATAAAGTAGCATCGGCCCTTCCTATCTCAAAACCCTTTTTGAGTAGGAAGTCCTTAAGACAGTCATACCAAGCTCTAGGAGCTTGTTTAAGCCCATAGAGCGCCTTGTCGAGCTTGTAGACGTGGTTGGGAAACTTTGGGTCCTCGAAGCCCGGTGGTTGCTCCACATAGACCAATTCAGAGAGGGGGCCGTTGAGGAATGCACTTTTCACGTCCATTTGATATAGCTTGAAATCATGGTGAGTAGCAAAGGCAAGTAATATACGAATTGACTCGAGCCTAGCTACAGGTGCATAGGTTTCCCAAAATCCAAACCTTCGATTTGAGTGAAACCTTGAAGCCACCAACCGTGTTTGTTCCTTGGTCACCCGCCATGTCGTCTTGCTTGTTTGCGGAAAACCATTCTGGTTCCTATCACATTTTGCTGGGCCTTTCCACCAAGGACCAGACTTCATTTCTGGTGAAGTTGTTCAGCTCTTCTTGCATAGCCATCACCCAGTCCGGATCGTCAAGTGCTTCTTCCACCCTAAGAGGTTCCAAAGAGGAGACAAACAAGTAATGTTCACAAAAATTTGCTAAACGAGAACGTGTCGTTACCCCACGCCGTATGCTCCCCAATATGTTGTCAACGGGATGATCCCGTTGAACTGTATGATGAACTCTTGGGTGTGGTACAGATGATCTTCGTTGGATGGGTCCATCTTCATCATCTTCATCATATGCATTGATGTCCCCATCTTCTTGTCGGACTTCATGTTGAGTTCGTGTTTGATCATCAATTTGGTGTATCACTTGAACATCATCCACACTACCACCATTCGGAGTTGCGGAAGCTTCATCAGGCGCATTTGGATGCACATGATGGATATGAGAATCTTGTGGAGTGTGTGATGGTTCATCTTCGTCATCTTGTACTTCAACGGGCCTTACATCACCGGTTGCAAGCTTCTTGATAGCTTCGGATGGAGGCTCGTCATTACCTACAAGCTCATCATTGACTTGCTCCTTTTGAGAGCCGTCGGATTCATCAAAAGTCACGTCTACCGTTAACTCAATAGTGCCGGTGGCATTATTGAATACACGGTAGCCATGTTCGTTAGTACCATAACCAAGTAGAAAGCCTTCATGTACCTTAGGTGCAAACTTTGAACTTTTGGCCCTTTTGTTAAGTATGAAACACTTGCAGCCAAAAACCTCGAAAGTAATGCACCTTTGGTTTGTTACCAGTTAGAAGCTCATATGGCGTCTTCCCTCTTAGCTTGTGAAGGTACAGGCGGTTGATTGCATGACACGCCGTGTTCATTGCCTCCGCCCAAATCCATGGGAAGTCTTGTACTCATCCAACATAGATCTTGCAGCTTCAACAAGAGTTCTATTCTTCCTTTCCACAACCCCATTTTGTTGTGGGGTATATGGAACGGAGAACTCATGCTTGATCCCTTCTTCATCAAGATACTCTTCTATGTTGGTGTTCCTAAACTCGGTCCCGTTGTCGCTTCTCACTTTCTTGATTTTGATGTCGAACTCATTTTGTGCTCTTCTAGCAAACTTCTTGAAGATACCTTGTGTTTCGCTTTTGTCTGCTAAAAGAACACCCAAGTGAAACGAGAATAGTCATCAACAATAACAAAACCGTATTTGTTACCGCCGATGCTTGATAAGCAACGGGTCCGATGAGATCCATATGCAATAGCTCCAATGGTCTTGAGGTCGACACAATATTCTTGATTGGATGTTTTGCTCCTACTTGCTTTCCGGCTTGGCACGCACTGCAAATCCTATCTTTCTCAAAAGAAACATTGGTTAGTCCAAGGATGTGCCCTTCTCTTTGAAGTAGGGCCAAATTCCTCATCCCAACATGAGCTAGTCGGCGATGCCAAAGCCAACCCATGCTAGATTTTGCCATTAGACATGTTGTAGGCTCTACCTTACTAGTTGAGAAGTCAACTAAGTAAAGTTTTCCCTTCAACACGCCTTTAAATGCAATAGAGGAATCCCTTCTTCTAGAGACGGTCACACCCTTATCCGTAAAGAGACAATCGTAACCCATTTCACAAAGTTGAGAAACGGATAACAAATTGTAACTCAACGAATGCACAAGTAATACATTAGATATGGAATTGTCAGTTGAGATAGCAATTTTACCCAAACCAAGCACTTCTCCTTTACCATTGTCACCAAACACAATGTTGTTGCATGAGTCGTTGCTTGGTTGAAATGAGGAGAACATATCTTTTGCCCCGGTCATATGATTGGTGCATCCACTATCCAACACCCAACTTGATCCACCGGAGGCATATTCCTACAAAACAAGTTTATGTTCTAGATTTAGGTACCCAAACGAGATTGGGTCCTTGGGGGTTAGTCACATAAGCTTTTGGTACCCAAACATTTCTCATAATTTCCCTCTTCTTGAGGGCACCAACATACTTGACAACTATTTTGCCATCATCACCCCAACAACACAAATAATCACATGTATAGCTTCTTGATATGGGCTTTTGTTGCTTGAGGGCCTCCACTTGCTTCTCCTTGTTGATCTTACCATTAGCAAGTGGAGCCTTTGGATTGGCAACCTTGTTGGCCTTGTTCATTAGGTCAAAGAGAGGAACCCCTTTGTTAAAGTTAACAAAAGGTACCCCATTGACCATCTTTCTACCGTTGGCCTTACCACCATACCTATTGTACCCAATTCCATCCTTGATGGATGGGTGCCTTGCGGTCTTGAGGATATCTTTTGGTTGTTGCACCTTACACTTGCAACCATTCCTCAAGATCATGTTCAACCTATGAATTTCTTTGTCTTTCTTTTCTAGCTCAACAAGGTTAGTTGCACAAGCATTTATATCATGTTTATAGCATCTTTTGCAACCATTACTAGTTGAGGCATTAGAGCCATCGGAATCCTTAGAAGAGGTTGAAGAGGTGCTATTCCAAAGAATGTTGTAGCTTAGTTCAAGAGTTTGATATTTATTTTGAGAGCTTGTGAGGCTCTCTTGAACCATGCTAACCTCATTCTTTAGGCTTGCAATTGAGTCATTGCTCATGGAACACTCCTTAGCCAACTTCTTGTTGGAGTCATTGGTTAAGGATAGTTCCACGGTCAATTTCTCAACCTTCAACTTCTCCTCGGCAAGAGAGGCTTCTAATGCACGGTTCTTTTCTCTCTCTTGAGAGATCAAGTCCCCTTGCATTGCAAGACTCTCATTCCGACTCCCTAATTTAGTGAGCAATTTTATGATTTTAGCTCCACCTTTCTTTCCAAACTTTCTAATTAAGCTAAGCTCAAATTCATCCATATCATCATCACTACATTCATCACTAGAACAAGTAGGAGAGTGAGGTGATACCTTCTCATTCTTAGCCATGAAGCAAGAATGAGTGAAGTCATCCTCGTCGTCAGAGAGGTTCTCGAACAGGCGTGACGAAGTTGTCGATGTAGCCATGTTGGAGAAGAGACTTGGAGAAGAGGTCTTGTGTATGGCGATGTTGGCCGCTCCCTTCTCCTTCTCCTTGCTCTTGCTCTTCTCTTCATCACTTGAGTCATCTTCCGAGAACCACTCCTCACCAAGATGAGCTTCACCACCTCTTCTTCTTCTATGCTTCTTGTCATCACTCTTGCTATACTTGTTCTTGTTCTTCTTTTGTGGACAATCGGCAATGAAATGATCATCCGCTCCACATTCATAGCAATTTCTCTTCTTTGACTTCTTGAAGTAACCACCTTTGCCCTTCTTGTGCATCTTCTTTCTCATGAATCTTCTAAAGTTCTTCACAATAAGGGCCAACTCATCATCGGAGTCTTCACTTCCTTCGCTTGAAGAGTCATCTCGGGCCTTGCTTCCTTCTTCTTGATTAGCCTTGAGTGCTACCACCTTTTTGTGGCTTGCCTCTTGTTCTTCTATATCTTCATCATCCAAGACTTCATGATGCTTTATCTTGGCAAGCATCTCATGAGGTCCCATGCTCTCATAGTTAGGTCTCTCCATGATGATTGATGCAAGGTTCTTGTTCCTCTTTCTATATGCTCTTAACAGCTTTCTTCCAGCTGAGTAGTCATCCCACTTTGTGTCTCCGAGTGCTCTAATCTGATTTACCAACGTCATGAATCTGTCAAACATTTGTTGAGTGGTCTCATTTCTCTTGATTGCAAAGTTCTCAATCTTTCCATGAAGAAGCTCTATGTTGCACTTTCTCACACTCGCATCACCCTCATACGATATCCTGAGTGTATCCCAAATCTTCTTGGCATTCTCCATTCCATGTACCTTGTTGCTTTCTTCAGGCTTTAGGCATGATAGAATCAATGATGCGGCTTGAACATTTTGTTGAAACTCAAACACATCATTGTCGGTGAACTCTTGACCTTCAACATGACTTGGTCCATTTTCAACAATCTCCCAAACTCTTGCAGCAAGAAGGTGTAGCTTCATCTTGTGTGCCCAATCATTGTAGTTGATTCCATCAAAGGCAGGTGGCTTGCCTAGATTGACGCTAGGCAATTGTATGACCTTGCCCATATGGCTATAGTCATATGGCACTCTAGTGAACTCGGTGTCTTTCTTGCCTTTCTCTTCATCTTCCTTCTTCTTGTCATCCTTGGGCGGCTGATTTCCACTGCTTCCGGATGCTTCGGCTTTGCTTTCCAAAGCTCGCCTCAAACTCTCCATCTCATCTTTCATTCTCTTCATCTCATCTTCATGCTTCTTTGCTTGATCTTGAATTATCTGAGCAGTAACCTTCTTGACAATCTCATCAAGCTGTTCTTGACTTATGGTAGACATGATTCTCCCTTACGCGGTGAAGCGCTAACACAAGGGTTAGGCTCCGATACCAATTGAAAGGACCGAATCAGCCTAGAGGGGGGTGAATAGGTGATTTTTGACTATCTGAAACTTCACAAACTATAAGATGTAGTTAGATAGCAACCGGAGAGGCCGGTTTGTTTGGGTAGGTACTACCGGGTGTGAAACACCGGTACTACCAACACAAACAAACGGCACAACCGGAATCCTAAAAGAAACTACAAATCTGATGAAAGTAAGATATGAAGATAAAACAAGTTTCTAGCCAACTTTCCGAAGAATAATTTATGATAAAACTGCTCTCACGAAACCTTGGTTGCTCCCCTTGATGTAGATCGAGCCTTCCCAACCTAAGAACAAGATAGGGATAGGAAGAACACGAAGAACACAATAACAAGAGAAGTAGAGAAAATAGCGACAACAACAACAAGCACACGGGACACAAGATTTATCCCGAGGTTCGGCCAATCCACTAAGGAGTGCCTACTTCCTCGTTGTTGAGGTGACCACAAAGGTCGGAGTCTATTTCACCTCCTCGCCTCACTCAAGCAACCACAAAGGCTACGAGAGTATCTCTACTAGAAATCTCAGGGTAATACAAACGCTTCGGGGAGCCCTCACAAGTAAATCAATACGGGCTACCACGAAGAACACCTAACCGGCTAGAGCTCAAAGAGCTCAAGAGTAAAAGACACAAAACAAGCCGGCAAGATGGAAACCAAGTGCTCAAGTCGAAGATTGATCCTTCCCACTCTCGAATCTCACTTCCCTAGCTCAAATCTTGCAAGGGAATGAATCTAGGAGCAAAGGGGGAGAGAGATGGGTGAGTCAATGCTTGGAGAGAGTTTGTCTAAAGTTAGGTCAGCAATAAGTGTAGATTCTCAGTTCAACCCCGTGAAAAGTGAAGAGGGGAGGCATTTATACTCCCTCAGTCCCGAGGCTGGTCGGTACCACCGACCAGCCATGGTCGGTACCACCGACCATGACACAACGGTCGCATACACCAGATCTGGTCAAACTGACAAGCACCGGGCCAAGGTCGGAACCACCGAGGCCGGTGGTACCGAGGTAATGGCGGTACCACCGCCAGGCCAAAACAAGCTCGAACAGAGAGCAACTCAGTTAGGGACTCGGTCCCTCGGAAACTACCGCCCGAGGGTCGGTTCCTCCGAGGTCGGTGGTACCGAAGTAATGGCGGTACCACCGCCAAGTCAAAAGCTAGTCAGTCCAGAGAGCCCTGAAAAACTTTCAACCACCGAACCTGGGTCGGTGCTTCCGAGGCCGGTGGTACCGAGGTTATGGCGGTACCACCGCCAAGTCATATTCAACACAACACAGAGAGCCTCACAAAGTCAAGTTACCACCGACCTCCGTCGGTACCTCCGATCCCGGTGGTACCGAGGTGATGGCGGTACCACCGCCAGGCCTTTTTCAATTCTACACAGGGAGCTCTGCAAACTAGGTAACCACCGGCCTTGCGTCGGTAGCACCGCGGGCGGTACTACCGAAGTAATGGCGGTACTACCGCCAGGTCAAAAGCAGCGCGAACAGAGAGCCTTGCAAAAATGGAAACTACCGGCCATGGATCGGTAGCACCGAGGGCGGTACTACCGAGGTAATGGCGGTACTACCGCTAGGTCAAAAACAACTCTATCCAGAGAGGGTTGCAAACCAGGTTACTACCGACCTTGCGTCGGTACCACCGCAGGCGGTAGTACCGAGGTTATGGCGGTACTACCGCCAGGTCATTTTTTGACCAACACAGAGAGGAAGTTTGAGCGCTGCGCAGAGAAGCTGTGGTCGGTACCACCGACCACCCATGGTCGGTACCACCGACCAAAGGAATTTACCCTCTACGTGTTCGTGATTGTGCGGTGTCTCTCAAGCGAACTAAGGTTAGTCGATTTGAGCACTTTTCTCCACATCTAGCCAACTTACTTTGTGACCCTCTTCATAGTCCGGCTTACCTATAACTCAAGTTTAAAATTAAAATTTTAAACTACCACTTGAGCTAGGCATCTTTATATCCAAAAATATCCTACGTGCTTTGTTCACGAGATTTCAACGTTTCAAATCTTTCAAAGGACTAACACCTGCATACATGCTTTTATAAACTGGTTAGTCCCTAATTTGATTGTCATTAATTAGCCAAAACCCACATTGGGGGCGAATGCACTTTCAACCTTAGTGAACGTGTAAAATGGGTTTGGAGGGGCTTTGTAAAAGCCTTGTAGTGAACCCTGCCGACTCACCTTGGAAGTGGGTCAAGAGGCTAGCTACCTCGGACACAAGGGCAACATGACTCATCGGTAAAGATGTGCAACCTCTATAGAGTGTAAAACTGATATATCAATCATGCTCACGATCACGAGCGGACTTGAACTTCTTCGAGATTAGTTGATTACGGTACTGGTTTGGGTTTGGTAGCGTGGTGGACTTCAGGTGTGGGTTTTGCTTGGTGGACTCCAAGTGTTGGTTGCTTGGTGGATTATAAGTGTTGGTTGCTCGGTGGATCTCCGAGTGTGGTTTTGCTCGGTGGACTCCGAGTATTGGTTCTGGTTATAAGAAGGTGTTAAACCTAGTAAATAGGTGCATAGGAAAATAGGAATTTATAGGATATGTCGTTTTAGGTGCTCGTGTCAAACAGTGTTAGCCTACCCTTGTTATTAGCCTCATGTCACATTATTTCCTACACTTGCGGAGTACATTTCGATGCACTCACCCTTCCTTTTTGTCCCCATGCTACCCCATCCTTGTCCCCATGCTACCCCATCCAGACGCTGGAGTCTACGATGAGGAGCAGGAGTACCTAGAGGACGGTGGCTTCGACCCAGGCGAGTTATACTAGGCTGGTGCTACCCCCGATCGACCTTCCTATAGAGTTGGGGTACAGTTTTCGCGAGTCTACGTAAGAATCTTATGTACTTTTCTTTTGGATCGAGAGTCATCTTTTAATAATATTCGATTATGTAATACAACATTATTTTTGATACTATTATGATGTTGATATATATATATGACATACATATATTGTGTACTCGATTTTGTTCTTAAAAAATCAGGTGCGACAATATCGCACTGATTTATGATTAATCATGAAAATAGGCCTAATCCAAAAACTTATTGGCCCTTCGTAATGAATCAATCTGATCTAACATAATTAGTGGCCTAACCACAAATAAAAGTTGATCTGCTTTGGACAAAGAAGCTCACGAACAGATCTAATCTTAATAAGTCATTATAATCTGAGCATGCTTAACAGATACGAAACAACGTGAACACATGCATAAATCAATGACCACTTTGGTCTAGGATCATGTTAGTACTAAGCAGGCTCTTGATACTGATTGTTGAATTAAAACTTAGATTAAACAAGATCTTAATCTTAGACTGAACATAATCACTAACTCATCTTAATGCGGAAAACTGATCTTAGATACTAACCAGAGTCTGTAGATGCCATCTATGTCTCGGTGCTTGATGTAGTCGATAATTTGAGTTCACCGTTTGAGGACTTGATGCCCTCTGTTGATGAAGAACGTGTTCTTGCCGAACGACAACGACCTTCTTAACGGCGCTAGAATGATCTGAACGGGATGGACGTGGGAGGTAGCCTTCATAAACCCTCTAGCGCCTAAATGGCTGGTTTGTATGGTTGTAAATAGAATCACATAGCTGGCTGGAGCCGTCAGAGACGTCTCCTCTTATTTATAGATATGTTGTGAGCCAGGGGGTCGAACCCTAAAAGATCTAAAGATTGCCGCCAATCACGACAAATATAATTGGTTGTATACATATGACACGTGAACCAGAAAATAATTAATTAATTAATCTCATAATTAATCTTGGGATTAGCTAAGATCACGTTCCAACAAATAGGCTACCAGCGTCAGGCGCCCAGCGCCGTGCGTGCTCGTAGGACCGGCGCTCACTACAAGTCCGGTGTCCTGTCTTCTCAGTTTTGACTAGCTATGATAATGAGTAATTATCCATTGGATATGTGTTGTTCATATCCTTGCCTACAAAGAAATATTTTACCCACTAATTTACCAATACCCATGCTCGGGTAGAATTTTTTTCCCATACTCTTACACATGTGGATAACGGGTACCTGTTGGTTACCATGGACAAGAATATTTACAAGTCAAAATTATATACTCCCTCCGTATAGGAAATAGAAGTCCTTCAGGACAGCGACACGGTCTCCAAAATATAACTTTGACCACTTATTTTTTAAAAAATATTTATTGTAAAGTGGTATATGTATATTTTTATGAAAGTACTTTTCATGACAAATTTATTTATATGATTTTTACATCTCTAAACTCAATAATTTAAAAGTTATTCATGATTTATATTCCCAATGTTTGACCCAAACCTTTTCCAAAAGGACTTCTATTTCTGATACGGAAGGAGTATATCAATATATTAGGCTCTCAATTCCAACTAAAACATCACAATTTACAAAATCAATAGTAGATTCATCAAACAAACTGGCTACATGAACAAAGTTTGCATACAGTTTGAGTATTATTGAGCTTGAGTTGTGTGGTGGTGACTTTAGACCTAGGATTTCTATAAATTGAATCGGGTTCAATTTACCCATGAGTTAATGGGTATGGCCAAGCAGTCTCGTACCCTTACCCGCATTACCTGCTGAATAAGACTACTTCTCTATTAAATTACTCGTGGGTAAAAAAATTAATCATACGCTTGCCTTAATAGGTTTTACCTATCGGGTTTTAGGTTTCAGGTAGAAATTATCATCTTAGGCCATGTTCAGTTTCTATTTTTTTTAAAATTTCCTATCACATCGATTCTTTAGACATATATATGGAGTATTAAATGTAGGTAAAAAATCACCAGTGCTAAGAGTAGCAGCACGTTGATGTGCTTACGTCTTTATTGGTTACAAGAGTTGTTCTTCCTTCCGTTTCAAACAATCATTGCTTCTTATTAGAGCATTACTTTAATTCATCTTGTTTGGAGTACTAGTCATGGTTTGGAAAGCTGTTGTTTTTCTTGCTTAGCTGTTTTATTTGTTTCTCCTTTCAAACAATCATTGCTTCTTATTAGAGCATTACTTTAATTCATCTTGTTTGGAGTACTAGTCATGGTTTGGAAAGCTGTTGTTTTTCTTGCTTGCTGTTTTATTTGTTTCTCCCACGTGTGAGTTCTGTTTTTGTTCCGCCTTTTGGTTTGACTTTCTACGGATTCGACAATTTTATCTAGTACTCTAGTCAAGTCACTAGTTCGTTCAAGTATTTTAGATTCGAGAACTTACTTTTTTCTATAAAAGTTGAGTATCTCATTTCTAATCCTTCGGTTTGGAAGTGGTTAGTTGTTTTGGTATTCTGCTGTATTCTTAAGAAATATCCACCCACTGCCTGAGTCATGGACATCACGGTGTTTGTTTTGCGTATTTGAGGTGATTTTCGCATAACGACTGAGATTATTTCGAGAAAAAATTACGACTCTCATTCATTCACCCCCCTCTGGTCGTCGTTTTTGGTAGATCTGTTAGATACTTATTATATAAATATTTCTAGTCCGATTTACCTCATAAACTCTCAACTTAGTCCAATTTATCCTTTTGACGTGGTGTCATATCAATAAAGCCACTATCAAAACCACTCAGGGTGTAAAAATGAATTATTTTTAAAAGTTGAGGGATTATCAAATGGATTTTGTAGACCATCAGACAACCGTCATAGCTGAGTGAGGTGAATTGAACTTTTTCCTTCACTGCTAGGCAGGGAAGGATGACTCTGGTATAGAGCAAGCTATGGCGCTCCCCATACCTCGATTTAGCTGCAAAGTCCTCTAATTTATTTTCAACCCAGCTGGATGTCCGCGATTTGCCATGGCTGGCTGTTTTCTTCCGAACCATTTCAAGTTTCTTTCGAAAAAAAAAATTATATTATATAATACCTGTGTGCATCAACATATTACGAGCACTCTGAATTACACTATATATATCCAAAACCTAATTTCATATTGTGAATAGCTCCAGATCCTAAATTCAACCTGTACGACGCTTTGCAGTATAGAAGACCACACAAGCAAACACTCGACGAAAGATCTGGCAACATATGCCTCACGAATGATGGACAAAATTCATGTAGACGAAATTGAGAAGCTTCTTCTTTCTGTCATGGAAGAACGAGGAAGACTTACCTGAAACTGATTCTCTCTAGTCTTTCATTGTAACCATAATAAAACGGAGAAGTGACTATTGAAAATTATTCTATAGCGGTGACACCATCTCCGTCTTAATATCATCATCCAAAAATAAAGGTTTCTATATTATCGTATCAGTAAGGATGCTCACGCCGTAATTGTCGCTCTCATCTTCATTAGAGCTGCCACGGAAAAACAATTTCACCCACCGTTCAATACTAAGAGCAGGTATAATAAGACGTTTGAGTCGGAAAAAACAATTTCACCCACCGTTCAATACTAAGAGCAGGTATATTAAGACGTTTGAGTCGGCGAAGTGAGCTCCACGTCAACAGAAAAAATGCCACGCTAGGAGAGAGGTTGTCGAGTGGGCTCTTAGCTTTTCGCCGACTAAAACACAGAGTACGGCCGACTAAAACGCAGAGTACGAGACAAAAAGGCTGCCTTGCAGCCGGATGCTAGCCGGAGCTGCTGCTTCGTTGTCTTGTGAGAGCAGGCATAATAATTGGCTTATAACCAAGCAAATGATGATGTGGAGGAGAGAAGAGAGGAGAAAGAAAGGAGCTCGGCTCACATGCAAGCACCAAACTGGGCACGGAAGCATAGATAATAGTGGGTCCTAATAGAGATGTATGTGAGGAGGAATATGAAAGAGAAATAGCTTGTAGCCAAATAAAAGACTAACTATTGTATAGCTTGGCTCTTAGAGCTTGGCTTATAGCCAAATGCTTGGCTCTATTATTGACCATGCCCTGATTGGCTCCAACAACACAACATTAATTGCCTGTGTATTCGATATAACTGATCTCTCAGCCAGCCTACTATAGAACAAACTACTATATTGCTTATGCTGATACTTGCATTTAGTCAACAGCCGGCTAAATTATTAAACTTGCTTAAAAAATTGACATGAAGAGATCATAATCCGAAGGACTCGATTTACTAGATCGGCTAGATGCCAGAGCGGGCTAGATGCGAGAGCGGGAGGTGGAGCAGCTGCGGAAGAAGGCGGCCAAACGGCACTCGCACACGTCGCGAGGGCGAGGGGGGCGATCTGTTCTACTGCCTCTATCCTAAAAGAAAGCAATTCCTAGGATCCGTGCCGGTCAAACTTTTTAAACTTTGATTAACTTTATAGAAAAGAATAATAACATCTATGATATAAAATAGACATATTATGAAAATATATTCTATGATATATCTAATGATATGAATTTGGTACCATCAATCTTGATAGTTTTTTCTAGAAATTCGGTCAAAGTTCAAAAAATTTGATTTACCATAACTCTAGAAATTGATTCTTTCGGGACGGAGGGGTAAGTCGAGAGACACGGAGGAGGAAGAAGCTATACACCACTAGCTGGGCCGATCAAAACGTCATGGGCCCGTTGCTGTCTTTTCTGTTGCGGGCCAACCAAAACATAAATAAAAGTTCTTAAAAGAACGTTAATGCCCCAGCTGTGCGCGGCGAGGGGAGCATCTCCAGTTTAGTAAATGCACTTATTATCCTATACTAGTAAATATGTTCGTACGTTGCTAAGGGATAGGTAATGCATTTTTAAGTTATTTTTTTATCTTCCTCCTTTGTTGTTTCCGATTTAGAATTTGAATTGTGATTGGAAAATAATTTTTTGATTTGTGTCCATGATTGTTCACAAAGGAATTAGTGTCTATTAGGACAGTGTTGCTACGGGTGGGTGATTACATTTTAAAATTAATAATTTTTTTATCCATCTCCTTTATTGATTCCGACTTAGAATTTGAATTGGACCTTTGATTGGAAACTAATTTTTTTATGTGCTGATGAATATTCACAAAAGGACCAGGACACTTTCTTAGTATTATCTTGTTCTTTAATTTTTAATATTTGACTATCCTTTGTTTGGTATAACACATGTCGGAGTTGTATTCACGCTAGGGAGCTGTGCTCGTCTGAAATTCAAGTTTATGTGCTTTTTTTTTGTTGAAATCGTGGCGGATCCGCTTGTGCATGGTAAAGCCTCCCATGAAGTGATATGCCATATTTGAATTGGTATTTATGCCTTGTTATAATGACTCTTTCGAGTAGAATCTTTTGCACACAAACCGTGAGAAGGTCGTCATGCGCCTCTGACAGTCACTGAATGAGGGAAACCTTCCATTATCGATGCTCACGTGGATCAGCACCAACAGATTTTCCATTATCGATGCTAAAATTATTATTCTCTGCAACAAATCTCGAATTTTCAATTTATCCGAAGTGAAATTGTCTGAGTGATCTAGGTATTGTGGCAATGTGTACTTGTTTCATCTACACTTCTGAAGTTCAATGACTCCTAAGAAATTGACAAGAACACAAAAGTTACTTGCACAGCTGTCCTGATTTCTATCGACTTAACATACAACAACGTAGTCTTAGGTTTTACATGACCAAAAAGTTATTGTCTTGTATGGTAACACACCAATGATCAAAAGTCATACAACATATTAGGCCCTGTTTGGTATGGCTTCACTTCACTAGTGAAGCCATTATTTTAGACTTCGGCTCCATGAACGGCTCTACCTGTGAAACTGGAGCTGTTTTGGTAAATCGTTTAGCAAAACAGCTTCACATACAACATTCCTCAAAACATGCTCTCACAGAATGCCACGTAGGACGGGTGAAGCCGGGTGAAGCCATTATTTTTGGCTTCATCCCACCTCAAACGTTTGTGAGAGCACATTTTAAGGGGCTTCCTAGGTGGAGCTGTTTTATTTTACCCCGTTTGGCGCAAAATGGCTCCAAACGGCTCCTGAAGCCGGCGAAGGAGCCCTGCCAAACGGGGCCTTAGTCTTAGGATTTAACTTTTCCTGTGAGGCTGCGAGGAACCGCCTTTGCTTTGGATTCTTCCTGTTGTAACCAAATTCTACATTAATGTTAGTGCTTGATAGTTTATTTATGGCCTCAACAGCAGATCCAAAATCCCTTGTTATTTTCAAGGAAACATCATCCACCTTGATTGAGGACATCTCCCTTAAGATGAGCAACAAACACGAAGGAAAAACAATTACACAGTACAACAACAATGAAACATGCAAAAATATTGTTAGAAAAAAAAAACCATACTATGCTCAAGTTATTACCTTGCGGCTGTAATCTCAAGCCAAACACTTAGGCATGAGAGAGGAGTTACATCTTGAAAACATGAAGCAATCATGGCAAGCAAAGACCGCTGCATTTGTTTGCTTTATCAGGAGTGCCTCCCCAGTTTTTTTTGCTTTTCACACACTCCAAGAATACAGAAAAGTTCCATGGGATTATTGCCATCAACAGCGTCAAAAGATATGAATCACTGCTTCCTGAAGGTATATTACCATATGCTTTCCTTTGAAGTGACTTCATATTTTTCAGAATAGTCAGTATGTGCGTGAGTCCTCAATCTTGAATCCCTGATCTCTTTGGTTGTTTGAACACTGAACTAAACTCCAACAACAATAAGTTATCATCATCAGAAACCATAAAATACAAAGATTAAAAAAAATTACCACTTCAGTAACAACTTCAATAGGAAAATCCAGTTATCTGAGGTTCTGTTAAAAAAACAACCTGCCAAAAGGCACAATTAAAATCAGTGTGTGGACTTATCTAAAGGACAAAAAAACTAACGTACCATATGAAATTATGAACAACAGATAAACTATCGTTGTCATTCGCCTTTCCATAAGGTCATGTAGTGTTTGGCTTGCCCACAATGCCATGAAAGGCTGCAGATTGGCTGGTCCACCGTCCACCAGCCATAGGAGATTATCAAGTGCCTCCTAGGCCTTGAACCTGCTGGCTCTGTACCTCCACCAATATCACAACAAAGCATCTTCTCTCTCTACTCTATTCCACCAGACTTTGTTACTCTAATTCATGCCTCATAAACTCCCTAGTTGAAGGTCTTATAGTGTTGTATATATATGGATTCAACTCAGGCTTTAGTGGCACATGAACAGGGATTTTATGAGATATGATAAATCAAGAGTTGACTATAACTGACGTTAAAAGAAAAATTCATGAAGTTCAAGCTAGAATTAGACAAACTATAAGTTGATTTTACTGCTATAAATAAATATCACATATTAAAGCATAATTCAGATTCACAATTTTTAATAATTACCAGATCAACATACCATTTAAAGAAACATATGCTTTGCTAGAATTTTTAATACCAGATCAACATACCATTTAATAATTACCATATCACATATTAAAGCATAATTCAGATTCACAATTTTTAATAATTACCAGATCAACATACCATTTAAAGAAACATATGCTTTGCTAGAATTTCATACTATGAGGTGACCTAGTCCTATCCTATTTGTTCATGTTCATCAAATCAAAAAAGACTTTTTGTACAAGCTATTACTATGTTATATCAATTCATTCAGGTTCCAAATTCAATTCTAAAGACCTGGAAAAGGTATACAATTTTTTACATATTTTGTTTTACATGTTTTTCTAAAAAAATCAAGCATTTTGAGATGAAAAATTTAAAAAGAAGAGGAAGACGTAGCATCTTGAACAAACCCTGCGAACAAGCAGAAAGCGAGTTGATCCTGTCAGATTGTGTCTGCCTGTCGGGAGAGATCTGGATTCTTGAATTTGTGTACTATGAGATTACAAGAACCCGGTTGCAACTCTGCACATAGATTAATGCATCTTCCTTTCACAAAGATCCTCAAACTATTAATAACAGGGAAAAGAAAAGAGGTCATGTCATCGCAACAGGGGTATCCCTTATCTGAGCCGCCCGCCCGTTCACTTCAGATTGAGATTCCAAGCATCCAGACAATGACACCTAGCACCAACTCCTCTTCCAATCCAGCCCAACATCACCACCTTCATCAAAGCAACAGATATGAAGATTAAAACAGAGATTCTGAGCATCTAAATAATGGCACCCGACAACAGCTCCTCTTCCAATCCAGTGGAACACCACCACCTCCTCCACAGAAGCAGCATAGCTGCAATTCGTTCCTTCATCCCAATGCCACACCTAGGGAGCTCCTTGCCGACGAGATAACGAGTGTTGTTTGGCTCGTCGAGATTAAGAGTTGTATAGCCTGCGAGATGCTGATGACAATGGCAACTTTGAATTTTATTAGTTTTAAATAAAGATCTCCAATGTTTAAATAGGAAAAAAATAGAAGAAGTTCGTGTTGGACTTACCAGGGACTTTTCTTATCTGAGCTGGATTCTTCTCTTTCTATTTGAGTCCAATTCTATCTTGGTGTGCTGATGAATCATCCGGCGATGCGTGTATGGCGGCCAAGGCGGCAGTGGCAGCATCTCCAAGACTGAAAGGAGGCACCAAAAAATTCTTCCGCCACCGTTGTCGGCTACCGGCGTGGCATCTGCACCGCCATGAGGAGCATCGGCGAACTCGCCCTATCACTGTAGTGTCGCACGCTACTGCAACTTGAGATCGACTTCCATCGGCCACCGCCGCCGCCATGGCCCTGCGTTTCTGGTGGCCTGTGGTGATAACGGGGAGCGGCGGTTCCGTGCAGCCATGCGGTGAGAAGGTGATCTAGGAGCAATGGTGGCGCTGGAGGAAGCGGTGTGGCGGCGTCACGGGTCGGAAGCAAAGCGATGCAACGACGACGCGAGGAGACGATGGGATGCAGTGACAGAGGCATTGTGGCGGCGACGGCGGCGGGAGAGTGGATTGGGCTAGTCGCGAATGGGCCGAACATGAGCAAGTGACAACTGAGACAGTTGGCCCATAGTTGAATGGGCCAGACGAAAAACGACAGACGAAAAAAGAGACAGAAATTTTGCCTCTTTATTATATATTATATATTATATAATATATATATATAATATATATATATATATATATATACTAGTAGAGTGCCCGTGCTAACGCTACGGTAAAAAATAAAAAATATTTCTTAACATCTCACATATCATGGACTATATGATATTTAGAAAATATAAATATCATTCTGATTTTTGAAAATATAGTCAAAACTTAATTTTGGAGCTGCTCGGCCGGTGGTTTTCATGACTAATTTTGACTGTTTCAATAGTGTTGTGGTAATAGATCGGGGTCCTTATCATTCCTTCACAATCCAACTTAGCTCTTTCCAATTTTAGTTCAAAATCATATAATATTACGGTCCGATTCTTATTGAGCCCGATCCTTAGATTTGCTAGGCTAAATTAGAGGGCCATTTACCATCCTTAGTTGTATGATAGAGAATAAAGTGTAGTATCATAAGTTGAAATAAACAAGACCTTTGTGGAAAAGAGAAGGTACTCAAACATCACATATATAGAAATGGGAAGGTACTCGCTGTTAGAATAGACGCCCTGATGGGCTGGCCATGGGCCTGGCACTAAGCCTATTCGGCTGTGCTTAGGGGTTAAGGATAGATGAGTCTGTTTAGGCAAGGATAGGGTATTTTCTATAAACCCTCCATACCTTGCCTATATATATATGTTTTGTACTCTGTACACATCAACCAATCAATCTATTCCCCAAACCTATCGGCTTTCATGGTATCGGACGCCTAGGTCAGGGACCTCTTCCGCTGCCCGCGCACGCGCCGACTCTGTTCCGCGCTGCGCCCCCCCTTCCTCCGCGCGACCCCCATGGCGCCGACGCCGCCTTCCTCCCCCACGGCCCCCGACGGCACCGGCTCCTCCTCTGTCTTGATCCAGGAGGAGGTGCTCGCCCAGCGCTTGGCCGATGAGAAGGCCAACGCCGCCGCCGCCGCCGCCGAAGCCCAGCGCCTCGAGACCGCACGGCTGGCCGCGCGTGACGCTGCCCTCGCCCGCACCCAGGAGGCCGAGGACGAGGCCGCCGCTGCCACACGGGACCGTGACGCGGCACAACAGCGCGCCCGCGACGCCCTGGCTCGCGCGGCCCAGGCGCGCGCCGCTGCTGCCGCCGCCGCCGCTGGCCCCCCTCCTGATGGACCCGCGCCCGCCGCCGATCTCCGCGCCGCCATGCTTCATCATGAGGCTGTAGCCCTGCTGCAGCTCCACTCCCAGGCGATCGCCGTCAACAACATCCGCACTCACGTCACCACTGTCCTGGACGTCGACTCCGACAACTTCAATCGGTGGCACGATCAGTTCTTGCTCATCCTCGGCAAGTTCTCCCTACGGGATCACATCCGTGCAGAGCCCCCTGCGCCGATGTGTCCTGACTGGGACAGGATGGACTGCGTCGTCAAGGCTTGGATCATCGCCACCCTCACCGACGACCTGGCAGAGATCATCTCCACCCAAGGCTCCACTGCACGCCATGCTTGGCTCGCTGTCGAGTCTCAGTTCCTCGACAACCGGGAGGCTCGCTCCATCCACCTGGAGACACGCTTTCGCAACTTCGTCTAGGGCGACCTCTCCATCACCGAATACTGTCACCGACTGAAGAAGATGGCTGACGACCTCACCGCCCTTGGCGAGACCGTAACTGACCGGACTCTTGTCCTCAACGTCATCCGCGGTCTCAACGAGCGCTTCAGTCACGTTGGCGCGCTTCTACGCCGAGCTCGCCCCTTCCCCTCCTTCCTGGAGGCGCGCGATGATCTCATCCTCGAGGAGCTGACCCTGGCGAACAAGAAGGATGCTCCTGCCACCGCTCTTGCTGCCTCCTCCACGCCGCACACCACCCCTGCGAGCTTCAGCAATGCTGCAGGTGGCTCCAAGTCCTCCAATAACCGCCGCAACAACAACAAGCGCAGCGGCGGCAACAAAGGTGGTGGTAGTGGTGGTGGCCAGGGGCCACGCTTTCCTGCAGGTGGCAATCAGCAGCAGCAGCAGCCTGCTTCCGGTGGTCGCTCATGGCCCAGCTACTACAACCCATGGATGGGCTCGATCCAGATGTGGCCAGGAGGCCCCCGCCCTCCCCTGGCACCGATCCCGGTGCCCCCTCACTTGCAGGCACAGCAGCAGCAAGCGCAGCAGCAGGTGCTCCTCGCACAGCAGCAGCAGCAACAGGCTTTCGTCGCCCCCAGCCAGGCTGCTACCGCTGCCCCGACGGTGCTGCACACTGGGTCGCCCCCGGGTATTACAACCCCGTGGCCGGCCTCCCCTCCTGGGATCCTACGACGCTTGCCTCTACTTTCAGCACCACGTCCCTGACTCCACCTCCGTCCGGTGACTGGTACTTCGACTCAGGTGCTACCTCCCACATGACCTCTCAGTCCTCCTCTCTTTCACATATTCTTCCTTCGCGGTATCCTACTCCTTCCTCTATTGTCGTTGGTAATGGTTCCATTATGCCTGTCACCGCCACTGGCTCTACAGAGTTATCTCCTTTACGTCTTAATAATGTTCTTGTGTCACCACAACTTATTAAGAATCTCATCTCTATACGCCAGTTTACTATCGATAATAATTGTTCTGTGGAGTTTGACCCCGCTGGTTGTTCTGTGAAGGTTCTTCCCTCCCGGACCGAGATCATCAGGTGTAATAGCTCCGGGCTGCTATACCCCCTGCGCCTGCCTCCAGCTCACTCCCTTGTCGCTCAGGCTTCTTCTCCGCTGTGGCACCGACGACTTGGCCACCCCGGTCATGAGGCGTTGTCAAAGCTTGCGTCCAGCACTTCGTGTCATATTAGAGATTGTTCAGATTTATGTCATGCTTATCAGTTAGGGCGTCACATTCGCTTGCCCTTTTATGCATCCACCTCTCGTGCGTCTAGCAAGTTTGATCTTATTCACTGTGACTTGTGGACCTCACCGGTTGTCAGTGTTTCTGGCTATAAATATTACTTGGTTATACTTGACGACTGCACTCATTATTTGTGGACATTTCCTTTACGTCTTAAATCTGACACTTTTAGCACGCTGGCTCAGTTCATCGCTCATGTCTCCACTCAGTTTGACACCCGTGTCAAGTCCGTCTAGTGCGACAACGGCAAAGAGTTTGACAACTCGAGCTCTCGACACTTCTTCCTCGCTCAGGGCATCCATCTTCGTATGTCCTGCCCCTACACCTCGCCTCATAACGGTAAAGCTGAACGCATTATTTGCTCCATTAATAATGTCGTTCGCTCACTGCTCTTTCAGGCATCCATGCCTCCCTCCTACTGGGTGGAGGCCCTCTCCACAGCCACTATACTTCTCAACATTTTGCCTACCAAGACCCTTCAGCTCTCTACGCCCCACTTTGCGTTATTTGCGAAGTTGCCAACGAACGATCATCTTCGGGTCTTTGGTTGCAAATGTTACCCCAACCTGTCTGCCACCACTGCTCATAAACTCGCTCCCAGGTCTGCCCTGTGTGTCTTTTTAGGCTATTCCGCTCACCATAAAGGATACCGCTGCCTTGACCTCTCCAACAACAGAGTCATCATCTCCAGGCACGTCATCTTTGATGAAACAACTTTTCCCTTCGCTGAGCGTCATGGTCCCAGCAATCCAGCAGATCTCGAGTTTCTTGATTTTACTGATGACATTGTGCCAGCTCCTATTGGACCCTCGCACATGTTGTTCCCTGCAGGCATGACTCCCAGCACCGGTGATGCACCCAGTGCCCCTGCCGGTCCTCGTGTGGCCGCGCTTGGGGCACCCACCAGCGCCCCTGCCAGCACCCCCGTGACTGTGCCTGGGGCGCCCAAGGCCACTGTTGATCGCCCAGTGCCAGCGCTCTACGTCCCTCCTGCGCTCCGGACACCTGGGCCTCCTGCTGTGCCATCCGCGGCCACGAGCCCCCACTCTACCGCGCCACGCACGGCACCAGAGCTAGGGGCCTCTCCTCGTCGACTCTACGTCCCGCCTGCTCTTCGTGCTGGCACGTCATCACCGCGTTCAGCACCATCTCAGGCGACCCGCGGCCCTCCCCCAGGGTTCCCGCCTCTTCGTCCTGAGCGCAACTTCGTCCACCACTACAGTCGTCGCCCTCAACCACCGACCGCGCTGGCTGTGCCCACACCAGCCCCCTCGGTTGCGCCTGCTGAAGCATCGTCGGTGCCAACTGCTCCCTTGCCCAAGGGAGCGGTTGATGTTCCTCCAGTGACCAATCAGCATGCCATGGGAACGCGGTCCAAGAGTGGTTTTCGGATGCCAGCTGCCTACCACACCGCCTCGCTCTCTCCACTTCCGAAGATCTTTCGTAGCGCTCTTGCCGACCCTAATTGGCGAGCTGCTATGGAAGAAGAACACAATGCTCTTCTGCAGAATGACACATGGGCCCTCGTACCTCGACCTCCTCGAGCCAACGTCGTCACCGACAAGTGGATCTTCCGGCACAAGTTCAAGTCTGATGGCTCACTTGAGCGGTATAAGGCTCGTTGGGTGCTTCGTGGCTTCACTCAACGCCCTGGTGTGGACTATGATGAGACCATTAGTCCAGTGGTAAAACCAGCTACTCTTCGTACAGTCCTCTCGCTGGCTCTTTCTTGCAACTGGTCTATCCATCAGCTCGACGTGAAGAACGCTTTCCTCCATGGGACTTTGAATGAGACGGTGTACTGCCAGCAGCCCTCTGGGTTTGAAGATTCCACTCACCCTGAGTTTGTTTGCCTACTCAAGAAGTCGCTCTATGGCCTCAAGCAGGCTCCTCGTGCATGGTACTCCCGAATGGCTTCCTATCTTCTGTCTATCAGGTTTGTTGAAGCCAAGTCAGACACCTCACTCTTCATTTATCACCGCGGCTCTGACACAGCTTACTTGTTGCCATATGTGGATGATATTGTATTCACAGCTTCCTCCCCAGATCTCCTCAGGCGGATTATCTCAGCACTGTAACGAGAATTTGCCATGAAAGATTTGGGTGAATTGCATCACTTCCTCGGTATGCAAGTTCAGCGAAGCGGTACTGGTCTTCTCCTCTCCCAGCAACAGTACATGCTGGACAATACATGCTGGACATTCTGGATCGCGCTGGTATGACAGAGTGCAAGCCTTGTTCGACTCTAGTTGACACCAATCCGAAGATTGCTGCAGCTGACGGGGCCCCAGTGTCTAATGCCACAGATTTTCGAAGTCTTGCTGGTGCTCTACAGTACTTGACATTCACCCGCCCGGACATTGCGTATGCCGTTCAGCAGGTGTGTCTTCATATGCACGACCCCCGAGAGCCTCATCTTGCTGCTTTGAAGCGAATCCTCCGCTATATTCGAGGCACGCTTCATCTTGGTCTACTGTTGCGACCCTCTTCCTCTACGGATCTTGTTGTCTACACGGATGCTGACTGGGCCGGCTGTCCTGACACTCGGAAGTCCACCTCAGGCTATGCCGTGTTTCTTGGTGATAACCTGGTCTCCTGGTCTTCCAAGCGACAGAACACTGTATCAAGATCCAGTGCTGAAGCAGAGTATCGTGCAGTAGCCAACGGAGTTGCAGAGGCCACCTGGCTGCGACAGCTCCTCATCGAGCTGCGTATGCCCCTTCGCCGTGCCACGCTGGTGTATTGTGACAACATCAGCGCCGTCTACATGTCCTCCAATCCAATTCAGCATCAGCGTACGAAGCACATTGAGATTGATCTTCACTTCGTTCGAGAGCGAGTCGCCATTGGTGATGTTCGAGTTCTGCATGTTCCTACCTCTTCACAATATGCGGATATCTTCACCAAAGGGCTGCCTTCTTCGATCTTTACGGAGTTTCGGTCCAGTCTAAACGTGCAAAGTGGCTGACGTCTCGACTGCGGGGGTGTGTTAGAATAGACGCCCTGATGGGCTGGCCATGGGCCTGGCACTAAGCCTATTCGGCTGTGCTTAGGGGTTAAGGATAGATGAGTCTGTTTAGGCAAGGATAGGGTATTTTCTATAAACCCTCCATACCTTGCCTATATATATATGTTTTGTACTCTGTACACATCAATCAATCAATCTATTCCCCAAACCTATCGGCTTTCGCTCGTGGCCTAGCTTTTAAGAACTGCAACATACAAAAGTACTATTTGTTGCTAATTGAGTCATTCATACAACTATACTAACTCAATTTTTATACAAAGACATCCATTCTACAAGCACGAAATATAATTTAGTTATTAAACTAAGCAACACCTGTATAAAAAAAGCAAACAAATATTAATACATCCAAGCCATAATTGTTTTTCTTATTATATTTAGCTAGGTTCTTCACTTTTGCCTTCAGTTCTTCTTGAAGCCATGGATTGTGCTTTTCAAGCAGCTCCTTCTAATAGTTAAAAGCAAACCACATAAGAGCCACATGTGCACCATGCAAGGGTAAGGCCCAGCATTAGGCAGTATTAATGCATCAAAGAGTAGAGATATGACATGTCTATTTCATTAGCAGAGATATGGTATTAGAACAGGGCACCCAAAATTCTCAGGACAGCCCTGACTTCTGCAATCAAGATATGATCCTTTCAATACTATACAATTGTTTCCATTTTGTTTTGCAGTATTTTTTGTAAACCACTTTCTGATATGATACCTACACTCACCAATATAGTTGCTGGATGTGGTCACTTTTTAGTTTGTACTGAACACTTTTGCTCCAAGGATGCAATAGTCACCCTGCAATATTCATGTACACACTGATAAAGAAATATAGCAGAAAGCATGGGTACAAAACACCAATATTCAAATTTTCACCTTCGGATAAAACAAAATGTTTATCTTATCGAAGATGATTTACAATCTTGTATACATAGATGACCAGTTTGCAGAAGGTCATGAAAAAAAATATAATAGAAACACCAGGACACATATAGATTTTTTTAGTAGAACCAAAACATCATAGATGACCAGTTTGCATAAGGTCACACTGCAAATCATAGAGAGAATTAATAACAACATGAAGGCATTCTTAGCTTTTCAAAATGTTTTGGTACTGCATTAAAAGCCCCTTTGCTCTAATAGAGGAAAAATGGAACCTAATTACATATCAGGAAAAGAACACAAATTTATCTTCTTGCAGCAGCACCTTCCTCCTTCCAGTATTCAAGCATAGTACCTAATCTATTGTAATTTTATAGATTATAATCCTCTAAATTCAATCATTGCTATAAAGGACGCATAAGAAAGTACCGCATCAAAATATCGAGAGATCTCAGAGCCCGATTGAAAGCAAAATCACACCAAAGTGCGGATAAATATTGGACACGAAACATTAGCTACCTCAACCGATCTGCAAAATCACACCAAGTGATCTGAAAAGATCTCTATAGTCTTAATTCTACTGTTAGTAAAATAGATCTCTTCAAGTTGAATAGTTATATCTTTTTTTTCGACCAACTATAAGGCATGCTACTTAACTTGTTCTGAACTGACACAGATATAATCAAGCTATGATCCCTTTCAAGTTTTATTAATCCACTTAAGGAACAAAGGATTCAATGGAACAGTAACATAGTCCTCACCCAGACTTATCTGGAATCAACACATCTGAGACAAAACCTTGTTGTACTAATATACATGACCTCCTTCTCAGTAACCTGCAAGTCAAATACACACAATTGGCTTCTCTGTTCAAGAGAAAAAAAGAAAGAAGAAAGAAATTGATAGTGGTCACTTAACTAAGCACCTTGAATGGTAGGTTATTGACAATCGTTCTAAATTTTTTGATCTTTAAAGCTTAAAAAGAAAGAAAAAAGTTTCAAACACTTGCAACCAAATGAGTAACGAATAGCAGTGATTTTACAAATAGCTAACCACGATGTACAAAAGAAAAAGGAAATTGAAATCAATAGACAATTATAACTTTCGGCCAATGAACCGCCATCAAACAAGAAACGGTGGTTATGAGCTCACCTCCCACATGACAACTATAGTAATTAAATCAATCAATTCACTTACCCTTTCTTTTTCCCTTCTGCGTTGTAGCCAAATTGCTATTATCATCAAACCTAATGTGGATGTTGTAGTGCTGATCGGTGAGATAAGAGATCAGGATTCAGACTTTCAGAGATAGGTCACTCACTCACTTGTCACTCATCAGATGCCTGACGACTTAGTGGTTCAGTCACTCACGATCTCACGCATGAACTGGACATTTGGAAGTAGGAAATAAGAACAGGATGGAAGTCGGACAATCTCCAGGCAATCAAGGAGTCATGGATGAACTGAATCATCTGAGGATCAGAGCATACCGGCATCCAGTCATCATCTTCCTTCGTCGTCGTCATCGGATAGGACACAGGAGCAGCCATGGCTGCCAAGATTGGGGGCGCGGTGGAGGACTGGAGGAGCCGTCCAATTTGCCGCGCCGCTGATTCGTTCTGAGAGGAGACGCACCGGTGTCCAGGCTGCCCACCGCCGTCACCCGCGATCCGCCTAGTCCGTGCTGCCGCTGCCCCCTGGTCCCTCGGTCCCTACGTCGTTTGCGCTTAAAAAAAAACAACTTTGACTAAATATATATTAAAAAATAATAAATGTCCGTCGTTTGCGCTTCCAAAAAACAACTTTGACTAAATATATATTAAAAAATATTAATATGTATGATACAAATTAGTATCGTTGGATAGATATTTGAATCTAGTTTTTTAACAATTATTTGGAGATACAAATGTTGCACACATTTGCTATAAATTGAGTCAAACTTGTGTCACGCACACCAACGGCGACGGTCAATTAGGGACGGAGGGAGTAGGTCCAGCCATCCGACGCGCCTTGGGAAGGGTGCCTTGCTGGATCTGCGCCGTTGGGAAAAAGTCTACATAACCCCCTCACATATTGTACCAGTCTACTTTGCCTCCTAACCTTTCAAATGGTCTAAATAACCCCCTCACCTTTCCAAAACCGGTCAAATAACCCTAGACGGTTTTGGGCAGTGGTATTGCTACAATAACGGGTCAGGTTTGCTACAGTAACAAGTGAGTTTATCTTTTTCTTATTTATTATTTATTTATTTCAGCTAAATCTTTAAAAATCATAGTAAATTATAGAAAAATCATAAAATAGAAAATCCAATTTTGTTAGACTCCGCATAAGTAGATCTATACAATGAACATGTAATATAATATGTTTTTATACAAATTTTTTGCTATGAATGTTTTATCTTTTTCTTATTTATTTATTTTAGTTGAATTTTTAAAAATCATAGTAAATCACATAAACATCATAAAATGAAAAATCCAATTTTATTGGACTCTACATGAGTAGATCTACATAGTGCACATATAATATGGTATGCTTTCGTCCAACAAAATAATTATAGAAGTTGCAACTATGAATTATTTTAGTTAATTATAGAAAAACATAGATCTAAAGGTACATGAAAAACTTTGCATTAAATCATATCATATTATATGCTCACTGTGTAGATCTACTCATGCGGAGTCCAATAAAATTGGATTTTCCATTTTTATGATTTTTCTACGATTTACTATGATTTTTCAAATTTTCAGCCGAAATAAATAAATAAGAAAAAAAATAAAACCTTCATAGCAAAAACTTTCTACTGAAACATATTATATTATATGTTTATTGTGTAGATCTACTCATATGAAGTCCAATAAAACTATATTTTTTATTTTATGATTTTTTTGTGATTTACTAAGATTTTTCAAAGATTCAGCCAAAATAAATAAAAAGGAAAAAGATAAACCCACCCGGTACTGTAGTAAATCTGACCCGTTACTGTAGCAAAACCACTGTCCAAAACCGCCTGGGGGTTATTTGACCGGTTTTGGATAGATGAGGGGGCTATTTAGACCATTTGAAAGGTTGGGATGAAGTAGACCGAGTACAGTAGGTGAAGAGGTTATTTAGACTTTTCGCTGCGCCGTTGTGCCCTCGGTGGATCGTGGTCGACTCTTGGCTGCGTGATCGGGGTCGACGAGGCCTGGAGACCTGTCAGGCCATGACACTCGGCCTCCCTTGCGCGGTCCTGCATCTGCAGGTGGTAGCCAGACCTGTGCGGCCCCTCCCACGGGCAGCGGCGACTCCCTGGTGCTGGCCTGCTGGGCATCGAGGAGAGGAAGGAGAGAGGAGTCGGCGAGGTGGGGGTCCTGCCGTGCTCGAGCGAAGAATAGACCCGAAAAACAACAGAACCTTAGGATCGAACCGCGGCCCTGCGGAACGCTGTCTTGAGTTGCCGAGCCGGGCGCGGGATGAGAATCATGAGATGAGTTTACCATATTATCGTATACGCAATTCTGATAGTTAGATCTGAGTGAATGAGATGAGAGAATAATAAGAAACAATCTAGATGGTTCATTTTTATAGAGTCGGTTTTTTGGATGCAGTTTGGTGTGTGCGCGTAGGGAGACCCTTTCAGCGGGGGAGGATTATTTGGTACACCAAGCAAAGAAAAGAGTTGGTGTATTAGTAGAGTGAGGTATATAGATATAGATTTTTTTGCCAAAACAAGAAGATTTGAGCTTCAACAGTTTGCCAATTGAGTTGTCAGATTATAGAAACTTGCTATCCCAGGCCTCCTCACGCATAAATTTGCGCGC
Source organism: Coix lacryma-jobi var. lacryma-jobi (assembly GCA_009763385.1). Classification (NCBI taxonomy): domain Eukaryota; kingdom Viridiplantae; phylum Streptophyta; class Magnoliopsida; order Poales; family Poaceae; genus Coix; species Coix lacryma-jobi. The sequence continues at coordinate 92,055,047 of CM019824.1, forward strand.
GACATGTGACTTGCCATTGTGCGCCCGCCCTCCTCATTCAGTGTTCCTGGCGTACGGTTCTCATGCGGCTAGACGATTGCATCTGTTGAATAGTGGGCCTATATTTTCTAATTTTTCCAAGCCCAAATAACAAATTATTTGAGAAGAATTTTTTTTCACTTGCCATATTTTTTAGTCACTTGCCGAATCACAATATTTGACAACTCTTTTTAACCAAACTATTGGAGTGTAACACTCCAAATTTTGCATCTTTCTGAAATAGGCAAATTGATTTAATATCGCATTTGATGTGTTGCATGAAGCCTAGGCAATAAATAATATTTACAAAAGCTAAAATAAATCCTAGGCCAAAGATCATGTTAATGCATATACATGCTTGTGCATATTTTATTTTTGTGATGTTTGGTTTCTGTTCAAAACTCGTTTAAATTCGAATTCGATTTCAAATTTTCTTTTGCAAACTCAATTCTGGAAATGGAAAAACTTTTTATTTCTTCCCCTCCCCTTCCTTGGCTTCTGGTCCAGCCCACGCCGGCCTGACTCTCCTTCCTCCCGCGTGGCCTGGAACCCGGTCCAGCCGGCCCGCTCCTCTGCTTGGGCCGCAACCGCGTCCCCGGCCCATCGACGTTGCGCGCTTGCAAGCCCGCAACCTCGCCCCCGCTCCCGCTGACCTCTGAGTCCCTTTTGTCAGTCGCTGCAGCTCCTCCCGCGGCCGCTCTTTTCCTCGCTGACGTTGCGCCCCCACTCGTCAGCGTCTCTCCCTTCCCTTTCATCTGTTCGCATCCATGTCAGACTCAAGCCGAGCCCGAAGCCGACCCTAGCACGCGTTCGTGCCTGCCTAATCGGCCGCGCCAACCACCCAATAAAGCTCCCGAGAACCCGCCGCCTCTCCTCACGTAACAACTTCGTGCTCTCGTGCCCTAAATCGCCGAAGCCGAGAGCTCCGCCAACCGCAAGATCGCCGCCGCCGTCTGCTCAGCGCTCCGGTGGATTTCAACCGCGGCAAAGCTTCGCCAGAGCTTCGGGTCGACCTCGTGAGCGTGCCCAACTTTCCCCTTTCTTTTTCCTCCATCTAATTCGCTCACCCGAGCTCGCCGTTGTTCACAGGAAACTCGTCGCCGCTAACTCGAGCAATTCGCCGTCCCAGAGCCGTCCCCGACGCCATCTTCACCTCAGGTAGAACCCCCTTGAGTTCCTCTTTCGTTTGAGTCTAGTACCGAGGTCTCTACTGCTTCCTAACCCTAACTCGAGCTACCGCCGCCGCGCTCCGGCCATGGCACCGTCGCAGACGCCGCTTTCCCTTTCTTCTACGGCAACAGCGCCGCTGACCCCGCCTGATTTAATCTGCACCCTCTAATCCAGATGCAACGCCCCGCGATGATCGATACCCCTTCGGTGTTGATTTTGCTAAAGAGCCCCCCTAAGATTTGGGCCTCAACCCGCGGTCCAGACGACACTGTGCACTGAGTCAGCGGGATCTTCCTTATAAGCCCCCGCGTCTCTGCCTATTTGAGGCGCAGTCCAGTCAATTCTGCAATTCGATTTAAATTGATTTAAATTCAAATTCAATTTCGTTTCATTTACAGTTTTGCCATCAGATTCAAATGCTTATAACTTCTATGTTTTAAATCTGTTTTAGTCCGTTCAAGTTGCGTTAGTTTCGTTTTGAAAAGATCTATCTGTCTGTGCGAAAATATATACTGTTTTATGTATTTAAAATTTGAGTTAGATCTAATCTACTAATTAAGGTTTTGCAACTTGTTTAGCTCATAACTTTTGCGTTATAATTCCATTTTTCGTGATCTTCGCGTTTATGTGATCGTAGTAGACCGTAGTTTCTGTTTTCAAACTTTTTTATATTATTTTCTTGCTGTTGGTGTAATGTTCTAATTATAGCTTGTTTGCTTTGCATGATTGTTGTCGGGATGGTTGTGTGTTGATGTGGTAATCGAGTATAGACGATGAGACATACGCCGGTGATCAAGAGCCCTACTTCGGTAACCAGGAGCACCAAGAGTTCGTGGATCAAGGCAAGTATAGCATGGGATCCTCCTTGATGTCCTAATAACCTTAATTAACTATAATCATCATATGCATGTGTCTACCTTGAAGCCTATTTAGATTTATCCTAGGTGTTGATCTTGTGCCTTGTTATACTTGGTATGCATTGGGTAGAATTATGCTAGCGCTCAATTTAAACTCTGATCATGTGAACTTGATTCAATGTTATATGAAACCTGGTAAAATTGGCTTTTATAGCAACATGGTTTAGGAACTACTATAAGGGATCACCCGGGACTTACAGTGCAACCATGAGAGTTATATGGCTCTGACCTTAGCTCAGTATGAGGACCTTTTGTAGCTTGTTAGTGGACACCTGTACAGGCGTGTTGGGTCTTACCGAGCTGGATTTAGGGTGACTTCTTTCCCCTTGCCTGCGTGCCGCAAGGTTGAGAGACCCTTCTTCCCCTTGCCTTAAGACCTAGCGGCCCTAACTTGTTAGACGAACCTTTGAAAGGCTTCGCAGTGTATCCTGCCCGCTCACCTTGGAAGTGTTATGGGAGTAATTAACCCGGGCATCTGGATATCACGACTCATCGGGTAAAGTGTACAACCTCTGCAGAGTGTAAAACTGATATATCAGCCGTGCTCACGGTTACGAGCGGCCTGGAATTCTTATGGTATAGTTGTTGCTTAATAATGTTTTAATTTGATGTTATTATATTGTTCAATGATTTCATGTTCACATTGATCACATGTTTAACTTGGGATGGTTATCATTGATGCTATCTAGTGCTAAAATTGTGACAATTAAAAGCTATTGCAGTTAAACCGTGTCAGCCTTATTTGAGCCTCATGAACCCCATGTTACACTTGTTAAGTACGAGATGTACTTATGCTTGTTTATTTTTCTCTACTTGGATAAAAATCCCGGATGGGTAATAGATTGCTATGGTAATGATGACTTCCCTGAAGAATTCTAGACTTGTGGTCAACCAGTCATCTTCCTTGTGATGGAGCTACCGCGAGAGTTATCTTATTTATCCGTAGACTTGTGGTCAACCAGTCATCTTCCCTGTGATGGAGCGACCGCGAGAGTTATCTTATTTATCCGCTGCTATGTAAAGACTTTGAATAATGTTCGTTATGTAATAAACATAAGTGATGGTACTTCTTAATTTGTTGGCTTATGTGTGTGATTGATCTCTGGGCACACATAAGATAGTGCATTCAATTTTATCCTTAAAATTGGGTGTGACAAATTGGTATTAGAGCTATGTTAACTGTAGGACGCAAGCCTAGTTAGTTTATGGTCATTTTAGTGGTCTTTGCTTCTCTTTTCTTGCTATTTATCTTAGCCTTGCTAATTTATCAAATTATATGCTTCTCTTTACTTGCTCTATTATATAAATGTTGACTCTATTCTAACTGTCTCTTGGTCTATTCCATAGATGGCTCGTGCTCGTCAGACCGCCCGCAAGAGTTCCGGAGGTCGTCTGAGGTCAGGCCTGATGTCAGGCAACCGCATCCCGCAAGCACCCCAGGAACCAGCCCCACAAGAACCAGCGCCGCAAGAGCCAGCGCCGCAAGAGCCCGCACCTCAAGAGCTGGCACCGCAAGTGCCAACACCTCAAGAGCAAGCACCACAGGAGCCAGCGCCCCAGGAGGAAGCACCACCGGCACCACCAGCGCCCGTACCACAAGAACCTGCACCCCAAGAGCAAGCTCAGCAGAATCCAGCCCCGCAAGAACCAGTACCTCCCGCACCATTGCCCCCTGAAGTGCTGGAGGTTGAAGATGATGATGAGCCCGCGATAGAATGGAACGTGGACTCTGGGTACTACATCGGGGAGCCTCAGTGTCCCACTCATCAGAAGCTGATGGGACTCCTCGCTGCCTACTACCAAGACCAGAGTATTGTTGTGCAATACACCTACTGGAGGTACACGCATCCCCTGGAGGAGACCTACTGGAAGGCGAGGATCACCGTCGCCATCAAAGAGCAAGGAAGTAGTCTTCACCTGCATGATATGGTAATAGCCCACAAGGCTCGTCGATCCACCCTAGCGGCAGCCTTGGAAGCTATAGCGGTTCGTGCCTACAAGGCATTCCGGGGTCGTCGTATCGAGGATATGAGGGATGATCCTTATCGCTACCTGTCTTACTGGAACAAAGATATGAAGGATGCCATGGTGGAAGACCCCAATGCAACTCCAACCGAGAAGGCCACACGAGATTTCCTGCTTGATAGGGAAAGGTCTGTCATGGACTTGGAGAAGCTGGTGGAATCCCAAGGGAAGGACCTCAAGAGGTGTTACCAAGTCATAGATGGACTTCAGGAGCAACTCAACCATCCCCCTATCTACAAGAAGCTTCATCGTCCGCTCTATAAATAGGTTTAGGTCACCCTCTATGTAATAAGACGATAGTAGTAAGCGTTATGTTGAGTCTAGTTAAGTTTTGTGTTAGCGTGCTTTGTTATGTGTGAGTTGAATTATTATTATGCTTATGTTTGAGTTGGTTCTTTGTAATGTGTGCTGAGATATTGTAGGCTTGTCTACAAATCTCATAGGTTATGCATAACGTTTATGAATAAATAAGTGGGTTCGTTATATCTTGTTCTCTGCTGTTTTCTGGAGCAACCTGTAATCTTTCTGTTATATATCAAGTTCTATTCGTGCAACATGGCTGAAATTTTTATGGTGGAAAATAGACTTCAACATCTAACCAATGTCTCTGGAATCACCTCAATAGCTGTTACGGTTTGTGAGATATGACTGTTACAAGTTAGAGTTTCTGCGCAGTTCTGAACTCTGGACAGTTTCGTTTGTTCTTTGTTTTTGACTAATTTAATGACAGAATTTGTGAAAGGCACCTAAATAATAGTTGTAGATAATTTCGTCGTCTTTCCAACCGTGTATGGCACGCCCTGTTTGGAATTCTGGAACTCGAGTTATGTTCGTTTTTCTGCACTTCTGTTACCGGATCTTGCCCAAAATTTTTCAGATCTCTTGTTTCTACTCGTGTAAGTGAATCTTTTATTGAAAAGTTCGCTAACCGTGGTCCTTGTTTGGAAAACAGATGGCTGCCAGAGGAGGTGGAATTGGAGGTGGACGTGGACAGGGCCGTGGTCGTGGAGCACCTATAAACCCACCACCACCACCACCACCACCACCAGTGGACATTCAACAGCTGATGGGCATCCAGGCCCAATTCATGCAAACCATGATGCAACCTGCACAACCAGCCAGTTGGAGGGCCACCACCGATGCACATGAGGGATAAGAGAGGAGACTTTCTGAAGGGTCACCCACCGGTGTTCTCTCATGCTGCTGATCCTCTGGAGGCTAATGACTGGCTTCGTGCTATTGAATGCTAGCTCACCATCACACAGTGCAACGACTAGGAGAAGGTGCTCTATGCTTCTGGTCAGTTGCAAGGAGCTGCTCTGGATTGGTGGGAATCATTTCAGTTCGGTCGAGCCAACAATGCCCCAACTGTCACCTTTGATGAGTTCAATACCAACTTCAAAGCTTACCATATCCCCGCTGGCTTGATTGAGTTGAAGCAGGAAGAATTCAGATCTTGGCGCCAAGAAGCTATGACCATAGCTGAGTACCGTGACAAGTTCGCTCAGTTGTCATGCTATGCCCCCACTGATATTGCTCAGGATGCCGACAAGCAGCGTTGCTTCCTCAGGGGTCTGAATGATGGACTGTCACTCCAATTGATGTCCAATGAGTACACCAGCTACCAGACTCTGGTCAATCGCGCCATAGTGGTTGACAACAAGCGTAAGGAGATGGAAGCTAGAAAGAGGAAGCTCCAGGGTCAGTCGTCTGGCAGTAACAACCGTCCCCATCCCAACTTTGCACCAGGCTACCAGCAGAGGTACCAGGGACCGACTACTCTGTGGAACCGCAACCAAGCCCAGCAGCGTACCCCCTACCAGCAGCAACAGAACAATAATCAGGCCCAGCGCCACAGCACACCCAACAATGCTCCCATGAAGAATAGTGCACCCAACACTCCCGCAAAGAATGGAGCACCCAATGCCTGTTACCGTTGTGCTGATCCAAATCACTTTGCCAACCGCTGTCCGAAGAGGCAAGATCAGCTCACACCTCAGAATAATGGGCAGAAAGGAAGGCAACAAGCTCACCCTAATATAGGCAAGGTGAATCACGTGTCCGCAGAGACCGTGCAGGAAGCGCCAGAAGTCATGCTTGGTACGTTCAGCATCAGTTCCATCCCTGCTACAGTTCTTTTTGATTCTGGAGCATCACATACTTTCATATCACATACATTTGTTAGAATGCATAATCTACCTGTTAGCCTCATGAAAACCCCCATAATGGTTACCTCACCGGGTGGAGGTTTGCAAGCTACGCTTCAGTGTATGCCTTTGGATGTGTCCTTAAGGGGGGGTAGACTTCTCAGTGTCCCCTATTGTGCTAAAGACAACTGGTATTGATTTGATACTGGGTATGGACTGGATGAAGAGATGCAAGGTAGTGATTCAGTGCCAGGAGAAAGTGGTGTCAGTGACTACCGCAAAGGGGGACAAAGTCAGTTTTGATGTAGTGCTACAACCATCACCAACCGCCACCGTGAATCAGATGAATGAGGAGGTTTTCCAGGAAGATCTAGTGGTGGATGAGTTCCCAGATGTGTTCCCTGATGACTTGCCAGGTATGCCACCCGATCGCGACATTGAATAAATTATTGAGCTTTTACCAGGAACTACACCAATAGCTAAAAGACCATATAGAATGGGAGTACCTAAACTAGAAGAACTTAAGAAACAAATTAGAGAGTTACAAGAAAAAGGGTTCATTCGTCCTAGTTCGTCACCATGGGGAGCTCCTGTTATCTTTGTTGACAAGAAGGATGGTGGTCAGCGGATGTGTGTTGACTATCGATCTCTAAATGAGGTTACTATCAAGAACAAGTACCCGTTGCCGAGGATTGATGATCTATTTGACCATCTCAGAGGTGCCTGTGTGTTTTCTAAGATTGATCTGCGTTCTGGTTATCATCAGTTGAAGATTCGAGCATCTGATATTCCAAAGACAGCTTTCACTACCAGGTATGGGTTGAATGAGTATACAGTCATGTCATTTGGATTGACCAATGCACATGCCTACTTTATGTATTTGATGAACAAGGTGTTCATGGAGTATCTCGACAAGTTTGTTGTTGTGTTTATTGATGATATTCTGGTTTTCTCCAAGAACAAGGAAAATCTTGCTGAACATCTGAGGCTAGTGCTGCAGAAGCTCAGAGAGCACAAGTTGTATGCCAAGCGTAGCAAATGTGAGTTCTGGTTGAAGGAAGTTTCCTTCCTTGGACATGTTGTCTCTAATGGAGGTATCTCAGTAGATCCAAGCAAGGTGGAAGATGTGTTGAACTGGGAGCCACCAACAGATGTGACCGGGATCCATAGTTTCCTTGGATTGGCTGGTTACTATAGAAGATTCATTGAAGGTTTCTCCAAGCTTGCTAAACCAATGACAACTCTGCTAGAGAAGAATGCTAAGTTTGTCTGGTTCGATAAATCTCAGGCTAACTTTGAGGAGTTGAAGAAACGTCTGACTACAGCTCCAGTGTTGATACTACCAGATCTGAGCAAAGATTTCTCCATTTACTATGATGCATCTCATCAAGCTCTGGGTTGTGTTCTTATGCAAGAAGGCAGAGTTGTGGCATATGCATCGAGGCAGTTGAGAAAGCATGAGTTGAACTATCCCACACATGATCTAGAGTTGGCAGCTGTTGTCCATGCATTGAAGATCTGGAGACACTATCTAGTGGGTCACAAGACGGACATCTATACCGATCATAAGAGCTTGAAGTACATATTCACCCAGTCTGATATGAATTTGAGACAACACAGATGGTTAGAATTGATTAAGGATTATGATTTGGAGATACACTACCATCCCGGGAAAGCCAATGTCATAGCAGATGCCTTGAGCAGAAAGAGCTATGCCAATGAGGTCCGAATTGCCACTATGCCAGTGTCGGTGTTTGTTAATCGGTAACTCGTCTTGAGGGATCTCAGACAATTTGTTCGGTGGGGATCGGCGTTCGTAGAACTCGGCGAGTACACAGGGACAGCGATTTATACTGGTTCAGACCGCTTAATAGCGTAATACCTTACGTCCAGTGCGGCATGTGCCTTGTGTTATGATTCAAGATTTAATGATAGGGGTCGGCGCCCGCTTCCCCTTATATATCTGGGTGAAGCACGGCGTATACCGAGTCCTAGTCGGTTACAACAGAGGAGTCCTATTCTAATTAAAGACTTCCTTTAGGAACTCGACTAAGTTACAATGAGAGTCCTAATCCATGTATGCTTCATATCAAGTCTTCGGATCTCCCGTGTCGCCCAGGGTTAGTCGGAGTAATCATCTTCTGATGATATCTCTGACATCCTGGTCCGTCAAGCCCCCGAGCTCTTCATCATTTCTCTAAAACGTTATCTTCTGGTTTCTCTTTGAGAATCTCCGAGTAATGTCTTGAGAAATCTTGAGGTGCTCTATAGGTAAAAAACTTCCATGGTGTGCACTTTTTCCTGAAAAGTGCACCCATAGGGTGTAGCTTCCGAGCCTCTTGTTATTTATAATAACTTTGAGGATGTTTTGAGCTTTTTCTGAGTAATCTTTAGCTAAGAAAAAACATTTCCTTTATGGTATATACCCTTTAGCCCCCGAGCCTGAGTTCCGAGTACTTGAGTAGTCAGTACTTGGGGTCTCTAATACATCATCCAGGTAATCCACAAGGATTGCAAGAAATCAAAACATGACACTAGTCTATTGCTGAATCTACCTGAGTAATGAATATTCCGCTTCAGATGGGTAATGTTTTCATCAAACATCCCTTTTCACCCCCCACTGAATAAAAATTACCGCAAGGACAACAATAATTGACCCGTGACTGTTTCAACTGTCCTCATTGATGATTCTTGTCGTGTTCTGCAACTGCAATACTTTTGTCAGCTTGCTCTTGAAGTAGACACGTGAAGCAAACCCATCACTGGAGCCAGGCCTCACATGTGTAACAGTACGCAGAAAGATGTATTGCTCTCTGGTTACTTATATGCGTGAACTGTGTCCATAGACCATGAGCAGCCGCCTATAAATACCCTGCCTGGGGAGCAAGGAAGTCATACCTTCCTGAGTATATGACTTCTCTTAGTCTCTTGAGTGTTATAGTATCTGTAGCGGAAATGTCTGAGCCCCCGGGTGTCTTCCTTATGTAAGATAGTTGAAGTGTCCGGAAGAACTCTTGTGAAGGGACCATCCGTCAGGGTGGTTTCCAAGTGGTCGCGAGCAGAGGGATACAGAGGTGCGCCTAGAAGAACTCTTGTGACTCCCGCATCGCGGGCAACCTCGGGGTCACAGGTTGTCAAAGGGCGCTAGGGTTAGGGCCTACTATCGAGTTCTTTGTGTACTGGGGTAGAGCCTTGAACCCACCTTGGGATGCACTAAAAAGATAGTGTCTACCCAAGGTTCTGTGTCTGCTTTACTGCGTCTCACTGAACCCGGTCCTTGGTGCATCGTGCATCAAGACTCTGTACCTTGATTACACTAGAGTAGCATTTTACATCCTGAGTGTACTTGTACTGGAAGTTGTTGTATCTCAAGATGTATCCGTGTATCTCTATTCTAATTCTGAGTAATAATTAATAAGATCCGGGTACTTGGAATGTTTTCCGAGTCCTTTGTCTTTTCCTCCGAGTACTAAATGTGCCTTGTGAAAGAATAATGTTGTCTATTGTACGGGTTGCCTCTTCATTGACTTTGACGCCGTCTGAAACGTCTCCTAGCCGTTAGGGTTTTGGACGGTTCCATAACGCCGTTCGGAAAAGGTGAACGGTTGCCAAAACAGATCTATAATAAGCGGCCATTGAGCTTACAATTTCTTCATTCTTTCATCAAGCCATAGCCTTCAGAGCAAGGAATCCCATAGCCAATCCATTAGTTGATGCGCAGAAAGTCCCTTGTCATCAACATGGGTGCCAAGAAACAATCCGCAGCTGAGAAGAAGAAGGCGAAGACCACCGGTGGGCGGCCGCGCCACCCGTGCCCTCCAACAGATGTGTGTTGATGGTGCTTAAAGCATCATTTCACCATCAACATTACACCCAAAACCAAGGTAAAACAACATAAAAGGTAGAAGATTTGGTTTATAACTAACCTATTTCCACATGTGCATAGTTTCTTATCTTAATGCAGTAAATGATGGAATTTGGGCCAAACAAGAGTACCAGGAGCAAGGCCAAGCCACTCTGGCTCATTTGGGCCTGAGCAAGGTGGCGGCCGCCACCTATTACTGGTGGCCGCCAGGTCACTCATGCCAAAAGTGGCCCAAGCCACGTCATCGATCCGTGGGAGTCACCTCAAGCTCAAATCCTGGCCATTGCACACTAAGACGGTTTGATCCAAGGGCTAAGAAGAGTATCACCTGGATAGTGGGCTTTGGACACGTGTCTAAACCCTAACCGACCCTCAAACTGACTTAGGAGAGCAAATGAAGACCGTTGGATGAATGGCGGTTGCAATGGACGGCAGAGAGGTGGCGGGCGCCACCCCCTAAACCCTAACTGACCTCCCCTTCACTCTATAAGTACCCCCTAGCTTCCTAGCACTATAAATAGGCCCCTTAAGCTCTCATTCAGAGAGCCTCACATCATTCCTCACCATTTGGTTAGATTAGCACACTTGCTATGCTAGAGAGATTAGAGAGAGTGTGAGTGCCTCACTAGAAGAGGAGCTAGAGAGGAGAAGAGTAGAAGTCTGGAGAGTTCTGGAGTTGTCGGAGACCTCTGCTTCTCTCTGCTCTGTGCTTCAACTTTGGTAACTTAGTATCTATTTTATCTTCAAGTATTTATTTTCAGTACTTGTGTGTTCGTTTCATTGCTTGATATTAGTTTCAAGTGCTCTAGTTCTAGTACAGGGCTAGTAGTAGTAATATATAGATTAAGTGTGGTACTTAGGCTATATATTGCCAGTGAATACGGCTAGGCCCCCGAATAGCTGTGGTAGCAAGCAGGTGGTGACAGCCCTGTGCGCCTTGAATTCCACCACGTAGTTGGTCTAGTTTAATAGTAGGGCTCGTTGTGCTAGCGTTCAACCTAAGTCAGTGGTAAAGGCTAGTACGCCCACAGTACACCAGTAAAGAACTTAAATCACTAGAAGTCTAATAGAACTAGGATCTACCCCAGTAGATAGTGCCCGTTCCCTTCATCTATCCTAGATATCCTTACCTCCCTAGTTTTCTCAAAATCACTTCGCGTTCCTCGTGGATTCGATACCCCGGAATACTCTGAGGTGAAAAGCTACAACTGACAGCCGTGCGCTTGCGGTCTGTTCTGCGTGCCACCCGAGGTGTCAACAATGTGCTAGCTTGGAAAGCGCCAGATACCAGAGAATCGGAGCTCGCTTGCTTGGCGCAGCAAGGATTACTCCGGTCACAACCAATAGACGGGTGGAGGGTACCTACTGATCATCGCACTCTAGCTCCCAACACGATAGAGATAGTGATGTTCAAGTCTTTCGTGGAGCATGGATTGGGGCTTCCAGCTTCCGATTTCTTCAGAGGATTGCTGCACTACTATGGTTGGACCCTCAACTATATTACTCCCAATGCCTGCTTCCACATCGCAATTTTCTCCCATCTGTGTGAGGCTTTTCTGGGGATTTGCCCCTCTTTTACTCTTTTTCGTTATTTCTTCTGGGTAAAGTGTCAACCCAGTGATGCATGTGTAGAAGTAGTCGGAGGAGCTAGTTTCTAGCTTAGGCTAGAAGTAGCTACTCAATATATCTCTGTAGTATTGTCAGAATCCATCCGAGAATGGGCAAGCGGATGGTTTTACATCGCCAACCCGCCACCGGCCCTTCGTCGTCATGATGGATGGCCGCCCAGAAGTGTCACGAATGGAAGGACAAGATCTCTGCTGAAGAGGTAGAGGCTATCCAACCATTAATCGACATGATAGCTACATTGAAGCTGAGTGGATTGACTGGTTATACCGTCGTCTAAGACTTCATTGCACGCCGAATCCATCTGCTGCAGCAGCGAGCGAATTTTGGCTTCGAGTACCTTGGCGTGTGCGGATACATGGGTGTATGCCGAGTCTCGAGTGATGAGTGATTGTCAACTGGGATAATGCGCATGTTCTTTGGCTTGTGTTGTGCAGGTGTCGAGCACGTATACAGTGATCAAAGGCAAGGTGAAGGTCAAGTAGAGACGTGCTGTGCCAATGGACCGAGAGTGGCGAAGGGCGGACGTGAGGCTTGGACTGAGGGACCGGTGGCCCGAGGATCAGCTATGGTGGCTAACAGCCTGGGACAGCGACGAGCGAAGACTTGCAGGCACGGTGTTGCTTGGGTCGAGGACCTGGGGACACGTGTCGGTGGACGGGGTGCACGGGCGGTGCATCCCCTCTACGACTCGGTTTGGTGGTTGAGCCACAGAAAAACCACCGAGTGGACGGTTTCCAGGTTTGGGCCTCAAAACCTGGGCACTGATGGTTTCCGAGTTTGGGCCACAAAATTCGGGCTGAGGACAGTTTCCAGGTTTGGGCCTCAAAACCTAGGCGCTGCGGGTTTCTGAGTTTGGGCCACAAAACTCAGGCGATGGACGGCTGGTTTCCCGGTTTGGGCCTCAAAACCGGGGGTTTGTCGTAAAGGCTGGTTTCTCGGTTTGGGCCTTAAAACCGGGGGGCGAAGTCCGGGAAAAGGACGAGCAGAGCGGTGGCGGCACGTGGTGGCAATCGGTGAGGTTGCGTCGAGGCAACGCTACCAGTTGTGCGGGCGTGGCCGTCGGATCACCACCTACCTTGAGTTGGTCCAGAATAACCCTAGGGTTTAGCTGGCTCGCTCTGTAATTAGTTAGGGGTAGAGTGGGAATTAGAATTAGGATAAGTAGAGGGAGACACCCACCTCCCATCTTATCTCAGTCATTTGCTATTTTGCCTTCTAGGTTTTCCTGCTCTCCCACTCCCCTGCTGTAGCGAACTGAGATCCACAGAGAAGAGAACCATACCTCTGTGTTTGTGAGATTTTGAGGAAGTGAGACCGTAATCTCATTGTAGTAGCGTGTGGTAGCCACACGGTTGCAAATTCGTGGTTGTGATTCGCGTTTTGCTTGTGTTCTTCGCGGGTTGCTTTTCTCCATGTTTTTCCCATTGATCGATTTCTCAACTTGGTGCGTCTTTTGCAAATCCGTTTGAACATAGATGTTCTAGATCGCGAGGCACTTCTTTCCACCGAAGGAATTCACCTCTAACCTCACGACCTAGCAGATTGATTGATTTTTGTTTCGGGTCAAGTTTTTCTCCCTTCCCCCGAATTTCTTCGATTCATCGATTTGGAGATAGGTTCGAGCCATGATCTCATAGGAGTAGCTCACTATTCTCCTTGTGACTCCTCTCACCAAGTTTGATCCCTAGAGGATTTGTTTTGGGTGAGATTGAGTCGAATCGGTGGACGAACAACAAGTTTTTGGGGTGACCGGACGCTTGCGTCGGGCTGACCGGACGCATAGTCCAGAGTCCGATCGATGAATGTGTTCATCGTGTTTTTGTTTTGACTTGACCGGACGCTCGTCTCGTGTATGACCGGACTCACTCATCCCACTGTTCATCGTGTGGTTCTTCAGTTGACTGGACGCTAGGCTGGTTGATCGGACGCTCTCCCCTGTGAGTCTGGTCCAAAACAGTGAGGTCCGAAACCGGGTTTCTCATGACCGGACGCGTCCGGTCGTCCTTGATCGGATGCAGGCAGAGTCCGGTCAGTGCTGTTTCGCGCTGTTTTGTCTGTGGTTCATTCGTTCGTTGTCGGATTTGGTTTCTGGTTTTTGCGTTGGGTTTCTAGAGGTGTGTAGTGTCCCGCTGTGCTTCTTGGAAGCATCCACCCTACATCTAGGGTCGTGGACACTTGCAAGCTCTAAGTTTGCTCTTGGGGTTGATTCTCTGGGACAGAGGCAACAAGTTTCTGAAAAGAAATTTGAAGCTCCCATTCAGCCCCCCTCTGGTCGCTTTCTGGTTGCACTTTCGGTCCTTCAATTGGTATCGAAGCGGGTTAAGGATCTTCCACCTTAGCCGGTTCCAGATCCACAGAAGGCAACATGGATCGCGGCGTGGGCAAACCGCCGTTCTTCGATGGGACGAACTATGCGTATTGGAAGATACACATGTCGGCCTATCTGCAGAGTTTGGGTGCTTCCATCTGGGATATTTGCAACTCTGCCGATTACGTGGTCTTGGCTGCTCGTGCCACTCAGCATCAGATCAATGAGCATGATGCCAATAGCCGAGCCTGTAATGCTCTTTTCTCATGCTTGAGCATGTCTGAGTTTGATCGCGTTTCTCATCTCCCCACGGCTCGTGAGATTTGGGTGACCCTCATGCGCTTCCATGAGGGAACCTCTCAAGTCAAATCCCATCTCTACGAGTCGCACAAGCGGGAGTATGAGAACTTTCGACATATGCCTGGCGAGAGCATAGAAAGTTTATTCGCTCGCTTTCAGGTGATTGTCAACAGGATGAGGGCTAACAAGGAGCTGTTGCCTTTCGACGATCATGAGAGGGATTTGAAGCTTTTGCATACTCTTGATCGGTCGGTGTGGGATTCCAAGGTTCAGGCGATCATCGAATCGCCTAACTATGAGACCCTCACGTGCGACGAGCTCTTTAGTAAGCTCAAGTCCAGTGAGATCGATGCCATGGCGAGGGCTTCTGATGAGAATCCTTCTGGCCCGTCGATGGATTTGCTTTCTAGCTCTTCTGCTAACACCTCTGGAGGCTTTGCACTTTCCTCTCTTCTTTCTGTCACTAAGGAGCAGCTGGAGTTCATGGGGGATGACGAGGTAGCCTTGCTCGCCAACCGGTTCTCGCGGTTCCACAACAACCACATGAACCGTCACCGCGGAGGAGGATGCTCGGGATGTTTCGAGTGCGGCGACCCCAACCACTTCATCGCCAATTGCACGAAGAAGAACAAGCAAGTCTTCGGCAAGGAGGATCATGGGCACAAGTACGACTCCGGCAAGCGCAAGGAGAAGTACGTCCCCGTGAAGCACAAGCGGAAGGCCAGGTTCAACAAGGAGTACATCAAGACAAAGTACTTGGAGAAGGCCCAGGCTGAGCAGCGTGCATTCTTCGCCATGCTTAGCGACATTGACGACTCCGCTTCCTCAAGCGACGACGAGTCCGAGAAGAAGAAGAGGATCGAGGACAAGCTGAACGGCCTCTGCTTCTTTGCCGACAACGAGGGTTTCTGCACCATGGACCTCGGCAAGGACGTCGACAACGAGCTGGAGGAGATTCCTCAGAACGACGACGACGATGACACCTCCCAGGTATCTCTGACCCTCGACGAGCTTTCTGCTGAGGTCGAGAAACTTACTGCCGCTCTCCATAGTCAAGATAAGCTGCTTAGGCGTGCTGCTAGAGAGCGCAAGGAGTTTAGGCAGAAGTGGGAGGATACGGTGAAGGAGCTTGAGTTTGCCAAGTCCACCGTAGTTGTCTCTGAGGAGGGTGAGTGCGAGATGTGCACCACATACATGACTGACCTTCTCACTTTGAGAGGCAAGTATGCTGTGTTGGTAGGAGAGGTGGATGAGCTTAGAGCTAGATCCTCAGTGCTTGGTGCGTGCAAGTCCAGTGCAGGCTTTGTTGGTATAAATTAACGCACACTCTACTTTATCCGCAAGTGCACAGATAAGATCTACCGATGTAGCACTTCACCGGAGTAACCCAGTTTTAATATCGAACCCAAAGGAACGGATAGTGTTAAGTCTCAAAGTCTATCCCCTGAGTAGCTAACAAGGACGGAGAATCTAGAAGTATAGAGGGGATCACTAAGGCTATCTAATTCCAATTTAAGAGTGACATGTTTATATTATTCTTAGTGGGGAAGTTGCCATAAAAGGTCACAAACAGAGTATGAGTCTTTTATGCAAATGTATAATCCTACCGAGCCTACACACGAGTAAGTGGACTATAGAAGAATCAAAAAGGCTATAAGAGTCACCCTTGCGAACAACCACTAATACCGGCGGTATAGGAGGCATATATGAGCTATCAAGTCTAAGCACCACGCTTACACTATCCAACTACTCTAACTCTAGAGCAACTTAGAATTAAAGTACTCAAAAGAGAGTCATTAAACCTTAAGAATAATAAGAACAATGGCTCAAACTTAAATATAGACGTTGATTACCGAAACAATCGCTGAAACAAGTTGAAGATGAACTTGAATCCGCAGGTACAAGATGAAGAAGTTGATCTGACAGGCCAAAACTCCTTCTTAATCTCTTCCTCTCTCTCTCTCTCTTCTAGTTCTAATATAAGACTAGGTTCTAAACCTAACTAGAGGGGTAACTAGTCTTTTACTTGATAGCTGACTCTTGATTACAACTAGATGAACTAGATCTAATTCTAGATGAACTAGAAGAGATTCATCTAGAGGGACATCTACTTCTAATTGAAACCCTAGTTTCTGATGTAGAAGATGGAGATGCCTGGAGAGGGGGGGTCTGGGGCTGCTTATATAGCCCTGAGGGATCAACCGCGGCCGTTGGATCAAACCGACTTCAGGGACGGTGGAGATGCATCCTAGGATGCGGTGGAGGAAGCTTGCAGAAGACGGAAGCCAGCAAGCCCGGGGGGGAGACCGGTCAGTCTCCTGGTGGGACCGGTCGGTCCCACCTGGCAGGGTCCCGCGGTGCCCGACCTCCTGGTGTCTTTTGGTGTCCTCTGGAGTCTTCTAGAATATTTCTGACGTGCTGGTTGCGTCATCTCGCGTAGGTTTCCTTCTAGGGGAAGCAATCAGTGCTGGTTTCCTGGTTTAGTCCCTGCAGAATCACAATTCACCAAAACTCGTGGAATATTGTCAATTAAAACCCTAAACCTTTATTGGTGATTGAATTCATGCCCTTTTTCATATTTATTTATCCTTTAATATTGATAGATAACTAGCGTCAACAATTCCCCCAAGCTTACCTTTTGCTAGTCCCTTAGCAAAACCAAAACTTAACAATGGATCAGGAGTTGCTACAATATCTTCACTTCCAACAAGTACACCTGCTGTTAAACAAAAATTCTCCGAAACATATCATGTTATTCTTCATGGGGCTTATTACTCTTACCTTAGATCTTGAGTAATTGAGAGATTGAACGATCAGATCAAGCACTATGTCTCTAGTTCTTTCACTTCACCTTTATCCTGGAATTTTAATTAATTCTCAAAAGCATTAATACATAGGTTGTCAAATTAAACGATGGATCCAAAGAGAAAGTCACCTAACCATTGAATCAAGAAGTGCATGTGTATGGAAAATAGAGTTAGATGCTCTTTTGAATATATTCAGTCTCTTCTGTCTATCAGAGACATATGGCTATCAGGCTAATTCTACTGTCGGGCACGTGCTCATTTTTTTTTCTGACCCTTCTTTTTTTTTTCGAGGTTCCGGACACTTGTCCCTTTTTATTTCATCAAGATCTATCTTTTTGAGGTTTCGGACACTTGTCCCTTTTTATTTCCTCGGATCTTTCTTTTTTTTGTTTTCTCTTTTTGTTTTCTTTTTTTTAATAGCCACATGCTTCCAACAAACTTCTGAGTGGGTAGCAACAGATAATTATGAGCATTTATGCGGAAGATGGATGAAATGTGTAAGTGATCTCAATTCAATGGCAAGATAACATCTCACAGGGTCACAAAGCTTAATTGAACTTAATGCAATTATTAGTCATATTCGTATTTAGAAATCTCCGGAACTTTAGTGTTGTTTAGAACAAGATAATAGCAGCTCAGATCATCACATGTCATAACCCAATTTCCTAGATCTTAGATTAAGTATTTGCCAACCATGTATTTAATTTTATTTTAAGACATCATTATCAATGAGGAGAACTCATGCTTTGAAGGTTAGGTACTTGAAAGAAATTAGATAGAGCAACTATTCATCATTTTCATGCAAAAGTTTAGAGAGAGAGAGAGTTCTTCTGTGATCATCAACTTCTTAAAACAAACTAGACACACTATTTTATTTATTTAATCTAACACACTTTAAGATATAAAATAAAAGCTAGTAATAATAGTAGTAGTAATAATAATAATAATAAACATACCTAAATCGCGAAGATAATGGGGGTGCGTCTCCCCCAAGCTAATTTCCTTAATAGCGTTGAGCCTTCATGTGCCCATATATTTTTGTCTCTTTTTTAATTAATGCTGAGCCTTCATGTGCCCACATATTTTTGTCTCTTTTTTAATTAATGGTGAGCCTTCATGTGCCCACATATTTTTGGTGTTTTTATTTTTAAGAGTGAACCTTCATGTGCTCACATATTTTTGGTGTTTTGAATTTGTTTATGAAAAACTTAAGAGGATAAAGATACTTACGTGGATACATGGGGTGCCTTCCCCCAAGCTGAATGTTGACGTAGTCGTTCGATCTTATAATGTAGCAGACTGGCAGTGGATATGTCCTTCCTCTATTAGAGCTTTGATTGATGTTGATGTTTGTTGAGACAGTGCTCCAGCAGTGGATGGAGCATTCACTTGCTCGTCAACTTTTCTTGGCCTTTCAAATCCTGTGAAACTCAAATAGACAACAAAACTTGTGGAACAGATTAAGCATTAGCATTAGTGGTTGGCCACTCAAGCCTTAGTTGTCTAGAACTTCAGTAAGATCTCTTTCTCAATATTTTTGTATTTTAATAATTTTATGATGCAAGAAAAAATGCACAGGATGAATGCATGTATATTTATTTATTATTATTATTATTATGCCACCACGGTGAATATTCTTGCGGGTTTTTACACAACAAAGAATTATTCATATGGGGCTTTATGGTTTATGATGTAGTATAACAAATACAAAATTTTTATTTTCTTTTCTAATGCAATGCAGAAATAAAAATGTTTGTGAATTAAATATGATGATGCAAGAAATGATTATGGATTAAATATGTAGAAAAATACAGAAAGATAAATATAAGGATAACTACCGATTTTACCTTTTGGCGAAGGTTCGGATATTTAGGTCCGACGAACCGGACCTTCCCTTGGTTCAGACCTCCCAAGGTATGTCAGACGTTTGGAAAGTTTTATTGGTTGTACCTCTGAGGTGCAGACTTTTTCTTTCATACTTTCTTGGTCTCAGTCTTCACTTCCTGTGGTTCACTGTCTTGAGGTTTCTCTTGTTCTTTCTTTTCTGGGACAGTGTCGATAGCTTCTTCTTCGTGATTGGCCTCTCTATTCTTGATAGTTTGTCTTTCTTGGTGTTGAGAGCGACGTCTTTCACTTCTGTTCTTCTTGGGTGCTTCATTGGGTATGTAGTTGATGAAGTTGTATCGTGCCTTTTCTCCAGGAAAGTGAGAATGGATTTCCTCTTGTAAATGATTGTACTTGTAGCGTAGAGGAATGATCTTCCTAGGATGAGGTGGACATCATCGTCTTCTCATGTCGAGGATCAAGAAGTCTGTGGGGACTTCATGACCTCTAATTCTGACTACGACGTCTTCCATCATTCCTTCTTGTTTATGCCTCTTGATATGGTGTCACTCATGTCATTTGTTCGTCCAGCAGTTTGAAGTGAAGCGTTAATTGTGGACGCTGGCAGCATCTTGCTCAGTGTTCATGTTCTTGTAGATCTAGGATCTTCACTCTGTAGAATTTAGGAGTTGACAAACTTCGCCTTGTTTGCTCAAGAGTGTATCCTGCTCATAAAGACAAGGTAAAGATCAAGTGCATGAGCTCTGTTGGTGGAAAAACACCAACAAAACCAAAAGTTATGTTTATTCCTCTCTAACCTTAGGCACATTGCACAAGACAAACTTGTTGTTTATCTGTTCTATTCAATCTTAACATGAGTGATAGGATCAGAGGATGAGCATGAAAGTAGCATCTTAAAATATTTAACAGATCAGATTACTTAACCTAAGGAAGGATAATCTATGCATAATGTATCGATCTTTTCATGATTGAGATATATCATCTTCCAAAGGTTAGATGCACAACATTTTAGCTCATTTAGTTAAGACAGTGAGATTCAAGAGAGTAAAGCCAGGAACAAAGATCAAAGGACTAAACATGTTGAGTTGATTAGGTTGGATCAAGTGAGATGCAACTTAAACATGTTTAGTTCTTTATTTATGTTCATACTAGAATCAAGAAGAAACTTTTAAAGTGATGGTTACTTACCTTGAAATGTTACTTTGTCATTGAAGAGTGATATGTCGAACCACCTTGTGGAAGCTTCTCTTGTCTAGCTGGCTTGTCTTCTCTTGTTTGTCTCAAGTATGCTTGAGAGGAGGAAGATCACAGTGGAATCATCTTTAGAGGTATCGACCTTCCTTCTCTTGTGTCGACTTATCAGTGAAGGCACATTGTTCTTCGAGTATGCTGACTAGGATCCCCTCTCTTTCTTGTATTAATTCAGTACTATGAGGATGTAGGGACAGTTCCGCATTCTTCTCTTGTTAACCTTTCTTGTTTTCCATTAATCATTGGGTTGACAAGAGACTTGAAATTAGAGCTGCTACTCGAGTGCCTTTATGATAGTCTTTTGTCTTGTAATGTCACAACTGAGACTTGTCCTCTCAACAGTGTCTAGATGATAAAGATCTTATCGACTGTTCTTCTTGATTTGCTAACTTAGGTAATCTCTTCATCTTCTAACTCTTGTGGTGCAGTGGCTTCATCCTTCATGGTGCCCTCCTCAATTCTTGGCAGTTGGTTCTCCCTTCGATATCTTCTCTTGGTTCTCTTTGGCTGCTCATAAGTGATGTAGATGTTGAAGATGCAGCGAAAGATTCAAAAGTTGAGTTCTCCAGGTCCGGCCAAGATGACAACATTGATGGTGTTCAAGAACGATCTTCCAAGAATGAGTGGTGGATCATATTCTTCTTCTTGACTAGGATAGCATCTAGTGGTTTGTACTGATCAAAGTAGTGAGTAGAAGATCAATATGCTGGAAGTGGCTTTCTCCTTTCCCCCTTTGATTGTGAAACACATCTAGACAACGGAATTGTCTCTCCCAGGCTGGCTTGTGATGTAGATGGACTCCCAACTGAAGGACCGAGAATGCAATAGCAAGGCGACCAGAGGGGGGGGATGAATGGGAGCTCAAAAATTTCTCTCGAAACTTTGGCCTTTTGTTCCCAAAATCAACTCCAAGAGCTTCGATCGAAACCGTGATGCTCACGACCCTTGGAAGAGGGTGGATGATCCCTAGGATCACAGCGGAGCACCACAAAGCGATAGCAAACCAAACGGCAAAAGTACCGGAACAAGTTCAACCCTTAACAACCAAGTCCCGAATGTAGATAGACGACTACGTCGAGAAATCCCCAAACACCTATGCTAACAAGTAGCAAAGATATCTAGAGAGGTTCCTTGGTCAACTCTAGGGTCAACCGAGAAGTCCGAAAACCAAGCGAAGAAGCAGGGAGAGCAAACGCACAAAACAGGAGGCTTCAGCCAAATCCCGGACTGTCTGGCCCTGGGGTCCCGGACTGTCCGCCCCTACTGCGGACTATCCGCGAGGGGATGGCGGACTGTCCGCCGGTCAAAACACCGAAACAACACTGCTCCTGCAAGTCCCCTGGACAGTCCCGGACTGTCCGCAGTTTATGCCGGCGGACTGTCCGCCGGTCAACCGAGACCCAAACAGCAGAGACTCGCGGCCACTGCTCTGGCCGAGTCCCCGACGCGCGGACTGTCCGCGGGAGGAACGGCGGACTGTCCGCGACCTCCCAGTGAGGGCGATTTCGGTCGCCCCTCACACAACTTTTCCCAAATCCGAATCAAAACTCAATCCCATGTTCCCAAACTTGGAGAAGATGATCACGAGGTAGTTAGGAGACTATCCCCAAGAAATCATCCTCTCAAATCAACTCAAACACCGGGAAATCGAAAGGGGAGGAGTATGAACGAAAAAAAATGCCACGAAAACGAAATCAACCCGATCTACTTGTTTGTGAGGAGTTAGATGAATTCCTTCAGTGGAAATGATCTCCTCACTATAAAGAACAAGTTGATTCAAACGGATTTCGCAAAGACACAATAGAGAGGGAGATCGAGTGACGGGAAAATCGCGGAGAAACGAAGAACGCGAAGAACACGAACAAAACACGAATCAAGTCATCGATCTGCAACCGTGTGGCTACCACACGCTACAACAGTGAGGTTACGGCCTCACTTCCTCAAAATCTCCAGTACACAGAGGTATGGTTCTCTGCGGATCTCAGTCATTTGCTCTTTGCTTCTAGGGACATGTTCATATGTTTGACTTGTAGATCTTGCTATTGTTGTAGTGGTACCATCTTGTCTCCCAAGCTAGCTCCTGATTAGAAGAGAAGATAACTCCCCACTTCTTGTCTGGATGTCTTGGACAACGATGGTTGCAGGCATAGGTTGTCTCATACGAGGTAAGTTGCATCATGTTTGTCATCAGCGCCCAAGCAAGACTCAAAGCTAGGCTAGCACCATTTGTGATCTGAGAGTAGGTTTGTGTGTCTATGGTTTGGGTTTTGGATCTTCAATGTTCAGACCAAACCATGGATGAATAAAATCTCTCTCCTGCATAACGTTAGTGGATATATACCCGAAGGATTGCAAGAATTTGAAACATGGGTTATTATCCATAACTTATGTATTTTGCATGCATGCTAATAAAAAGATGTTTTTAGGATTATTTTAGCATAGACTATTATGTGTTGGCTGCACTTTAACATGATTCAAGGCAAAAGATAACTTGCAGTAGAAGACAAAATAAATAAACTTTGATACTCACAGTTCTTTCATCCATGATGAATGTGCTGAGTCTTCATTGTGCAAAGTTGTTGAAGTTCATTGTACGGCTTGCTTCATCTTGACTCCAGTGTGAGTTTATCTCTGGACTTTCCCAAATTGATATTGAACGTTTTCCTGCAGGGGTTAGTCCAACAAAATATCCAACATCCACTATAGCATACTGTCGGCTCAAAAACCAACCTAGACACCACGTCTAATTTGATTTAAGAGGGCATTCTAACCTAAGCATGCTTAAATTAAAAGGCCTTTGAAAGCAAGATCACTCACTCCTAAACTAGGCACCATGCTTCATTTAAGAGATGTATGAAAGTACTTCAAACCTAAACATATAATATAGCGAATGAGGGTAGCATGAAAGCATTATAGAGATTTACTGAGATGGTGATGAAAGAGTATGATAAGTATATGAGCATATCCTAAAGTAGGGACAACCAACATAGCAACATGGCAAGAGATGTTCATAGAAAGTTTAATGTTACATCATGATTGGTTGGACATACCTTGTGTTTGTTGTTCCTTCGTTCTGCTCCAGACCTGGGAAGGTTAGTGACAAAATACCCGAAGGAATATTTTCACAATTATATTTCTATGCTCATTACAAGGACAGTGCAACAGAAAGGTAGGCATAGCTAATAACCAGGTATTATGATGAGGTGTAAGGATTCTACTGGTTATAGCTTGTGCTCATGAGGTAGTGATAGATAAGAGTGGAATTCAAAAACAACATTCATAAGAATGAAAACAAAAATAATGAAAAGACTGGGACAAAAAAAGAAAAGATAAAAGTATGATTACAAGGTTAAACTAAGACTTAAGTTGATCTACCGTTCCCCGGCAAGGGCGCCAGAAATGCTTGTTGGTATAAATTAACGCACACTCTACTTTATCCGCAAGCGCACAGATAAGATCTACCGATGTAGCACTTCACCGGAGTAACCCAGTTTTAATATCGAACCCAAAGGAACGGATAGTGTTAAGTCTCAAAGTCTATCCCCTGAGTAGCTAACAAGGACGGAGAATCTAGAAGTATAGAGGGGATCACTAAGGCTGTCTAATTCCAATTTAAGAGTGATATGTTTATATTATTCTTAGTGGGGAAGTTGGCATAAAAGGTCACAAACAGAGTATGAGTCTTTCATGCAAATGTATAATCCTACCGAGCCTACACACGGGTAAGTGGACTATAGAAGAATCAACAAGGCTATAAGAGTCACCCTTGCGAACAACCACTAATACCGGCGTTATAGGAGGCATATATGAGCATATCCTAAAGTAGGGACAACCAACATAGCAACATGGCAAGAGATGTTTGAAGGACCGAGAGTGCTACCAGAAAGCGACCAGAGGGGGGGTGAATGGGAGCTTTAAATTTTCCTTTCGGAAACTTTAAACCTCTGTCCTGAAAATCAACCCCAAGAGCAAAAACCGATGCGTGTGATGTCCACGACCCAAGTGAATGGGTGGATGTTCCCTAGGAACACAGCGGGACACCACAAAAATTCCCTCGCCCAAATTCACGCAGGTCAACTAGTGACAGGATGAACTTTGGGTAGCCTCAACCTCCCCCGAGCAATGCGAGGGGGATTCAGGCTATTTTGCAAAGCGGGGAGCCCGATTTCTGTAGAGCACGAAGTCGGAAATCCAACGCAAAAACCCAAAACCAAATCCGAAGTCGAACGGTCAAACTGCGGACGAAATAGTGAAGAAATCACTGCATCGGACGCTGGCAGCGTTCGATGGCCAGGCACTGGACGCGTCCGATGCAAAATAACCCTTACTGGAACCTTACTGGATTGGCATCGGACCCTGCTACCGTGAAACCCTAGCGTCCGATGCTAGACCCCCGGCGCGTCCGATGGCAACGGACGCTCCGATGGTCAGCGTCCGATGCTCCTTCAAAAACGCTGTCAGACGACACGTGGCACCGGACGCTCCGATGGAAAAGACTCAGCGTCCGATGCTCAAGAACACAGCGTCCGATGGTCCCGATACTGCACTGTTCTTCCACGAAAATCACCCGATCTCCTCCGAATCAAAAGCACTAAGGCTTAGACTTGGTAAGAGGAGTTCCAAGGACGTTAGTGAGCTATCCCAAGAGAATCATGGCTCGAACCTAACTCCAAATTGGTGAATCGGAAGAAATCGAGACCAATGGAGCAAAAACCGATCCAAGACAAAAATCGACCGATCTACTAGCCCGTGAGGTTAGAGATGATTTCCTTCGGTAGAAAGAAGTGCCTCACGATCTAGAACAACTTAGTTCAAACGGATTTTCAAACGATGCACTGAGCAAGGAGATCCATCGACGGGAAAAACCGTGAAGAAAAGCAACCCGCGAAGAACACGAACAAAACGCGAATCACAACCACGAATTTGCAACCGTGTGGCTACCACACGCTACAACAGTGAGGTTACGACCTCACTTCCTCAAAATGTCCAGTACACAGAGGTATGGTTCTCTGCGGATCTCAGCTAGCTACAGCAGGGGATTGGGAGAGCAGGAAACCCTAGAAGCAAAGAGCAAATGACTGAGATAGAATGGGAGGAGGGTGTCTCCCTCTACTTATCCTAATTCTATTTCCTACTCTACCCCTCTCTAATTACAGAGCGAGCCAGCTAAACCCTAGGGTTATTCTGGACCAACTCAATGGTAGGTGGATCCGACGGCCACGCCCGCACAACTGGTAGCGTTGCCTCGACGCAACCTCACCGATTGCCACCACGTGCCGCCACCGCTCTGCCGTCCTTTTCCCGGACGTTGCACCCCCGGTTTTAGACCCAAACCGGGAAACCAGCCTTCACAGCCAACCCCCGGTTTTGAGGCCCAAATCGAGAAACCAGCCCACCGTCGCCTGAGTTTTGTGGCCCAAACTCAGCAAACCCGCAACACCCAGGTTTTGAGGCCCAAACCTGGAAACCGTCCTCAGCCCGAGTTTTGTGGCCAAACTCAGAAACCATCCACGCCCAGGTTTTGGGGCCCAAACCTGGAAACCGTCCACCCGATGGTTTTTCTCTGGCTCTACCACCAAACCAAAGCTGAAGAGGGGATGCACCGCCCGTGCACCCCGTCCACCGACACGTGTCCCCAGGTCCTCGACCCAAGCAACACCGTGCCCGCAAGTCTCTGCTCGTCGCTGTCCCAGGCTGCCAGCCACCACAGCTGATCCTCGGGCCACCGGTCCCTCAGTCCAAGCCTCACGTCCGCCCTTCGCCAGTCTCGGTCCATCGGCACGGCACGTCTCTACTTGACCTTCACCTTACCTCTGATCACTGTCTCCGTGCTCGACACCTGTACAACACAAGCCAAAGAACATGCGCATTATCCCAGTTGACAATCACTCATCACTCAGAGACTCAACATACACCCATGTATCCGCAATCTCCCCCTTGATGCGTGCATTGTCAACTACCAACACAAATCATAATGGAAATAGAAGGAGAAAGAAGGAGAAGAGAGAACCCAACCAAATGACCCAAAAGCATAGCAAAGCCGAAGAAGGTCAAGTGGAAAGATCAAGACAACTTGGTCCCCAAAGACATGGGCAACGGCTCAACGCAACCAAGCAAAGCAAAGCTAGCCCTCAAGAAGAGGTCGAATAGGCTCAACACCGCTAGCAGATACCAATTGAAAAATTAAAGCAAAATGCTAGTCCCTCAAGACAGAGGCACAGAGGCTCAACACAACTAGCAGAAAGCTCGACATCAACTGAAAAACTCGATACCAACTGAAGCCAACTGAAGCAAAGATGCGACTGCTAGTCTCTCAAGATAGAGGCAAGGGCTCAACACAACTAGCAAAGCGCTCCGAACCAATTGGAAATTTCAAAAATTTATCACGAGCAAAACTCCCCCTTGCATGGTGCACACAACCGATTCCTCTCCCCTTAGTTGAACATGGGAGGCATGATTTGTCCAAATTCTCCCCCTTAGTTGAAAATGCACCATCAAGCATAAGGAACCGAAAGTAATTTTCTCCCCCTTAGAAAATG
Source organism: Coix lacryma-jobi var. lacryma-jobi (assembly GCA_009763385.1). Lineage (NCBI taxonomy): Eukaryota > Viridiplantae > Streptophyta > Magnoliopsida > Poales > Poaceae > Coix > Coix lacryma-jobi. The sequence continues at coordinate 92,081,868 of CM019824.1, forward strand.
CACCATCAAAAGTGCCAACAAGAGAGGTTCTCCCCCTTCCAAAATGCATATGAGTCACAATGCAAATTAGCAGCTTCAGGAATATAGTCAAGAGAATGCAAGGATGCTCTACACAGTAGAACTCCAAAGACGCAACTGAAGCACACATGCTAGCAAAGGCTCAAACTGATCACCACTTATGAAATATGAACATAGGAGCAAAGTGAGCAATTTTAGCCAAAAAAGGAGTCACCATCAAAATAGCACTAGACAAGTAGAGACAGGAAGTCAAACAAGTGCTAAACATGTATACAAGGTGAACTACCCCTAACAAAGTTCAAGCATCATGCTATAGAATGAAACATAGACTTGTGTATTCAGAATTTATCGGAGTTGCAGCGGTTAAATTACACAAGTTTAAATTTCAGCATGTGAGTGCGAGAGGTTGAAAGCTTGTCTTGCCTAACTTTTCAACTGTGCGAAGCCTATGCAGAAGCAATCAGAAGCTTAAGGCAACAATTTCGGTCATACACTACACAGCTCAAGTTTAACTCAAAGTGCAATGAGAAACAGTCTCGAAACTGTGATGTGTTGACAAGCAATCCCATCTCGATCTTTCTAATTCACTCAACTTGGTTCAATTTAAAAGCAGTATATGAACAGACCAAGCAAGTGATCAACTCAGAACTAGAGACATAGCAACCTAGTGTTGACGCAAAACGTGATGCCTCGCGTCAAGGCACACAGCAAGCCGAACGAGGCTGGCTTCAATCGGGTGCCCGGAGCGTACTGAATCCGGAGACGTGCCAGTCGGTTTGACCTGAAAACCAACAAGGGATAAAAGTGTGAGAATACCTTGGAACATGCCGGGTGAGACCAGACAGTTCCATATGTATGGCTTTGAAAGCCAATCACGACGGCACACAGCTATAGAAGCTGTTTGTCGAAACAGATTTATAATGTCATTCGGCAAGTATAAAAGATAAAGCTTGTAAACATATTGAATGCCGAACGCATAAGTAACAAGAAGATAAAAGGGCAATTTGTAAATACAAATCTATTCAGATGACATATGCATAGGCTAATCCAGCTAGTCTGCCGCACGTCTAGCCTTCATAAACCCGTCAGGTGTAAACTCAAGCAAAGCTAATCCACCGCATGATACCACTTGCTATAAATCTACACCACTCCTTATAATTAGATTAATCCACCGCATGATATGATCTAATTATAAGAAGCTAAAAGCACACGTACATCTGGACAGATCTATAAAAACTCATTACTCATGTAAGCTTAACCAGAATCGGCAAACTAGCCGAACTGGGGTCCATGAAGAAGAAACATACAAGCCAAGCATGGTTAAACTAATCTAAAACCTGCACCTGCCGCACGGCACCCAGCTCTATCAAAGCCTAAACATGATCGACATGCATGAACCCACAACATGTAACAATCTAGATTGAAAGTCAGTTCGACCATTATGATCTTATAGTTAGCAAAGCACAAACAAACTCGTGCGACAAGGCCGAACGAAGATCAATCTAGATTGGGCAAAAAGTGTTACCGAAATTAAATAAATAAAGCACGTAACACATGGTAACTTAATGAATCTATTAGATCTGCCAAATCTAACAGAGCCGATAACTATTTTTATTGATGACTTAATCCGCCGCACGATACAAGGCATAAGTAAAAACTTCCCGTCATAAACTTAAATCCGCCGCACGATACTAAGCTTAACATACGAGACTACTTGCATCATATCTAAATCCACCGCATGATACTAGACATGATAGCAAGGTTGTCGGTACTTACGGAGGTCGACGGATCGATGATTCCTCTCGAAGAACTCGACGACATGACTTAAGGACTCGAAGATGGCACAGGGCCGGTTTGTATTGATGTGGTTGTGAACAGTTTTACAATGGTCGAGGGCTTATATTTATACCCTGGACGAGGCATAAGTCCTAGACGATTACGACTTACAATAAAATAAGGAAAATAAATCATATTCCTAAACCTTTCGGCATCTTCCATCTTCACGTATCTTCCCATGCAAGCCGGCTTTACTGCATTATCCGCCTCCCGAATGGGGCCACTGCTTCACGAAATAGCCGACCGCATGAGTACTTACCGAAAGTCCTAAGGATCAAACAGCCTCCCAAATGCTTACCGAATCCTTCTCTTTTCTGCTGGCTGGACCCATCTGTCATACTTCTGTGCGTGCGAAAATCTGGTGTTAACACATGCCCCCTAATTTTGGGATAAATGTTTTATTCCAAAATTTCTTTTCCTTTTCGCACTAACACGGAACCTCCAGAAGCATCCGTCTTCTCATGTTATCATTACCATACCTGCCGATTCACTTCCCGATGCACTTGGGGTCTTTTTAACTCTCCTCTTTACTTCACTTCCACTTGTGCTTTCCGGACTCCTCTGCTCCAGCCTCAAGACCAGAAAACCCTCCTTTCCTCCGCTACTTTGAATCAGCTAGAAGATGTCTTCCCAAGCAAGTCGCCATAGTCTCGAGCTCGGTGCTTCCAGTACTTCCAAGAGAAGGTTACTCCTTTCTTCCCCCCCTCGTCTCTAAAAATAAAGTATCTGGCTTCATTTTATTACTTTTGCTTCAGGAGGACTAGCAACGATCCCACCGAGGACTTGACCCAAAAAATTATAAATCTTCAGCTTGATCTGGAAAGGAAGGATCAGGAAATCACCCGAATTTCCCAAGAGCGTGACATCACTCGAAAAAGAGTCGCTGGTAAATGTTTTCTCATCATTTCTTTCTTTATTCTCTTTTTCTGCTTTTACCGACTTCTTCTCCTCTCACCCCTGGCAGCCAAACTCCATGCTCTCGAGGCTGCCACCACTAAGCTTGCCATCACGGCCGACGTAATAGGCACAACACCCTTGAAGCGGGTAAACGAAGTCAAACGCGTCCTCCCCATCATTTCCAGAGCCGGCATGGGATACGGCGCGACACTCGCTTTTTCCGCCGTGAAGATTCATTCTGGTGCCGACTACCACAGATTTGATGTCTGTGAACAAGATCTAGAGGATAGAGTAGAACGCTCCGTAGAAGACATGAAGGTAGCCGGATCAGATCTGGCTGATACCTTCTATCACCTTCTCCCGATTAGGCGTAGGATGGAGTGGACGAACTAAGCCACTGTAATCTTGCATTTTCCTTTTGTAAATAAGAAGTTTCCTTGTTCGTCCTTTGTAGTCAATTTGTGATTGATCCTTCGAGATCAATGTGTGCCCCATTTTTTCCACATTCTGTTTCTCTGTGACAAAACCAGGATAATATTTCTTAAAGATCCTTTCCACCTCCGTCCCCAACGTCAATCGGCAAAAACGGGCTTCAGATGATTAGTTGAAACCGAAAAGCTTTTAGCCGAACCCTATCAGCTTCCTGATTTTTGGAGTTATGATCTTTCCAGTCGTCAAAAGACCTGGCCTGGCCCAATAACGGCCCATAAGCTGCGAAAAAACCCTAATCCAATGCTTTATCTTTTAGCGTGCAAACAAAAGCCCTATAAATATGATTCCATACAGACTGCCACTCTATCTTTAACCAAATAGTTCAACTTGTGGACCTTCCAACTCTCGGCCCCTAGCTCAAACCAAAGAGAGTTTTTTCTGTCTGTATTCTCATTAACGGCAGGTAACAACCATCACAGTAGACAACCTACTGGAGATAAAGCAGGAGGAAGCCAAGCACCAACTCACCAGCGTTATGGGTAAAAACTGATTTCTTGCCCTCCTGCAATAATGTTTCTTGCCTACCCATCCCTGATTCATCATTCATCTTCTTTTAGAATGATGTCTTTCCCTAACCAAACTCGGGATCCTCCAGAAATGGTAAATCCAACAGCTCCTCTTAATCTCCTTCTTAATCTACCAGATCCTGAACTCGATAACTTATTTTAGCAGATCCACTTGAATGTTCTTCGATACCGTGAGGAAAAAGATAAGGCTCAGAAAGAAATGGAAACCGTATCCCAGAAGCATAGTATCGAGAAAGCTGAATGGGCAGATCAATGGAAACAGCTCTGCAGCATCATCACAGGTTAGCAGAAATTTAGTCCTCTTCTTCTGGTTGAGCTTGCCATGCCTGATATATTCCTTCCCCTTGCTAGCCCTTTCTGCAGAGAATGACCGTCTAAAGGCAGCAGCAAACAGAATCGCTCTCAAGGTGAATGCTCACGGATATTCAGCCAAAACTCGTCTCGATGTTTTGGATGGCCGCATTGACCAGGCCGCCATCCAAGGTGTGCATGCTGGGATCTCTTTTGGGTTAGCGGCGATGAACTCCTGGACCAAAGAAGACTATTCCTTCCTACCAGTTGGTTTCGCAAGAGACCCAGATGAATTTGAAGACCTTGAGATCTATAATAACCATGCAGCCGTCATTGCCGAGATAATCGACCCACAATCCATTGTGAATAAATTATTTCGAGGGTAGTTTGTACTAGGATAGATCTTATAAATGAAGTTTGCAGCAGATGAACTTGCTCTTCTCTGAATAATGTTTATCAATGACTTTCTTCGTTTTCAACATTTCTTCAGAAGAACGCTTGCCGAATGTATGACGTCATCTTAGCCGAACAAATCCTATTCTCAACATGTCATGTCACCCGACATTGCACTTACTGCATTCCACCTTTCTCTTTCCCCGATGAACCTGCTAACTTGAAAAATGCTAGGGTCACCAAGGTTATGAATATCTGTACTGAAGGCGATATAAATAAGATATCAGCTATAACTTGACACATACGAAACATTTTTTCTGCTAAAGGCGATGCTTTACATCGGCTGTATATAAACATCTCTCGAGTTACATAATTTCCATGCGTTCGGCTTTTAACAAGTAGTGTCGAAGCTTCGCCCACAGATGACGCGCACATGATCTCTTTACAGCCGAACACCCTTCTCTGGGTCTAACATTTTCGGCTAAAGCAAATTGCTACTCATCCTTTCCTTTAAGCTTCAAAAAATAAGGGCCGATTCTATTATAAAGCCACCGGCCATCACGTACAACTCAAAATAATCACCAAGTTGTAGAAGTGCCTTCCATAGAATCTTCAATCTCACCAAAGGCTTTCGTTGTACGCCACCTTGTATAAACCTCTTCTGATCTTTTTCTGGCAATGGAGAAGTAAACAGAATCTTTCAAACGTCCATCGACCTTAAACATATTCGAGACCCAAACTTGCACATACTGATCCTAATTCGGCTTCATCATCAACACTTTATTCCTTGTCAACTGATATGAAACTTTGGTCTCGATCCTTCTCTCCATTACCATTAGTTGGATTTTAAAAATTACTCTGAGAGACGACTATCTGAATCGGCTGTTGGTCCTCGTCGAAGACATTCACAGGACCTACTTCCCAAGCTCTTCCAGAGAAACACTCAACACCGTCGTACTCCCAGTAGGTGGGCTCTGTATTAGCAATACTCACCGAATCATCAGCATGGACAATCTCAATATCATCTCCAACCCACTGGATAAGGAATTGATGCATAGTCGATGGCACACAGCAGTTGGCATGTATCCAGTCTCTTCCTAACAGAAAACTGTATGCCCCCTTGCCATCGATGACGAAAAAGGTGCGATCAAGGTTTTAGATCCAATCATTAACTCGACATGGACTGCCCCTCGAGTATCAGAAGAATTGCCTGCAAAGTCTCTCAATACCATGTCAGTCTTCAACAGATCTTCACTTGTCATGCCAAGCTTTCTGAAAGTGGTATACGACATGATGTTTATAGCAGCCCCTCCATCAATGAACATCTTGGTCAGTGGCTTGCCATTGACATACCCTCTCATATAAAGTGGCTTCAAGTGTCGATGACTGATCGGTTTATCAAATACTGCCCTTTGAGCCAAGACGAGATGAGCTAACAAATCCTGAAATTCACTTTCATCGAAGTCTGAATATGTCTCGTCTTGGACATCTTGATTCTCGGGGGCTGCAAATTCTGATGGGAGGAAGAACGCCATGCATGTATCAGCCGAACGACTACCCCCATCCGGCTTTTCTTTAGGACGCCAAATTCGTTTCGTTTTGGTGCCTGCTTGTTCTAACTCTCTGTTCCTCAAGCGCTGCACCCTCCTCTTCTGGCTTTTCCTTAAACCTGGCGGGCACCATTGTCCTTTTTGCCAGACATATTCACGGTATTCTTCTTCTTCAGTATGAGCCCAACTTTGATCGGCAAATCTTCCCTGCCGATTCTCAGAATTATTTATTTTTAAGCGCCGATCGTCCTCAGGGATTCGTGCCCCAAGCCTTTCATGGACAGAACGGCAGTTGACTCGAGATTGCCTGTACTCGGAGTATTGATTACTGCATTCAGGGCAGTTGTTCTTAACAGGCAGCTTCAAGCCTTTGTTCCAACAATACTGGAAGAACGAGCATTCCCAATGAGATTGTTCCTGCTCCCCCATATCTTTTCGTTCTTTTCGGTACATCTCTTCCTCGTACCTCCTCTGCTTTTCTAGGAACTTTTGCTCTTCATAAAACCTCTGCTTCTGGTACCGTTCCTGTTTTCGACGCCACTTATTCAACAAAATGCGCGTCGTGACCCTGGGCCTGGAGGTGTTACCCGTCTCAATTCGGCTATCTTGGAACCGAACTTTCTGCTGAAGCTCTCCTTTCGTAATCTGCCGATCGGGATCAATAGTGCCAGCTTCCCTCGCTCTATCAGAGGTTAAAACTTTCATCTTACCCTTACCCCTAGGATCGGCTACATTGATCATGTTAACAGAGAAAGACACATTATTCTACTCAAAAGGGCTACCATCAATCTTCATCTTTTCATCGAACCTCAGATGTCCGCCTTGAATAGCCTTCTGGATCCGATCTCTGAACACTCAGCAATCATTTATGGAATGGGACTTAGTGTTGTGGAAACCACAATACTTCTTGTCTTTGACGCCCTCAGGGAGCAGCATAGGATGACCTTCCAGCAACTTGATGCGTCCCTCCTTCAACAAGTACTCAAATAACTTGTCTGACTTGGACACATCAAAGTCATAAGTACCTTTGTGTTGCCTCAGCCACCGTTGATTGACTTGAGTTGGTTCTTTAGACCACTTTATCTCAGCTGCAGCCACCTCATCTTCATCATCATATTCATCTGCTTCCTCTAGGAAAGCCTGATACATCTCGGCAGCTATGTCACCTTTCTGGAACTGGTTGTTCCTCTTGAATCCCTGAGCTTCATTGCTCATTGTAGCCAATCTTTGTGATAACTGCCCGAGATCCTCAAACTCCATGCCGAACAGCTTTTCCTAGATACTCGGCAACATGCCAGCTATAGCTATTCCCGGCAATTGGTCATCCGACAAGTTTAAAGAATAGCAAAGATTTTTGGTTTCCCTGAATTGGCGCAGATACTCTTGTGGTGTTTCGCCAAGTTTCATCCTTAAGCTCATGAGATCAACCAACTTTTTCTCGCTGGTCCCCGTAAAGAAATATGAGTGGAACTTCTGCTCCAGCTCTGCCCATGTATTGATAGAATTTGCCGACAGAGAGGCGAACCAAGAAAAGGCTGGTCCTGTCAACGACAACGGGAAGTATCGAATCCTCCAAGCTTCATCTGCCGATGCTTCACCAAGCTACATCAGGTAACGGCTGATATGCTCCCTCGTACTGGTGTCATCTTGGCCCGAGAACTTGGTAAGGTCAGTAGGAGGCTTGACTCTCGGAGGAAGAGCCACCCGATTGTACCACTCTGGGTAAGGAGACTTGTATGTGTATGTTTGATTCTTTGGCTTTAGGCCGAACTGATTCTGCATCATATCAGCCATTTTATGCATGATGAGGTCAACATTTGAATCAGGAGCTGTTTGTGCTTGCCCCCCAGTATGTAATCCTGCTGAACTCCCGTAGCCTGGATTCGGAAGAGCATTGATCGAGTTATAGTCCGTAAACTCCCGATACCCATCTCCAAACATATCTCTCTGCATCCTGTTCGACACAGGAGACACTCTAGAAGCAGATGGTGGGACGTTCCCTGTTGTGCCGAATGTGAGTTGGCCATAGGTCTTGGGAAGTTGTTGTGTTTCCTGAGAAACCATTCCACCTGTGCTTGGGCCAGCTCCACTGTTTTCGGCAACTCTTCGGCGTTGAGGTACTTGGAACAACAATGGCCCCCGTATTGGACCAGCAGCTTCTTCAAAATACTTATGTGCATTTGGACCGAAAGTATCGACCATGATGGCATGAAAGGTGTTCAAGAAAGCCGATTGATGATTGGTCACTGCTCCTGATACGATCTTATGCATCATTTCGGCCATCTTCTGGAGAGCCGCTTCTTCACTACCTTCAGGCAGCTCAGGTTGGTGATGAGGGACAACCTTCGGGAACGTCTGCTCCTGATAGACCTTGCCGCTTTTATTCTTGGAGAAGGTCTCCAAGCACTTGCGCTGGAATTCATCACAAGCTCGCTGCACCAAATCTTTTGATTCTAGCGGCAAATCGTCCATGGTCACCTCGAAGACTTGATCTTCGTTAATCTCAGGCATCTTGAAATGAAGTCGGTCCCACTGGGTGTGCCAAAAAGTATGTTGACGCAAAACGTGACGCCTCGCGTCAAGGCACACAGCAAGCTGAACGAGGCTGGCTGCAATCGGGTGCCCGGAGCGTACTGAATCCGGAGACGTGCCAGTCGGTTTGACCTGAAAACCAACAAGGGATAAAAGTGTGAGAATACCTTGGAACATGCCGGGTGAGACCAGACAGTTCCATATGTACGGCTTTGAAAGCCAATCACGACGGCACACAGCTATAGAAGCTGTTTGTCGGAACAGATTTATAATGTCATTCGGCAAGTATAAAAGATAAAGCTTGTAAACATATTGAATGCCGAACGCATAAGTAACAAGAAGATAAAAGGGCAATTTGTAAATACAAATCTATTCAGATGACATATGCATAGGCTAATCCAGCTAGTCTGCCGCACGTCTAGCCTTCATAAACCCGTCAGGTGTAAACTCAAGCAAAGCTAATCCACCGCATGATACCACTTGCTATAAATCTACACCACTCCTTATAATTAGATTAATCCACCGCATGATACGATCTAATTATAAGAAGCTAAAAGCACACGTACATCTGGACAGATCTATAAAAACTCATTACTCATGTAAGCTTAACCAGAATCGGCAAACTAGCCGAACTGGGGTCCATGAAGAAGAAACATACAAGCCAAGCATGGTTAAACTAATCTAAAACCTGCACCTGCCGCACGGCACCCAGCTCTATCAAAGCCTAAACATGATCGACATGCATGAACCCACAACATGTAACAATCTAGATTGAAAGTCAGTTCGACCATTATGATCTTATAGTTAGCAAAGCACAAACAAACTCGTGCGACAAGGCCGAACGAAGATCAATCTAGATTGGGCAAAAAGTGTTACCGAAATTAAATAAATAAAGCACGTAACACATGGTAACTTAATGAATCTATTAGATCTGCCAAATCTAACAGAGCCGATAACTATTTTTACTCATGACTTAATCCGCCGCACGATACAAGGCATAAGCAAAAACTTCCCGTCATAAGCTTAAATCCGCCGCACGATACTAAGCTTAACATACGAGACTACTTGCATCATATCTAAATCCACCGCATGATACTAGACATGATAGCAAGGTTGTCGGTACTTACGGAGGTCGACGGATCGATGATTCCTCTCGAAGAACTCGACGACACGACTTAAGGACTCGAAGATGGCACATGGCCGGTTTGTATTGATGTGGTTGTGAACAGTTTTACAATGGTCGAGGGCTTATATTTATACCCTGGACGAAGCATAAGTCCTAGACGATTACGACTTACAATAAAATAAGGAAAATAAATCATATTCCTAAACCTTTCGGCATCTTCCATCTTCACGTATCTTCCCATGCAAGCTGGCTTTACTGCATTATCCGCCTCTCGAATGGGGCCACTACTTCATGAAATAGCCGACCGCACGAGTACTTACCGAAAGTCCTAAGGATCAAACAGCCTCCCAAATGCTTACCGAATCCTTCTCTTTTCTGCTGGCTGGACCCATCTGTCATACTTCTGTGCGTGCGAAAATCTGGTGTTAACACCTAGCATATATGAAAAGCACGAGTGTGATTTCAAGCTAGTTGCACATCTTGATGGTGAACATTTTCAAGTTTTATGTTTGTTAAGCAGGTTCACCATTCAAAATTAGCTCAGCTCATAACAAGTATTAGTGATCAGAAGGAGCATAAGCTACAAGCATCAGCATAAAGCATCGGAGCATACATTACACTGAGCATAATTACATTCTAACGAATATATCCATGAAGCTCAGAATGTAAAAGCGTATGCAAAATGAAATGCAGAAAAGATGCAAAAAGATACCAAATGAAGAAACAAAGAGAAACGAAAAGTCAGTTTATGAAACACAAACCAAAATGTTTCCCCCATCTAAAAGGGGAAACACACACCAAGCTCACCTCTCAACCTAGCAAAAGTTGATTGGTCCAAAGGCTTGGTGAAAATATCAGCCAACTGATGATGAGTATCGACATGGCGAAGGTCGATATCACCCTTCTCATAGTGGTCTCGCAGAAAATGAAAGCGTACATCAATGTGTTTGGTCTTCGAGTGAAGCACTGGGTTCTTAGCAACGCTAATAGCACTCGTGCTGTCACAAAACAAAGGAACTCGAGAAAAGCTCAAACCAAAATCACGCAAAGTGGCCATTATCCAGAGCAACTGGGAACAGCAGCTAGCCGCAACAACATACTCAGCCTCCATGGTAGACTGGGCAACACTAGACTACTTGCGAGAAGACCACGATACAAGAGAAGAACCAATAAACTGACAAGTCCCAGAAGTGGACTTGCGATCAATATGACAACCAGCAAAATCGGCATCCGAATAACCGCAAAGAGAGAGGGTGGAGGAAGCAGAATACCAAATCCCGAATTCCGGAGTGAAGGATAAGTACCTCATTATGCGCTTGACTACCTGACGGTGAGAAGTGCGCGGTGACGACTAAAATCGCGCGCACAGACACACCGCGAACTGGATGTCCGGGCGTGTCGCCGTCAGGTACAGCAGCGACCCGATCATACTTCGGTACTCCTTCTGGTCCATAGCTTCTCCATCCACATCCGCATCCAGGGCCGCCGTGGTCGGCATGGGTGTTGGAAGAGGTTTGGCCTCACCCATGTCGAACTTCTTCAGGATGTCCTTGGTGTACTTGCCCTAGTGCACGAACGTCCCTTCTCGGGTTTGCTTGATTTGCAACCCGAGGAAAAATGTCAACTCGCCCATCATGCTCATCTCAAACTCCCTGCTCATAGTGTCTGCAAACTTGGCAACCAAAGCATGAGAAGAACCACCGAAAATGATATCATCCACGTAAATCTGGACCAAGAGTGAGTCAGTGCCTTGCTTGAGGAGAAAAAGCGTTTTATCCACACATCCCATTTTAAAACCCTTAGCAAGCAAAAAGGTTTTCAACCTATCATACCAGGCTCTAGGGGTTTGTTTCAAACCATACAAAGCTTTGTGAAGTTTAAAAACATGGTTTGGAAACTTGGGATTTTCGAAACCGGGGGGTTATCTCACATATACCTCCTCTTCTATGTAGCCGTTTAAGAAGGCACTCTTGACATCCATTTGAAAAAGTTTAAACCCTTTGGATGCAGCAAAAGCCAAGAGTATCCTAATTGCCTCCAAACGAGCTACAGGAGCAAAAGTCTCCTCATAGTCTATCCCCTCCTTCTGACTATACCCCTGGGCAACTAGTCTGGCCTTGTTTCTCACAACATGGCCATCCTCTCCTTGTTTGTTTTTGAAAACCCATTTTGTCCCAATAGGATGACAATCAGGAGGAAGAGGAACCAAAACTCAAACCTGATTTCTTTCAAAATTTTCTAACTCCTCATGCATGGCATTGACCCAATCCGGATCAGATAAAGCATGTCCAACATCTTGGGGTTCAAAATCAGCAACAAATGCAGAATGAGCAAAGTGAGAGATTTGTTGTAACCTTGACCGAGTGACACGTTCGCCGATGCTGCCGATCATCTGCTGAGGGGGGTGTTGACGCTGAATGTGTCGTGGCGCCTCCCGTGCAGAGGTGATCTCCCCCTCAACAGCAGCTGGTGCCTCCTCGGGTACAAAGGGTACCGCTCGAGGTGGCGGATCCCACGGCCCCCAGGAAGAAGAAGTGTCAGGGCTGTGAGTCATCGTAGAAGCCGCTCCTTGCGGCACAGCAGGTGGAGGGGGTGCTGGATCATCCATACCTTCAGCACCCTTGTCCTCGTCATCGAAAAGAGGTTCACCAACCTCATGATCACCTGCACGCTCAAAACGAGAAGAAGGACAAACCATGGTCTCATCGAAGGTGACATCAGATGTCTCCATGACTCGGTTAGTGTCAAGGTTAAGTACACGATATGCACGAGTATGAGTGCCATAACCCAAAAACACACCGTCAGAAGAACGAGACTCAAATTTGTCCAGGTTGCCCTTTTTGAGTATAAAACAATGGCAACCAAAAACTCGAAAATAACTCACCTTGGGCAGTTTTCCAAAATGCAACTCATAAGAAGTCTTTTTCAAGAAAGCTCGGAGAAAAATGCGATTGGAAATGTAGCATGCAGTGCTCATAGCTTCAACCCAATATCGCCTAGGAGTCCTATGCTCATCGAGCATCGTCCTGGCCATCTCTACAAGGGTCCGATTCTTCCTCTCTACAACAACATTTTGTGGCGGTGTGTAGGGGGAAGAAAACTGATGCTCTAAACCCAAAGAGTTACAAAACTTCTCAAAATCCGAATTCTTGAATTCGGAACCATTATCACTCCTAATAGCTCGCATCGAGTTCAAAGGGAAATCATTCTGATGACGCAAAATCAGATTGCGAGCAAAGGAGAAAGTCTCAGTTTTCTCAGCTAAAAAGAAAACCCACGAATATCTCAAAAAGTCATCAACAACAACAAGCACATACCACTTCCCCCCAACTGAGCTCACCCAAGCCGGACCAACAAGGTCCATGTGCAAAATCTCTCCAGGGCACTTGGTCATGACCTGAGTCACTGGATGGTGGGGAGCGGCAACCATCTTCCCGTGTCTACAAGAGTGGCAAACAAGATCCTTCTCCATGGATAACTTGGGCAATCCTCGGATTAGGCCAAGTGAACTAAGCCTTGCAAGCATGTCGAAGCTCAAATGTCCATGTCTCCTATGCCACTTCCAAAGATCAGAGGAGGAAGGTCCAGCCACAAGACAACGAGAAGTGCCAAAAGACTCCGAGAAATTCGCACGAAAGACTTTTCCAAAGGGCAAAATCATACAAACAAGATTGCCCTGAGGATCCAAAATACGACTGAGATTCGGTTTAAAACGAATCTCATAGTCATCATCGAAAAGTTGCGAAACAGAAAGAAGGTTAAAATGCAAGTTAGAAACAAGAGCAACATCACGCAACACAAAGTGCTCATTAACTCGCACAGACCCACGAGACAAGACCTTACCTTTGCTATTGTCGCCGAAGGTGATAAACTCCTTTTCGGCGACCGGACTAAGACTGGAGAACCTCTTGGCGTTTCCGGTCATGTGCCTCGAGCAACCGGAATCCGCAGACCAAACATTCTCCAATCGTTTTACCTGGGAGGTGTCGTCGTCGTCGTCCCGAGGAGTGTCGCCGCTGACCTCCTTGCCGAGGGCCATGGTACAGAAGCCCTCGTCGTCGGCGAAGAAGCAGAGGCCGTTGAGCTTGTCCTCGATCCTCTTCTTCTTCTCGGACTCGTCGTCGCTTGAGGAAGTGGAGTCGTCATCCGAGTAGTCGTCGTCGCTGAGCGTGGCGAAGAAAGCACGCTGCTCAGCCTGGGCCTTCTTCAAGTACTTGGTCTTGATGTACTCCTTGTTGAAGCCGCCCTTCCGCTTGTGCTTCGCGGGGACGTACTTCTCCTTGTGCTTGCCGGAGTCGTACTTGTGCCCATGATCGCCCTTCCCAGATGTGTGCTTCTTCTTGGGACAGTTGGCGATGAAGTGGTCGGGGTCGCCACACTCATAGCATCCTGAGCGTCCTCCTACGCGACGATGGTTCATGCGGTTGTTGTGGAACCGTGAGAACCGGTTGGCAAGCAAAGTCAACTCGTCATCCCCCAAAGACTCCAGCTGGTCCACTGTGACAGAAAGAAGAGAATGCAAAGCAAAGCCTCCAGAGGGGTAAGCAGAAGAGCCAGAAAGCAAAGTGTTGGTATAAATTAATGCACACTCTACTTTATCCGCAAGCGCACAGATAAAATCTACCGATGTAGCACTTCACCGGAGTAACCCAGTTTTAATATCTTGAATAATTGAGAGATTGAACGATCAAATCAAGCACTATGTCTCTAGTTCTTTCACTTCACCTTTGTCCCGGAGTTTTAATTAATTTTCAAAAGCATTAATACATATGTTGTCAAATTAAACAATGGATCCAAAGAGAAAGTCAACCAACCATTGAATCAAGAAGTGCATGTGTATGGAGTCGGATGCTCTTTTGAATATTCACTCTCTTCTGTCTATCAGAGACATATGGCTATCAGGCTAATTCTACTGTCGGGCACGTGCCCATTTTTTCTGACATTTTTTTTTCTTCTTCTCTTTTTTTTTATTTTTTTCTTCGAGGTTCCGGACACTTGTCCCTTTTTATTTCCTCGGGATCTATCTTTTTGAGGTTTCGGACACTTGTCCCTTTTTATTTCCTCAGATCTTTCCTTCTTTTTTTCTTTTTTCTCTCTCTCTTTTTTAATAGCCACATGCTTCCAACAAACTTATAAGAGTGTAGCAACAGATAATTATGAGCATTTATGCGGAAGATGGATGAAATGTGTAAGTGATCTCAATTCAATGGCAAGATAACATCTCACAGGGTCACAAAGCTTAATTGAACTTAATGCAATTATTAGTCATATTCGTATTTAGAAATCTCCGGAACTTTAGTGTTGTTTAGAACAAGATAATAGCAGCTCAGATCATCACATGTCATATCCCACTTTCCTAGACCTTAGGTCAAGTATTTGCCATCCATGTATTTAATTTTATTTTAAGACATCATTATTAATGAGGAGAACTCATGCTTTGAAGACTAGGTACTTGAAAGAAATTAGATAGAGCAACTATTCATCATTTCCATGCAATAGATTAGAGAGAGAGAGTTCTTCTTTGGTCATCAACTTCTTAAAACAAACTAGACATACTATTTTATTTATTTAATCTAACACACTTTAAGATAAAAGCTAATAATAGTAGTAGTAGTAATAAATAAGTCATACCTGAATCGCGAAGATAACGGGGGTGCGTCTCCCCCAAGCTGGTTCCCTTAATAGCGTTGAGCCTTCATGTGCCCATATATTTTTGTCTTTTTTTAATAAATGGTGATCCTTCGTGTGCTCATATATTTTTGTTCTTTTCTTTTTAAGGGTGAGCCTTCATGTGCTCACACATTTTTTTGGTGTTTTGAATTTGTTTATGGAATGAAAAACTTAAGAGGATAAAGATACTTACGTGGATACACGGGGGTGCCTTCCCCCAAGCTGAATGTTGACGTAGTCGTTCGATCTTGCAATATAGCAGATTGGCAGTGGTTATATCCTTCCTCTATTAGAGCTTTGATTGATGTTAATGTTTGTTGAGACAGTGCTCCAACAGTGGATGGAGCGTTCACTTGCTCGTTAGTTTTTCTCGGCCTTTCAAATCCTGTGAAACTCAAATAGACAACAAAACTTGTGGAACAGATTAAGTATTAGCGGTCGGCCACTCAAGCCTTAGTTGTCCAGAATTTCATCTCTTTCTCAATATTTTTATGTTTTTATATTTTTTTGAGACGCAAGAGAAAATACAACAGGATGAATGCATGCATATTTATTTTTATTATTTATGCCACCCCGATGAACATTCCTGTGGGATTGTACACACCATAGAATTATTCACATGGGGCTTTATGATTTATGATGTAGTATAACAAATGTAATATTTTTATTTTCTTTTCTAATGCAATGCAGAAATGTTTGTGAATATGATGATGCAATGATATGATGATGCAATAAATGACTAAGAATTAAATAAGAGAAATATGCAGCAAAGTAAATATAAAGACAACTACCGATTTTCACCTTTTGGCGAAGGTTCGGATATTTAGGTCTGACGAACCGGACATTTCCTTGGTTCAGACCTCCCAAGGTATGTCAGACGTTTAGAAAGTTGTTATCGATTGTACCTCTTAGGTGCAGACATTTTCTTCCATACTTTCTGGTCTGAGTCTTCACTTCCTGTGGCTCACTGTCTTGAGATTTCTTTTGTTCTTTCTTTTCTGGGACAGTGTCGATAGCTTCTTCTTCGTGATTGGCCTCTCTATGCTTGATAGTTTGTCTTCTTTGGCGTTGAGAGCGGCGTCTTTCACTTCTATTCTTCTTGGGTGCTTTATTAGACATTTAGTTGATGAAGGTGCATCGTGCCTTTTCTCCACGAAAGTGAAAATGAATTTCCTCTTATATATGATTGTACTTGTAGTGTAGAGGAATGATCTTCCTAGGATAAGGTGGACATCATCGTCTTCTCCCATGTCGAGGATCAAGAAGTCTGTGGGGACTTCATGACCTCTAATTCTGACTACGCCGTCTTCCATCATTCCTTCTTGTTTATGCCTCTTGATATGGTGTCACTCATGTTCGTTCGTCCAGCAGTTTGAAGTGAAGCGTTAATTATGGAAGCTGGCAGCATCTTGCTCAGTGTGCATGTTCTTGTAGATCTAGGAACTTCACTTTGTAGAATTAAGGAGTGACAAACTTCTCCATGTTTTGCTCAAGAGTGTGTCCTGTTCATAAAGACAAGGTAGAGATCAAGTGCATGGGCTCCGTTGGTGGAAAAACACCAACAAAACCAAAAGTTTTGTTTATTCTCCTCTAAGCTTAGGCACATTGCACAAGACAAACTTGTTGTTTATGTGTTCTATTCAATCTTAACATGAGTGATAGGATCAGAGGATGAGAATAAAAGTAGCACCTTAAAATATTTAACAGATCAAATTATTTAACCCAAGGAAGGATAATCTATACGTAAAGTGTCGATCATTTCATGATTGAGATATATCATCTTCCAAAGGTTAGATGCACAACATTTTAGCTTATTTAGTTAAGACAGTGAGATACAAGAGAGTAAAGCTAGAAACAAAGATCAAAGGACTGAACATGTTGAGTTGATTAGGTTGGATCAAGTGAGGTGCAACTTAAACATGTTTAGTTCTTTATTTATGTTCATACCAGAATCAAGAAGAAGTTTTTAAAGTGATGGTTACTTACCTTGAAATATTACTTTGTCATTGAAGAGTGATGTGTCGAACCACCTTGTGGAAGCTTCTCTTGTCTAGCTGACTTGTCTTCTCTTGCTCGTCTCATAGTGTGATTGAGAAGAGGAAGATCACAGTGGAATCATCTTTAGAGGTATCGACCTCCCTTCTCTAAGTGTCGACTTATCGGTGAAGGTACATTGTTCCTCGAGTATGCTGACTAGGATCCTCTCTCTTTCTTGTATTAATTCTGTACTATGAGGATGTAGGGACAGTTCCACATTCTTCTCTTGTCAACCTTTCTTGTTTTCCTTTAATCATTGGGTTGGCAAAAGACTTGAATTTAGAACTGTTACTCGAGTGCCTCCATGAGAGTCTTTGTCTCTTAGTGCCACGACTGAGACTTGTCCTCTCAACAGTGTCTAGATGATGGAGATCTGATCGGCTGTTATTCTTGATTTGTTGGCTCAGGTACTATCTCTCCATCTTCTAACTCTTGTGGTGCAGTGGCTTCATCCTTCATGATGCCCTCCTCAATTCTTGGCAGTTGGTTCTTCCTTCGACATCTTCTCTTGGTTCTCTTTGGCTGCTCATAAGTGATGTAGTTGTTTAAGAATTAGCAAAAGATCCAAGAGTTGACTTCTCCACGTCCGATATAGATGATAACATTGATGGCGTTCAAGAACGATCTTCCAAGAATGAGTGGTGGATCATATTCTTCTCCTCGTCTGGGACAACATCTAGTGGTTTGTACTGATCAAAGTGGTGAGTAGGAGATCAATATGTTGAAGTTGGGTTTCTCCTTCCTCCCTTTGATTGTGAAACACATCTAGACAACGGAATTGTCTTTCCTAGGCTGGCTTGTGATGTAGATGGACTTCCAACAACATGTTCATGTGTTTGAGTTGTAGATCTTGCTATTGTTGTAGCGGTACCATCTTGTCTCCCAAGCTAGGTCTTGATTAGAAGAGAAAATAACTTTCCGCTTCTTGTCTTGATGTCTTGGGCATTGATGGTTGCAGGCATAGGTTGTTTCATACGAGGTAAGTTACATCCAGTTAGTCATCAGTGCCCAAGCAAGACTCAAAGCTAGGCTAGCACCATTTGTGATCTGAGAGTTGGTTTGTGTGTCTATGGTTTGGGTTTTGGATCTTCAATGTTCAGACCAAACCATGGATGAACAAAATCTCTCTCCTGCATAATGTTAGTGGATATATACCCGAAGGATTGCAAGAATTTGAAGCATGGGTTGTTGTCCACAACATATGTATTTTGCATCTATGCTAATAAGGAGATGTTTTTAGGATTACTTTAGCATAGACTAGTATGTGTTGGCTGCACTTTAACATGATTCAAGGCAAAGGATAACTTGCAGTAGAAGACAAAATAAATAAACTTTGATACTTACAGTTCTTTCATCCATGATGAATGAGCTGAGTCTTCATTGTGCAAAGTTGTTAAAGTTCATGTGTCTCTTCATCTCCAGTGTGAGTTCATCTCCTGACTTTCCCAAATTGATATTGAAAGTTTCCCTGCAGTGGTTAGTCCAACAAAATATCCAACATCCACTATAGCATACTATCGGCTCAAAAATCAACCTAGACACCACGTCTAATTTGATCTAGGAAGGTATTTTAACTTAATTGCTTAAATTAAAAACCTTTGAAAGCAAGATCACCACTCCTAATCTAGGCACAATGCTTAATTTAAGAGATGTATGAAAGTACTCCAAACCTAAACATATAATATAGCGAATGAGGGTAGCATGAAAGTATTATAGAGATTTATTCAGATGATGATGAAAGAGCATAATGAGCATATCCTAAAGGTAGGGACAACCAACATAGCAACATGGCAAGAGATATTCTTAGAAAGTCTATTCCCCAAGCTTGGATTTTGCACGAATTAAGATTGGATGAATGTAATTCAATGTTGCATGATGATTGGTGGGACATACCTTATGTTTGTTGTTCCTTCGTTCTTTTCTGCTCCAAACCTGGAAAGGTTAGTGACAAGAATACCCGAAGGAATATTTTCATATTTATATTTCTATGCTCATTACAAGGACAGTGCAGCAGAAAGGTAGGCATAGCTCATAACCAGGTATTATGATGGGGTATAAGGATTCTACTAGTTATAGCTTGCTCATGGGGTAGTGATAGATAAGAGTGGAATTCAAAAACAACATTCATAAGAATGAAAACAAAAATGATGAAAAGACTAGGACAAAAAAGGAAAAGATAAAAGTATGATTACAAGGTTAAACTTAAGACGTAAAATGATCTACCGTTCCCCGGCAACGGCGCCAGAAATGCTTGTTGGTATAAATTAATGCACACTCTACTTTATCCGCAAGCGCACAGATAAAATCTACCGATGTAGCACTTCACCGGAGTAACCCAGTTTTAATATCGACCCCAAAGGAACGGATAGCGATGAGTCTCAAGTGTATAACCCCTGAGTAACTAACAAGGACGGAGAAGCTAAAAGTATAGAGGGGATCACTAAGGTTATCTAAATCCAACTTAAGAGTGATATGTTTATTATTCTTAATGGGGAAGTTGCCATAAAAGGTCACAACAGAGTATGATTCTTTTATGCAAATGTATAATCCTACCGAGCCTACACACGGGTAAGTGGACTATAGAAGAATCAACAAGGCTATAAGAGTCACCCTTGCGAACTACCACTACTACCGGCGTTATAGGAGGTAAATATGAGCTATCAAGTCTAAGCATTACGCTTATACTATCCAACTACTCTAACTCTAGAGCGACTAGAATTAAAGTACTCAAAAGAGAGTCATAAACCTTAAGAACAATAAGAACAATGGCTCAAACTTAAATATAGATGTCGATTACCGAAACAATCGTTGAAGCAAGTCGATGAAGAACTTGAATCCACAGGTACAAGATGAAGAAGTTGATCCGACAGGCCGGAGCTTCCTCTTGATCTCTTCCTCTCTCTCTCTCTTCTAGTTCTAGAATAAGACTAGGTTCTAATCCTACTAGAGGGGTATCTAGTCTTCTACTTGAAAGCTAACTCTTGATTACAACTAGATGAACTAGATCTAATTCTAGATGAACTAGAATAGATTCATCTAGAGGGACCTCTACTTCTACATTGGAACCCTAATTTCTAATGTGGAGATGAATAATGAAGAGGGAGATGCCTGGAGAGGGGGGTCTGGGGCTGCTTATATAGCCCTGAGGGATCAACCGCGGCCCTTGGATCAAACCGACTTGAGGTACGGTCGAGATGCATCATGGAGGTCGGTGCTGTAACAGAACCAACCAATTTGCACCAGATTAAGCACTGAAAACCTCCGCTCTCGCAGAAATCATCGAGTACTTAAGCTCGTACAAACCCGGTAGTCCGGAAATCTCGAAGGATTTCAAATCATTCAACGTCATCCAGCCAAGATCGTACTAGTTCCACGAACATGCTCATGGGTTACATCACAGTTGCATAGAGTTCAAATTACATCGGAGTACGAAATAATATTACAAACCATAGTTTGGTAGTAGTAGCGGAAGCAACATAGTCTTTAAAACATAAGTTTAAGGTGTTCATAATACAGTGCCATCAGTTGACTGGGTCCACAAAAGCAACAGATGAGATAAGTGTTGACCATGCCCTTGGTCTAGTCATCACCCGTTACCGGGTACAAGCAGTTCTCGCAGTAACCATAAAAGCACTGGCCATCTGCAACAACAAGGGAAATAAACCCTGAGTACGAGAAGGTACTCAGCTAGACTTACCCGTCATAACCCAAAAATAATGAGACTCCAAGGATCATGTAGGCTATATGAGTGGGGTTGGCTGTACATACTCCTTTGCATGAAAGCTTTAGTAGTAAAACTCAGTTTCAGATGTTGGCAATTGCTTTTAGTCATTAACTCTACCTTACTAGATTTGCACCTGTACTAAACAAGCACTTGCTAATTGATCAATCAAGAGTGACTATTTCATCAATAGCCTTTCAGATTCCATAACCATTTTAGTTCCATAAGTTCTACGGGAGTTGATCTAAAGTCAACTGCTCACTGTCCAGGAGCGATGGCGATTATAATCGATTCCTACCCAGCTGGGGATAAAATGTCTCACACTCGCCCGGCACATTCCGGCTACGGCAGTCGTAAGCTACCAGTCAGGAGATTCGAGAACACAAAGCGCGGGACGGCCATGGGCCCTTCTACACCGGGGGTTATCTCAGTGCCAGGTCGCTCAATCTATAACTGCCCACGGTCATGCCAGGTCGATCAGGCCCTGCCTGCCCTCGGACCATGCCAGGTCGATCAGAATAGTTGCCCACGGTACAGCTGAGGCCCTGGGTGTTAGGCGTCAACATCTCCATCTCCGACTCGAATAACCTTACTCGGCTTCATGGGAGGTACTCAGACCAACTCCGTTAAGTGATCGACGCGTTCAATTTGACTGAAGGGACATTCCCGAACGGGTCCTATGCGACACAGACGGAAGACTACTAGCACACAGAACCCGTGTCCTGCTGCTCTTACATCCCGCCTCTGTCTCAGATTCATTATCACATGGTTATCTCATGATAGCACAGGCTAAACATGATCAGTATCCACCTATTGCGGGAGACAGGAAATCACCCGACTTTTACCGGTCTAAGCAGGGCTAAGCATATAACGAGCCTAGACCTAAACAGGGATATCAAGATATATTGCAGGTGGACAAGGATAAGTAATAATGCATCAACGGTAACAATCAATTCCTATAACCTAATGCAACATCCATCATCAGGTTAATTAGAAAATATTTGCAAACCGTAGGAGTTAGAATGCTCCAGGGGCTTGCCTTTCTCAAAGTCCGACGGGCGGTGATCGCGGCACTCGGGTAGCTCGTCGGCGTCGGTCCCTCCGGCTTCTTCTGTCAGGTTCTCCTCCGGACTGGGCTCTTCCAGTAACGACTGGGTTTGGATCTCCTCCGCTGATCCTGTATGATGCATAGTGCGCATGAATAGGATGAATGCACATAGAATGCATATGTGATGCACATGATCAACAGCAATCAGGGGATAAGCACATGTCATCTACTGCATTCTCTTCAACAGGTAGTCAACATCATCCCACTATTTAACCTAACATAGTCAATTGATTAAGCTATGTTGTCACCACCTCAAAGTTTACTTAATGAGTTTATTACCCTCTAATTACTTGCTGAAATAAATCTATTTACACATGCTTTAAACAGCAACCTAACCTAGACAGCTTCAGAAAAATCTACAGAATTACTGGGAGTTAACAACACCTAATCTAGCTCCCTGTCCAAATTTCATCTCATTTGGACTTAAACCCCATTCTCTATGAAAAGACAAATTCTATCATGGAAAGGTGCTTTGAACTACACACCCTAGCAAAAAGTGTCAAACAACAGATTTCTTATTTTTCTACTGAGCTTCCTAGTACAAGAGCAATGTGCTTAAATTCTCAGGTTCATATTCCTCATATTTTAATTACTACAAATAAACAAGGAAACGACATTTAACCATTTTAAAGCTACTGTCAATTAATTCACAGAACAACCTCATATTATATTTTTCTCTGAAACTACACATTCATACAAACCTAACAAAACTGGAATCACATTTTCTGACTGATATATAATTAGTTATGCATTTTCCAAGTTATCAGCACTTTTCTAATGTAAATAAATCTACACATAAAAATATCACCAAGAATGCATTCAACAGTTTTCACTGATAGATCTAAACATGCTTGACCTAACAAAATTTGTTTCACAGCATTTGGACTTAAAATGAGCCTTGTATGAATTTTTGAAGCCTTACATGAATTCTGCAAAACACATTAAAAAGGAAAACTCAATCCTAACGTACGGACTCCCTTCTTGATTCGGCCGAGGCACAAGACAAACGCTCGGCACACCCGGCGCGACTCGGCCAAGGCTCGAGGCGAAGGCTTCGGCACACCCGGCTCAACTCAGCCGAGGCTTAGACGTACTCGACCGATTCGGCCGAGGCTCAGACACACTCTACCGATTCGGCCGAGGCACACTGACAGCCGAGGCTAACCTATTCAGCCGAGGCTACTGACTCAACCGAGGCTTACTGACTCAACCGAGACTAACTCAACCGACTCGGTCGAGGCTCGAGGCGAAGGCTCGGCGCATCTGGCTTTCCGAGGCCTACGACACCCAAGCTCTTCCCTTTCTCTCTTTCTTACTGCCAGTCGGGGCCCGCTGGTCAGGGCGACCAAGCTTCCGAGACCAAGCTCGGCATGTTACCGTGCGAGGCCAGGCTCGGCAGTCAACGGCAGAGTTTGGCGCCGTGGTCGTTGACCGGCCCTAGCTCGTCGACGGCGACGCTTCTGGTGACACTGAGACCATCACTGGATGCGGGTTTGTGAGGCGAACACAACTAACCGACTCGCTGAGCCAGAGGGATACCGGAGCAAGCTCGACGGCGGCCATGGCGGAGCGGCGCTCTGCGACTCGCGGCGGAACTCTTTCCAGCGGCTTGCGACTCGGCGAGGTTAGCACTAGCCCAAGCAAGACCTAAGCGACCTATTCGGGCAACCTTCGAGCCTCGGTAACCCGCAGCATTGCTCGGAGCTATGCACGGCGGCGGTCCATGGCGGACACGGCGGCGACACGGCTCGGTTCCGGCTGAAACACGGCGAAAGAGAGGTCTCCAACTAACTCTAAGCTACTACGGAGGTAGAGAAGACTAGAACATGGCTCGGCTTGGGATAGCTTGGCCAGATGACCGGTCCACATGAAGGTCACGGTGGCGGCCATGGCGGGAGCTTGCGGATGGCATCCGCTGTTCCGGCGGCTAGAGAGGGAGAGAGGGGAAACCAACCCTTACCGGAGAAAGAGGAGATTAGGGCGGAGAAACTGGCGGGAGGAATCGAACGGCGGTGAGCGGTGGAGCGAGTAATCGTCGCCGAGGTTCGCGGGGCGGCGGCGGCGCGGAGCTCTGGTGAAGATGGAGTGGAGTGGAGCGGGGAGAGAGTGAGCAATGGAATGCTCTCTGGTTGCAAGCACGGGGCGGAGCGAAGGCAAAAGGAACGAAGTGCTAGTGCATTGCACCTGGCCGTTCCCGTCGGGGACTCCCGACCGACGCGGCGGCGGCAGGCGTCGCGCGACACGCGGCGGGCGAGGACGCGTTGCATGGAGCGACGTGGCGATTTCGGGCGCAAACCACGGGCGTCCGGTGCCGGTGGTTTTGGCCGCGGCGAGGGGTCTTCGCGGCTGCGGGCGGATTCTGCCGGCGCGGAGGGAGCGGCGTCCGCGAAGGAGAAGAAGGAGAGACTGACAGGCGGGGTCCACTGGGTTTAAACTAATGAAGTTTTGTTTCAAACTTTGATGCTCCATAACTTCCCAACTAAGCCGAAACAGGAGAAGGTCCTAAAAGCAAAGTTGCTTAGAATTTTGTAAGGAACAAATCATCTTTAAGGCTCAAGTCCAAATTCTGCTTAGAAAAAGAAATTTACTTCTAATCCATTTTTCTAATGCAAGAAATCACATTTGAAAAGCTTTTTCTGAGAAAGTGCTTTAAAGCAAAGTTGTTCCTTTCATCAAGATCTACAACTTTGTTATAAGGCACTTGGTCAGAAACAAAAAGCATAATAAGGTTACACTAGAGACCAAACAAGGACTTAAGCACTTAACAAGCATATGCGCATGAAATGATGAGATGCTATGCTTATGCCATGCCAAATTATGCATTTAGGGATTGCTTAACACCGAGGTGTTACAGGTGGAAGTAGCTTGCAGAAGACGAAAGCGTGGGGCCTCCGTGGCCGACTGACCGGTGGGCCCTGTGGGACCGATCGGTCCCACAGGTCGGCCTCTGGTAGTGTCCTTCCTTGTGGTGTCTTCTTACGTCCTTTGGAGTCTTCTAGAAGTATCTCGACGTGGCGGTTGCGTTATCTTCCGACGGTTTCCTTCTATGGGAAGCTATTGGTGCCGATTTCCTGGTTTAGTCCCTGCAGAATAATAACTCACCAAAACTCGTGGAATATTGTTAGTTGAAACCCTAAACCTTTGTTGGTGATCAAATTCTTGCCCTTTCCATATTTATTTATCCTTTATTTTTGATAGATAACCAGCGTCAACACAAAGCCATCGACGAGCCAGAAGGATTTTCATAAGAAGCCCTCGCCATGGCATCGATCTCACTGGACTTGAGCTTACTGAAGAGCTCGTCACACGTGAGGGTCTCGTAGTTAGGCGATTCGATGATCGCCTGAACCTTGGAATCCCACACCGACCGATCGAGAGTGTGCAAAAGCTTCAAAGCTCTCTCATGATCGTCGAAAGGCAACAACTCCTTGTTAGCCCTCATCCTGTTGACAATCACCTGAAAGCGAGCGAATAAACTTTCTATGCTCTCGCCAGGCATATGTCGAAAGTTCTCATACTCTCGCTTGAACGACTCGTAGAGACGGGTTTTGACTTGAGAGGTTCCCTAATGAAAGCGCATGAGCCGTAGCGAGGTGAGAAACACGATCAAACTCACTCGTGCTCAAACATGAGAAAAGAGCATTACGTGCTCGGCTATTGGCATCGTGCTCATCGATCTGATGCTGAGTCACACGAGCAGCCAAGACAACGTAATCGGCAGAGTTGCAAATATCCCAAATCGAAGCACCCAAACTCTGCAGATAGGCCGACATGCGTATCTTCCAATACGCATAGTTCGTCCCATCGAAAAACGGTGGTTTGCCCACGCCGCGATCCATGTCGCCTTCTGTGGATCTAGAACCGGCTAAGGTGGAAGATCCTTAACCCGCTCCGATACCAATTGAAGGACCGAGAGTGCTACCAGAAAGCGACCAGAGGGGGGGGGGTTGAATGGGAGCTTTAAATTTTCCTTTCAGAAACTTTAAACCTCTGTCCTAAAAATCAACCCCAAGAGCAAAAACCGATGCGTGTGATATCCACGACCCAAGTGAATGGGTGGATGTTCCCTAGGAATACAGCGGGACACCACAAAAATTCCCTCGCCCAAATTCACGCAGGTCAACTAGTGACAGAATGAACTTTGGGTAGCCTCAACCTGGCAAGAGATGTTCATAGAAAGTTTAATGTTACATCATGATTGGTTGGACATACCTTGTGTTTGTTGTTCCTTCGTTCTGCTCCAGACCTGGGAAGGTTAGTGTCGGTGTTTCGTACCCGGGGGTATGACACCAACGAGTAATATGATCGCGTGCTCTCTTCCTGGATGGTGATGCAAGATGACACAAGGATTTATCTTGGTTCGGGCAAAGAAGGCCCTACGTCCAACGGGGGAGGAGATTCTTGTATTACTTGTACCTAAGTGCTTGTACAGGGGCGAATACAAGCTCCGCGAGTTTGGACCGGAGTCCGGACTTGAGTGTGTGGGTGTGTGTGTTCCAACGTGTCTGTCCCCGACCGAATGAGGGCCCTGGCATCCCCTTTTATAGAGCAAGGGGAGGCCAGGGTTACACAAGGGTATTACAGGTGTCGGGGCGTGCTGTGTCCAATACGAAGAAGGGTAGGAACCCTGTCTTGTCGAAGACATTGTAGCCGACGCGGGGGTTGCTGTTGGGGCGACCTTGAAGCGTGGCCTCCATCCCGGGCGCAGATGTGGGGGCGTGGCGAGGTGGAAGCCGTACAACACCCATCTCGGAACGTACAGGACGCGGCGGGTTCCCTCCGGGTCTCGGGGTACCTGTCCTCCAATAGCATGAAAGTAGTTAGGGCTCGAGGGGCGCGGAGCCGGCCTCGAGGCGGCGCCCACGGGGGGCTCGAGTCCCCGCAGGTATGGGCAAGTCCCATGAAAATTGATTGGGCAGTGGGCATCCGGGCCTCGAGACGTGGCTTGGACGTGCAACAGCGTAGGGTATGGGTTAACAGAGCCGTACTGGTGCCCTTTTACCCATGCTTGTGGTGAAAACGAGACTTGACTCTGCCCTGGTTACTGTGGTGCACGTTGGGTTGCAGAGGACGTGACTGGAGTAGGTAGATGTATTAAATGCGCGGTATGGGGCTGGCATCCTATGTCTGCACCGTTCGAGGGAGGCATAAAGCGTCTCTAGGGATAGGCCGCTGTGCCAGAGAGGCTCGAGGTCCCCGCGTGGGGTCTCGAGGTGTGGCGTTCGGCTGTAGGGGGCTCGAAGGGTAGTGGAGCGCTTGCCCGAGGCCTGACGCGAAGGGCTCGGGCGAGACGGAGAACGAGCGTTCGCCCGAGACCTAGCTTGGAGGGCTTGGCTCGGTGGGCCAGTGTTGTAGGCCTCGAGGGGTGGTTTTTTTAGGGGGTTAGACTAGTTAGGTCTGTTGTTAATTGGTGTTCTAGGCTTAACCTATTTGCTTGCGCTGATTGGGGGTACCCCTTTGGCGTTCCCCCGACAGTAGCCCCCGAGGCCTTGTTCGAGTGCTTGCACTCGAGCAGGGGCTCCCGACCGGGATCTCGAGGGTTAGCTAACTGGTCTCGAGGGTTTGGTCGCTTTGATTCCGTGGGTGTCGTGTGAGCGACACCCGCGGGTGTAGCCCCCGAGGCCACGGGGGAGTGGTTAAGACTCCCTCGTGGGCTTTTTCTTGTGCGAGTGTTAGTTGCGTTTTTTAGGTTCGGGAGTGCCGAGCTCCCGAGTTTTTTAGACCCTCTTTCATCGAGGGGTGCCAGGCTGAACTGGCCGGCCGGCTCTTCGAGCTGTCCGGCACGCCGGTTGCCCTGGCTTGTTATCCCACGAGTCCTTTCGATCGGATGCGAGGTGGGATGCCTCGTACTACCACGAGCGGGCGAGTATCGAGGTTCCCGGTGAGCTGGTAACGGGGAATCCAAGTGAGACCTCGTGCCCCGTTCGATAGGGGTCGACTGTAGCCCGGAGGCGATCTCATAAAGCGTGGGCGCTCAGTCTGCAGGAGTGCCGGGTCCATTCGATAGGACCTGGTGGCTCGATGCCTCCCTCCGAGGGGATCTCACTGCATGTCGAGCTCCCCGCCTTGGATACACGTGAGGGGCCTCGAGGGCTTGGCCCTCGAGTAATGCCGCGAGTGGCGCCCCTTGGTGTCCCTGACTCGGGTGCTCGAAGCCGGCTGTCAAACCCTCCTTCGAGGGCCAGCCTTCGCTGCTTCGAGGCTTAGGGCCGGAGCCCGTTTTTACCTTCGTGAAGAAACCTCCGTCGTCTGGGTATCCTTCTGCCCGTTGGGCGCGCCTTTTTAGGCGGAAACCGTTGGGAAGGGCGGCGGACGCGAAGCCGGAGCGACGGTCGTGGCGGGCCCGGGTAATGGAGCGAATGGAGAGCTGCCGCGTGTACCCTGCATCCGGCTTGAGACGTGGTTAGGTGGGCGCATTAAACGCATGCGGTTACCTTTTTACGTCGTGGGAGACCCCGCCCATTGGGGTTTTCCCTTATAAATATCGAAAGAGAGGGAAAAAGGACTCTTTGCCTTGCCTTTGCCTTCACTGCCGCCGTAGCCTTCACGCGCCCTCTCCTTCGAGCTAGTCGATTGGGGATTTTTGGCTGCCCGTCCGCCGCTCGGGTCCGCGCCGCGCCACCGCCATGGCCGCCCGACACAAGTGCTGCGGCCGAAGACTGGAGCTCGTCGAAGGTGACGCAGAGCAAGATGGACTCGTTGGTGGCCCAGGGCTTCTGTGCCCCAACCCGGAGGAGGGACCCGCGTGGTGGTTATCCCGAGGCGGAGACCGAGAGCGGGAGCGACCCGCGGAGGGAGGGGAGCTACACACGCTACCACCGTATGGGGCTCGCATCCCGCCGAGCCGCTTCATGGGGGCTGGCCCATCACTTCGAGGTGGAGCTGCAGCACTCCCCTAACTCCATCTCGCACGCCGCCATATTCGCCGTGGGTGCGCGAGGGGTACCTGAGGAGATGAGCCGCACTGGAGTGTTCGTCCATCTCTTCCGGGGCGAGCTCTTCATCAAGGCCCTAAAGCCCAGCGGGAGGCGGCTCGTGCGCATGGGCTCCCTCGCCATCACTGCGAGGGCTGGGACCTCATCGGCCATCGTCCCCCGCGAGTACCTGCGATACAAGCTTTCCACCAACCAGGCCGGGTGGGACGACCATTGGTTCTATCTGCGGAATGAAGGTGGTCTCTTTCCTCAGTACACCGGCAGGGTCCTCGCTCAACGCCCGGAGAAGTGGACGGGGCGTCGCGGCGGACAGGCAACGCCCACCTGGCCCCGCTGATGAAGATGATGAAGACGCTGGTGGATGAGAAGAAGCTGACCGTGCAAGCGGTCATTTGGCGTTCCACCAGCGAAGAGTTCTCCCGCTGGCGGACCGCCCCCTTCTTATGCACGAGATGGGCCGAAGGCCCAGCTCGAAGCGCTTAATCGATCGAGGATGGCCGAGGAGAGGCTGTCCCGGAACGAGGCGTCTCCCGGGTGTCAATCATGATCCAGGGGCCATTCATCCCTGAGTACACGACCTGTCGCCATGGCACCCGACGAGGGTGCCTCGACCTGGTAAGCCTCCCTCGAGCTGAGCTGTCCCGAGCCCTCTCCCCCTTTCTCCTCCTTCGAACCCTTTGCATTCTTCTTGTGGTTTGTCTCGTCACACTTCTTCTTTTTTGCAGGGGGCGTTTACTTGTCGCGCGTCGAGGCCCCCGGTGAGGGAGGACGCTGCGGATACCCAGGTGAGGCGCCTCTCTGCTCAGAAAGACAAGGAGAGCAAGGATGCCAGGAAGAAGAAAGAGAAAAACAAAAACTTGCGTCGCTTGGCTCGGGGGCAGAGGCTGGCGAAGGCTCGTCGCAACCGTCAGCCGGGAGACGGGTCCCCGAGCCGAGCTCCTCGAGCCGGAGGAGGAGAGCGATGATGGGGAGAGAAGCGAGACGAGGGGATGATGCGCGCCTGAGGTGCGCGGGGGTCGTCGATGACGGGGCTGACCGCTCCTCTATGCAGGAGGTTATACTGGAGGTCCCCCCGGCGAAGGGACCGCGCAGGACGCAGCCGCGGAAGGCGGCGCCGATCCCTGCCTCGTCGAGGGCCCGAGGTCCGTCGAGCTCTGCGCCGGACGTGCCCCCGGTCGTGAGGAATCCCCGAACCCGGAGCGCCTCTGCCACAGCACTACAGAGCCCGCCCGCGTCAGCCCAGGCGGGAGGTCTCGAGAAGGGCCGAGCCTCGAGGAGCGGGCCCCACATCGGGAGGGCTCCGGGTACCGACCGCCGCGAGCCATCGAGGTCGGTGGTCGAGGGAGCGGAGGAGGGGGCGAGAGGGGAAGGTGTCGAGCCCGCGCATCGCACAGACGTGGGGAGGGGACCCCGGGCGTCTCGTGCCCAGGGGCGTGAGCGTCCCCGGAGTCCATCGCCGCACCGCCACCGGGGACACAGAAGCAGATGCGGGAGGGCGCGACCGCCAGCGCGTGCGCCGGAGCAAGTCCGGAGCCGCGCCGGGGCGGGGCGCCACGATGACAGCACGAGGGAGGTGCGGTCGCCCCTCCGCGATGTGGGGCGGAAGGAGGGATCTCCCTCGAGGTCGAGCCACGGGAGGCGTCGGAGCCCTCCCCCCATCCCACCCTGTGGAGACGGCCCGGGCACAGGGTTCGAGCCGCGGGTGGGCTCGAAGCCCCTGAGTGGGTCCGACGATTCCGGAAGAAGCCCAGTCGCCGCTTTGGGTGAGTAATTTCTTGGACCTCGTCGGTAGCGAGGCTTTACCTCTTTACTTTTGATGACACATGCCATCTCTGGTTTCTCAGGGGAAGCGCTCCTACCCGGAGGTGGACCTCGCTTCGTCTAAGCGGGCCAAGACCTCGAGCCCCGCCGAGGCACAAGCACCTCGAGGTATGGCACCTTCCTCCGCTAGAGAAGCCGCTTGGCTGGAGAAGGCTCGAGCTGCCATGGCTCGAGGAGGCCAGATGATCGTCGCAAATTTTGGTGAGGCCGTCGCCGTTGACCGCAGGGGTCGAGGCACTCTTCCTGGTTCTGATATCACCGTCATCTCGTATTGCAGGGCCACAGCTCACGGCGTCGAGCCGCCACTACCACACCCACTGAAGCGCTGCCTCCTCCCCTCCTCCTCCTCCCATGATGGCGCCAGTTGGGAGCACCACCCTTCCCCCACCACGACGGCTGTTCCGGGGGAAGTGCCTGGGGCGAGCACGGCCCTGCTGACGCCTGGGGCCAAGGAGACTGCGCCCCTCGAGGCTTCGACCAACATGGAGCCAGGCTGCGGAGGAGAAAAGGGGGGAGAGGCGGGGCGGGAGGAAGCCGACGGTGAGGACCTCCTGAACGAGCTGGAGCAGGGGCCGCTCCTCGCCGCGGGCTCGATGGTGGTGGAGGCGCCCGAGGCGCCGGCTAGCGCCGACAAGGTGCCGGAGGGCCCGGCCAGGGAAAGCCGAGGTGCTCGGCATCGGGGGGCGGGCCGCAGTCGGGCTGCCTCGGGGCGGAGAGGATCTGCCCGACATCGAGCTTGACCGACCAGTATGGTCGTTTCCCGACGCGCCGAGCCCGTCTCTTGCCATGGTCTCGTCGAGCGACCAGTCCAGCGGGGGCCTCGCACGAGGTGCGGTCCATCTTCCGGGAGGTGCCGAACTCATGGCGGAGGCAGAGGCGTCCCGGTGCTCCGAGGAGCGGGCCGGTCTGCGCAGGTGTCGGCCGCCCTTACGAGGGCCGAGGCAGAGCTTCAAGATCTCCGCGCTGAGTTGGGCCGGAATGTCCAAATGGCGAGCCGGCTTAACGAGGCAGAGGCGGAAGTCCGGGCGGCTTGAGGCGAGGCCGCTCGAGTCAAGGAAGAGGCCGCCGCCGCTCTCGAGGCATCAGGGAAGGAGGCCGCGGACGCCCGAAGCGAGGCCGCCTCCGCCCGGCTGAAGCTGAGGCGGCGAAGCGGGAGGCCGCTGACGCCCGTGGCGAGGCCGCCACCCGCCCGAACCGCAGCGGAGGCGGCGAGAAAGAGGCTGAGGTTGCTCAATGCGATGCCGCCGCCGCTCGGTCCGCAGCGCAGGAGGTGGCAAAGAAGGAGCCGAAGACGCCGAGAGTGGTGTCGCCACCGCTCGAGCTGCCGAGGGGGCGGCGCGACAGGAGGTGATCCGAAAGGATCTGGCCCTCGTGGAGGCGGCGGGCAGGCTGATTGAGGAGCTTAGGTCCGAGAAGCTCCTCATGCTGGCCGAGAAGCGCAGGCTCGAGCAGCGCGCTGAGGGCCTTACCAGCGACCTCGCCGCCCTGGGGCAACATTGCGATGGTGAGGCTTACACCTTGTCCCTGTTTGGGTCTCGAAGTTTTTTGTTACGCCGCAGTCTCATTCCTCGTTCGTTGCGCAGGGTCGAGGAGACAGTCGAGGAGCTCCGCGGGACGAACCAGGCTCTCTTGGACCAACTCCAGACGAGACGATGGTGGTAGAGCGGGCTCGCACTTCCCTCGACCGGCTCGGCTCCACGTGGGGTGCTCCTCCAGTGGCTGCGGCAGAAGGTGCGGTGGCCCGAGGCGACGCCTTGGTCGACGCCTTGTGCTTCCTCGACGTAGCAGCGCGGGACCGCGTCCGGCAAGCTCTCCATCATGGCGTCAAGCAGACGCTCGCGGTTGTCCGCTCCGGCTTCCGCTTCCCGGTCCAAGTTGTCGCCAATGGCTTCATCGAGATCGAGGGGAAGGACGAGGAGTGGAACAATTGCCGTGTCGACAAAATCTTGGAGAAGATGGAGGCCCGGGGACGTCGCTCGCGAAGATCTTCGAGGAGGACGTGCTGCCTCCTAACGCCAGCAGCGGTGTCGAGGACCCTCCTCCCTCTAGCTCGGGTGTCGAGGCTGAGCCCGCCGTGGAAGACCTCGGGGAGGAGTATCGGACCGACGAGGACTGAGGCCTGCGTGCCAAATTTGGGCGTCGAGGCCCTTGTAAGAATTTTATGACATGAATGAGGGTATGTCGAGAGTCGAATGTATATATGATTTGTTTATTAAAAGAGTTGTTTTATTTTCAAATGCGGCGGCGGAGGCGTCGAGCATATCCTAAAGTAGGGACAACCAACATAGCAACATGGCAAGAGGTGTTCATAGAAAGTTTAATGTTACATCATGATTGGTTGGACATACCTTGTGTTTGTTGTTCCTTTGTTCTGCTCCAGACCTGGGAAGGTTAGTGACAAAATACCCGAAGGAATATTTTCACAATTATATTTCTATGCTCATTACAAGGACAGTGCAGCAGAAAGGTAGGCATAGCTAATAACCAGGTATTATGATGAGGTGTAAGGATTCTACTGGTTATAGCTTGTGCTCATGAGGTAGTGATAGATAAGAGTGGAATTCAAAAAACAACATTCATAAGAATGAAACAAAAATAATGAAAAGACTGGGACAAAAAAAAGAAAAGATAAAAGTATGATTACAAGGTTAAACTAAGACTTAAGTTGATCTACCGTTCCCCGGCAAGGGCGCCAGAAATGCTTGTTGGTATAAATTAACGCACACTCTACTTTATCCGTAAGCGCACAGATAAGATCTACCAATGTAGCACTTCACCGAAGTAACCCAGTTTTAATATCGAACCCAAAGGAACAGATAGTGTTAAGTCTCAAAGTCTATCCCCTGAGTAGCTAACAAGGACGGAGAATCTAGAAGTATAGAGGGGATCACTAAGGCTGTCTAATCCAATTTAAGAGTGATATGTTTATATTATTCTTAGTGGGGAAGTTGTCATAAAAGGTCACAAATAGAGTATGAGTCTTTTATGCAAATGTATAATCCTACCGAGCCTACACACGGGTAAGTGGACTATAGAAGAATCAACAAGGCTATAAGAGTCACCCTTGCGAACAACCACTATACCGGCGTTATAGGAGGCATATATGAGCATATCCTAAAGTAGGGACCACCAACATAGCAACATGGCAAGAGATGTTTGAAGGACCGAGAGTGCTACCAGAAAGCGACCAGAGGGGGGGGGGGGTGAATGGGAGCTTTAAATTTTCCTTTCGGAAACTTTAAACCTCTGTCCTGAAAATCAACCCCAAGAGCAAAAACCGATGCGTGTGATGTCCACGACCCAAGTGAATGGGTGGATGTTCCCTAGGAACACAGCGGGACACCACAAAATTCCCTCGCCCAAATTCACACAGGTCAACTAGTGACAGGATGAACTTTGGGTAGCCTCAACCTCCCCCGAGCAACGCGAGGGGGATTCATGCTATTTTGCAAAGCGGGAAGCCCAATTTCTGTAGAGCACGAAGTCGGAAATCCAACGCAAAAAACCAAAACCAAATCCGAAGTCGAACGGTCAAACTGCGGACGAAACAGTGAAGAAATCACTGCATCGGACGCTGGCAGCGTCCGATGGCCAGGCACCGGACGCGTCCGATGCAAAATAACCCTTACTGGAACCTTACTAGACTGGCATCGGACGCTGCTACAGTGAAACCCTAGCGTCCGATGCTAGACCCCCGGCGCGTCCGATGGCAACGGACGCTCCGATGGTCAGCGTCCGATGCTCCTTCAAAAACGCTGTCAGACGACACGTGGCACCGGACGCTCCGATGGAAAAGACTCAGCGTCCGATGCTCAAGAACACAGCGTCCGATGGTCCCGATACTGCAATGTTCTTTCACGAAAATCACCCGATCTCCTCCGAATCAAAAGCACTAAGGCTTAGACTTGGTAAGAGGAGTTCCAAGGACGTTAGTGAGCTATCCCAAGAGAATCTTGGCTCGAACCTAACTCCAAATTGGTGAATCGGAAGAAATCGAGACCAAAGGAGCAAAAACCGATCCAAGACAAAAATCGACCGATCTACTAGCCCGTGAGGTTAGAGATGATTTCCTTCGGTAGAAAGAAGTGCCTCACGATCTAGAACAACTTAGTTCCAACGGATTTTCAAACGATGCACTGAGCAAGGAGATCAATCGACGGGAAAAACCGTGGAGAAAAGCAACCCGCGAAGAACACGAACAAAACGCGAATCACAACCACGAATTTGCAACCGTGTGGCTACCACATGCTACAACAGTGAGGTTACGGCCTCACTTCCTCAAAATCTCCAGTACACAGAGGTATGGTTCTCTGCGGATCTCAGCTAGCTACAGCAGGGGATTGGGAGAGCAGGAAACCCTAGAAGCAAAGAGCAAATGACTGAGATAGAATGGGAGGAGGGTGTCTCCCTCTACTTATCCTAATTCTATTTCCTACTCTACCCCTCTCTAATTACAGAGCGAGCCAGCTAAACCCTAGGGTTATTCTGGACCAACTCGATGGTAGGTGGATCCGACGGCCACGCTCGCACAACTGGTAGCGTTGCCTCGACGCAACCTCACCGATTGCCGCCACGTGCTGCCACCGCTCTGCCGTCCTTTTCCCGGACGTCGCACCCCCAGTTTTATGGCCCAAACCGAGAAACCAGCCTTCACAGCCAACAACCGGTTTTGAGGCCCAAACCGGGAAACCAGCCCACCGTCGCCTGCGTTTTGTGGCCCAAACTCAGCAAACCCGCAGCACCCAGGTTTTGAGGCCCAAACCTGGAAACCGTCCTCAGCCCGAGTTTTGTGGCCAAACTCGGAAACCATCCACGCCCAGGTTTTGAGGCCCAAACCTGGAAACCGTCCACCCGATGGTTTTTCTCTGGCTCTACCACCAAACCGAAGCTGAAGAGGGGATGCACCGCCCATGCACCCCGTCCACCGACACGTGTCCCCAGGTCCTCGACCCAAGCAACACCGTGCCCGCAAGTCTCCGCTCGTCGCTGTCTCAGGCTGCCAGCCACCACAGCTGATCCTCGGGCCACCAGTCCCTCAGTCCAAGCCTCACGTCCGCCCTTCACCACTCTCGGTCCATCGGCATGACACGTCTCTACTTGACCTTCACCTAATCCACTGATCTCCGTCCGTGCTCGACACCTGTACAACACAAGTCAAAGAACATGCGCATTATCCCAGTTGACAATCACTCATCACTCAGAGACTCGGCATACACCCATGTATCCGCAATGTTCATAGAAAGTTTAATGTTACATCATGATTGGTTGGACATACCTTGTGTTTGTTGTTCCTTTGTTCTACTCCAGACCTGGGAAGGTTAGTGACAAAATACCCGAAGGAATATTTTCACAATTATATTTCTATGCTCATTACAAGGACAGTGCAGCAGAAAGGTAGGCATAGCTAATAACCAGTTATTATGATGAGGTGTAAGGATTCTACTGGTTATAGCTTGTGCTCATGGGGTAGTGATAGATAAGAGTGGAATTCAAAAACAACATTCATAAGAATGAAAACAAAAATAATGAAAAGACTGGGACAAAAAAAAGAAAAGATAAAAGTATGATTACAAGGTTAAACTAAGACTTAAGTTGATCTACCGTTCCCCGGCAAGGCGCCAGAAAATGCTTGTTGGTATAAATTAACGCACACTCTACTTTATCCGCAAGCGCACAGATAAGATCTACCGATGTAGCACTTCACCGGAGTCCCAGTAACCCAGTTTTAATATCGAACCCAAAGGAACGGATAGTGTTAAGTCTCAAAGTCTACCCCCTGAGTAGCTAACAAGGACGGAGAATCTAGAAGTATAGAGGGGATCACTAAGGCTGTCTAATTCCAATTTAAGAGTGATATGTTTATATTATTCTTAGTGGGGAAGTTGCCATAAAAGGTCACAAACAGAGTATGAGTCTTTTATGGAAATGTATAATCCTACCAAGCCTACACACGGGTAAGTGGACTATAGAAGAATCAACAAGGCTATAAGAGTCACCCTTGCGAACAACCACTAATACCGGCATTATAGGAGGCATATATGAGCTATCAAGTCTAAGCACCATGCTTACACTATCCAACTACTCTAACTCTAGAGCAACTTAGAATTAAAGTACTCAAAAGAGAGTCATTAAACCTTAAGAATAATAAGAACAATGGCTCAAACTTAAATATAGACGTTGATTACCGAAATAATCGCTGAAGCAAGTTGAAGATGAACTTGAATCCGCAGGTACAAGATGAAGAAGTTGATCCGACAGACCAAAACTCCTTCTTGATCTCTTCCTCTCTCTCTCTCTTCTAGTTCTAATATAAGACTAGGTTCTAAACCTAACTAGAGGGTAACTAGTCTTCTACTTGATAGCTGGCTCTTGATTACAACTAGATGAACTAGATCTAATTCTAGATGAACTAGAAGAGATTCATCTAGAGGGACCTCTACTTCTAATTGAAACCCAAGTTTCTGATGTAGAGATGAATAATGAAGATGGAGATGCCTGGAGAGGGGGGTCTGGGGCTGCTTATATAGCCCTGAGGGATCAACCGCGGCCGTTGGATCAAACCGACTTCAGGGACAGTGGAGATGCATCCTAGGAGGCGGTGGAGGAAGCTTGCAGAAGACGGAAGCCAGCGGGCCCGGGGGAGATCGGTCGGTCTCCTGGTGGGACCGGTCGGTCCCACCTGGCAGGGTCCCGCGGTGCCCGACCTCCTGTTGTCTTTTGGTGTCCTCTGGAGTCTTCTAGAATATTCCTGACGTGCTGGTTGCGTTATCTCGCGTCGGTTTCCTTCTAGGGGAAGCAATCAGTGCTGGTTTCATGGTTTAGTCCTTGCAGAATCACAATTCACCAAAACTCGTGGAATATTGTCAATTAAAACCCTAAACCTTTGTTGGTGATTGAATTCATGCCCTTTTTCATATTTATTTATCCTTTAATTTTGATAGATAACTAGCGTCAACAATTCCCCAAGCTTACCTTTTGCTAGTCCCTTAGCAAAACCAAAACTTAATAATGGATCAGGAGTTGCTACAATATCTTCACTTCCAACAAGTACACCTGCTGTTAAACAAAAATTCTCCGAAACATATCATGTTATTCTTCATGGGGCTTATTACTCTTACCTTAGATCTTGAGTAATTGAGAGATTGAACGATCAGATCAAGCACTATCCTCTAGTTCTTTCACTTCACCTTTATCCTGGAATTTTAATTAATTTTCAAAAGCATTAGTACATAGGTTGTCAAATTAAACGATGGATCCAAAGAGAAAGTCACTTGACCATTGAATCAAGAAGTGCATGTGTATGGAAATGGAGTCAGATGCTCTTTTATATATTCACTCTCTTCTGTCTATTAGAGACATATGGCTATCAGGCTAATTCTACTGTCGGGCACGTGCTCATTTTTTTTTTCTGACCCTTCTTTTTTTTCTTCGAGGTTCCGGACACTTGTCTCTTTTTATTTCATCGGGATCTATCTTTTTGAGGTTTTGGACACTTGTCCCTTTTTATTTCCTCAGATTTCTTTTTTTTGTTTTCTCTTTTTTTTTCTTTTTTTAATAGCCACATGCTTCCAACAAACTTCTGAGTGGGTAGCAACAGATAATTATGAGCATTTATACGAAAAGATGGATGAAATGTGTAAGTGATCTCAATTCAATGGCAAGATAACATCTCACAAGGCCAGAAAGCTTAATTTAACTCAATGCAATTATTAGTCATATTCATATTTAGAAATCTCCGGAACTTTAGTGTTGTTTAGAACAAGATAATTGCAGCTCAGATCATCACATGTCATAACCCAGTTTCCTAGACCTTAGATTAAGTATTTGCCAACCATGTATTTAATTTTATTTTAAGGCATCATTATCAATGAGGAGAACTCATGCTTTGAAGGTTAGGTACTTGAAAGAAATTAGATAGAGCAACTATTCATCATTTTCATGCAAAAGTTTAGAGAGAGAGAGAGTTCTTCTGTGATCATCAACTTCTTAAAACAAACCAGACACACTATTTTATTTATTTAATCTAACACACTTTAAGATATAAAATAAAAGCTAGTAATAATAGTAGTAGTAGTAATAATAATAATAATAATAATAACATACCTGAATCGCGAAGATAATGGGGTGCGTCTCCCCCCAAGCTTAATTCCTTAATAGCGTTGAGCCTTCATGTGCCCATATATTTTTGTCTCTTTTTTAATTAATGGTGAGCTTTCATGTGCCCACATATTTTTGTCTCTTTTTTAATTAATGGTGAGCCTTCATGTGCCCACATATTTTTGGTGTTTTCATTTTTAAGAGTGAACCTTCATGTGCTCACATATTTTTGGTGTTTTGAATTTGTTTATGAAAAACTTAAGAGGATAAAGATACTTACGTGGATACATGGGGTGCCTTCCCCCAAGCTGAATGTTGACGTAGTCGTTCGATCTTATAATGTAGCAGACGGGCAGTGGATATGTCCTTCCTCTATTAGAGCTTTGATTGATGTTGATGTTTGTTGAGACAGTGCTCCTGCAGTGGATGGAGCATTCACTTGCTCGTCAGCTTTTCTTGGCCTTTCAAATCCTGTGAAACTCAAATAGACAACAAAACTTGTGGAACAGATTAAGCATTAGCATTAGTGGTTGGCCACTCAAGCCTTAGTTGTGTAGAACTTCAGTAAGATCTCTTCTCAATATTTTTTTGATTTTAAATAATTTTATGATGCAAGAGAAAAGCACAGGATGAATGCATGTATATTTATTTATTATTATTATTATTATTATTATGCCACCACGGTGAATATTCTTGCGGGTTTTTACACAACAAAGAATTATTCATATGGGGCTTTATGGT
The DNA here is from genome assembly GCA_009763385.1 of Coix lacryma-jobi var. lacryma-jobi. Classification (NCBI taxonomy): domain Eukaryota; kingdom Viridiplantae; phylum Streptophyta; class Magnoliopsida; order Poales; family Poaceae; genus Coix; species Coix lacryma-jobi. The sequence continues at coordinate 92,121,660 of CM019824.1, forward strand.
TTATGATGTAGTGTAACAAATGCAAAATTTTTATTTTCTTTCTAATGCAATGCAGAAATAAAAATGTTTGTGAATTAAATATGATGATGCAAGAAATGATTATGGATTAAATATGCAGAAAAATACAGAAAAATAAATATGAGGATAACTACCGATTTTACCTTTTGGCGAAGGTTCGGATATTTAGGTCCGACGAACCGGACTTTCCCTTGGTTCAGACCTCCCAAGGTATGTCAGACGTTTGGAAAGTTTTATTGATTGTACCTCTGAGGTGCAGACTTTTTCTTTCATACTTTCTTGGTCTGAGTCTTCACTTCCTATGGTTCACTGTCTTGAGGTTTCTCTTGTTCTTTCTTTTCTGGGACAGTGTCGATAGCTTCTTCTTCGTGATTGGCCTCTCTATTCTTGATAGTTTGTCTTTCTTGGTGTTGAGAGCGGCGTCTTTCACTTCTGTTCTTCTTGGGTGCTTCATTGGGTATGTAGTTGATGAAGTTGCATCGTGCCTTTTCTCCAGGAATGTGAGAATGGATTTCCTCTTGTAAATGATTGTACTTGTAGCGTAGAGGAATGGTCTTCCTAGGATGAGGTGGACATCATCGTCTTCTCATGTCGAGGATCAAGAAGTCTGTGGGGACTTCATGACCTCTAATTCTGACTACGACATCTTCCATCATTCCTTCTTGTTTATGCCTCTTGATATGGTGTCACTCATGTCATTTGTTCGTCCAGCAGTTTGAAGTGAAGCGTTAATTGTGGACGCTGGCAGCATCTTGCTCAGTGTTCATGTTCTTGTAGATCTAGGATTTTCACTCTGTAGAATTTAGGAGTTGACAAACTTCGCCCTGTTTGCTCAAGAGTGTATCCTGCTCATAAAGACAAGGTAGAGATCAAGTGCATGGGCTCTATTGGTGGAAAAACACCAAACAACCAAAAGTTTTGTTTATTCCTCTCTAACCTTAGACACATTGCACAAGACAAACTTGTTGTTTATGTGTTCTATTCAATCTTACATGAGTGATAGGATCAGAGGATGAGCATGAAAGTTGCATCTTAAAATATTTAACAGATCATCAGATTAGATTACTAACCTAAGAAAGGGTAATCTATGCATAATGTATCGATCTTTTCATGATTGAGATATATCATCTTCCAAAGGTTAGATGCACAACATTTTAGCTCATTTAGTTAAGACAGTGAGATTCAAGAGAGTAAAGCCAGGAACCAAGATCAAAGGACTAAACATGTTGAGTTGATTAGGTTGGATCAAGTGAGATGCAACTTAAACATGTTTAGTTCTTTATTTATGTTCATACTAGAATCAAGAAGAAACTTTTAAAGTGATGGTTACTTACCTTGAAATGTTACTTTGTCATTGAAGAGTGATGATGTTGAACCACCTTGTGGAAGCTTCTCTTGTCTAGCTGGCTTGTCTTCTCTTGTTTGTCTCAAGTATGCTTGAGAGGAGGAAGATCACAGTGGAATCATCTTTAGAGGTATTGACCTTCCTTCTCTTGTGTCGACTTATCAGTGAAGGCACATTGTTCTTCGAGTATGCTGACTAGGATCCCCTCTCTTTCTTGTATTAATTCTATACTATGAGGATGTAGGGACAGTTCCGCATTCTTCTCTTGTTAACCTTTCTTGTTTTCCATTAATCATTGGGGTGACAAGAGACTTGAAATTAGAGCTGCTACTCGAGTGCCTTTATGATAGTCTTTTGTCTTGTAATGTCACAACTGAGTCCTCTGAACAGTGTCTAGATGATGAAGATCTTATCGACTGTTCTTCTTGATTTGCTAACTTAGGTAATCTCTTCATCTTCTAACTCTTGTGGTGCAGTGGCTTCATTCTTCGTGGTGCCCTCCTCAATTCTTGGCAGTTGGTTCTCCCTTCGATGTCTTCTCTTGGTTCTCTTTGGCTGCTCATAAGTGATGTAGATGTTGAAGATGCAGCGAAAGATTCAAAAGTTGAGTTCTCTAGGTCTGACAAACATGATAACATTGATGGTGTTCAAGAATGATCTTCCAAGAATGAGTGGTGGATCATATTCTTCTTCTTGACTGGGATAGCATCTAGTGGTTTGTACTGATCAAAGTAGTGAGTAGAAGATCAATATGCTGGAAGTGGCTTTCTCCTATCTCCCTTTGATTGTGAAACACATCTAGACAACGGAATTGTCTCTCCCAGGCTGGCTTGTGATGTAGATGGACTCCCAACTGAGGACGAGGAATGCAATAGCGAGAAGGCGACAGAGGGGGGGGGGGGTGAATGGGAGCTCAAAAATTTCTCTCAAAACTTTGGCCTTTTGTTCCCAAAATCAACTCCAAGAGCTTCGATCGAAACCGTGATGCTCACGACCCTTGGAAGAGGGTGGATGATCCCTAGGATCACAGCGGAGCACCACAAAGCGATAGCAAACCAAACGGCAAAAGCACCGGAACAAGTTCAACCCTTACAACCAAGTCCCGAACGTAGATAGACGGCTACGTCGAGAAATCCCTAAACACCTATGCTAACAAGTGGCAAAGATATCTAGAGAGGTTCCTTAGTCAACTCTAGGGTCAACCGAGAAGTCCGAAAACAAGCGAAGAAGCAGGGAGAGCAAACCACAAAACAGGAGGCTTCAGCCAAATCCCGGACTGTCTGGCCCTGGGGTCCCGGACTGTCCGCCCCTACTGCGGACTATCCACGAGGGGATGGCGGACTGTCCGCCGGTCAAAACACTGAAACAACACTGCTCCTGCAAGTCCCCTGGACAGTCCCGGACAGTCCGCGGTTTATGCCGGCGGACTGTCCGCCGGTCAACCGAGACCCAAACAGCAGAGACTCGCGGCCACTACTCTGGATGAGTCCCCGACGCGCGGACTGTCCGCGGGAGGAACGGCGGACTGTCCGCGACCTCCCAGTGAGGGCGATTTCGGTCGCCCCTCACACAACTTTTCCCAAATCTGAATCAAAACTCAATCCCAAGTTCCCAAACTTGGAGAAGATGATCACGAGGTAGTTAGGAGACTATCCCAAGAAATCATCCTCTCAAATCAACTCAAACACCGGGAAATTGAAAGGGGAGGAGTATGAACGAAAAAAATGCCACGAAAACGAAATCAAGCCGATCTACTTGTTCGTGAGGAGTTAGATGAATTCCTTGGTGGAAATGATCTCCTCACTATAAAGAACAAGTTGATTCAAACGGATTTCGCAAAGACGCAATAGAGAGGGAGATCGAGTGATGGGAAAATCGCGGAGAAACGAAGAACGCGAAGAACACGAACAAAACACGAATCAAGTCATCGATCTGCACCGTGTGGCTACCACACGCTACAATAGTGAGGTTACGGCCTCACTTCCTCAAAATCTCCAGTACACAGAGGTATGGTTCTCTGCGGATCTCAGTCATTTGCTCTTTGCTTCTAGGGACATGTTCATATGTTTGACTTGTAGATCTTGCTATTGTTGTAGTGGTACCATCTTGTCTCCCAAGCTAGCTCCTGATTAGAAGAGAAGAGATAACTCCCCACTTCTTGTTGGATGTCTTGGACAATGATGGTTGCAGGCATAGGTTGTCTCATACGAGGTAAGTTGCATCATGTTTGTCATCAGCGCCCAAGCAAGACTCAAAGCTAGGCTAGCACCATTTGTGATCTGAGAGTAGGTTTGTGTGTCTATGGTTTGGGTTTTGGATCTTCAATGTTCAGACCAAACCATGGATGAATAAAATCTCTCTCCTGCATAAGTTAGTGGATATATACCCGAAGGATTGCAAGAATTTGAAACATGGGTTATTATCCATAACTTATGTATTTTGCATCCATGCTAATAAAAAGATTTTTAGGATTATTTTAGCATAGACTATTATGTGTTGGCTGCACTTTAACATGATTCAAGGCAAAAGATAACTTGCAGTAGAAGACAAAATAAAAAACTTTGATACCCACAGTTCTTTCATCCATGATGAATGTGCTGCGTCTTCATTGTGCAAAGTTGTTGAAGTTCATTGTACGCCTTGCTTCATCTCTAGTGTGAGTTCATCTCCGGACTTTCCCAAATTGATATTGAAAGTTTTCCTGCAGGGGTTAGTCCAACAAATATCCAACATCCACTATAGCATACTGTCGGCTCAAAAACCAACCTAGTCACCACGTCTAATTTTGATTTAAGAGGGCATTCTAACCTAAGCATGCTTAAATTAAAAGGCCTTTGAAAGCAAGATCACTCACTCCTAAACTAGGCACCATGCTTCATTTAAGAGATGTATGAAAGTACTTCAAACCTAAACATATAATATAGCGAATGAGGGTAGCATGAAAGCATTATAGAGATTTACTTAGATGGTGATAAAAGAGTATGATAAGTATATGAGCATATCCTAAAGTAGGGACAACCAACATAGCAACATGGCAAGAGATGTTCATAGAAAGTTTAATGTTACATCATGATTGGTTGGACATACCTTGTGTTTGTTGTTCCTTCGTTCTGCTCCAGACCTGGGAAGGTTAGTAACAAAATACCCGAAGGAATATTTTCACAATTATATTTCTATGCTCGTTACAAGGACAGTGCAGTAGAAAGGTAGGCATAGCTAATAACCAGGTATTATGATGAGGTGTAAGGATTCTACTGGTTATAGCTTGTGCTCATGGGGTAGTGATAGATAAGAGTGGAATTCAAAAACAACATTCATAAGAATGAAAACAAAAATAATGAAAAGACTAGGACAAAAAAAAGAAAAGATAAAGTATGATTACAAGGTTAAACTAAGACTTAATGATCTACCGTTCCCCGGCAACGTCGCCAGAATGCTTGTTGGTATAAATTAACGCACACTCTACTTTATCCGCAAGCGCACAGATAAGATCTACCGATGTAGCACTTCACCAGAGTAACCCAGTTTTAATATCAAACTCAAAGGAACGGATAGTGTTAAGTCTCAAAGTCTATCCCCTGAGTAGCTAACAAGGACGGAGAATCTAGAAGTATAGAGGGGATCACTAAGGGTCTAATTATTTAAGAGTGATATGTTTATATTATTCTTAGTGGGGAAGTTGCCATAATAGGTCACAAATAGAGTATGAGTCTTTTATGCAAATGTATAATCCTAACCGAGCCTACACATGGGTAAGTGGACTATAGAAGAATCACAAGGCTATAAGAGTCACCTTGCGAACAACCACTAATACCGACGTTATAGGAGGCATATATAAGCTATCAAGTCTAAGCACCACGCTTACACTATCCAACTACTCTAACTCTAGAGCAACTTAGAATTAAAGTACTCAAAAGAGAGTCATTAAACCATAAGAATAATAAGAACAATGGCTCAAACTTAATATAGACGTTGATTACCGAAACAATCGCTGAAAGCAAGTTGAAGATGAACTTGAATCCGCAGGTACAGATGAAGAGTTGATCCGACAGGCAAAACTCCTTCTTGATCTCTTCCTCTCTCTCTCTCTTCTAGTTCTAATATAAGACTAGGTTCTAAACCTAACTAGAGGGTAACTAGTCTTCTACTTGATAGGTGGCTCTTGATTACAACTAGATGAACTAGATCTAATTCTAGATGAACTAGAAGAGATTCATCTAGAGGGACCTCTACTTCTAATTGATACCCAATTCTGATGTGGAGATGAATAATGAAGATGGAGATGCTGGAGAGGGGGGTCTGGGGCTGCTTATATAGCCCTGAGGGATCAACCGCGTCCATTGGATCAAACCGACTTCAGGGACAGTGGAGAAGCATTCTAGGAGGCGATGGAGGAAGCTTGCAGAAGGATGTGTCTCCTGGTGGGACCGGGTTTTCGGTCCCACCTGGCTGGGTTCCGCGGTGCCCGTCCCTCCTGGTGTCTCTGGTGTCCCACTGGAGTCTTCTAGAATATTCCTGACGTGCTGGTTGCGTTATCTCACGTCGGTTTCCTTCTAGGGAAGCAATCAGTGCTGGTTTCCTGGTTTAGTCCCTGCAGAATCAATTCACCAAAACTCATGGAATATTGTCAATTAAAACCCTAAACCTTGTTGGCGATGAATTCAGCCCTTTTCATATTTATTTATCCTTTAATTTTGATAGATAACTAGCGTCAACAGGCTTGCAATCCGAGTTGGCAGATAGAAGATGCCAAGATTGTGTCTCTTGAAGAGGCCAGCTCGAGTAGCACTTGTGTGGCTAGGTGTGCTTTGTGGAGGGCTTGGAGATGAGAGCTAGCCAACATGAAGCATGACAAGATGCCACCGAGGAGGAAAACACATACCTTCAGACCATCTTGTCTTGGGTGTCTAGAGTGAGCCGCAGTTGGGATATGATCTCCCATGCTTTAAGCGTGCCTGCAGGAGGTCTAGGTGTAGGCTTTGCTCAGGGTGTTGTGTTATCTTTTGGCAGATTGGAGAGTCTGTGTGGTCTTAACCCATGTGAGAAGCCCAACTCCACCACTACTCCCAAGCTTACTAAGATTCCACCCAAAGAGCCTCTCAAGCCTAACACCAAGGATGGAATGGATGTTGAACCTCCAAGAGCTCCACCCAAGAAACAGACATGGCATCCCAAGCCTAACCACCTGAAAAACAAGCTTGACACCATGCCACCTATCCAAGAGGAGCTTATGCCACAGAAGGGCAAAGTGATCCATACCCACTACCGTGAGTACCAACAACCCCCTATGAGAGCGGTGAGTTACTATTGTGAGCACTGTGGGAGAGATGGACACTTGAGTGAGTTTTGCTTTCGACGCAAGAGAGAGGCGCGTCATGCAAAGGAGATGAACAACACGGAAATGTACCATCATTTCCATGATGTACATGTGCCGAATGTTCAGAGGCGTGCTGCTAGGCCTAGAGGTCCAAAACCTCAAGCTCCTAGGCCTAGGCCGCGAGGAGGTCGTGCCCAGTGGGAGCCTGCTGTTGTGGGCTATGGACCCCGTGGCGGTGGCTTTGTAGTTGAGCGTTTTCCCCCACCGTTTTTTGAGTATCGCGATGGACGCAACTCCCTTAGCGGACCACGTTTTCCTCTACGTGGTGATCACTCTTCCCGTAGGCGTGCTAGGAATGGTTTTTCTGCTAACCGTTCTTTTGAGCAGCCGGCCCAACACTGGTATTCTCCCTACTTCACTAACCCCAGTGTTGGACCGTATGCTCACCCTATGTCTTTTTATTGATGTAGGTAAAACGGTTGGAGAACGTTTGGTTGGTGGATTCCAGTTGTTCGAGACACATGACCGGAAATGCCAAGTGGTTCTCCAGTCTTAGTCCAGTCGCCGGAAAGGAGTTTATCACCTTTGGCGACAATAGCAAAGGTAAAGTGTTGTCTCATGGGTCGGTGCGAGTTAATGAGCACTTTGTGTTGCGCGATGTTGCTCTTTTTCTAACTTGCATTTAACCTTCTTTCTGTTTCGCAACTTTTCGATGATGACTATGAGATTCGTTTTAAGCCGAATCTCAGTCGTATTTTGGATCCTCAGGGCAATCTTGTGTGTTTGATTTCGCCCTTTGGGAAAGTCTTTCGTGCGAATTTCTCAGAGTCTTTTGGTATTTCTCGTTGTCTTGTGGCTGGACCTTCCTCCTCTGATCTTTGGAAGTGGCATAGGAGACTTGGACATTTGAGCTTCGACTCTTGCGACTTAGTTTCACTTGGCCTAATCCGAGGATTGCCCAAGTTATCCATGGAGAAGGATCTTGTTTGCCATTCTTGTAGACATGGGAAGATGGTTGCCGCTCCCCACCATCCAGTGACTTAGGTCATGACTAAGCGCCCTGGAGAGCTTTTGCACATGGACCTTGTTGGTCCGGCTCGGATGAGCTCGGTTGGGGGGAAGTGGTATGTGCTTGTTGTTGTTGATGACTTTTCGAGATATTCGTGGGTCTTCTTTTTTACTGAGAAGACCGAGACTTTCTCTTTTGCTCCCAATCTGATTTTGCGTCTTCAGAACGAGTTCCCTTTGAACTCGATGTGAGCTATTAGAAGTGATAATGGTTCCAAATTCAAGAATTCAGATTTTGAGAAGTTTTGTAACTCCTTGGGTTTAGAGCATCAGTTTTCTTCCCCCTACACACCGCCACAAAATGGTGTCGTTGAGAGGAAGAATCAGACCCTTGTTGAGATGGCCATGACGATGCTCGATGAGCATAGGACTCCTAGGCGATATTGGGCCGAAGCTATGAGCACTGCATGCTACATTTCCAATCGCATTTTTCTCCGAGCCTTCTTGAAAAAGACTTCTTATGAGTTGCGTGTTGGAAAACTGCCCAAAGTGAGTTATTTTTGAGTTTTCGGTTGCCACTGTTTTATACTCAAGAAAGGCAACATGGACAAGTTTGAGTCTCGTTCTTCTGATGGTGTGTTTTTGGGTTATGGCACTCATGCTCGCGCATATCGTGTACTTAACCTTGACACTAACCGAGTCATGGTGACATCCGATGTCAAATTCGACGAGACCATGGTTTGTCCTTCTTCTCGTTTTGAGCGTGCAGGTGATCATGAGGTTGGCGAGCCTCTTTTTGATGATGAGGACGAGGGTGCTAAAGGGATGGATGACCCAGCACCACCTCCACCTGCTGTGCCGCAAAGAGCGGCCTCTACTACCACTCACGGCCCTGACCCTTCTTCTTCGACGACTTGGGGGCCGTGGGATCCGCCACCTCGAGCGGTACCTTTTGTACCCGAGGAGGCACCAGCCGCTGTTGAGGGGGAGGTATCTTCAGCTCGGGAGGCACCACGACACATCCAGCGCCAACACCCGCCTCAATAGATGATCGGCAGCATCGGCGAACGTGTCACTCGGTCAAGGTCACAACAAATCTCTCACTTTGCTCATTCTGCATTTGTTGCTGATTTTGAACCCTGAGATGTTGGACACGCTTTATCTGATCCAGATTGGGTCAATGCCAAGCATGAGGAGTTAGAAAATTTTGAGATAAATCGGGTTTGGGTTTTGGTTCCACCTCCTCCTTAGTGTCCCCCTATTGGGATAAAATGGGTTTTCAAAAACAAACAAGGAGAGGATGGCCATGTTGTGAGAAACAAGGCCAGACTAGTAGCCCAGGGGTATAGTCAGAAGGAGGGGATAGACTATGAGGAGACTTTTGCTCCTGTAGCTCGTTTGGAGGCAATTAGGATACTCTTGGCTTTTGCTGCATCCAAAGGGTTTAAACTTTTTCAAATGGATGTCAAGAGTGCCTTCCTAAACGACTACATAGAAGAGGAAGTGTATGTTAGACAACCCCCCGGTTTCGAAAATCCCAAGTTTCCAAACCATGTTTTTAAACTTCACAAAGCTTTATATGGTTTGAAACAAGCCCCTAGAGCCTGGTATGATATGTTGAAAACCTTTATGCTTGCTAAGGGTTTTAAAATGGGATGTGTGGATAAAACGCTTTTTCTCTTCAAGCAAGACAATGACACTCTCTTGGTTCAGATTTACGTGGATGATATCATTTTCGGTGGTTCTTCTCACGCTTTGGTTGCCAAGTTTGCAGACACTATGAGCAGGGAGTTTGAGATGAGCATGATGGGCGAGTTGACGTTTTTCCTCGGGTTGCAAATCAAGCAATCCCGAGAGGGACGTTCGTGCACCAGGGCAAGTACACCAAGGACATCCTGAAGAAGTTCGACATGGGTGAGGCCAAGCCTCTTCCAACACCCATGCCGACTACGGCAGCCCTGGATGCGGATGTGGATGGAGAAGCTGTGGACCAGAAGGAGTACCGGAGTATGATCGGGTCGCTGCTGTACCTGACGGCGACACGCATGGACATCCAGTTCGCGGTGTGTCTTTGCGCGCGATTTCAGTCGTCGCCGCGCACCTCGCACCGTCAGGCAGTCAAGCGCATTATGAGGTACTTATGCTTCACTCCAGAATTTGGGATTTGGTATTCTGCTTCCTCCACCCTCTCCCTTTGCGGTTATTCTGATGTTGATTTTGCTGGTTGTCGGGTTGAGCGCAAGTCCACTTCTGGGACTTGTCAGTTTATTGGTTCTTCTCTCGTGTCGTGGTCTTCTCGCAAGCAGTCTAGTGTCGCCCAGTCTACCATGGAGGCTGAGTATGTTGCTGCGGCTAGCTGTTGTTCCCAGTTGCTCTGGATGATGGCCACTTTGCGTGATTTTGGTCTGGGCTTTTCTCGCGTTCCCTTGCTTTGTGACAGCACAAGTGCTATTAGCGTTGCTAAGAACCCCGTGCTGCACTCTAAGACCAAACACATTGATGTATACTTTCATTTTCTGCGAGACCACTATGAGAAGGGTGATATCGACCTTCGCCATGTCGATACTCATCATCAGTTGGCTGACATTTTCACCAAGCCTTTAGACCAATCAATTTTTGCTAGGTTGAGAGGTGAGCTTGGTGTGTGTTTCCCCTTTTAGATGGGGAGACATTTTGGTTCGTGTATTATAGACTGACTCTTTTTCCTTCATTTGATTTCTTCATGCATCTTTGCATTTCATCTAGCATATTTACATTCAGAGCTTCATGTATATAATCTTTAGAATGTGACTATGCTCTGTGTAGTGTATGCTGATGCTTATAATGATGCTTGTAGCTTATGCTCTTTCTGATCACTGATACATGTTGTGAGCTATTTTATGAATGGTGAATTTACTTAATGAACATAAAACTTAAAAATGTTCACCATTGAGATATGCAACTAGCATGTGTAGAATGTGTTGAAATCACTTGTGCTTTTCATATATGCTAGGTTGCTATGTCTCTAGTTCTGAGTCATTCACTTGCTTGGTATGTTCATGTTCTATCTTTAATTTTGAACCAAGTTAAGTGAATTGGAAAGATCGAGTTGGGATTGCTTGTCAGCACATCACAATTTCGAGACTGTTTCTCACTGCTCTTTGAGTTAAACTTGAGCTGTGTAGTGTATGACCGAAACTGTTGCTTTAAGCTTCTGATTGCTTCTGCATAGGCTTCGCACAGTTGAAAAGTTAGGCAATGACAAGCTCTCAACCTCTCGCAATCACATGCTGAAATTTAAACTTGTGTATTTTAACCGCTGCAACTCCGATAAAATTTGAATACACAAGTCTATGTTTCATTCTATAGCATGATGATTGAACCTTGCTAGGGATAGTTCACTTGGTATACATGGTTAGCACTTGCTTAACTTCTTGTCTATACATGATTAGTGCTATTTTTATGGTGAACATCCTTTTCTGAATGGCTAAAAACTGCTCACGTTGCTCACATGTTCATATTTCGTATTTGGTGATCAGTTTGAGCCTTTGCTGGCATCTATGCCATTCTATCGACTATATTCCTGAAGCTGCTAACTTGTATTTTGACTCATCTGCATTTGGAGGGGAGATACTTGATAGTGCATTTTAAACTAAGGGGGAGAAATTTGCCAAATCATAAGGGAGAGAAATTCTCAAATCATAAGGGGGAGATTTCTCGGTTGTGTGCACTATTGGAGGGGGAGTTTGAGTTGGCTAATTGGTTTAATTGGTTCGAAGCATTTTTGGCATTTTTGGTAGCTAGTTGTGTTGAGCTTCTGCCTCTTTCTTGAGGGACTAGCGTCTTTGCCTTTGTGCTTGTTCAGTTGATATCGAGCTTTCTCGCTAGCGGTGTTGAGCCCATTTCTGCCTCTTCTTGAGGGCTAGCTCTTTTCTGCTTGAATTTCAATTGGTTTTTCAATTGGTATCGAGCTTTCTAGCTAGTGGTGTTGAGCCTGTTCTACCTCTTCTTGAGGGCTAGCATTGCTTGGTTGCGTCCAGCCGTTGCCCATGTCTTTGGGGATCAAGTTGTTTTGCTCTTTCCACTTGACCTTCTTCGGCTTTGCTATGCTTTTGGGTCATTTGGTCGAGTTCTCTCTTCTTCTTCTTCCTTCCTCTTCTCTACATTATGATTTGTGTGGGTAGTTTACAATGCACTCATCAAGGGGGAGATTGCGGATACATGGGTGTATGCCGAGTCTCGAGTGATGAGTGATTGTCAACTGGGATAATGCACATGTTCTTTGGCTTGTGTTGTGCAGGTGTCGAGCACACATACAGCGATCAAAGGCAAGGTGAAGGTCAAGTAGAGACGTGCTGTGCCGATGGACCGAGAGTGGCGAAGGGCGGACGTGAGGCTTGGACTGAGGGACCGGTGGCCCGAGGATCAGCTGTGGTGGCTGACAGCCTGGGACAGCGACGAGCGAAGACTTGCAGGCACGCTGTTACTTGGGTCGACGACCTGGGGACACGTGTCGGTGGACGGGGTGCACGGGCGGTGCATCCCCTCTACGGCTCGGTTTGGTGGTTGAGCCACAGAAAAACCACCGAGTGCACGGTTTCCAGGTTTGGGCCTCCAAACCTGGGCGCTGATGGTTTCTGAGTTTGGGCCACAAAACTCGGGCTGAGGACGGTTTCCAGGTTTGGGCCTCAAAACCTGGGCGCTGCGGGTTTCTGAGTTTGGGCCACAAAACTCAGGCGATGGACGGCTTGTTTCCCGGTTTGAGCCTCAAAACCGGGGGTTGGCCGTAAAGGCTGGTTTCCCGATTTGGGCCTTAAAACTGGGGGCGAAGTCCGGGAAAAGGACGAGCAGAGCGGTGGCAGCACGTGGCGGCAATCGATGAGGTTGCGTCGAGGCAACGCTACTAGTTGTGCGGGCGTGGCCGTCGGATCACCACCTACCTTGAGTTGGTCCAGAATAACCCTAGGGTTTAGCTGGCTCGCTCTGTAATTAATTAGGGGTAGAGTGGGAATTTGAATTAGGATAAGTAGAGGGAGACACCCACCTCCCATCTTATCTCAGTCATTTGCTATTTTTCCTTCTAGGTTTTCCTGCTCTCCCACTCCCCTGCTGTAGCGAACTGAGATCCACAGAGAAGAGAACCATACCTCTGTGTTCGTGAGATTTTGAGGAAGTGAGACTATAATCTCACTGTTGTAGCGTGTGGTAGCCACACGGTTGCAAATTCGTGGTTGTGATTCGCGTTTTGCTCGTGTTCTTCGCGGGTTTTCTTTCTCCACGTTTTCCCGTTGATCGATTTCTCAACTTGGTGCGTCTTTTGCAAATCCGTTTGAACAGAGATGTTCTAGATCGTGAGGCACTTCTTTCCACCGAAGGAATTCACCTCTAACCTCATGACCTAGCAGATCGATTGATTTTTGTTTCGGGTCAAGTTTTTCTCCCTTCCCCCGAATTTCTTCGATTCATCGATTTGGAGATAGGTTCGAGCCATGATCTCATAGGAGTAGCTCACTATTCTTCTTGTGACTCCTCTCACCATGTTTGATCCCTAGAGGATTTGTTTTGGGTGAGATTGAGTCGAATCGGTGGACGAACAACAGGTTTTCGGGGTGACCGGACGCTTGCGTCGGGCTGACCGGACGCATAGTCCAGAGTTCGGTCGACGAATGTGTTCATCGTGTTTTTGTTTTGACTTGACCGGACGCTCGTCTCGTGTATGACCGGACTCACTCATCCCACTGTTCATCGTGTGGTTCTTCAGTTGACCGGACGCTAGGCTGGTTGATCGGACGCTCTCCCCTGTGACTCCGATCCAAAACCGGGTTTCTCACGACCGGACGCGTCCGGTCGTCCTTGATCGGACGCAGGCAGAGTCCGGTCAGTGCTGTTTTGCGCTATTTCGTCTGCGGTTCGTTTGTCCGTTATCGGATTTGGTTTCCGTTTTTTGCGTTGGGTTTCTAGAGTTGTGTAGTGTGCCGCTGTGCTTCTTGGAAGCATCCACCCTACATCTAGGGTCGTGGACACTTGCAAGCTCTAAGTTTGCTCTTGGGGTTGATTCTTTGGGACAGAGGCAACAAGTTTCTGAAAAGAAATTTGAAGCTCCCATTCACCCCCCTCTGGTCGCTTTCTGGTTGCACTTTCGGTCCTTCAGCGTGAAGGACCCGGGCCGGCATGATGCCGAGCAATTGTCCATCCAAGAGATTCTGACGAGGATGAACCGGCTGTTGAAGAGCCGTGAACATCTTGTTCCAATGATGACGACTTTCTCCGCCATCAACCCTCCTCAAGAGGTAAGTAGTTGGGGTATCCATCTTTTAGATTCTTAATAGATATCATTCTGACTGGACATTATCTTCTTCTTCTTCATAGGGCCAATGGCGGAATAATAATGACTGTCCACCCCTGCCCCCGGGGACTCAAGAAGGCGGAGGCATTGCTCTCGAGGGTCCCATTCGAAGTGAGGACCTTCGCCATGAGTCAAGCTCTCCTAGTGATCTTCACTGGTTAGACTCAGACTCAACTGACTCTGATGTCATTCTCATAGATCCCGAAGCCGAGAGTAGCTAGAAGAGGTCTCCGAGTCCGCTTCAGGAAGCCAGAGATCTAGTCCCAAAGAAGGCTCGCACTGGTAATCGCCGTGCTTGTCGAAAAATCCTTTTATCAACAGAATTGGCTGAAAAGCACTGTAATATGGGTGCTCCTGGTAATGGAAAACCCGAGTACTTTACAGACTTCATGCTTTGGATTTAATAAACCTTTGTCTTATATCTTTGTTAGATGTAGACGCTGAGATGGCTCAAGGAGCTTCAAGTGGTGCTGCTCCAGAAGAAGTTCCGGCCCCGGACCCGTAGCCAAAGAAACCCATCTTGAAACTGCCGCGAGTGTTGAAGTTTGTTAAGTAAGTCATATTGCTTGTCTTTAGAATCCACATATGCTTTCTAGCATTATTATGAACACTCGTCTATTGTAGGAAAGTGAAGCCGATAGCTGTCTCCTCAAGTAGTGCTACCGAAATCCGGGCGGTGGAGGAGTCAGAGGCATAGGACAAGGGCGAATCCAGCGTCCCTCCTATCTCTAGCCAGTGAACACTCTGCCAGGCTCCTCTCCATCTGGTACCCAGGTCGATACAACACCTGAAGTGGATGTACTTCCCTTGCCTCAGGTTGGTGTTCCATATTCGATCTTTCGCTCTCCTGCTCAAATGGAGTTTCACCGAGTGATGAACGAGTGGTTTTTTTCGCACCCGACAGCCTGATGAACCCACTCTGGAGATGGTTCGAGCTGAGATCAATGCTGAAGCTTCGGATCCTCCGCAGGAAGAGTCCGAGGCTGTCCCCATGTCTTCTCGCCAAGGATCGAGACTTGATGTCGTGGGGTACAACCCGGATCTCGTTCGGCTAAAGGAGTTGAGCGAGCAGGTGATGGCGCTTGCCGTAGCGCTCCGACAATTTGTTGAGGTAACTCTTTTGAAATCCTCTTTGTATTATGTTTATCGCATTCGAGTACTTATGTTGCAATCTCTGCGCAGGGCTTTGATGTGAAAGTGGCTGAGTAGATCACTCGGATCCGTCAAGAGCTATCTAGTGAGAATCAACAGCTCAAGGACTACATCGCTCAGGATCAGATTAGCCAGAAAGTAGCCACCCAACTTCTTCATAACCGCATCAACGAGCTTCAAAACAATCTCAGGGTTGTTGTTGAAGAGCGTGATGCGACAAATCAGCGGGAACTTGAGCTACTCGGCAAGCATGCTGCCTCGGAGCAGAAGCTTAAGGATGTTGTAAAGTCTTCCAAGAAGCAGCTTGCTGGTAAGTAGAAAGTACTTTTCAGAGTCCTTATTGCTTTGTAGATTTGTGATACTCATCCGATTGGAATATCTTGTTATTCAGATTCGAAGACGCTGGCCGCTGGATGGCAAACTGCTTTCAACCGGAAGGAGGCGGAGCTTGAGGAGGTATTTGCTAATGCACAGAGTACTCTTCAAGAAGCCAAACTGATTCGTAAAGATGCTGACCGAGACCTGCTACAGGCTTTAAAGTCGACCAAGGAGTCGCGGGAAGCTCTGGAAGCAGTTCAAGCGCAGTTAAAGGAGTCCCAAGAGTCCTTGAAGACTTCTGAGGATCCTTTGAAGGCATTAGAATTTGCTGTGGAGCCCGTCCTGGATATGATTCCACGCCCAGAAGGAGCTGAAGAATCTTTGATTGATCGAGCCAAAGCTGCGCCCGGGCGGCTGACTCAATACATCAGGGACATGGCGACTTTGGTGGTGTGGTCTGTTGGCGACACTGCGACTGCATATGCCATCTTTTGATCTGTCCTCCATCACGACGCTTCCTGATGGCAAGAGTGATGAAGATCATGCAGCCATGCAAGAGGAAGTCAAGTCCATAGCGGAAGAGTACTCCCAAATACTAGATCTTGTAGAGTAGTATGTCTTCCTTGGTCCTTGACCAGAATTTGTTCCCCCTGTAAACAAATATTATTCTGGGTAAAGAATCAAAGTATAATTTACTTTTGAGTCTTATTAATTCCGCATATGGTCGACTCGTCATTGCAAGGAATGTCTTGTCAATGGGTCGTTTTGCTTGAGGTGGATGTGTACTAGGCGTCTTATTAGATGAGTCTATCCGATTGCTCTCTAGCACTTAAGATTGGGTCATATGACTTCATTTCTCTTATAGTCTTTAGCGACCTAATAGAGAACTTAGTCCGCCCGAGTACTACTCTTAGTACCCTTTTCCAAGGGATAAATTTGATCAAGCACCTCTTTAAGGACCAAAACGATGGTTCCTGTCGGGTGAATCATATCCTCTTGGTAGTCACAGCTTGAGTGTGGGATCAGATTTAGCCTTCATCCGAGTAATAAACGACTAGGTGAGGGATTCACCCCTTGTTATACCTTATAGGAACTAGCATCTACTTTGTAGACGCCATATTCTCTATAGGTTGACAGCCGGGTTTTTAAGCTGTACTATCATTTGAGTTGTATTGAGCTCGGAGCTCGTAACTCGAGTATGGTTACCTCTGAACCAAGAAGGATCCATCCGAGCAATATTATATATTAGTCGGTGGGGCGCAATAGTTAGAGCTTTTAAGCTTCTAAGGATTTTATCCGACTAAATAGTCGTGATATTGTAATTGCTGAAGAAAAGAAAACTCGTAGGGTTTATGATGAAATCCAATCTTTATTAATATCCGGGAAATAGATACATTTGCCCTGAGTCGAATTTGTAGCATAGCCCTTAGGTATGGAATTTCTTCAGATGCTCAATATTCCATGAATTTGGCAATGGAGAACCATCCTCAGTGACTAACTCAAATGACTCGGGTCTTGTTACTTTAGATACTATGTATGGTCCTTCCCATGGACTCATAAGCTTGTGGTGCCCTGTGGTATTCTGAATCTTCTTCAGGACCATGTCGCCTACTTGGAAAGTACGGTGATGGATGTTTTTGTCGTAGTAGCGCCTCATCCCTTGGAGACATCTTGCTGATTGAAAGAGGGCGGCTAACCGAGCCTCCTCGAGGCTGTCGACTTTTAATCGTCTTGTATCATTAGCTTCTCCTTCGTTAAACTGCTCCGTTCGTGGAGAATTCCAGATTAAGTCTGTCAGGAGGATTGCTTCGGTGCCATAGACTAGGAAGAAGGGAGTTTGGCCTGTTGCCCTGCTTCGCTGTGTCCGTATCCCTAGACTACCTTAGGCAATTCTTTGACCCACTTCCCGCCGTGGTCTTTTAGAAGATCAAATAATCTTGGTTTTAGACCATCGAGAATGAGGGTGTTTGCTCTCTCAACTTGGCCGTTTGATTGTGGATGAGTCACTGATGCGTAGTCTACCTTTATTCCACAGTCGCTGGCCCATGATTTGAACTCAATTGCCATAAAGGGGGAACCAAGGTCAGTGATAATTCTATGTGGCATCCCAAAGTGATGAAAAATGCTCTGCATGAATTGTACTAACTTTGATGCGTTGAATTTGACCAATGGCATGTACTCAATCCATTTGGTGAACTTGTCGATTGCGACGTAGACGTACTCGAATCTGCCTGGAGCACGCTTAAGAGGCTCCACCATGTCGAGTCCCCAACATGAGAAAGGCCATGACAGAGGAATACAAATCAACTCATGGGCTGGGACATGCTGTTATTTGGCGAAGAACTGGCATGATTGGCAGCGGCGGACTAAGTCTTCTGCATCTTTCAAGGCAGAGGGCCAATAGTACCCTGATCTGAAGATTTTTCCGACTAATGTCCTTGATGCTGCGTGATTGCCACAACACCCGGAATGAACCTCATTCAGAATTTCTTTACCTTCTTCTGGTGAAATGCACCTGAGGAGGACTCCTGATGAGGCACTACGTCGATATAGCTTGTCTCTGACTAGAACGTAATTTTTGCTGCGTCTGGTGACCTGCTCTACTGCAGTTTTATCACATGGCAGTTTATGCTCCTTGAAGTAGTCAATGAATGCTTTAGTCCAGTCGGGTGCTAAAGTTAAAATTTGTGCGGAGGGTGTGGGATCAGTCACTTCCTTGTCTTGTATTGAAGGCTTGGATAGCTTGTGTACAAAGGTACCGCTAGGGCCTAGAGCCCTGTCAGATCCCAATTTTGCTAGGATGTCTGCAGCTACATTAAGATCCTGGGTGATATGAATGAGTTCCAACCCTGAGAAGTTTTTCTCTAGCTTGCGGACTTCAGCACAATAGGCGTTCATTGTTTCCTTGGTGCAATCCCAATCTTTGTTGACTTGGTGAATCACCACAGAAGAATCGCCGTAGACTAGGAGTCGCTTGATGCCCAATGTGACTGCTAGCCTTAACCCGTGTAGTAGCGCCTCATATTCTGCTTCATTGTTGGTAGCAGGCCACATTATTTGCAAAACATACTTGAGTTGCTCTCCAGCGGGTGATACAAGTAGGACACCGGCACCTGCTCCACCAAGTTTTAGGGACCCGTCAAAGTACATCTTCCAATGTTCAGGGATAACATTGTCTTGAACATGCTGTAGTTCTGTCCATTCAGCGACGAAATCAGCCAGAGCTTGTGACTTGATAGCTTTTCTTGGAGTGAACTTGATATTGAGTGCCCCCAACTCGACTGCCCATTTGGAAATTCTTCCTGTAGCATCACGGTTATGGAGGATTTCTCCCAATGGAAAATCCGTGATAATTATGATTTCGTGGGCTTCGAAATAGTGTCGTAGCTTCCTTGATGATATGAGTAAAGCGTAAAACAATTTTTGAACTTGCGGGTACCTGACCTAGGAGTCGGAGAGTATC
The DNA here is from genome assembly GCA_009763385.1 of Coix lacryma-jobi var. lacryma-jobi. Lineage (NCBI taxonomy): Eukaryota > Viridiplantae > Streptophyta > Magnoliopsida > Poales > Poaceae > Coix > Coix lacryma-jobi. The sequence goes on from CM019824.1 coordinate 92,140,606, forward strand.
TCGCTGATGTAGTACACTGGTCGTTGGGTGTTGTAGATATGCTTATCATCTTTGCGCTCCACTACAATTGCTGTGCTTACAAGATGTGTGGTAGCCGCGATGTAAAGCATCATTGGTTCCTTGGGTTCTGGCGGTGTTAGTACAGGAGAATTGGTGAGGTATCCTTTGAGCTGTTCAAAGGCCCTGTCCGCTTCTTCCGTCCACTGAAATTTATCACCGGTTTTGAGTAATTTGAAGAAAGGTAGTCCCTTTTCTCCCAACCGCAAAATAAATCTGTTGAGGGAAGCCATACACCCAGTGAGTTTCTGAACATCCCTGACCAAAGTTGGTGGCTTCATACTGATGATGGCTGTTATCTGTTTTTGACTAGCCTCGATGCCTCGATGGCCAACGAGGAATCTGAGTAATTGACCTGAGGGTACTCCGAATACGCACTTCATGGGGTTGAGCCTCCATTTGTATGAGCGTAACCGGGTAAAGGTTTCCTCTAGGTCTGATATGAGGGTAGTCGGATCTTTGGTTTTTATAACCACGTCATCAACATAAGCTTCCGCGTTGCGACCGATTTGGTCGCCCAAACAATCTTGGATAGCCCGCTGATAAGTGGCCCCTGTGTTTTCAACCCAAAGGACATGGTTTTATAACAGTAGGCACCGAAGGGGGTTATAAACGATGTCTTGGGTTGGTCTTCTTCTTTGAGAGCAATCTGATGGTACCCCGAGTAACAATCCAGGAAGGATAGTAGAGCAAAACCTGCGGTGGCATCAACTATTTGATCTATCCGTGGTAATCCAAAAGGATCCTTTGGACAGTGCTTTTTGAGATCTGTGTAGTCGACACACATGCGCCACTCTGCAGAGTTTTTCTTTTTTACTAGTACTGGGTTAGCTAACCACTCGGGGTGGAGAATTTCTCTAATGAACCTCGCTGTGAGTAGTTTAGCTATTTCCTTCTTGATTGCCTCTTTCTTCTCTGGTGAGAATCGTCATAGCCTTTGCTTGATGGTCTGGATCCCTCTTTTAACTCCTTTGTGCTCAGCCAAGTTCCTTCGAACACCTGGCATATCAACCGGTTTCCAAGCAAATATATCTTTGTTTGCTCTAAGGAACTTGGTGAGCGCGAGTTCCTATTCTTCAGATAGGTGAGCGCTGATAACCGCCGTCTTTGAGGGATCACCAGTTTCTAGATCAATATCCTTTGTAGAGACTTCTGCTGGTGGTTGGATAGCGCCCGCCTTCTTGGTTGGAATTTCTGAATCTCGAGGCTTGGCGTTATGTACCATCTGCGCGAGTTCCTGTACTTCCAGGGCGAGTTGTGCTTTTTCGACGATTTGAACAGCTTCTGTGTCACAGTCGAAGGATCACTTCAAGTCGCCCTTGAAAGTTAGAATACCTTTAGGACCCGGCATCTTCAACAGAAGGTATGGATAGTGTGGCACTGCCATAAATTTGGCGCTGGCTGGTCGTCCAAATATGGCGTGGTATGATGATTCGAAGTCGGCTACCTCGAAACTGATGTACTCCGTCCGATAGTTGTTTTGAGTTCCAAAAGTGACGGGTAGTATGATCTTTCCGAGTGGAATGGCCGCCTTTCCGGGTACTATGCCGTAGAAGGGGGCATTTGATGGAGTGAGCTGAGTTGCAAGGTCCAGGTTCATCTTGCGTAGGGTGCTTGCAAAGATGACATTGATTCCTGCTCCTCCGTCTATAAGTACTCTTCCCAGTTTGAACCCGGCGACCGTAGGATCCAGGACTATTTGGTAGTGCCCTGCATTGGAAACGTTGGTCCATTGGTCTGCTCGAGAGAAATTGATTGGATGCTCAGACCAATCAAGGTATCTGGGGGTAGCTAGTTTGGTAGACATAATTTCCCGTAGGGAGAACTTCTGCAGGCGTTTACTGTCACTGGTGGTTACTCCCTCGAATATGACATTGATGGTGCCTTTGGGGTGTTGGAAACCGCCGGCGTCCTGCTGAGGGTCTTTAGCTGCTTTCTTCCCCTTGTATTTTATGTTCTTGTTGAAGTCGGAGTTTAAACCTCTCTCTTTGAGTTGTCGACAATGCCTAGCCTGGTGTCCTCCTTTTGGATGGAAAGGACATGGGCTATCGAGGAGGTCGTCAAAGCTGGAGGGGTTGTTCCCCTTTTTCTGAGGTTCCATGGCTGCAACAGTATTGTCCCATGTTCTCTTGCGGGTGTTTTGCTGAGCAGTCTAGTTTCCTCTGTGATTATTTCCTCGGTCACCTTGCGTGTTTCTTTCCGGAAAGCGCTCCTGTGTGCGTTCTTCTGTCGCCATCATGGAGTTTACTGCCCGATGAAACTCGTCAGCGGTGGTCGGGTCATGCTTGATGAAATCCTTGTAATTGTACCTTTCGCAAATTCCATTGCCAAAAAGGTCGATTACTTCTCTGTCTGTTATGTCGGAGACTGTGGAGCGGATTTCGGAGAAGCGTCTGTAGTACTGCCGCATTGTCTCGTTTTTCTGTTGCTTGCAGGTTCTAAGTTTGGTTCGAGGGTCCGATCGCTCTGGGACACCCGCGAAGTTCTCTATGAAAATGCGGTGGAGTTGTTCTCAGGAGTCAATGGACTCGGACTTAAGTCTGTCGAACCATGCAAGGGGCATTGTTTCTAGGGCCATGGTCAGAAATAGTGCTTTAACATCATTGCTTCCTCCTACTAACTCGACTGCTTGAGCATACAACCTGAGCCACCGTTTTAGGGGTAGGTTCTGTCTTCCTGTCGTACTTTGAGTAGTTCCCGGGCTTGAACTTTCGTGGGAACAGGACTGCTCGGAGTCTCTAGGAAAAGCAGGGGAAGCGATCGACTGTGTCAGATGCTAGAATGTTGACTCCTCGATATGATGATTCGGCTCCTCCTTCAGCTTGATCAGGTATCCGGTTGCCCAGACGACTCCTTACTGGAGCCCGACCGAACCGCTCGTGAACGGGTCGCCTTTGGCTGGGATGAGATGAATCTTGTTCATCGGCTAAGGACTCAAGGTTTCGACCTTTGAGTTGTAGCGCAGTAGTCTGAAGCATGATCAACCGTCGTTCTTCATCAGGGGTGCGGTTGTCCTTGGCTCCCATCTCCGCGGCTAAAGCCAAGATGTTTTGGTAGGGTGTCTGATACACTTTGTGACCAGCTACCCTCATGAATTCAGGTTCAAGGTTGTGCGAGGAGTCGGCTCGTCGTCGATTGCGATCGTCGTGAGACTGAATTTCCTGGTCCCTTTCTTGACGAACTTGGCGCTCGGCTTCCTCTTCCAAACGCCTTCGACTGTTATATTTTTCTAGCCGCACATGGTAGCGCTCCGTAGCCTCCTTTCGATGAGTTGCTCGCCTTCTCGAGCATCTTGGCCTGATTCCTTCTTATTCTTTCTGCCTTCATAGTCTCGGTTTCTCCGGGTCCTTCTGGGTCGTTATCAGATATCATACTTAAGGTTTTATCATCTCGGAGGACATCTGGAGGAGTTGGAGGTCGTAAAGATGACTGATGTCCTGCCATGAAGACTTCATGAGTGTAGCCTTGGTTTGTTGATCCCAGTGTAACCGACTCCAACGTAGAGGCACTGGAGTTTAGCTCTGTTGAGGTATCATGTTCCTCAAAGGGGAGCTGATGTCCGTGTTGGTATGGGAGAAATCGGTCGATTGTGCCAACCAACCTAGCCGGGGCTGGTTTGTATTGGCCAATGGACGAGGTTACCTTCCTCGGTTGAGCTGAAAACGAGTCCCTGCTGAGCTCCTGTCAGCGGGATTTGTTGAAGCTTTTTGAATTTTGAACCAATCAACTTTTGGAAGTTTTCGGCCAAATTGTGCAGTCCAAAGGGGATATGTTGAGTGGAGTCCGATTCCTTCCTGGATCGAGAATTCGTATCCGAGTAGGAGTCGGATGACTCTGCTTGGTCCCCAGATTCTAGCGATTCTTGGACTGTGAGGTTTGCTAGGTCTCGGGCGAGATGATCTATTTTTGACATGGCTTGCACTTCTGAGTCTGTTTGAAGTTGACGATGCAACTTTCCTTGATCATCCGCGATGCATGTCCATGAGCCAAAAACAAAAATTGATCCCGCCGAGAACATGTGAGGGTGGTTCGTCGAGCTCTTGATTGCGGAATCACCGAGGGCCCCTACCTGGCGCGCTAGCTGTCGGTGTTTGTTAACAGGCAACTCGTCTTGAGGGATCTCAGATGATTTGTTCGGTGGGGATCAGCGTTCGTAGAACTCAGCAAGTACACAGGGACAACGATTTATACTGGTTCAGGCCGCTTAATAGCGGAATACCTTACGTCCAGTGCGACGTGTGCCTTGTGTTATGATTCAAGATTCAATGATAGGGGTCGGCGCCCGCTTCCCCTTATATATCCGGGTGATGCACGGCGTATACCGAGTCCTAGTCAGTTAAAACAGAGGAGTCCTATTCTAATTACAAGACTTCCTTTAGGAACTCGACTAAGTTACAATGATAGTCCTAATCCATGTATGCTTCATATCAAGTCTTCGGATCTCCCGTGTCGCCTAGGGTTAGTCGGAGTAATCATCTTCTGATGATATCTCTGACATCTTGGTCCGTCAGCCAGAACAGTTATGTGCTGAGTTTGCCCATCTGAATCTGGGAATTGTGACTAACGCCATGGAGTTGGTACTAGAACCAATGTTGATACAAGAGATACGTAAAGGTCAGATGGCCAGTGAGAAGTTGAAGCAGATAGCAGATAATATTGTTCTTGGCAAAGCATCAGGTTTCCGGTTAGATGATGATGGTACGTTGTGGCATGGAAAGAGGTTATGTGTGCCTGAAATCAAGGAGATACGTGAGACTATACTGCGAGAAGTACATGAGTCGGCTTACTCTTCATCCTGGAAGTACTAAGATGTACCTTGACTTAAGAAAAAGTATTGGTGGATGGTGAAATGAGATTTAGCCGAGTATGTAGCTCTGTGTGATACATGTCAGAGGGTGAAGGCAGAACATCAGAGACCCGCTGTTTGTTGCACCAATGAAGATACCTGAATGGAAGTGGAAGAAGTCGGCATGGACTTTATAGTTGGTTTGCCGTCACTCAGAGAGGTTATGACTCCATATGTGTAATAGTTGATAGGTTGACTAAGGTTGCTCACTTTATACCTATCAATACTACCTACAATGGGTCAAGGTTAGCAGAGCTATACATGGAAAGGATTGTCTGTCTACATGGAGTTCCAAGGAAGATCGTGTCTGATAGAGGTTCATAGTTTACGTCACACTTCTGGAAGGGTATACATGAATCTTTGGGTACAAGGTTGAACTTCAGTACTGCTTACCATCCTCAGACTGATGGACAGACAGAAAGAACAAATCAGATCCTAGAAGACATGTTGAGAGCTTGTGCATTATAGTATGGCACCAGTGGGACAAGAATTTGTGTTATGCAGAGTTCTCGTACAACAACAATATCAAGAGAGCCTTAAGATGGCACCGTTTGAAGCTTTATATGGGAGACCGTGTAGAACACCGCTGTTCTGGGATCAGACAGGTGAAAGTCAGGTGTTTGGACCTGATGTGCTGAGGAATGCCGAGGAACATGTCAGAATAGTCAGAGATAACCTGAGGGCAGCTCAGTCCCGACAGAAGAGTTATGCAAACAATCATCGTCGAGATTTGTCTTTTGCAGTGGGTGACTATGTCTACCTAAAGGTGTCACCGATGAGAGGTGTGAAACGGTTCAATAAGAAAGGAAAGTTAGCACCAAGGTATATTGGACCATTCAAGATTCTTGAGAGACGTGGTGAAGTGGCTTATCAGTTAGAGGTGCCGGAAAGCTTGTCAGGAGTGCATAATGTGTTCCATGTTTCTCAGCTGAAGAAGTGTTTACGAGTGCCTGAAGAGCAGGTACCGTTGGAAGAGCTCACAGTTAAGGAAGACCTGACTTATGATGAGTATCCGACAAGGATTCTGGAGACAGCTGAAAGAGTTACCAGGAGCAGGGTAATAAAGAGGTGTAAGGTTTAGTGGAATCGGTACTCAGAAGAAGAGACAACTTGGGAAAGAGAAGAGGATCTGAGGAAGTCATATCCGCTGCTGTTTGAGTAAGCACCGCTGGAATCTTGAGGACGAGATTCTTTAAGGGGGGTAGATTTGTAACACTCCAAATTTTGCATGTTTCGAATAGGCCAAATTGATTTAATATCGCATTTGGTGTGTTGCATAAAGCCTAGGAATAAATAATATTTACAAAGCTAAAATAAATCCTAGGCAAGATCATGTTGATGCATACATGCTGGTGCAAATTTTATTTTTGTGATGTTTGGTTTCTGTTCAAACCTCATTTAAATTTGAATTGGATTTCAAATTTTCTTTTGCAAACTCAATTCTGGAAATGGAAAAGCTTTTTCTTTCTTCCCCTCCCCTTCCTTGGCTTCTGGTCCAGCCCGCGCCGACCTGACTCTCCTTCCTCCTGCGCGGCCTGGAACCCAGTCCGGCCGACCCGCTCCTCTGCTTGGGCCGCAACCGCGTCCCCGGCCCATCGGCGTTGCGCGCTTGCAAGCCCGCAAGCTCGCCCCCGCAAGCGCTGACCTCCGGGTCCCTTTTGTCAGCCGCTGCAGCTCCTCCCGCGGCCGCTCTTTTTCTCGCTGACGTTGCGCCCCCGCTCATCAGCGTCTCTCCCTTCACTTTCATCTGTTCGGATCCATGTCGGACTCAAGCCGAGCCCGACGCCGACCCTAGCACGCGTTCGTGCCTGCCTAATCGGCCGCGCCACACCCAATAAAGCTCCGAGAACCACGCCTCTCCTCACGTAACACTTCGCGCTCTCGTGCCCTAAATCACCGACACCGAGAGCTCCGCCAACGGCAAGATCGCCGCCGCCGTCTACTCAGCGCTCCGGTGGATTTCAACCGCCGCAAAGCTTCGCCAGAGCTTCGGGTCGACCTTGTGAGCGTTCCCGACTTTCCCCTTTCTTTTTCCTCCATCTAATTCGCTCACCCAGGCCCGCTGTTGTTCACAGGAAACTCGCCGCCACTAACTCGAGCAATTCGCCGTCCCAGAGCCGTCCCCGACGCCATCTTCACCTCAGGTAGAACCCCCTTGAGTTCCGCTTTCGTTTGAGTCTAGTACCGAAGTCTCTACTGCTTCCTAACCCTAACCCGAGCTAGCGCCGTGTAAGTGCAATCAAGCCCTAATTGTGGGGTTTGGTGATAATGAACACATGATTGGAGAACTAATGAGATTTACCAAGATGACAAGCAGGTTGATAATAATAAAGGATGGTACATATGTGTTGGTGGACCCCTCATACTACATTTCATCGATTTCGGACTCAAAGTGCTACAACAAGCTTTTTCTTATTTTTTGAGTTATAGGAGCCGTACTATCAAGGGGAATGCAAAATGCATCGCTATGGCTGAATGATATGTGCTCAAACCAACCAAGCCATCCTCATTCCTACCAAAGACAACTACACAAAATTCTGATCTATCTCTGTTGTCTGGTAGGCGTGGCAGTGCGCGCACGGCGCGGCAGTGCCGGGCGCGGCACTGCCGGGCTTCGGCCGGCACTGCCGCGACTTGTTGTAACCGTTGGAAGGTAGGGGATATTTACTTCACTCCCTGCCACCCCAACGGTCACCCACGACCCATTTACTCTTCTCCTACCTCCAGGCAAGGCTTCCTCTCCCCATTGAAAGCTTCAAGCTCTCTCTCACTCAATCTTCGATTCCATTGATTCCAAGTGAGTTAGAGCCTCAACCTTCACCAAAGAGAAGCCTAGCTAAGATTACTTCTAGAGCACTTGATTTGATCCAAAGCCGATGGATTTGATTCTATTACTCTTGGGTTCTTGGAACCCTAGCCGGCTAGGCGTCACCCTTGTGCTAGCCAACATGTGTGGCGGCCTTGGGAGGTTTGTAATCACTCGTGCAGCTAGTATTATTACTACAGATACATGGGTGTATGCCGGGTCTCTGAGCGATGAGTGATTGTCAACTGGGATGATGCGCATGTTCTTTGGCTTGTGTTGTGTAGGTGTCGAGCACGGATGCAGTGATCAAAGGCGAGGTGAAGGTCAAGTAGAGACGTGTCGTGCCGATGGACCGAGACTGGCGAAGGGCGGACGTGAGGCTTGGACTGAGGGACCAGAGGCCCGAGGATCAGCTGTGGTGGCTGGCAGCCTGTGGCAGCAACAAGTGAAGACTTGCGGTCATGTGTTGCCTGAGTTGTGGACTTGGGGACACGTGTCGGTGGACGGGGTGCACGGGAGGTGCATCCCATCTACGACGTTGGTTTGGTGGTAGATCCAGGGAAAAACCATCGGGTGGACGGTTTCCAGGTTTGGGCCTCAAAACCTGGGTGCGGATGGTTTCCAAGTTTGGCCACAAAACTCGGGCTGAGGACAGTTTCCAGGTTTGGGCCTCAAAACCTGGGCGCTGAGGGTTTGCTGAGTTTGGCATCAAAACTCAGAAGCTGGTAGGCTGGTTTTCCGGTTTGGGCCTCAAAACCGGGGGTTGGCTGGAAAAGGCTGGTTTCCCGGTTTAGGCCACAAAACCGGGGGTGCAGAGCGAGGGCGGCACGTGGCGGCAATCTGGAGGTTCCGTCGAGGCAACGCTACGAGTTGTACGGGCATGGCCATCGGATTCACCTACCACCGAATTGGTCCAGAATAACCTTAGGGTTTAGCTGGTTCACTCTGTAAGTAGTTAGGGGTAGAGTGGGAATTAGGAATAGGTTAGAATTAGGATAAATAGGGGAGACACCCACCTCCCACATCTATCTCAGTTAGTCATCCTGTCATTTGCTCTTTGTTCTAGGGTTTCCTGCTCTCCCACATCCCTGCTGTAGCTAGCTGAGATCACAGAGAAAGAGACAATACCTCTGTGTTCATGAGATTTTGAGGGTGAGGCCGTAACCTCACTGTTGTAGCGTGTGGTAGCCACACGGTTGCAATTCGTGGTTGTGATTCGCGTTTCGTTCGTGTTCTTCGCGGAATCCTTTTTTTCCCACGATTTTCCCGTCGCTTGATCTCTTTGCTCGGTTCATCTTTTGCAAAACCGTTTGAACCAAGTTGTTCTAGATCATGAGGCACTTCTTTCGACCGAAGGAATTCACCTCTAACCTCATGGTCTAGGAGATCGATCGATTTTCGTTTCCGATCAAGTTTTTCTACCTTCCCCCAAAATTCTTCGATTCATCGATTTGGAGATAGGTTCGAGCCATGATCTCTTAGAGATAGCTCACTATCCTCCTTGTGACTCCTCTCACCAAGTTTGATCCCTAGAGGTTTGTTTTGGTGAGATCGAGTCGAATCGGTGGACGAACAGTGCTGCTGCGAGTGACCGGACGCTCGATGCGTACTGACCGGACGCTAGGTCAGTGAGTCTGGTCGAATGAACGTTCTTACTGTGACTCTCGATTTGACCGGACGCTGGTTCCTGTGCACGACCGGACGCTTCTCGTCTACTGTTCACGGCTTGACCGGACGCTCTGAGTACTGACCGGACGCTCGGCTCTGGTGAGTCCGGTCCAACTCAGAGAGGTCCGAAACTGGACTTTGCCTGACCGGACGCGTCCGGTGCTTGTTGACCGACGCAGGGTGAGTCGGTCAGTGTGTCTCAGCGCGTTTTAGTTCGTGGTTGGCTCGTTCTTGATGGATTCGATTTCTGTCTTTTGCGTTGAGTTTCTAGAGTTGTGTAGTGTCCGTGTGCTTCTTGGAAGCATCCCCCCTACATCTAGGGTCGTGGACACTAGAAGCTCTAGGGTTTGCCTTTGGGGTTGATTTACGGGACAGTGGCCACAAGTTTTCCGAAAGGAATTTTGGAGCTCCCATTTCACCCCCTCTGGTCGTTTCTGGTAGCATTCTCGGTCCTTCAATTGGTATCGGAGCGGGTTAAGGATCTTTCACCTTAGCCGGTTCCAGATCCACAGAAGGCGACATGGATCGCGACGTGGGCAAACTGCCATTTTTCGATGGGATGAACTATGCGTATTGGAAGATACGCATGTCGGCCTATCTGCAGAGTTTGGGTGCTTCCATTTAGGATATTTGCAACTCTGCCGATTAGGTGGTCTTGGCTGCTCGTGTCTCTCAGCTTCAGATCGATGAGCAGAAGCAAGCCAATAGCCGAGCCTTGTAATGCTCTTTTCTCATGTTTGAGCATGAGTGAGTTTGATCGTGTTTCTCACCTCGCTACGGCTCGGGAGATTTGGGCCACCCTCATGGCGTTTCATGAGGGAACCTCTCAGTTAACCTCGACTCTACGAGTCATTCAACGAGAGAGTATGAGAACTTTCGACATATGCCTGGCGAGAGCATAGAAAGTTTATTCTCTCGCTTTCAGGTGATTGTCAATAGGATGAGGGCTAATAAGGAGCAGTTGCCTTTCGACGATCATGAGAGGGCTCTGAAGCTTTTGCATACTCTTGATCGGTCGGTGTGGGATTCAAAAGTTCAAGCAATCATCGAATCACCTAACTATGAGACCCTCGCGTGCGACGAGCTCTTTAGTAAGCTCAAGTCCAGTGAGATTGACGCCATGGCGAGGGCTTCTTATGAGAATCTTCTGGTCCGACTGTGGCTTTGGTTTCTGGCTCTTCTAACCCCGCTGGAGGTTTTGCTCTTTCGTCTCTCTTTTCTGTCACAGAGGACCAGCTGGAGTCTTTGGGGGATGACGAGTTGGCAATGCTCGCCAACCGGTTCTCGCGGTTTCACAACAACCGCATGACCGTCACCGCGGAGGAGGACGCTCGGATGCTACGAGTGCGGCGACCCGATCACTTCATCGCCAACTGTCCAAGAAGAAGCATTCATCTGGGAAGGGCGATCATGGGCACAAGTACGACTTCGGCAAGCGCAAGGAGAAGTACATCCCCGCGAGGGACAAGCGGAGGGGCGGCTTCGATAAGGAGTAGATCAAGAAGAAGTACTTGGAGAAGGCCCAAGCTGAACAGCGTGCATTCTTCGCCACGCTCAGCGACATCGACGGCTCGGATGACGACTCCGCTTGCTCAAGCGACGACGAGTCCGAGAAGAAGAGGATCGAGGACAAGCTGAACGGTCTCTACTTCTTCGCTGACGACGACGGCTTCTGCACCATGGCCCTCGGCAAGGAGGTCGACGGCGAGCTGGTGAACTCCCCTCGGAACGACGACGACGACGATGACTCCTCCCAGGTATCTCTGACCCACGATGAGCTTTCCGCTGAGGTCAAGAAAACTTACTGCCGCGCTCCTTAGTCAAGATAAGTTGCTTAGGCGAGCCCGCTAGAGAGCGCAAGGAGTTTAGGCAGAAGTGGGAGGATACGGTGAAGGAACTTGATTCTGTCAAGTCCACCGTAGTTGTCACAGATGAGGAGGAGTGTGAGGAGTGCACCACGCACATGACTGATCTTCTCACTTTGAGAAGTAAGTATGTTGCGTTGGTAGGAGAGGTGGATGAGCTCCGTGCTAGGCCCATGTTGTTGGGTGCTTGCAAGACTTGTCCTGTCTTGCAATCTGAGTTGGCAGAGAAGAATGCCAAGATTGTGTCTCTTGAGGAGGCCAGCTCGGGTAGCACTTGTGTGACTAGGTGCGCTTTGTGCGAGGGTTTGGAGATGGAGATTGCTAACGCGAAGCATGACAAGATGCAAACCGAGGAGGAAAACACATACTTCGGACCATCTTGTCATGGGTGTCTTTGTGGTGAGCCACAGCTCGGGATGATGATCTCCCAATTCAAGCGAGCTGCTGGAGGTCCCGGTGTAGGTTTGCTCAGGGTGTTGATCTTTCTGCTTTTGGAAGATTGGAGAGTCGAGTGGTCTGAATCCGAGTGAGAAACCCAACTCCAACACTACTCCCAAACTAACCAAGCTTCCATCCAAAGAGCCTCTCAAGCCTAACACCAAGGATGGGGTCTTTTGTTGAGCCTCCGAGAGCTCCACCCAAGAACCAACAATGGACTCCCAAACCCAACCACCTAAAGAACAAACTGGACACAATGCCACCTATCCAGGAGAGTTGCCACAGAAGGGCAAGGTGATCCACACCCACAACCGTGAGTACCAACCCCCCTTGAGAGTGGTGAGGTACCACTGTGAGCACTGTGGGAGAGATGGACACCTGAGTGAGTTCTGCTTTAGGCTCAAAGAGAGAGGCGCGCCGTGCTCGGGAGATGAACAACCCAGACATGTACATCCTTTCCATGATGTACATGCGCCGAATGTTCAGAGGAGAGCACCGAGACATGCTGCTAGGCCCAGAGGTCCAGAACCTCAAGTTCCCAGGCCTAGGCAGCAGAGAGCTCCGAGGAGAGACGCTAGGCCTAGAGGTGTTGAGCCTCAAGGTCCTAGGCATAGGCCTTGTAGAGAGCGTGCCCGGCGGGAGCCTGCAGTTGTAGGCTGTGGACCCCGTGGCGGTGGCTTTGCAGCTGAGCATTTTCCCCACCCACGTTTTGAGTATCGCGATGGACGCTCCTTCCTTAGCGGACCACATTTTCCTCAACATGGTGATCGCTCCTTCCGTAGGCGTGCTAGGAATGGTTTTTTCTGCTAACCGTTCTTTTGAGCAGCCGGCCCAACACTGGTATTCTTCCTACTTCACTAACCCAGTGTTGGACGTATGCTCACCCTATGTCTTTTTATTGATGTAGGTTAAACGATTGGAGAACGTTTGGTTGGTGGATTCCGGGTGTTCGAGGCACATGACCGGTAACACCAAGTGGTTCTCCAGTCTTAGTCCGGTCGCCGGAAGGAGTATATCACCTTCGGCGACAACAGCAAAGGTAAGGTGTTGTCTCGTGGGTCTGTGCGAGTTAATGAGCACTTTGTGTTGCGCGATGTAGCTCTTGTTTCTAACTTGCATTTTAACCTTCTTTCTGTTTCGCAACTTTTTGATGATGACTATGAGATTCATTTTAAACTGAATCTCAGTCCCATTTTGGATCCTCAGGGCAATCTTGTATGTGTGATTTCTCCCTTTGGAAAAGTCTTTCGTGCGGATTTCTCAGAGTTGTTCGAAATTTCTCGTTGTCTTTCGGCTGGACCTTCCTCCTCTGATCTTTGGAAGTGGCATAGGAGACAAGGTCACCTGAGCTTCGACTTGCTTGCAAGGCTTAGTTCACTTGGCTTAATCCGAGGATTGCCAAGTTATCCATGGAGAAGGATCTTGTTTGCCATTCTTGTAGACATGGGAAGATGGTAGCCGCTCCCCACCATCCAGTGACTCAGGTCATGACTAAGCGCCCTGGAGAGCTTTTGCACATGGACCTTGTTGGTCCGGCTCGGGTGAGCTCGGTTGGGGGGAAGTGGTATGTGCTTGTTGTTGTCGAAGATTTTTTCGAGATATTCGTGGGTCTTCTTTTAGCTGAGAAGACCGAGACTTTCTCTTTGCTCGCAATCTGATTTTGCGTCTTTAGAATGAGTTCCTTTGAACTCTATGCGAGCAATTCGGAGTGATAATGGTTCCGAATTCAAGAATTTGGATTTTGAGAAGTTTTGTGACTCTTTTGGGTTAGAGCATCAGTTTTCTTCCCTTACACACCGCCTCAGAATGGTGTTGTAGAAAGGAAGAATCGGACCCTTGTAGAGATGGCCAGGACGATGCTTGATGAGCATAGGACTCCTAGGCGATATTGGGCCGAAGCTATGAACACTGCATGCCATATTTCCAATCGCATTTTTCTTCGAGCGTTCTTGAAAAAGACCTCTTATGAGTTGCGTTTTGGAAAACTGCCCAAGGTGACTTATTTTTGAGTTTTGGGTTGCCATTGTTTTATACTCAAAAAGGGCAACTTGGACAAGTTTGAGTCTCGTTCTTCTGACGGTGGTGTTTTTGGGTTATGGCACTCACACTCGAGCTTATCGTGTACTTAACCTTGACACTACCGAGTCATGGAGACATCAGATGTCACCTTCGACGAGACCATGGTTTGTCCTTCTTGTTTTGAGCGTGCAGGTGATCATGAGGTTGGCGAACCTCATTTCGATGATGAAGAAGAAGGTGCTGAAGGGATAGATGACCCAACACCTCCTCCACCTGCTGTGCCGCAAAGAGCGGCCTCTACGATGACTCATGGCCCCGACACTTCTTCTTCCTGGGGGCCATGGGATCCGCCACCCCGAGCGGTACCCTTTGTACCCGGGGAGGCACCAGCTGTTGTTGAGGTGGAGGCCACTTCGGCATGGGAGGCGCCACGACACATTCAGCGCCAGCACCCGCCTCAGCAGATGATCGGCAGCATCGACGAACGCGTCACCCGGTCAAGGCAAATCTCTCACTTTGCTCATTCTGCATTTGTTGCTGATTTTGAACCCCGGGATGTTGGACACGCTTTGACGGATCCTGATTGTGTCAATGCCATGCATGAGGAGCTTGAGAAGTTTGAGAGAAATCGGGTTTGGGTTCTAGTGTCTCCACCTTCTGAGTGTCATCCAATTGGACAAAGTGGGTTTTCAAAAACAAACAGGGAGAAGATGGCCATGTTGTGAGAAACAAGGCCAGACTCGTAGCCCAGGGATATAGTCAGAAGGAGGGGATAGACTATGAGGAGACGTTTGCTCCTGTAGCACGTTTGGAGGCTATTAGGATACTCTTGGCTTTTGCTGCATCCAAAATTTCAAACTTTTTCAAATGGATGTCAAGAGTGCCTTCTTAAATGGCTAATAGAAGAGGAGGTGTATGTTAGACAACCCCCTGGTTTCGAAAATCCCAAGTTTCCAAACCATGTTTTTAACTTCACAAAGCTTTATATGGTTTGAAACAAGCCCCTAGAGCCTGGTATGATAGGTTGAAGACCTTTTTGCTTGCTAAGGGTTTTAAAATGGGATGTGTAGATAAAACGCTCTTTTACTCAAGCAAGGCACTGATACTCTCTTGGTCCAAATTTACGTGGATGATATCATTTTTGGTGGTTCTTCTCACGCTTTGGTTGCCATTTGCAGACATTATGAGCAGGGAGTTCGAGATGAGCATGATGGGTGAGTTGACGTTTTTCCTCGGGTTGCAAATCAAGCAAACCCGGGAAGGAACGTTCGTGCACCAGGGCAAGTATACCAGAGATATCCTGAAGAAGTTCGACATGCGTGAGGCCAAGCCTCTTCCAACACCCATGGCGACTACGACGGCTTTGGATGCGGACAAGGAGGGAGAAGCTGTGGACCAGAAGGAGTACCGGAGTATGATTGGGTCGCTACTGTACCTGACGGCGACACGCCCGGACATCCAGTTCGCGGTGCCTCTGCGCGCTCTGCGCGCTTTCAGGCGTCGCCGCACACCTCTCACCGTCAGGCGGTCAAGCGCATTATGAGGTACTTATCCTTCTCTCCAGAATTCGTGATTTGGTATTCTGCTTCCTCCACCCTTTCCCTTTGCGGTTATTCCGATGCCGATTTTGCTGGTTGCCGTATTGATTGCAAGTCCACTTCTGGGACTTGCCAGTTTATTGGTTCTTCTCTTGTTTCGTGGTCCTCCCGCAAGCAGTCTAGCGTCGCCCAGTCTACCATGGAGGCTGAGTATGTTGCTGCGGCTAGCTGCTGTTCCCAGTTACTCTGGATGATGGCCACTTTGCATGATTTTGGTCTGAGCTTTTCTCGTGTTCAATTGCTTTGTGACAGCACGAGTGCGATTAGCATTGCTAAGAACCCCGTGCTTCACTCAAAGACCAAACACATTGATGTGCACTTTCATTTTCTGCGAGACCACTATGAGAAGGGTGATATCGACCTTCGCATGTCGATACTCATCATCAGCTTGCTGATATTTTTACCAAGCCTTTGGACCAATCAACCTTTAATCGGTTGAGAGGTGAGCTTGGTGTGTGTTTCCCCTTTTAGATGGGGGAAACACTTTGGATTTTGTATGATACACTGACTTTTTGTTTCAGTTGTTTTTGCTTCTTTTTGATTTCTTCATGCATCTTTTGCATTTCAGCATACGCTTTTACATTCTGAGCTTCATGTGTATAATCTGAAGAATGTAACTATGCTCTGTGTAGTTTTTGCTCCGATGCTTTATGTTGATGCTGTAGCTTATGCTCTTTCTGATCACTAGTGCATACTATGAGCTGAGCTATTTTTGAATGGTGAATTTGATAATGACCTTAAAACTTGAAAATGTTCACCATTGAGATATGCAACTAGCATGTGTAGGATGTGTTGAGGTCATTCCTGCTTCTCATATATGCTAGGTTGCTATGTCTCTAGTGTTGAGTCATTCACTTGCTTGGTATGTCATATTCTGTTTAAAATCTGAACCAAGTTAAGTGAATTAGAAAGATCGAGATGGGTTTGCTTGTTAGCACCTCACAGTTTCAAGACTGTTTCCCATTGCACTTTTAGGTTAAACTTGAGCTATGTAGTGTATGACCGAAACTGTTGCTTTAAGCTTCTGATTGCTTATGCATAGGCTTCGCACAGTTGAAAAGTTAGGCAATAACAAGCATTCAACCTCTCGCAGTCACATGCTGTTTTCTGAACTTGTGTAATTTCACCGCTGCAACTCCGATTAAAATTTGAAATCACAAGTAAATGCCTAAATTGGTATCAGCATGATGTTTGAACTGTGCTAGGGGTAGTTCACTTGGTATACATGCTTAGCACATTTGACTTCCTGTCCATACATGTCTTGTGCTATTTTGATGGTGAATACCTTTTTCGGCTTAAAACAGCTCACATGTTCATATTTCATTCTTAGTGATCAGCTTGAGCCTTTCCTAGCATTCTGTGCATTTTTCTGAGTCATCGGATTTGAACTCTATAGAGCATCCTTGCACTCTCTTGACTATACTCCTGAAGCTGCTAACTTGCATTTTGTCTCATTTTGAAAGGGGAGAAATCTGCGTGTTGGCACTTTTGTTGGTGCATTTTCTGAGGGGGAGCCTTATTTCTTGATAAGTGCATTTTCACTAAGGGGGAGAAATTGCAAATCATTACCCTCCGTTTTCAGCTAAGGGGGAGCCTTCCTGGTTGTTTGCACTTTTCAAGGGGGAGTTTGTTTCCGGCTGAGTTTTGACATTTTCAATTGGTTTGGAGCGGTTTGCTAGTTGTGTTGAGCCTTAGCCTCTTTCTTGAGGGACTAGCATTTGCTTTTCAGATTTTCATTGGTGTCGAACTCCTTTTGGTAAAGTTGGTATCGAGCTTTCCTTGCTAGTTGTGTTGAGCCTCTGTGCTCTAGATCTTGAGGGACTAGCATTTTGCTTTGTATTTTTCGATTGGGATTGTGCTAGCGGTGTTGAGCCTGTTCTACCTCTTCTTGAGGGCTAGCTTTGCTTTGCTTGGTTGAGTCGAGCGTTGCCCATGTTTTGGGGACCAGTTCTTTCGCTCTTTCACTTGACTTCTTCGGCTTTGCTATGCTTTTGGGTCATTTGGTCGAGTTCTCTCTTTTCCTTCTTCCTTCTTCTCTTTCTATTATGATTTGTGTTGGTAGTTGACAATGCACTCATCAAGGGGGAGATTGCGAATACATGGGTGTATAGCGGTGTGGGGATATAGACCCAGGTGTCCTCACAGTAATACTTGGGCTGTTTTATGAAGACCGGCCCAACTAGATGTGAAGGATCATGGCGTCAAGGGCCAGCTGGTCGGGCAGGCGACTCAGTTGGTTGGATGACGGCGTGGAAGTCTTCACCGACAAGGAATCATAGTCGATTAGGAAATACATCGTGACATGGGATTGTAATCGACTAGGTTTCCTTGTTCCATCAAGAGATCCGATCTACTAGAATCTGTAACCCTACTCACCGTGACTATATAAGGTGAGCAGGGACCCCCTCTCAAAAACACGTTCATCAAGATACAGAATAGACAGATCGACACAGGACGTAGGGTATTACGCTAAACTCGGCGGCCCGAACCTGGATAAACTCCCGTGTTCATCTAGTTTCGTCTTTGTGTCACGTCTGGATCGTCGTTCCACACGCCTTCCCCGCTAATCTACCACCTTGGGCATACCCCTAGGTGGGCTATCGACCATATTCCGTCGACAGCTGGCGCCCACCGTGTGGAGTGTGTGTGCGGACGTCATGACGACTCAGGCGGTTTCTTTTCCGGCTTCTATGGATCTCCCGGCGGCCTGGCAATCACCGTCGGGTCCTTCTCGTGGGTCACCGGAGATGGCCCAGCGATCGGGAGCATAGAGACACCCCAAGCACTTCTGCCAGCTGGAACCCCGACGTCAAGATCGGAGCCCCCGAGCAGGACTGTGCTTTCCCGTTACCGAGGGCGGCGCCTCGACAACTCTGACTTGATCGGATCTATCGATCGAGTCACGGCAGGCACCGCTGAAACCCTTGCTCTAGCGGATTCGATCGGAGATCGTTCGCCTGAGCACGACGAAGGAGAGTGGCTTCAACCTCGACGACCGGCCCGTGCCAAGAGACACGCAGCTTCAGACCGGCCTTGCCATCACCTCCACCCTACAGGTCGCTCCGTCACGTTTAACCCTCCTCGGGAGCCTGATCCGAGCAGGGTAAAACGCAGCTTTTTCGCTCCTACCCTCCCTCACGGGCTCGATAACGCGGCTTCATCCTATGAAAAGAAGATTACGGGGCTATTGCAAGATAAAACCAAGGGTCGGTGTACTCCTGAGGAGCAACCGCTAAAGTCCAAGCCGTCTGGCGCCACTGCATGCATGGCGATCGTAACTTCCTTGACAACCACCGCTTCAGCCTCAAGCGCCGGGTCGACCAGATCCAATTCGACTGGTCGGACGCCGGATTACCCCCCAGGCTTCGGGCCTCTACCACGCTATGGGGGCTCGATTTTCGCTGTGAGCCATGACGAACCACCGGTCGACGGCGAGACAGATGAAGCCAAAACCCAGCGTATGGCCAGGAACGCCGACAGAGCTGCTCGGAGAGCAGCTGAAGCAACTACAGCTGCAGGCAATCGCCCACAACGCAATCTAAATGACGCGTTTGATATGTGCGGCAATCATCAAGTACACCGAACACCGCAAGCCAACCTGGCCATGGCCATGAACCTGGTCGAGAACCTCCCAGCCACACCTCAGCTCGAGCAGCTCGGAGCTTACCTCAAAGCATCCCTGGTCCAAGTTCAAGACCAGGTTGCGGGACCCTCTGGAGCTGCCCCAACCGGATCTCGGAGGAGTTTCAGAGGACCAGACCCGCACCCAGAGTCAGCAGCAATCAGGACCAGCGCGATAACCGCGAAAGACGTCAAGACCGCCGACCTGACCAGCACGCCAGGAGCAATCCAGGCGCTGAACCTCGAGATCTACGCGAACATATCAACGAAAGGACCGACTTGCGCAATCATATTGAAGGCTCCAAGGACACAAGGTTACGGCAGGAGATGGAAAGGCGCAACAGATGGGATCGCGAGCACGGTCTGCTAGATCAAACACTTACCGGTCCCAGACAGTTCACCAAAAGGCTCAGATCTGTTATCTGGCCAAAAGGGTTCAAGATCCACGACCTGAGGTCGTATGACGGGAAGGCAGACCCCCGCCAGTGGATCATGCTATATGAGACTGCGGTCCGAGCAGCCGGAGGAGGAGGAGATGTTATGGCTAACTACCTGCCTGTTGTTCTCAACCAAGCAGCAAGCCAGTGGCTTCTGAGTCTCCCATCTGACTCTATCGACAGCTGGTACGACTTGAAAAAGGCATTTATATCTAACTTCAAGGCTACCTGCCAGCAGCCCGCAAGCAAATATGATCTTGAGCGCGTCAGAGACCGCCCGGGTGAACTCTTGCGAGATTATATCCGCCGATTTTCCGACGCCCGCATCCGGGTGGCTAATGTCACGGATGACGAATCCATCTCGGCTTTTATAAGAGGATTACACCATCACGAAGGGCTGAGAAATAAGCTGCTCCGAAAAGAGCCGCGGACAGTTGAGGACCTCCTTAACATAGCCCAGAGCTGGGCACGAGCAGAAGAATATAATACACAGCTCGCCGACGACCGCCGGGAGCCTAGATCCAGGCACGACGACCGTCAGCGCAACGACTACCGCAGTGATCGGCACGACGAACCCGCGACGATCGCCGTGAAAGGTTTAGGGATAATCGCCGCCCTAACCGAAGGTACGACGGCCGCGATGACAGACGAAGGCAGTCAAACCCCGGCCAAGCACCAGGCAATGAGGTTAATAACACTAAGACAGGAGGCAAGCGTAATTACGACTCAGCATACTCGAAAATCCTGAAGCAGGATTGCCCGGCGCACCCAGGTGTAGGACACACCATGGAGGAATGCAGAGGGTTCAAAGCTATATTCCGCAACAGCTCGAAGAAGCAGCGTTCCGACGCTGAAGACGGACCCTCTAGCAGACGCGAGGGCAAAGACCACCAAGAGAATCATGAGGACGACCAGGAGCCAGGAAGAAACCCAAAGCACGGTGGCTTCAGAGAAGCCGAAAAGTCCGTGCGTACCATATTCGGCGGCAAGCCTATCCTGGCTGATAAAAGAGTTCGCAAGCTAGTCGAGCGAGCGGTCTACTCCGTCGACCGAATGGACGAAAGAATCTCCGACCCCAGCTATTTGCCCTGGTCCCATCAAGAGATCTCGTTCAGCAGAGCTGATCAATGGGCCAGGGTCCCTGAACCTGGTCGCTTCCCGCTTGTCGTCGATCCGACCATCGACGGAGTACGATTCGAGAAAGTACTGATCGACGGAGGCAGCGCTCTAGACATAATATTCAAGCACGCCTTACCAGAGCTCGGTATCAACATAGGGGATTTGGAACCTTACGACGCCCCCTTTTGGGGTATCCTGCCGTCCCAAGCCTCTCAGCCTTTGGGCCAAATCACCCTACCAGTCCAGTTCGGGACAAAAGAGCGCCATCGCATTTGCTACATCAACTTCATCGTAGCAGACTTCGAAGGGTCATACCACGCATTGTTAGGCCGACCTGCCCTTACCAAGTTCATGGCAATCCCACATTACACCTACCTCTTGCTAAAAATGCCATCTGAGAATGGCGTTTTAAGCGTCAGGGGGAGCATCTCCACGGCATACGAATGTGAAAAGGAAAGCTTCGCGACAGCTCAAGCCCACGACCTGTCCATCCGCATGGAGGAAACTCGCGTGGATGCGGTGAAGGTGTCTCCAGAGGAGCAGTCTATCCCGATCAAAGAAGCCAAACGCGCCGCGACCAGGAGCAAGGACTTCAAGGAAGTGGAGCTGGTCGAAGGGGACTGCAGCAAGACAGCGCGAATCGGACTCGACCTCGATCCCAAATAGGAAAGCGCGCTCGTCAGCTTTCTGAGGGACAACGTAAGCGTCTTCGCGTGGAAACCGCGGACATGCCCGGCGTACCCCGGGAGCTGGTCGAGCACTCCTTGGACGTTTCGAAGACCGCCAAACCAATCAAACAGAAGCTACGACGGTTCGCTCGTGACAAGAAGGAGGCCATTAGGGTAGAAATCACACGGCTGTTAGCTGCCGGTTTCATAAAAGAAGTGTATCATCCGGAGTGGCTTGCCAACCCGGTTTTAGTTCAAAAGAAGAATAAAGAGTGGAGAATGTGCGTTGATTATACCGATCTCAACAAACACTGCCCTAAGGACTCCTTCGCTTTACCTCGCATTGACGAGCTCGTTGACTCTACGGCGGGATGCGAGCTCTTGTCTTTCCTAGATTGCTATTCTGGGTACCATCAAATTTCTCTGAGAGAAGAGGATCAGCCCAAAACTTCGTTTATCACACCCTTCGGCACATATTGTTATACCACGATGTCGTTTGGGCTCAAAAACGCTGGGGCCACTTACCAAAGGGCAATACAGAAGTGCCTTGCCGAAGAAATCCGAGCAGAGCTCGTGGCTGCCTATGTTGACGACATCGTCGTAAAAACAAATCGGCTCATACTCTGGTCGACGACCTGCGCGCCACCTTTTCAGCCCTCAACAGGTTCCGATGGAAACTTAACCCTAAAAAGTGTACCTTCGGGGTCCCCTCCGGCATCCTGTTAGGGAATATAGTAAGCAAAGACGGCCTACGGCCAAACCCCGAAAAAGTACAAGCCGTCCTAAGGATGAAATCTCCAAAGTGCGTAAAAGACGTCCAGAAGCTAACTGGGTGCATGGCAGCCCTAAGTCGTTACATATCACGACTCGGAGACAAAGGCCTACCATTCTTCAAACTGCTCAAAGCTTCTGAGAAGTTCGAGTGGTCCGAGGACGCTGAGACCGCCTTTCAAGACCTCAAACAACTCCTGACAAGCCACCATTATTGGCTGCACCAAGGATGGCGAGGCGAAACCCTATTGATATACATTGCGGCCACTGACCGGGTCGTAAGTACCGTCGTGGTTGTAGAACGAGAGGAGGAAGGGCATGCATACAAGATTCAGCGCCCGATATATTATATCAGTGAAGTACTCAACGACTCCAAATCAAGATACCCCCAGGTACAAAAGCTGCTATATGCGATACTAATCACATCTCGTAAACTGCGGCACTATTTTGATTATTATTCCATTGCGGTGGTTACTGAGTACCCGCTCGGAGATATTCTACGCAATAAGGACGCAAATGGCCGTATTATCAAATGGGCCCTGGAGCTAGCCCCGTTTTCTCTCGAATTTCGCAGCCGAACATCCATTAAATCTCAGGCGCTCGTCGATTTCGTCGTTGAATGGACCGACATGACAACACCCATACCTCCGACCAGCACCGAGCACTGGACAATGTACTTTGACGGGTCTTTGAACCTTGAAGGAGCAGGAGCAGGCATACACTTCGTATCACCTTCTGGAGATAAGCTGAGCTATGTCCTCCGGATACATTTCAAAGCGTCTAATAATGCAGCCGAGTATGAAGCTTGCCTCCATGGCCTCCGGATCGCAGTCGAGTTGGGAGTCAAAAGGCTAGAGGTTTTTGGTGATTCCGCCCTAGTCATAAACCAAGTCAACAAGGATTGGGACGCCACCAGCGAAAAGATGGACGCCTACGTTGCCGAGATAAGAAAACTAGAAGGAAAATTCTATGGTCTACAGTTTCAGCACGTAGTACGCGCTGACAACCAGGCAGCAGATGCACTTTCCAAACTCGGTTCGACCAGGTCGCAAATCCCTCATGGTGTCTTTGTCCAGGACCTGGTCAAACCGTCCATCGAGCAAGATTCCGCAGGGGCCGCCGACCAGCCCAAATCACCCAGACTGTCGCTTCCGTACAATTGCCAGGCAATGATTGGAGGGATCAGTTCATAAGATACCTCGCTAGCGCGGACATTCCCAAGACAAGATCGAAGCCGAGCGCCTTATTCGACGCAGCAAGCAGTATCTCTTAGTAGACGGAAAGCTCATGCGCAAAAACGCTAAAGAGGAGCTGTTGCTAAAGTGCGTTTCCCAAGAAGAAGGCATCCGAATTCTGGGGGACATACATGCAGGCATATGTGGTAACCACGCAGCTTCCCGAACCCTGGTCGGGAAGGCGTTCCGAGCAGGTTTTTACTGGCCTCAGCGGTGCCGACGCAGAAAAGCTAGTCAAATACTGTGAAGGGTGTCAATTTTTCGCCAAACAGATCCGTGTCCCAGCTCACGACCTACAAGCCATACCAGCCTCCTGGCCTTTCTCATGCTGGGGACTGGACATGATTGGGCCGTTCAAGACAGCACCCGGAGGGTTCAAGTACGTCTACGTCATGATCGATAAGTTCTCCAAATGGATAGAGTACAAGCCTTTGGTCACACCCACGGCCCAAAAAGCAGCCGAGCTGCTAAACGACATCATCCATCGATTCGGCCTACCTAATTGCATAATTACCGACCTGGGCTCCACCTTCACCGGCTCAGATTTCTGGGACTTTTGTGAAGAGAGGAGTATAATCGTCAAATACGTCTCCGTTGCCCACCCAAGGGCTAATGGGCAGGTTGAAAGAGCAAATGGCATGATACTCGACGCATTAAAAAAGAGGTTGTATAGAGCCAACGACCAGGATCAGAAGGCTGGTAGATGGTTAAAAGAGTTACCATCCGTCGTTTGGGGGCTTCGAACACAACCAAGCAGAAGCACAGGCACTTCACCTTACTACATGGTGTTCGGCGCCGAAGCAGTCTTGCCGGCTGATATAGCGTTTAGATCGCCAAGGGTGGAGCTGCACAACCAGGAAATGTCCGACCAGGCCAGAGAACTCGAAGTCAACTGCATCGAGGAACGAAGACTGGATTCATGCATCCGAACAGCCAAATACGTTGAAAGCCTACGCCGATACTTCAATAGGAACGTTAAAGAACGGTTCTTCGCCGTTGGGGATCTGGTCTTGAGGCGCATCCAAAACACTGCCGGGTTGCACAAACTATCTTCTCATTGGGAAGGCCCTTATATCGTGAAGCAGGTCACACGACCTACATCGTACAGGCTCACTGACCTAAGCGGGACTGATGTCCCTAACTCATGGCATATCGACCAGCTACGACGTTTTTACGCATAATTTTGCAGAGTTGAACAATATGTACTCGGCCCTGTATTTTTATGGAATATTATGAATAAGGCATCGTCGTTTTTCGCCCAAATTACCCACTGCTTGCAAATTTGGGATATAAGATCAAGTTCATACATGTTCAATTAACAATTTACAAGAGCGGACATAAAAGTTTCTTGGTCCTATGGAGCGCTGGACTCTCCGGGTTCCCCAAGCAGGTCCAAGTCCTTTCAAGAGCAGCAGACGTCTCCCGAGCCCCCTCAATCAGCTCCGACGCCTGAGCCTCCGACGTATTTCGAGGAAAGCCAGCTTCCAGCCTCTTTATGTCTACGCCCGGGTAATGGGCCCGGGTAAGGGCTAGCACATATGCACCAACCTGTTCGCCGGCATCCACCGTGAAATTCTTCACCGCAGGCCACAATCCGGCACACTGGTCGACCACGTTATCCGGGGAGTACCCGGCTGCTAGATCCATATACGACATCAATCACTGGCTTCATCCCTCGCAACATGGATTGGCAGCGCCCTTCCCAAGTCTTCTTATCTTGACAAACCAAAGCAATTTGGTTTTGCCAACCTCGGCGTCGCTCTGCAACCAAACAAGTCGTAACATATTACGACCGACCAAGAAAACACATATGCAAAGTTGAAAAATTCCAGCAGCTACCTTCGAGTTCCTTCTCCAGCTCATCTGCCCGCGCTTTCTGCTGAATAGCCGCAGCCTCGCCTTCTTGCGCTTTGAGCTCCGCTATGGCAACTTGCGAAGACAGCTCTGTGGCAGACAACGTCTTATTACGCAGTCAAGAGTAAAGAGGGAAAGGCTTTGACAGATCATTACCCTGGTTTTCAAGTCGAAGTTGCGTCAGCTCGGACGCTTGTTTTCCGACAGCCTCGCGCAATCTGGCCTCGACCTGCCGAGCTCTGTCCAGGTCGGCCTGATACTGTGAGCATGACTCTTCAAGCTTCACCTTAGCATCAAGCAAAGGACCGACGGACTCGAAACACTTTCGTCGCTCCTCGGACAGGTCGGATATCCCCTGTAAATTAACACGAGCATTAGACTCTTCGGACCAAGCTTTAAAAACCCTACAAAGCAGTTACCTGGGCATATTATGGAGCTCGCCAAGCAGCCGGTTAAAATTCTTCATTGGACGGCTGTCGGTGTTCTCTTCGTGGAACACCCACTCACCCGCCCGATGACGCGCCACCTAACCACTCGATCCGGAGATTTCGGGGGACGCATAACTTCGATGACCTCGTCCTCAGACGTCTCGGGCACCTGGTCCTCGCACACCTCGGGTGCCTCCTCATTCGGTAGGGGGCCTGAAGCAAGCCCCATCGCGTTCAGAGGAGGAGGCGGGGCATCTGGAGGCGCTTGTGTAGTTCCGGCCGACTCCCGACCACTGTTCATATCAGCGTCGGGTGCCTCCGTGGTTGCTTGACCATCAATCGGCCCCCAGCTCCTGTTTCTTTTTCCAGGAACACCACGGGTTCCGGAACACCGGTCGCCCCGGCAACAGAGTTGCCGCCAGTCACCTCAACATCGGTAACAGGGTCGCTATAAAAATGAAAGACAGCATCAGAACTTTTTGGTGGACCACACACCAACGATAAAGGCGGTAAGGCACTTACAGGTTGCTGACGCGGAGCCCGCCTCTGAGTTTCAGCTTCCTTGGCCTTGGTGAGGATTGTGCGCCCGAGGCTGCCTCCTCAACTCGGACCCGCTTGGGCACGGGTGCTTCCTCCTCGTCGTCGTCTTCCCAGTCGCGAACAGAGCTGGTCGGGTTAGGAACCGCGCCGCTTGGTATCCTCACAGGGCTTTCGGTTGGCGCTGACAACCCAGCGGCCGCTCTCCGCCCGGAGGGCGCGCGTTTTCCCGTAGCCCTCGCAGTCGATGAGGCCTCTTCATCTACAGACCCCTTATTTTTTTCGCCGCTCCAGTCGACTGCTCGTCTGATTGGGGGCGCCGCAGTGGCCTGGTCGTGCCACCTTTGTCAGGATCCCCAGGCCACTCCTTCGTCGGCACGCCCGAAAACATACACAGCAGAGCGGTCCTGCAAACAAGCAAGGCCAGTGTCGCTAAAACATGGTTGGTCAAACACTTCGCATTAACTTCTGAAGGAGACTTACGTCTTTGACGGGATTTACCAAACTAAATGGCTGGGTAATCTTCGCCGGTTTCTTCCACACGCCAAATTGAAGTACCGCGTGAACACGCCTCTCAACTTCATTCTTCCCCAAGTCTTCGGCATGCTCACGGGTCAGATCAGGCTGACCTGCATACTCATAGCCAGGGTGCACTCTATCTTTACACGGTTGCACCCGTCGATATATGAAGTTTGCTGTGATTTGAATCCCATCGACGCTTATCCCTCTCAGCAAATTGAGAATCTCCCGGACTTGCTCCATGTCACCTGATGATGGTTTTTCTGACCAGGTCCAGTTTGACTCAACTAATT
Organism: Coix lacryma-jobi var. lacryma-jobi; assembly: GCA_009763385.1. NCBI lineage: Eukaryota > Viridiplantae > Streptophyta > Magnoliopsida > Poales > Poaceae > Coix > Coix lacryma-jobi. The sequence continues at coordinate 92,167,385 of CM019824.1, forward strand.
TCCCTATGTCACAGCAGACAGGTGGAGTCTGGCATTGGGCTATGTAGAACCACTTCTCTGCCCAGCCACTGACATTGCTCTGAAGAGGTACGTTAATGTATTCTGACGCCATCCCCTCCCGCAACAGAAGATACACACTGCCCGCAATACGGGATCCGCGGTTATTCTTTTTCAATTGGAAGAAATGGCGAAACAAATTGAAGTGTGGCTGAATCCCGAGGTAAGCCTCACATAGGTGGATGAAAACAGAGATTGATAAAATGGAATTTGGTCCAAGATTGCAGAGACCAATTCCCCAGAAATCGAGCAGGCACCGCAAAAACGAATGGCACGGCAAACCAAATCCACGGACAAAATAATCTTCAAAAACAACGAGCTCACCAGCATTGGGTTGGGGATAGCGCTCACCATTGGGCGCCCTCCATCCCCGGTGACTTTATCCGGCAGCAGGCCAGCAGCGACGAGGCGGCTGACGCTTTCCTCGGTACTTCTCGACGCCGCCCATTCCTTGTCCAACTGCACCGCCTCCCCGCCGTGTTTTTCTTTGTCCGGGGCGCCATCTATTCCGTCGATGAAAATGAAGGAGCGGAAGGTGAGCCCTCTCTAATCTAGGGCTACAGTATTCAGCTCGCCGGAGAAGATGGAAATGTGAATGGCAATGGTTAGGGTTCGACCCGGCGGCGCGTGTTTTTACCGCGTGACCTCTCGGTTTTTTCCGTGTAAATAGGGTTTTTTCTTTTCCCTGTTTCACTTACACGGCCCGCTTCGTCGGCCCAACAGTCAAACCGGCCTTTAGCCGCGTTGACTTCACGACCAGCTCCTCCAGTTAAACTGGGGACTGGTCGGCTACTACGCCAGCCTTCTCAGCAAAGCTGGGGACTGGTCAGATGACCAGTTACAGGCACACACGTGGCAGAGCCGCGTTGGCTTCACGACCAGCTCCTCCAGTTAAACTGGGGACTGGTCGGCTACTACGCCAGCCTTCTCAGCAAAGCTGGGGACTGGTCAGATGACCAGTTACAGGCACACACGTGGCAGAGCCGCGTTGGCTTCACGACCAGCTCCTCCAGTTAAACTGGGGACTGGTCGGCTACTACGCCAGCCTTCTCAGCAAAGCTGGGGACTGGTCAGATGACCAGTTACAGGCACACACGTGGCAGAGCCGCGTTGGCTTCACGACCAGCTCCTCCAGTTAAACTGGGGACTGGTCGGCTACTACGCCAGCCTTCTCAGCAAAGCTGGGGACTGGTCAGATGACCAGTTACAGGCACACACGTGGCAGAGCCGCGTTGGCTTCACGACCAGCTCCTCCAGTTAAACTGGGGACTGGTCGGCTACTACGCCAGCCTTCTCAGCAAAGCTGGGGACTGGTCAGATGACCAGTTACAGGCACACACGTGGCAGAGCCGCGTTGGCTTCACGACCAGCTCCTCCAGTTAAACTGGGGACTGGTCGGCTACTACGCCAGCTTCTCAGCAAAGCTGGGGACTGGTCAGATGACCAGTTACAGGCACACACGTGGCAGAGCCGCGTTGGCTTCACGACCAGCTCCTCCAGTTAAAACTGGGGACTGGTCGGCTTTATTGGCCATCTCTAAGCTGGTGGCTGGCCAGATACTAGTCATTAGCATACTATGGCTGAACATCAGTATTGTTTTATCACGTCGCAAAGGTTTATATACAAGCAGCCACTAATACATAGCAGTTTAATATAAGTACGGAGTACATTGAGATTTAAGTACTAATAAGACGCAGCCAAACAGTACAGAACCTTGGGTAGACACATGAGCCTCTTCAGTTTGTCCCAAGGACGGGTTTCAGGCACTACCACAATGCTAAAGGAACTCTGGCAGACCGTTACCTGGTGTCACTTTTGACAACCTGTGGACTACGAGTTACCTAAAGTGGTAGTCACAAGAGTTCTTCTAGGCACGCCTTCTGTCCCCGGCTGCTAGCGTCTACTTAAGGATTCATCTACAATGATCCATTCACAAGCTTCTTCTGGGCACTTCGTCTACCTCACAAAAAAAGATACTTGAAAATATAGTCATCTTCAATACAGATCCTATAGCAAGACTATGGAAGAGCATATGGGCACGAGGGTGTACTCTCTTTGCCTGTCTAACAGGGTATTTATAGCCGTTTTCTCTGGTTCATGGACATGGTCTATGAATAAAAGTAACTGCAGGATTAATAATACAGCCAATGAGCTGTGCTCCATGTGACGACCGATGTCAGAGTTGGATTCGATTCTACAAAGCATAACGACAAAGCCGGCAGTACTAAAGGTATTGGAAGGCTGACATCTTGTGTCACGAGTACAACAGGAAAAGGCAGTCGAATAAAGCAGTACACGGCGGACGATTTCGAATTGTGTGGTTATTTCTTCATGGCTTTATGATTTATTTTCTGACCTTGGCATCACATGACAGAGTCATCTATTGCCAAGCTCGGGGACTACCGTGTATACATGGCGCTAGGTCGCGCATGTATATTTTTCGGAACTTGGCATCACATGACAGAGTCATCTGTTGTCAAGTTCGGGGACTAAGTGGGCACACTTCACCTGATCGGTGAGTATGCAGGAAAGATGTTGCTATTATATTACCATAAAGTGGGCACACTTCACCAACTCCTAGAAGTCGTTCTTCTTTTTTAAGAGCACATCATATCTTGCGGGTTCATGACATTCTAGATTGCAACCTGGTCGGAGATCAGGAATTCGAGAAAAGTTGTTTCAAGAACACCTCAAGGACTCTTCACCGCTTTAAGATTCAATGTGCTCGGGGACTAGCTGTGGGGATATAGACCCAGGTGTCCTCACAGTAATACTTGGGCTGTTTTATGAAGACCGGCCCAACTAGATGTGAAGGATCATGGCGTCAAGGGCCAGCTGGTCGGGCAGGCGACTCAGTTGGTTGGATGACGGCGTGGAAGTCTTCACCGACAAGGAATCATAGTCGATTAGGAAATACATCGTGACATGGGATTGTAATCGACTAGGTTTCCTTGTTCATCAAGAGATCCGATCTACTAGAATCTGTAACCCTACTCACCGTGACTATATAAGGTGAGCAGGGACCCCCTCTCAAAAACACGTTCATCAAGATACAGAATAGACAGATCGACACAGGACGTAGGGTATTACGCTAAACTCGGCGGCCCGAACCTGGATAAACTCCCGTGTTCATCTAGTTTCGTCTTTGTGTCACGTCTGGATCGTCGTTCCACACGCCTTCCCCGCTAATCTACCACCTTGGGCATACCCCTAGGTGGGCTATCGACCATATTCCGTCGACAACCGGGTCTTTGAGTGATGAGTGATTGTCAACTGTGATGATGCGCATGTTCTTTGTCTTGTGTTGTGCAGGTGTCGAGCAGGATGCAGTGATCGAGGCGAGGTGAAGGTCAAGTAGAGACGTGCCGTGCGATGGACCGGAGTGGCGAAGGGCGGACGTGAGCTTGGACTGAGGGACCAGAGCCCGAGGATCAGCTGTGGTGGCTGGCAGCCTGTGGCAGCTACAAGTGAAGACTTTGCGGTCATGTGTTGCTGAGTCGTTCCTGTATTGCTCTTTGCTTTCGGGTTTCCTGCTCTCCACATCTGCTGTAGCAAGCTGAGATCCAGAGAAGAGAACAATACTCTGTGTCATGAGATTTTGAGGAGTGTAGGCGTAACCCACTGTTGTAGCGTGTGGTAGCCCACGGTTCATTCGTGTTGTGTGATTCGCGTTTCGTTCGTGTTCTTCGTGGAATCCTTTTTTCCCACGATTTTCCATCGCTTCTGATCTCTTTGCTCGGTCATCTTTTGCAAACCGTTTGAACCAAGTTTGTTCTAGATCGTGAGGCACTTCTTTCGACCGAAGGGAATTCACCTCTAACCTCACGGTCTAGGAGATCGATCGATTTTCGTTTCGGGTCAAGTTTTTTCCCTTCCCCGAAATTCTTCGATTCATCGATTTGGAGATAGGTTCGAGCCATGATCTCTTAGAGATAGCTCACTATCCTCCTTGTGACTCCTCTCACCAAGTTTGATCCCTAGAGGATTTGTTTTGGGTGAGATCGAGTCGAATCGGTGGACGAACAGTGCTGCTGCGGGGTGACCGGACGCTCGATGCGTATTGACCGGACGCTAGGTCAGTGAGTCTGGTCGAATGAACGTTCTTACTGTGACTCTCGATTTGACCGGACGCTGGTTCCTGTGCACGACCGGACGCTTCTCGTCTACTGTTCACGGCTTGATCGGACGCTCTGAGTACTGACCGGACGCTCGGCTCTGGTGAGTCCGGTCCAACTCAGAGAGGTCCGAAACTGGACTTTGCCTGACCGGACGCGTCCGGTGCTTGTTGACCGGACGCAGGGTGAGTCCGGTCAGTGCTGTCTCAGCGCGTTTTCGTTCGTGGTTGGCTCGTTCTTGATTGGATTCGATTTCTGTCTTTTGCGTTGAGTTTCTAGAGTTGTGTAGTGTCGCCTGTGCTTCTTGGAAGCATCCACCCTACATCTAGGGTCGTGGACACTAGCAAGCTCTAGGGTTTGCCTTTGGGGTTGATTTACGGGACAGTGGCAACAAGTTTCCGAAAGGAATTTTGAAGCTCCCATTCACCCCCCCCTCTGGTCGCTTTCTGGTAGCATTCTCGGTCCTTCAATTACCCCTCACTTCAAGGATTTGGTTCCTTGAGTTGAGAACGAGGAAGAGTTGCAAAGCTCATGACCTAAGTGGTCAACCTCAACAACGTGGAGGTAGGCAAGCCTTGGTGGCGAGCTGAACCACGGGATAAATCACTTGTCCTCTTTATGCTTACTTGCTTTCATATTTCATACTTGTGAGCTTGTGATAGATTCTAGGGTTTGGCCCGATCTACTTCATACTACATATTTGGCTTGGTAGAGTTGGTTCTGCTCGTTCAGGAAAGTTAGTGTAGCATTTCCATTCATATAGATTCATTTTGCTGTGGCTGGATTTCGAATTGCAGACTCAGGTTCTACTCTGCGCGGCAGTACCGGGCTGAGGCCAGTAGTGCCGGGGACAGAGCGGTAGTGCCGAGCCTATCTAATTAAGTTTTGAGCTGTGATTTTTGACAGGCCTATTCACCCCCCCTCTAGGCCACACAGGTCCTTACAAGTGGTATCAAAGCCTGGTCTCTCATGCAACACTTCACCGTGCGAGAGAATGGACACTGACGGAGGAACGGGTAACGCTAGTGTTGTGCAACCAACACTCGAAGTAGAAATGCACACCACTAGCTGTAGCGAAAGCGTCTCCACAGCAAGTGAAAGGACACTTCCTCAATTGGATGTGTCGGCCGGAGAGCTTGCAAGAAGAAAGGTAGAAAGAAGGTTGAGAAGAGAAGCAAGAGCCCAAGCAAGAGAAGATGCAGCGGCTCACAAAGCTAGAGAAGAGAAGGCTCAAAGAAAAGAAGAGAGAAAGATTAGAAGAGAAGAAAGAGCCAAGAGAAGAGAAGAAAAGAAGAAAAAGGAAGAGCTCCAAGCAAATAAGAGTGTGAACTTGAGTGATGACTCTAGTAGCACCGAAGATGGAGATGATGACATCTCCTATATGCCTAAGGACAATAAGAAGAAGGAGGAGACCAAGAAGTCATATGGAGCCGTATCCTTTAACTATTCTTCTATGACTAACCATGATTCTAGGCCTCTCATCAATGTGCCCGCGGGCAAGTTACCTCGTTTCGATGGGACTAACTTTGCCAAGTGGAAGCACATTATGAAGACCTATCTTATTGGTTTCCATCCAGGTATTTGGGAAATAGTGCACAATGGACTTGAAGCACCGGTTTGAACCGAAGAACCCACTCAAGGTGAATTACGCAACATTCATGTCAATGCCCAAGCCACTAGTGTGTTACTTAGTGCTTTGGATGGTGATGAATACAACAAGGTCATGGGAGTTGAGGTTGCAAAAGAGATTTGGGACACTTTGCACATTGCTATGAGGGAGTGGACAAAGTGAGGCAATCCAAGATTCTTGTTGATGGCTAAGCTCAACCAGTTTGTGATTTGTGATGGTGAAGGTCCACAGAGATGTTTGATAGATTGATGGTCATTGTTGGGCAAGATTAGAGGGCTAGGTGGTAGTGAAATCAATGATCACAAGGTTGTGAAGATCATGTTGGAAGCATACTCACCAAGGAATGAGACCATAGTGACATTGATTAGAGACAAGAAGAAGTTTGAGCAATTCACACCTAGTGATGTGCTTGGGAGGATCATCACCTTTGACATGCAAAGAGAAGAGGCAAATGAAAGAAGGAAGCTTGGGGAGTTGCAAGCAAGGCTAGATGGGATGAAAATCAAGGATGTGGCACTCAAGGCTAGCTAGCAAACCAACAAGGCAAGCAACGTCAAGCAAACCAAAATCAAGCAAGCAAGCCTCTACAAGCAAGCCCAAGCAACAAAAGAAGAAAATGGAAGTTGAGGACAGCACATCATCCTCAAGTGAAAGTGGAAGTGAAGGTGAATAATTTGAAGCAATTGGAGATATAGCTCTCTTCATGAGAAGATACCGCAAGGGGCTCAAGAAGGAAGGTTACAAGTTTGTGAAGAGAAGGTTTCCAAACAAGAAGAAAGAAAACTTGCTACAATTGTGGTAGCACCGATCACTTCATAGCACAGGGTCCGAGACCGGGAGAGATTATGAAGAACAAGACACCATCAACAAGGGCAAGAAAGATGACAAAGGCACTTACAAGAAACACAACAAGAGATACATGGGAGAAGCTCACATTGGACATGAATGGGATTCAACCGCACAAACCTCAAGTGAAGAAGATGAGAAGATAGCAACAATAGCATTTCAAAAGTCATCTCCTTCACCAAGACTATTCAACAACTTGTCCGATGATGATGATTGCAACTCCCACACTTGTCACATGGCCAAGAAAGAGTAGGTGAAAAAGACTCCTAAACCCTCTCTTCCACCTAGTGACATCTCTAGTAGTGAACTTAGTGATTCCTCTAGTGATGATGACTCTAGTGATGAAGAGATAAATATGATAACTAAAAATTTGGACAAGAAAACCAAACTCTTTATCACTAAGCTAATGGAGGAATTAGAGAGTGTACAAGCCAAGTTAGCAATAAGAGAGGATGCCCTCATCAAACAAGAGGACCTCTATATTGCTTGCAAGGAGCCTCTTGCATTAGAGAGAAGTGAGTTGGACGTCTTGCATGAGGCCTTGGCCAAAGAGCAAGATGAACATGCTTCCCTAAAGAAGACTCATATTGCACTCAAGGAAAAGTATTGTGGCTTGGATAAAAAGCACAAAGAACTTGAGCTGCAATATAATCTTCTTTGGGAAAGCAACTAACCTCTCCCTAAAGCAAATGTCACTTCTATTCCCTCTACTAGTGAAGGTTGTGGAAAATGCTATAATGTTGATTTGAATGCCTATTCCATTAACCTTGTGAACATGGAGACCATGAGAAAGGAGATAGCAAGATTGACAAACATCATTGCAAGTGGTTGTGCCAAGTCTACCACAAGTGCTAATGAGAAGACTCAAGAGAAGAGCAAGCCCATGTTCAAGAATGGACGATGTCCTTCCATAAAGGATGGGTTGGGGCACGAAAAAGGAGCCAAGACTAATGGAAGAAGGACAGTGAATGGCTATGAGTGTGTGAGGTTTGAGAAGAAGGGTCAGATTGGTACAGTTCAGCCTGCACAGACCGCGGCAGTGCCGCGCAAGAAGGCGACAGTGCCGCCCCCAGGCCGGCAGTGCCGCGCCCCAAGAAAGGGAAGGCTACCAGTCTCCCTTCTGCTCAGTCTCACACACAACACAAGCAGGTGCCCAGCCCGAAGCAAGGATCTCAGAAACCAAAGGAATCAATTTGGATGACCAAGAACAAGTTTACACATCAACCCAAGATAGAAGCCCCAAGGAAGAGCATGTCATCTTGTTACATATTAGAACACAACAACAGTGGTAAAGTTGTTGCGAAATATGTTGGTGATAACAAGAGCACAACCGACAATTTTATTTGGGTTCCTAAGATACTTGTGACTAAATTGCAAGGCCCCAATATCAATTGGGGACCTAAATCTAGGAACTAAACTTGTTTTGCAGGCATACTCCTCTGGTGGATCAAGTTGGGTGCTTGATAGCGGATGTACAAATCATATGACCAGAGAAAGGAGTATGTTCTCATCATATTCCCCAACTTCAAATGCAAGTGAAAACATCATTTTCGGTGATAACTCCAAGGGGGATGTGTTAGGACTTGGTAAAGCTGCCATCACACTTGAGCATTCAATTACTAATGTCTTACATGTTGATTCGTTGAGTTACAACTTGTTATCCGTTTCATAATTGTGTGGGATGGGTTTCAATTGTCTCTTTACGGATGAGGGTGTGGAGGTCTTTAGAAGGGAGGATTCCTCTATTGTCTTTACGGGTCGTTTGAAAGGGAAGCTTTACTTAGTTGATTTCAACAAAAGTGAAGCCAAACTTGAGACTTGTTTAGTGGCAAAATCTAGCGTGGGTTGGTTATGGCATCGCCGACTAGCTCATGTTGGGATGAGGAACTTGGCCAAACTTCAAAAAGACAACCACATCCTAGGACTAACCAATGTTGATTTTGAGAAAGACAGAGTATGTGGAGCTTGCCAAGCCAGAAAACAAGTAGGCGTACCTCACCCACCAAAGAGCTATGACACTACTACTCATCCATTGGAGTTGATCCACATGGATCTCTTTGGACCGGTTGCCTACCTTAGCATCGGCGGTAACAAACATGTTCTTGTTATTGTTGATGACTTTTCTCGTTACACTTGGGTATTCTTTTTGCATGACAAGAGTGTAGTGCAAGAGAAGGTCAAGATGTTCATACGAAGAGCTCAAAGGGAATTCAGTTTCAACATCAAGAAAGTTCGTAGTGACAATGGAACCGAATTCCGAAACACCCAAGTGGAAGAGTTTCTTGATGAGGAGGGCATCAAGCACGAGTTTTCAGTTCCATACACCCCTCAACAAAATGGTGTGGTGGAGAGGAAGAATAGAACACTCATTGACATGGCAAGGACGATGCTAGATGAGTACAAGACGCCGGACATCTTTTGGGCCGAAGACGTCAATACCGCTTGCCATGCAATCAACCGCCTCTACCTCCACAAAAGAAGAAAGAAGACCTCCTATGAGCTGCTCACCGGTAACAACCCAAAGGTGTCTTACTTTAGAGTCTTTGGGTGCAAATATTTCATATTGAACAAGAAGCCCAAAGCCTCTAAGTTCGCATCTAAGGTTGATGAAGGCTTTCTTCTCGGTTATGGATCAAACGAGCATGCCTATCGTGTTTTCAACAAGGCCTCCAGCAAGGTTGAAATAGCGATAGACGTGACGTTTGATGAAACTAACGGCTCTCAAGTAGAGCAAGTTGATGATGTTGTTGTAGGAAATGAGGAACTACCTTGCGAAGCAATCAAGCAATTAGCCATTGGTGATATTAGACCACAAGAACAGCAGTGTACTGATCAGGATGGTCCTCAAGCTAAAGCCCCTGCTGGGACTGGTGACATACAGTCCCCGGCAGTGCCGGGCTCCGGTAGTGCCGGGCAGAGCCCAACAGTGTCGGGCACTTCCAGGGAAGCTGCAGCCACTCCACTTCGTGGAGTGAACCGACAACCCATCTTCGAGCAAGATGAAGAAGATGCCGAAGATGTAGCAGAACCCATAGATCATCCAAGGCTCAAGCAAACTATTCAATGGGACCATCCCGTTGACAACATCCTTGGGAGTCTTCGAAAGGGGGTAACGACACACTCTCATTTGGCAAATTTCAGTCAATATTACTCGTTTGTTTCCTCTTTGGAACCTCTCAAGGTAGAAGAAGCTCTTGAAGATCCAGATTGGGTGATGGCCATGCAAGAGGAGCTTAACAACTTCGAGCGTAATCAAGTATGGTCACTTGTGGAAAGACCAAATACCAATGTCATTGGAACAAAATGGGTCTTCCGCAACAAGCAAGATGAAGAAGGTGTGGTGACAAGGAACAAGGCAAGATTGGTAGCTCAAGGGTTCACTCAAGTAGAGGGTTTGGACTTTGAAGAAACATATGCACCGGTTGCTAGGCTTGAAGCCATTCGGATTCTTCTAGCCTATGCAGCCCATCACAACTTCAAGCTATATCAAATGGATGTGAAGAGTGCATTTCTCAATGGCCCTCTATGGTGAACGCCAAGCCTATCAAGACTCCCATGCCAACTAATGGACATCTTGATCTCAATGAGGAAGGGAAAGCCGTGGACATCAAGGTATATCGCTCCATGATCGGCTCTCTACTTTACTTATGCGCATCTAGGCCCGATATTATGCCTAGTGTGTGCATGTGTGCTAGATTTCAAGCTAACCCGAAAGTGTTAACACCAGATTTTCGCACGCAGGAGGATATGACAGATGGACCCAGCCAGCAGAGAAGAAAGGATTCGGTAAGCAATCAGACGGCTATTTGGTCCTCAAAGACTTTGATGAATGTCTGTGCGGTCGGCTATCTTGCAGAGAGATGGTTCCATTCGGGAAACGGATGTTGCAGATGTAGCCGGCTTGCATGGGAAGGCATATGGCTATGAAAGATGCCGAGAAGATTAGGAATAGATTTCGTGTCTTCCATATTTTATCATTGTAAATCGTAATCGTCCAGGACTCGTATCTCGTCCAGGGTATAAATATAAGCCTTCAACCATTGTAAAATTGTTCACAACCACATCAATACAAACCGGCCCCGTGCCATCTTCGAGTCCTTAAGTCGTGTCGTCGAGTTCTTCGAGAGAAAACATCGATCCGTCGACCTCCGTAAGTACCGGCAACCTTGTTATCATGTCTAGTATCATGCGGTGGATTTAGATATGATGCAAGTAGTCTCGTATGTTAAGCTTAGTATCCTGCGGCGGATTTAAGCTTATGATGGGAAGTTTTTGCTTGTGCCTTGTATCGTGCGGCGGATTAAGACATGAGTAAAAATAGTTATCGGCTCTATTAGATTTGGCAGATCTAGTAGATTCATTAAGTTATCATGTGTTATGTGTTTTATTTATTTAATTCCTGTAACACTCTTTTGCCCAATCTAGATTGATTTCTATTCGGCCTTGTTTCACAAGTTTACTTGTGTTTTGCTAATCATAAGATCATGATGGTCGGATCAGTTTTCAATCTAGGTTGTTACATGTTGTGGGTTCATACATGTCGATCATGTTTATGCTTTGATAAAACTGGGTGTCGTGCGGCAGATACAAATTTTAGATTAGTTTGATCATGTTCGCTTGTATGTTTCCTTCCTCATGGACCCCAACTCGGCTAGTTTGCCGATATTGGTCAAGCTTACACGAGTAATGAGCTCTTATAGATATGTACAGATATATGCATGCTTTTAGCTTGTTATAATTAGATTGTATCATGTGGTGGATTGATCTAATTATGAGAAGTGGTATAGACTTATAGCAAGTGGTATCATGCGGTGGATTAGCTTTGCTTAAGTTTATGCTTGACGGGTTTTTGAAGACTAAACGTGCGGCAGATTAGTTGGATTGGCCTATGCATGTATTATTTGGATAGATCTATTCTTCCAAGTTGCCTGTTTATAATATCTTTGATTCATTCAAGCATGTCTTTCTTTTGCATTCGGCAGTTAATATGCTTCACACACTCTGTTCTCATACTTGCCGAATAGCTTTGTAAACATGCTCTGACAGACAGCTTCTGTAGTTGTGTGCCGTCGCGATTGGCTTTCAAAGCCGTACATATGGAACTGTCTGGTTTTACCCAGCACGTTCCAGAGGTATTCTCATGTTTTATCCCTTGTTGGTTTTCAGGTCAAACCGACTGGCACGTCTCCGGATTCAGCACGCTCCGGGCACCCGATTGAAGCTAGCCTCGTTCGGCTTGCTGTGTGTCTTGGCGCAAGGTGTCACTTTTTGCGTCAACACACTTTTTGGCACGCCTGGTGGGACAACTTCGTTTCAAGATGACTGAGATCAACGATGATCAAGTTCTGGATGTGATCATGGATGACTTGCCGCTAGAGTCGAAAAGCTTGGTACAGCAGGCCTGCGATGAATTCCAGTGCAAGTGCCTGGCGTCTTTCTCCAAGAACAAGAGCGGCAGGGTCTTCCAGAAGCAGGAGTTCCCAAAGATTCTTCCTCACCATCAACCTGATATCCCCAATGAAGAAGAAGCTATTCGGAAGATGACTGAAATAATGCATAAGGTTGTATCAGAAGCTGTAACCAATCATCAGTCGGCTTTCCTGAACACTTTTCACGCTATCATGGTCAATGCTTTCAGTCCAGCCGTGGATAGATGCTTTGAGGAGACTGTTGGTCCAATGCAGAGACCGTTGTTGTTCCCAGTACCTCAACGTCAAAGGATCGCAGGAGAGGGCGGAGCTGGCCCAAGCACAGGTGGGATGGTTCCTCATGAGACGCAGCAACCTCCTCAGACCTGTGGCCAGCTCGCATTCGGCACGACAGGGAATGTCCCGCAATCTACTTCTAAAGTGTCTCCTGCAGCGAACAGGATGCAGAAGAATATGTTTGGAGACGGATATCATGAGTTCATCGATTATAGCTCAATTAATGCTCTTCCAAACCCAGGCTATAAGAGTTCGGCAGGGCTACATCCTGGGGGGCAGGCACAAGCAGTTCCTGATCCGAATGTTGACCTCATCATGCATAAGATGGCTGATATGATGCAAAATCAATTCGGCCTGAAACCTAAGAATCAAACTTACACATACAAATCCCCCTATCCAGAGTGGTACAATCGGGTAGCTCTTCCTCCAAGGGTGAAACCTCCTACTGATTTCACCAAGTTTTCAGGCCAGGATGACACCAGTACTATAGAGCACATCGGCCGCTACTTGATGCAACTCGGACAAGCATCTACAGATGAGGCTTGGAGGATTCGGTATTTCCCGTTGTCATTAACAGGGCCAGCCTTCTCGTGGTTTTCTTCTCTGCCAGCAAATTCTATCAATACATGGGCGGAGCTAGAGCAGAAATTTCACTCGTATTTCTTTACGGGTACTAGCGAGAAAAAGTTGGTCGATCTCATGAGCCTAAGGATGAAACCTGGCGAGACGCCACAAGAATATCTGCGCCGATTCAGGGAAACCAAGAATCTTTGCTATTCTCTGAATTTGCCGGATGATCAACTACCGGAGATAGCCATAGCTGGCATGTTGCCGAGTATCAAAGAGAGGCTATTCGGCATGGAGTTTGATGACCTCGGGTAGTTATCACAAAGGCTGGCGACGATGAGTAATCAAGCCCAGGGGTTCAAGAGGAATAATCAGTTCCAGAAGGGTGATGTGGCTGCCAAGATGTATCAAGCTTTCCTAGAAGAAGCAGCTGAGTACGATGATGAAGATGAAATAGCTGCAGCCGAGATAGTCTGGGATAAAGAACCAACTCAAGTCAACCAGCGATGGCTGAGGCAGCAGAAAGGTACTTATGACTTTGATGTTTCCAAGTCAGATAAATTATTTGAGTACTTGTTGAAGGAAGGACGCATCAAGTTACCGGAAGGTCATCCTATGCTGCATCCTGAAGGGGTCAAGGACAAGAAATATTGTGGTTTTCACAATGCTAGATCCCACTCCATAAACGATTGCCGAGTGTTCAGAATGCGGATCCAGAAAGCTATCCAGGACGGGCATCTGAGGTTTGATGGGAAAATGAAAATTGATGGTAGCCCTTTTGGACAGAATACTGTGTCCTTCTCTGTTAACATGATCAACGCAGCTGATCCCAGGGATAAGAGCAAAATGAAAGTTTTAACCTCTGATAGAGCAAGGGAAGCTGGTGCCGTTGACCCTAATCTGTAGATTACAAAGAGAGAGCTTCAGCAGAGGGTTCGGTTCCAAAATAGCCGAACTGAGACGGGTGAAGCTTCCAGACCTAGGGTCACGACGCGTATCTTGTTGAATAAATGGCGTCGGGAGCAGGAACGATACCAGAAGCAGAGAGTTTATGAAGAACGGAAGTTCCTGAAAAACAACAAAGGCTTGAAGCTGCCTGTTAAGAACAACTGCCCTGAGTGTAGTAATCAGTACTCCGAGTATAGGCAGTCTCGAGTCAACCGCCGATCTGTTCATGAGAGGCTTGGGGCACGAATTGTGACAGAACCGACCAATTTATACCAGATTAAGCATCTGTAAGAAGTTTATCCACACATATGTTTTCATTAGTTGGGAACAACTTTTATTAAGAAAAACGGGACGGATAACATAAGGAAGAAAGTAAGATTAATGCAAGGTTGGATGATCATGATGCATGCAGGTAACATACGTCCTCACTGTCTATCAATCTAACGGCTAGACGGTGGCATACACGTTCACTCATAGCGTTAACTAGACGTACTATACGTTCGCAAGTTAGTGTACCTGCAGAAAATCACTTCAGCCCTGCCCACAGTATGAATATCATGCATTGCTGAAATTAAATCTAATACTAACTCAGGTGCATACCCAGTATACACGTAAGCAGTATATGCACCCATCGGAATAGTATTACTCCCACAATCAATACTTTCACATATACTTGTGTGTAACAGGTATACATGTCGGTACCATTCAAGCACTCCCCTAGATTGGCGGTTGTCCAATCATGCTCTCACAACTCACTTGTTACCTTGGCGTAGAGGCAATTGATCCATACATTACTATTCCGAAGAATAACACCCATACAATTTCACCCTTGCCGTATGGGCGACAGAAACAACAGAATTTAAATATGATGCACAACCCCCAAGTTAGTACTTAAATAGCCACCTAGAAACTTACTGGGCATAAGGACTTGATCATTGGCACACCTTAAACTTCATTTATAAGATTTTTCAAACCCTATTATAGCTTATAAGTTTTTGCAAAGAAAGTTTTTGATTTGAAAATACGATTTTCAAATAGACTCATGAACAGTAACGCCAACCATGCTCCGATGCCAGCTGTGACAGAACCGACCAATTTATACCAGATTAAGCATCGAATCCCCGCTTTCACAGAGATTTTAGATACTTAAGCTCGTACAAACCCGGTAGTCCGGAAACCTCGAAGGATTTCAAATCATTCAACTTGAGCCAAGATCGTAATAGATTAGCGTACATGTCCACGAGGTACATTCAGTTCACACATAATTCAAATACATCAGAGTTCAACAGTTATTACAAACCATAGTTTGAATTTCAAAAGCGGAAGCAACATAGTTTTAAACATAAGTTCTCAGTTCATAATACGGTGCCAATGCCTGATCAGTCCACAAAAGCATCAGGGAAGGATAAGAGTTGACCATGCCCATGGTCTAGTCACCACCCTCAACGGGGTACAGACAGTTCTCGCAATAGCCGAAGAAGCATTGCCCATCTGCAACAACAAGGGATAAACCCTGAGTACGAGAAGGTACTCAGCTAGACTTACCCGTCATAAACCAGAAATAAAGTGACACCAAGGAGTATGCAAGGCTGTATTTGGGGTTGGCCATACTTACCTTTTTGCATAAAAGCATTTTATTAATACAAAAACATCATTAGAGTACTAGCAGTCAATTTTATGTAATCAACCTGATTAACTAGATTTGCACCTGATCTAGAGCAATCAATTGGCTAATTAATCAAGCACGAGTGACTATTTCATCAATAGCCTTTCAGATTCAACATCATAACCATCTTTAGTTCCATAATTTACTACGGTAACACATGCTCAGTCAAGTTACTCACTAACCAGGAGCGATGGCGATTATAATCGATTCCTACCAGCTGGGGATAAAAATGTCGCACACTCGCCCGATCACACCTTGCCAGGCGGCCGTTGGCGACCAATTCAGGAGGTTCGAGAACACAACACGCGGGACGGTCATGGGCCCTTCTACACCGGGGATTATCTCAATGCCAGATCGCTCAAGCTATAACTGCCCACGGTCATGCCAGGTCAATCAGGCCCCGCCCGTCCACGGACCATGCCAGGTTGCTCAGAATAGTTGCCCACGGTTCATATAAGGCCCTGGGTGTTAGGCGTCAACATCTCCATCACCGGCTCGAAAAACCTTACTCGGCTTCACGGAAGGTACCCACACCTGCTCCGTTAAGTGATTGACGCGTTCAAAATGACTGAGGTGTGCCTTCGTTGGTTCCTAATCGACACAGACAGGAGACTACTAGCACACAGAACCCATGTCCTGCTGCTCCTACATCCCGCCCGGTCTCAGATTAATTATCACATGGTTATTTCCATGATAGCACCAAGCTAGTCATGATCAGTATCCACCTATATGCGGGAGATAGGAGATCACCCGACTTTTACAGGTCTAAGCAGGGCTAAACATAAACGAGCCTAGATTTAACAGGGATAACGAGATATAATTGCAGGTGGACAAGGATAAGTAGTAATGCATCAACGGTATCACTCAACTCCTATAACCTAATGCAACAAACATATCAGGTTAATTTGTAATTGCATTTGCAAACCGTAGGAGTGGGATGCTCCGGGGCTTGCCTCGCTCAAAGTCGGAGGGTCGGTGATCGCGGCACTCCGGCAGGTCCTCAACGTCTCCTTCCGGGGTCCTCTCATCCGGTGTCTTCTCCGGGCACAGCTCCTCCGGCGGCGGTTCCTGGACCTCGGCTACCGATCCTGCATGATGCATGACACGTATAAATAACATGATTGCACATGGAATGCACTGGTGATGCAACATAGAACAAGACAATTCAGGAGATAAACACATGTCATCTACCAAGATAACTCAGGAGATAAGCACATGTCATCTACTGCGTTCTCTTCAACAAGGTAGTCAACATCACCTAGAGATTACAAAAGACCTTGACTAACCAATCAACCAACTAGTTCTCCTAATTCACTGTTTAGGATTCTAATTATCACAGCAAGCACCCACTTTATTATTTTTCCTTCCTTTAATTACTTGCTGAAATAAATCCAATTAATCAAGCTTATAACAGTAACCCATCCTAGACAGCTTCAGAAAAATCTACAAAAATTACTGGAAGTTAACAACACCTAATCTAGTCCCCTGTCCAAATTTCAGCCCATTTGGACTCAAACTCCATTCTCTATGAAAAAGACAAATTCTATCATGAAAAGGTGCTTTGAACTACACACCCTAGCAAAAAGTGTCAAAAAACAGATTTCTCATTTATCTACTGAACTTCTTAGCATAAGAGCAGTGTATAAAAATTCTTAGGTTCAAACTCCTCATATTTTAATTACTATAAAATAAACAAGAAAACAGCATTTAACCACTTTAATTACTACTGGCAAAATATTCCACAGAACAACACCATATTATATTTTTCCAAGAAGCTATTCATCAATACAAACCTAACAAAATAGGAATCACATTTTTCTGCGCAATATACAGATTACTATGCATTTAACAAGATTTCAACCAAAACAAGAATTAAATATAGCTACACATAACTTTATCACAAACTGGACATATCACATTTTTCATGCACAGAACTCATCACAACAAACTTAACAAAACTTGTTTCACCTTTTTAGCATTTATAGAATGCAAGATATGAATTAAACAAGCAATTCAAACATTTCTGAAAACTATTTAACAAAAACCCTGAAAAACCTTTCACTCTAAACTGCTACGCGTACCCAACTACTTGCACCCAGGCCACCAACAACCGGGACCCAAGCCACTGACCCGCGGGGCCCCGGGTCAACATGACCCCACCGGTCATCCCCTCCAGAGCAGGGGAGAGGTTGACCGCGGCGAAGCTCGCCGGCGGCGACTTCTCCGGCGAAACGGACACCACCACCTTGCTCCCCTCCTACTTCCGCACCCGGTGGTACCACTATCTAGCCCGGCGCATGCTCAAATCGAGCTCGCCGGCAACCATGGCGGACACGGCGGCGCGGGCATGCTACGCCGGCCGGCTCCGGTCATCCCGAGCCAAACCAACGCGCTATTTCTACTGCGGCGACCTTCACAACCCTAACCCGAGGCTCAGGAGCCAGGGCTCCTGCTCCGAGCGCTCGCGACCACGACCATGCTGACTCCGGCGACCAAGGCGGACGGCGGACGTGGCGTACTGACACTACCAAACCCTAATCGGCTCAACCAACACCACCAACACCTTCTACAGTCTAAGGCGACTCGCGAATGCTAGCTAGGACCAACGGACGGGCACGGGAAGGGGGTTGGCCATGGCGGACCGAGCTCGCCGGCCATGGCGGACATGGCGGGCGCGGCGTACCGCGGTCTTCAAACCCTAACCGGCCAAACCGTCACCTTCTACATCTTCTACGAACCTCCCTAACCCTTGAACGTGAGCTAGGGCGACACGAAACCACGGGAAGGAGGCCGACCACGGCGAACCGAGCTCGACGGTCATGGCGGCCATGGCGGCGGCTCATCCCGAGGCTTGCCTAGGGTCTCCTATGGGGCGCTAAGGGTAGCAAGAGGTGCGGGGGCTCACGGCGAAGCCTTGTGGGTGGTTGGGCTTGCGGCGAGGCGGCCGGACGGCGGCGAACGACGGCGAACGGCGGCGGCGCTCTGTTTTTCCCCCTCTCTTCCGCTTGGGCGACGGTGAGAGAGCGAGAGCGAGGGAGGGGACAGAATGGAGGGAGGAGCGGCGCGGCTCGGGCAGCGGGGCGAGCGGGCAGCTTATGCTCGCCACGCCGCGCGCGGTCGCTGCGTCCCCGGCCGACGCGCACCACGCGGCGGGCGAGTTCTGCGCGTGGTCGGCATGGCACGGCCCGATTCAAACTGAATCCGCCGATTCAGTTGTCGATGGCCGACTGACGACCAAACTTTGGACGCGATTATCTCCTAATCCACTTGATGAAACGCTAAACCAATTGTTCCATTGAGTACAACTACATGTCGACTACAACTTTAGTTACAAGATCAAGCTTTGGTTCGGCCTAGATTGCTCCCAGAAAAGCTCCAAAGATCGCTCAGCGAAACTGTTTTGCCAGTTAGGGACTTAAGAAATTTTTCTAAGTCTAACCTCCCCCATTTCTGCCTTGTGGGTCCTAAAACACCTTGTTAAACCCATTTTCATGAGTTGGACCTTAAACACTTTTTGTTCTACTCTAAATTCTACACATTTTTGGTTAAGGCCCACAGCCATGCAAAGCTTCTATCAAGGAGGTCTCAGTTAGTCAAACAAAAGGGGTCCTAGGGCTCCATTAAGGCATCTAGGGTTAATGACTTGGTTAGCCAAAAAGACCAACACAAACCAAGCTTCAAACTGACTCCTCCACAAGGTTCGACTACTAAGAAGACTCCAACACTCCAAAAACAAGTCAAACAAGCATCACTTCAAGCATAACATTACAAGTGAACACATGAAATGACACTTTACCAAAAAGGAATGCAACATGGGATGATGATGCTTATGCTCATGAGATGTCAAGTTATGCATTTAGGGTTGCTTAACACCTGGGGTGTTACACGAATCCCCAAGGACGATCGGCGCGTAAAAATAAATAATTCTGAAGATCGGCAGGGAAGAGGATTTGCCGACCAAAGTTGGACTCGCACTGAAGAAGAAGAGTACCGCGAGTATGTCTGGAAGAGAGGACAGTGGTGTCCACCAGGATTGAGGAAAAGCCAGAAAAGGAAGGTGCAGCGCCTAAGAAATAGAGAGTGAGAACAATCAAATGCCAAATTGAAGCGAGTTTGGCACCCCAAAGAGAAGCCGGATAGGGGTGATCGTTCGGCTGACGCATGCATGGCTTTCTTTCTTCCATCAGAATTTATAGCTCCCGAAGAACAAGATGTCCAAGACGAAGTGTATTCAAATTTTAGTGAAGATGAATTCCAAGAGTTATTGGCTCATCTTGTCTTGGCTCAAAGTGCAGTATTCGATAAAACCAGCTAAGCATCGACACCTGAAGCCATTGTATATGAGAGGCTATGTTAATGGCAAGCCACTAAATAAGATGTTCATTGATGGAGGGGCTACCATAAATATCATGCCGTATACCACCTTCAGAAAACTTGGGATGGCGAGTGAAGACTTGCTGAAGACCGACATGGTGTTGAGAGACTTTGCTGGCAATTCTTCTGATACTCGGGGAGCAGTCCATGTTGAGTTGACGATCGGGACGAAGACCTTGATCACTACTTTTTTCGTCATTGATGGCAAGAGGGCATACAGTTTGCTATTGGGAAGAGATTGGATACATGCAAACTGCTGTGTGCCGTCAACTATGCATCAGTTCCTCATCCAGTGGATTGGAAATGACATCAAAATTGTCCATGCTGATGATTCGGTGAGTATTGCTAATATAGAGCCCATCTATTGGGAATATGATGGTGTCGAGTGCTTTTCTGGAAGAGCTTGGGAAGCAGGTCCTGTGAATGTTTTCGACAAGGACCAACAGCCGATTCAGACAATTGGCTCTTAGAGCAATTTTTGAATAGATAATCCAACTAATGGTGATGGAGAAAGATTGAGGCCAAGTTTCGTGTCAGCTGACAAGGAATAAAGTGTTGATAATGAAGCCGAAATAGGACCAATGTATGCAAGTCTGGGTTTTGAGCATGTTTTGAAGTTAACGAACTTTTGAGAGGGTTCTTCTTGTTTCTCCGTTGCCGAAGCTAAGGGAAGAATAAGAATTCACGTAAGGTGACGTACAACAGAGGGTCTTGGAAAGTATGAAGGCACTTCCACAACTTGGTGATTATTTCAAGTTGTACGTGGCGGCCGATAGCCTTGCAATAGGATCGGCCCTTATTTTAAAATTTTAAAGATAAATAGCAGCTAGCTTTAGCCAAAAATGTTAGACCCAGAGAGGGGTATTCGGCTGTAAAGAAATTTTGTCACTCGTGGATCAAGCTTCGGCACTACTTGTTGAAAGCCGAACGCATGGAAATTATGTAACTTGAGGAATACTTATATACAGCCGATGTGAAGCATCGCCTTTAGCAGAAAAATGTTCCAAGAATTCAAGTCATAGCCGATATTATTTATATCGCCTTTAGTACAAGATATTTATGACCCTAGTGGCCCTAACGTTTTTAAGTAAGCAGGTTTATTGAGGGAAGAGAAAGGTGAAGTGTAGTAAGTGCAATGCCAGGTGACATGACATATCGGAGACGAGATTTAGTCGGCTAAGATGACATCATGCATTCGAGAAATATTCTCTCTGAAGAAATGCTGCAATCGGAAAAATCACTGAAACAGTCGAAGATGCAGATAGACATTATTCAGAGGGAAACAAGCTCCATATGTTACAAGCTTCACTCACAGGTTTATCCTAATACAAACTACCCTTGGAATAGTTTCTTCACAATAGATTGCGGGTCAGTAATCTCGGCAATAGCAGCGACATGGTTATCATAGATTTCAAGGTCTTCAAGTTCATCCGGATCTCCATCTGCGAAGCCAACTGGTAGGAAGGAGTAATCCTCTTTGGTCCAAGAACTCATTGCCGATAGCCCAAGGGAAACCCCAGCGTACACACCTTGGATGACGGCCTGATCTATGTGGCCATCCACGGCATCGAGACGGGCTTCAGCTAAATCCCCACGAGCATTCACCTTGAGGGCAATTCTGTTTGCTGCTGCTTTCAAGCGGTCATTCTCTGCAGACAAGGCTGATGAGAAAAGGGTATATCAGGCGGAAGCGAAATCGGGAGAAGGAGAAGAGCCGAGATTCTGCTAACCTGTAATTATATTGCAGAACTGTTTTCGTTGGTCTGCCCATTCGGCTTCCTCAGTGCCATGCTTCTTGAATACATCTTCCAGTTCCTTCTAAACTTTATCCTCTTCCTCGCAACGCTGAGAAGTGCCCAAGCAGGTCTGCTGGGATGAATCATCAAACTCGGAATCTGGTAGCTTAAGAAAAGTCTGAAAGAAATCGTTGGGACTACCGTTTCTAGAGGAAGAACCCAAGCTTGACTAGGGGAGGATCCCGCTCTAGAGAGGAAACGGACAATGAATCGGAGATAAACAAGCAAGAAAGCTACCGCAAGGGGGCAGGGAGTTCGTTTTTACCCATAGCGCCGATGAGTTGATGCTTGGCTTCCTCCTGCCTCGCCCCCGGCAGGGTGTCTGCTCTGATTGTTGTTGCTTGCCATTGTTGGAAACACAGGCGAGAGATTTTTACTCTGGTTTGGGCTTAATAGCCAAAAAGTGGAAAGTTCGCAAGTCAAACTGATTGTTTAGAGTCAAGGGGGATGGCTTGTCTAGGGTCATATTTATAAGAGCTATGACTTGCACACTGAAGGACCAAGCATCGGATTAGGGTTTCCACAACTTATGGGCCGTTATTGGGCCAAGCCGGATTCTCAACGGTTGGAAGAGGTCATGACTCCAGAATCAGAAAAACGATGGGATTCGGCTAAGGGTTGTTCAGTTTTAACTAGTAGTTTGGGAACTCATGTTACCGATTGACACTGAGAGTAGAGAACTGAAGACAGGAAAATCCCTTGAGAAGTGCTATCTTGGTGTCATCATGAATCAGAAAGCTAAGAGAAAATCGGATACTTTGAATCTAAAATGACCGATTACAACAATTATCCGCAGGACAACGATATCTTATGTGGTTATCAGCAATAGCCGATGTAGTGAACATCGCCGCTAAAATATAAAAAAATCAGTGGTTGGTATGCAAAACGGAACACACATTGATCTCGAAGGATCAATCACGGATTGATTTCAGAGGGACGAACAGAGGGACTTCTTATTTACAAAAACAAATTACAGTGGAGAATCAGTTCGTCCATTCTATCCTATTTCTAATCGGGAGATCAAAGTCGAAGGAATCAGCCAGATCTGTTCCAGCTTCTTTCATATCATCGACAGAATGAGCCACCCTGTACTCTATCCCTCGCTCGCATACGTCGAAATTACGGTAATCGGCTCTAGAGTGAATCCGTACCGCGTTGAAGGCGAGTGCTGCGCCATATCCCATACCGGCTCTAGAAATGTCAGGGAGGGCTCGGTTGACTTCGTTTACCCGCCTCAGGGCTGTTGTGCCCGGTACGTTGGCCGTGACAGCGAGGTTGGCAATAGCTGCTTCGAGAGAATGAAGCTTGGTCTCCAGAGCTAAAAAGGAGGAAGAGTCAGTAAGAGCAGAAAGGAGAAATGAAAAAAAGAAGATGATGAAAGGATGCTTACCGGTAGCCCGTTCCCGAGCGAAGCGACATCACGCTCTCGAGAGATTCGGGTGATCTCCCGATCCTTCCTCTTCGAATCGAATTGAAGATCTGCAATCTTCTGAATCAGGACCTCGAGGAGGTCGTCTCCGGCCCTTCTAATGAAAGTGGTGAGATAAGAACAGCTATTTCATTTTTGAAAACGATCAAGAAAGGGGAAAAAGGGGGCAACCTCCTTTTAGAGGTGCTAGAAGCACCAAGCTCGGAACTATGGCGACTCGCTGCGGAAGACATCCTCTAAAATGAGATAAGAGAAAAGAGGGTTTTTTTGAGTCTAATCAGAGGAGTTCGGAGTACACAAGTCAAAACAGGGCGAAAGAGGGTTTTAAAGAATCCCAGAGGGCGCATTGGGAGATGAGTCGGCAGGTATAGCAATTATAGCATGTGAAGACGAACGCTTCTGGAGGCTCCACGTTAAAAAGGAATTTTGGAATAAATATTTATCCCAAAATTAGGGGGCATGTGTTAACACCAGATTTTCGCACGCATGAGGATATGACAGATGGACCCAGCCAGCAGAGAAGAAAGGATTCGGCAAGCAATCAGACGGCTATTTGGTCCTCAAAGACTTCGATGAATGTCTATGCGGTCGGCTATCTTGCAGAGAGATGGTTCCATTCCGGAAACGGATGTTGCAGATGAAGCCGGCTTGCATGGGAAGGCATATGGCTATGAAAGATGCCGAGAAGATTAGGAATAGATTTCATATCTTTCCATATTTTATCATTGTAAATCGGAATCGTCTAGGACTCGTATTTCGTCCAGGGTATAAATATAAGCCCTCAACCATTGTAAAATTGTTCACAACCACATCAATACAAACCGGCCCCGTGCCATCTTCGAGTCCTTAAGTCGTGTTGTCGAGTTCTTCGAGAGGAAACATCGATCCGTCGACCTCCGTAAGTACCGGCAACCTTGTTATCATGTCTAGTATCATGCGGTGGATTTAGATATGATGCAAGTAGTCTCGTATGTTAAGCTTAGTATCGTGCGACGGATTTAAGCTTATGACGGGAAGTTTTTGCTTGTGCCTTGTATCGTGCGGCGGATTAAGACATGAGTAAAAATAGTTATCGGTTCTATTAGATTTGGCAGATCTAGTAGATTCATTAAGTTATCATGTGTTATGTGTTTTATTTATTTAATTCCTGTAACACTCTTTTGCCCAATCTAGATTGATTTCTATTCGGCCTTGTTTCACAAGTTTACTTGTGTTTTGCTAATCATAAGATCATGATGGCCGGATCAGTTTTCAATCTATGTTGTTACATGTTGTGGGTTCATACATGTCGATCATGTTTATGCTTTGATAAAACTGGGTGTCGTGCGGCAGATACAGTTTTTAGATTAGTTTGATCATGTTCGCTTGTATGTTTCCTTCCTCATCGACCCCAACTCGGCTAGTTTGCCGATATTGGTCAAGCTTACACGAGTAATGAGCTCTTATAGATATGTACAGATATATGCATGCTTTTAGCTTGTTATAATTAGATTGTATCATGCGGTGGATTGATCTAATTATGAGAAGTGGTATAGACTTATAGCAAGTGGTATCTTGCGGTGGATTAGCTTTGCTTAAGTTTATGCTTGACGGGTTTTTGAAGACTAAATGTGTGGCAGATTAGTTGGATTGGCCTATGCATGTATTATTTGGACAGATCTATTCTTGCAAGTTGCCTGTTTATAATATCTTTGATTTGTTCAAGCATGTCTTTCTTTTGCATTCGGCAGTTGTTGACACTTCTTAATGCAATCACTAGAACTAGACTATGGAGCCTAATCCCCGGCAGCGGCACCAGAGATGCTTGTTGACACCAGAAGTGGCAAACGGATATACCGCAAGCGCACGGTAGTCAATTGTAGCTTTTCACCGGGAGTATTCCAGGTATCGTATTTCCATAGGGAACGTGAAGTGGATTAAATAGAAGTAGGGTCGTCAAAGGATGATCAAAGGGTATATGATAACTGGGATAGAGAGGTCTTCCTAATATCAATTTCTGGTACTGGGTTTTCTAAGAGTACTGAGGTTTACCACCTCATTCCTTACTGGGGGCGAAGGACGAAACAGTAGTTGATTAAAAGGTTTTCCACCTAACAACTACTGAGGCGGCAATGCTGCTACCCAACTATTATTTTCAACTTGCCTACAACACATGAGAGGAACTCCAAGCACTGGCTGTGTCTGTCACTCTACCACCAGGCGTCTACACAAGTGCGACAAGAAGTCCACACTGGCAAGATATAGCCTAGACACCACGTCTACACTAATCTTACTACTCTAAAGCTAAGCTTAATAGGCCTAGAGCACTTCAACAAAGTAAAACAATGTGCCAAGTAAAAGAACAGAAAACTTAAATAACCAGACCAGAATATTAAATACTAGAAGGACTCAGATGTAACACTTACAAGAAGAATCGCATCCGCTGAGGCGCACCTTGGAGAAGATTCCCGACAGGCCAGGACTCCTCCGTGGAACTCCTCACTCCCTTCCCTCTCTTCTAACACTAAAGCTACTAGGTAGGCTTTCTCTCCTTCGATGCATACAAATGAAGAGCTCTAGGGGGGTATTTATAGCTTGGAGGTGAAGTAGCGGCTACTCCGGTGCCACGTCAGCGATCCGCGTGCTCTCCTTCCTTGGCCATTGGATCAAACCGCCATAGTAACCGTCATGGATGGATGGCCAGGATATTGTTCACGTGTGAAACATGTGCAAGCAACCGACTTTGGATGGGATTCACCCCGGGGTCGGCCGACCCCAGCCAATGACAGGTGGGCCCACCACTTTGCTTCTAGAAGATGCTGATGTCACCAGGCAGAACAGTGTAGCCAGGGCCCACCAAGGGGGGATCGGCCGACCCCCCTATGACAGGGCTGGCCCACCATCTTTTCTCCCTTGGTGACCCCACATGTCATGGAGCAAGTCTTGGGAAGTTGGTTGCATTTTGTTTCGGTGTGGACCCATGAATCCATGTGCTTCTCATCTTGCACCATTGAGTAGAAGCACATGTTTGATCCAAGGGATGATATTGGCCTGAGCATGCTTCTCTTGGATCGTGCCATGTCACCTTGGCCGAGGTGGCCACCAAGGTGGGGTTGGCCGACTCCCTTGGTGGGCCCACCTGGCCTCATTTTGTTCATTTTGGCATCTCCTACATGTTCACAAGCTAAGAGTACAAGTGGAACTTATTAGTGATAAATATGCTCATGATATGCTATACTTCCTTGAAATCGAGGCATGTTGACGGTATTTTGGTAAGGTAAAACATGCTATAACTTCCGTCAACAAGATCCCCCACACTTGAATCTTTGCTCGTCCTCGAGTAAAGGTTAGAGAAAGTGAACAAGAGATTATTACATACTTAAAATGATAATGATCATAAAGCATCATTCCTAACATAGTTTATACAAATGGGTTTTGTGGTGCTGTCTATCATATATCCTTTAGATGTTGAGAAAAGGAACAAATCTCAAAGCAAAGTCATCTCCCTGAATTCTTGTTCTTGGTACTTAGAGTTTTTAGGACAGTTTGAAAGGAAAACACATAGTTCATGCTTACTCCTCATATAGTACTTTCAAGACACTCTTATAGGTGTTTGGTTCCTCACCAAGGCATAGCATGTGATTGCCTTATTTTTGTTTTATCCTAATCTATCAGACTTATGTGGAGCTTGGTAGGGATAAACAAAGTAGCATACTTGTTTTGCATATATTGTAAAGTCAAAACAAGGATCCAAGGAGAAGAATGTCATAATCCTAGATCAAGATGTGTATGTGTGTGGAAAGTATGTGGACTAGAATGCTCCTTTAACATAATCTCTCTCTCTACTTTATTTTACCTTGAGACATGGCTAGCATTTTTCAACAATGGACCTTCATGTGTCCATATATATTTTTTTAATGGACCTTCATGTGTCCAATTTTTTTTTGCTTAGCCTTAATGTCTCTTTTTTTTACTAACCAGAGTTAGAGAGAGAGATATTATAGAACTTTAATGTACATAGCATCTATAGAGTGGAAATGAATGGCATGTGCAGGCATACTTCTAGTGTAGAAGTTGCATATGTAGATGGTGTGTACGTGACCTTGATCTTGGGATTATGACAAAATTCTCGACTAGGGTCAACAAGGTTTGACCAAACTCAAGACAAAAACAAGTAGCATGTGTGTAAAAGGTTTTGATCATATATGCATATGTATGGTTTTGGTAGGTATTTCTCACTATAGAGGAGTAAATGATACTATGGTTTTGAGATATTTTCAAAAACAAATCTCTAAGCACCTTAAACAAAAACAGGTTTGAGTCTTAAGCCAAGATTTATCTCACTTTTAACAACAACTTAGTCAATATGGTTTCCTAATTTAGTTTACCCATGAGTATAAACATATGTAAGAACATGGTTTTATGTCATTAACATTCTTAGCATATCATAACTCAAGTCACTTTGTAGCTTTTTATTTTATTTTATTCAGAATATGGAATGATTGTGAAACTGCTTGAATTGAGAGGAGAAAAGGGGAAACGAACCAGACAGCAGTGTTAAGCTTACTGTGCAGAGGTGAGCTGGTGGGCCCAGGTCACCATGGTGGGGTCGGCCGACCCCACCAAATGGTGGTTTTCGTTGCCATTTGCCTTTTCCTCCATTCAGTTTTACATCTGCAAAGACACTTTTCAAAAATTCAAGAAAACGGGGGTCGCCCGACCCCCCTTGCTTACCTCTGTTTTGTGCACTGCAGTGTGTCAGACTGTGCTCAGCAGTTCAGTGTGGTCCAATGATGAAATCTGGGGGTCGTCAGACCCCCCCACACTTGAATCTTTCCATAAATGAACTCTGAACATGACGCAAAGGTAAAATGCAAAGCGCTCTACTGGTGGCAAACACACCAGTAGAGACGATATAAATTTTATTTATTCTTTAAGAAGGGAAATACATTGGAAATTAAAAACAGAAATTCAAAAGAAATAAATCTAAGATGAAACTTGGAAATTCAAAATAAATCTAACATGGAGCTTTTAGGATTTGGTTCAAGCAATGAAGAGAAGAGACTTGTAGGTTTTAGGTTGTGTATAGTTTGAACTCTACCATGTCTACTTCATTTTCTACGGGATCATGTTCATGAAAAACTTTAAGACGGTGGCCATTTACCTTAAAGATATTGCCGTCGGTGTCCTGAAGCGTGACAGCTCCATGCGTTGCGGCATCGATCACGAGGAATGGTCCTTCCCATTTGCTTTTTAGTTTTCCATGGCCAAAGAGCTTGACCCTTGAGTTGAACATAAGAACCTTGTCTCCTGGATGGAATTCCTTTTGCTTGATCCTCTTGTCATGCCATTTCTTGGTTCTCTCTTTATAGATCCTAGCGTTGTGATAGGCTTTCTCTCTCCATTCTTCCGGTTCAGAGATCTGCATTCTCCTATTTCTTCCAGCTGCGGGCAAATCCATATTCTATCTCTTTATTGCCCAGTGTGCTCTATGCTCCAATTCCACGGGCAGATGGCATGTCTTGCCGTATACTAGTTGGTATGGGGTCATACCAATTGGAGTCTTGTATGCGGTCCTGTATGCCCACAGTGCATCTGATAGCATGCTTCTCCATGCTATCCCCATTTCATTGACAGTCTTTTGCAGAATATTCTTGATTTGCTTGTTCGATGTTTCTGCTTGTCCGCTTGTTTGTGGGTGATAAGGTGTTCCAATATTGTGCCTTATCCCTCTTTCTGTTAAGTAGCGTCGGAATTTTCTATCAATGAAGTGGCTTCCTCCATCGCTGATTACTAACCTTGGGGTGCCAAACCATGGGAATATTATTTCCTTGAACATCTTCGTTGCATGCAACGAATCCGCTGACTTGCACGGCATGGCTTCAACCCATTTGGATACGTAGTCTACCGCCACCAGAATATACTCACAACCTTGAGACGGGGGGAAAGGACCCATGTAGTCAATTCCCCAGGCGTCGAACAGCTCTACTTGTAGGTTGATTGTGAGTGGCATTGCATCACGGGCATTGATGTTCCCATGTTTCTGACACCTTGCACACTTCTTCACGAAGTCCTTGGTGTCTTCATACATGGTAGGCCAATAGAATCCACTTTGCCAAATCTTGGCATGGGTTCGGAATGTTCCATAATGGCCTCCATACTCTGCTCCATGACACTTCTCCATGATCTTAACTGCTTCATTCATGGGCACACACCTTCTTAGTATGTCGTCTTGGCATACTCTATAGAGATACGGGTCATCCCATAGATGCACCGAGCTCTCCTTGATAAGCTTCTTTTTGTCTACTCCAGGTGGTACGTAGCCTGAGACTATGTAGTTGACGATGTTTGCATACCACGAGTAGGTGTCTGAAACTTTGAGGAGTGTGTCGTCTCGAAGATAGTCGTTGATGGGCAGGTCCTGTTTATCCTCAGTTTGCATTCTAGACAAGTGGTCGGCTACAGAGTTCTCTGCTCCCTTTTTATGTCTAATTTCTAGATCAAATTCTTGGAGGAGTAGGATCCATCTTATTAGCCGTGGTTTGGCATCTTTCTTAGTAAGTAGGTATTTCAGGGCCGCGTGATCGGTGTAGACGATCACCTTGGATCCTACCAAGTAAGATCTAAACTTGTCTATAGCAAACACCACAGCTAAAAGTTCTTTTTTTGTTGTTGCATAGTTTCGCTGTGGTCCGGTTAGCGTTTTACTAGCATAGGAAATGGCATAGTGTTTCTTATCCGGGGTCTGTCCTAGGACAGCTCCTACAGCATAGTCACTAGCATCGCACATTATCTCAAAAGGTAGCGACCAGTCAGGGGGTTGAATGACTGGTGCAGAGATAAGTGCTTTCTTTAGATGGTAAAAAGAGTCTAAGCATCTGTCGTCAAAGTCAAAGGGTGCGTATTTAGCTAGCAGGTTTGTTAAAGGTCTAGCAATTTGAGAAAAATCTTTTATAAACCTTCTATAAAAACCGGCATGGCCAAGGAAACTGCGAACGCCCTTAACATTCGTGGGAGGTGGGAGTTGTTCTATAACTTCTATTTTAGCTCTATCTACCTCTATTCCACGTTCAGATACTCTATGTCCTAGCACTATCCCTTCTCGAACCATGAAGTGGCATTTCTCCCAGTTCAAGATCAAGTGCTTTTCTTGACAACGTTGTAAGACACGGTCCAGATTCTCTAAGCAGTGATCAAAGGTTGTTCCATAAACTGAAAAGTCGTCCATGAAAACTTCCATGATTTCCTCTATCATATCTGAGAAGATGGACATCATGCACCTCTGAAATGAAGTAGGGGCATTGCACAGGCCAAATGACATGCGCCTGTATGCATATGTCCCATAGGGGCATGTGAATGTGGTCTTACTTTGGTCGTCGGGATGGATTGGAATTTGATGGTACCCCGAATACCCATCAAGGAAACAAAAGAAGGAATGTTTGGCTAGCCGTTCCAACATCTCATCAATGAATGGCAACGGAAAGTGGTCTTTCTTTGTGGCCTTGTTAAGTTTTCGGTAGTCTATGCACATTCTCCACCCCGTGATGGTTCGTTGTGGAATCAATTCATTGTTTTGATTTTTAACGACCGTCATCCCTCCTTTCTTAGGAACTACTTGGACGGGGCTGACCCACTCGCTGTTTGGAACAGGGTAGATTATGCCCGCGTGCAAGAGCTTCAAGACCTCCTTCTTTACTACTTCTCTCATCGCATTGTTGAGCCTCCTTTGTGGCTCTCTAGAAGGTGTAGCATCGGGTTCGATCGGAATGCGATGTGTGCAAAGAGCGGGACTAATTCCCTTGAGATCTTGCAACGAATATCCTAAGACGGATCGGTGTTTTTCTAGGATGGTGATGAGTTTAGAAACTTCTTCCGTTGTAAGTCGATCACTAAGGATCACGGGAGTCTCTCTGTCACCATTAAGGAAGGCATACTTAAGCCCAGAAGGAAGTGGCTTAAGCTCTATAGAGGGTTTTGGTGGAGGTTCAAACTCATCCAAGTCTAACGGTTCATCTAAATCAATGTCTTCTTCTTGGATAAAGTCATGGGCGTCTTCTTCTAGATCGGGTTGAGAAGTTTCTAGTGAAGATACCGACATCACCTCCTCTATTGGATCAGGCTCGGGTTTTGGTTCGGCTATCGAATTAACGGAGCCGGCAAAAGGAACTCAAAGATCTAGATCCTTCCCATGGTGACCCTTAAGGCTCCCTTCACGAAATCCCTCAATGAATCTCATGAGTGGGTGCCCAATTAACAAGTCGACCTCGTCTACGTCAAAGACATAGAAGTTTGCGAGGAAGCTAACTTTGTTAATTGTGATAGAAATATTTTGTGCAATCCCGCAACTATCGACCAATTTTCCAGAAGGAAGCTTAAGGAATTTATTGGTCGGGTTTAGCGGTTCCTCACCTAGGAGTGTTAACATCAACGATTTAGACATTAAATTTACTCCTACGGCAGGATCATAGAGGGAATCTACAGCCGTCTTGTTTATGGCACACGGTATGGATGTGAAATAGGACAGAAGCTTAATGACATCTAAAGATGCTTCAGCCTCCCTGAACCATTCGTTGCTCATAATAGACATGAGCTCCTGGGCAGTCGCCTTAAGGTAACTTGCCTCAAACTGGGTTGGCATGTGGTTATTAGGAGCTCTACGGGCTGTGGATCTCTTCTGCACAGGTTGTTTCGAGACATTGCCATAATCGGTGAAAAGATCTGTCTCGATATTTAGAGGATAATCCAAAGGATGAATTACTTCTTCCTTTGGATGAGTAGGTGGTTGTGGTTCAGGGCTGACAGCTTGGGGTATAGGTAAAGGAGTTTCGGCTGTCATGGGTTCGTCCCTAGGAGTTTGATCTTCCTCTAGAGTTTCACCATGGTCATCGGTGTAGGGGGTGTTCTTGAGAATGGTCGCAAGGACTTCCTTACCTTCACTAATGGGTAAATGGAGGAAAGCTCCTTTAGAGGCTAAATCAAGGAATTGTGTGGAGTTTTGGCTAAGACCGAGATAGAAATGTTGCATAAGGGTTGGCTCGGTTATAGCTAAATCTGGACCAGAGGATGCTAAGTCTGTAAGTCGTGCCCAGGCCGCACCCAGAGATTCCTTCTCATCTTGTTTGAAGTTTAGCACATCTCTACGAAGACGAGCTACGCGGGATATGGGAAAGTACGTTAAGAAGAACATGGCTTGCAGTTTCTCCCATTCTCCGTTCACACTACCAACGTAGCGAGTATACCAGCGTCTAGCTTTTCCCGTTAACGAGAACGGAAATAGCTTCCACTTAAGAGTGACTCGCCTCATTCCTTGGATGTGAATACACGAACAAAGTTGTTCGAAATCACGTAGGTGGGTATAAGGATTCTCATCTACATCTCCTGAAAAGGGATTCTCCTGAACCATCGCTATGAGGCTGGGGCGAAGCTCATAGCGAACTGCCAAAATGGCATGAGATGAACTAGGCGGCTCCAACTCAGCGCCCGATGGAGCAGCGTAGTCAAAAAGGGTTGTTTGATCCATATTGATTTATGAAATAGAAGTTCTAATCAAACTATGATAACTTTAACGACTTTGTTCTAGCTAACACAGCTACCGTTCCCCGGCAACGGCGCCAGAAAAGCTTGTTGACACTTCTTAATGCAACCACTAGAACTAGACTATGGAGCCTAATCCCCGGCAGCGGCACCAGAGATGCTTGTTGACACCAGAAGTGGCAAACGGATATACCGCAAGCGCACGGTAGTCAATTGTAGCTTTTCACCGGGAGTATTCCAGGTATCGTATTTCCACAGGGAACGTGAAGTGGATTAACTAGAAGTAGGGTCATCAAAGGATGATCAAAGGGTATATGATAACTGGGATAGAGAGGTCTTCCTAATATCAATATCTGGTACTGGGTTTTCTAAGAGTACTGAGGTTTACCACCTCATTCCTTACAGGGGGCGAAGGACGAAACAGTAGTTGATTAAAAGGTTTTCCACCTAACAACTACTGAGGCAGCAATGCTGCTACCCAACTATTATTTTCAACTTGCCTACAACACTTGAGAGGAACTCCAAGCACTGGTTGTGTCTGTCACTCTACCACCAGGCGTCTACACAAGTGCGACAAGAAGTCCACACTGGCAAGATATAGCCTAGACACCACGTCTACACTAATCTTACTACTCTAAAGCTAAGCTTAATAGGCCTAGAGCACTTCAACAAAGTAAAGCAATGTGCCAAGTAAAAGAACAGTAAACTTAAATAACCAGACCAGAATATTAAATACTAGAAGGACTCAGATGTAACACTTACAAGAAGAATTGCATCCGCTAAGGCGCACCTTGGAGAAGATTCCCGACAGGCCAGGACTCCTCCGTGGAACTCCTCACTCCCTTCCCTCTCTTCTAACACTAAAGCTACTAGGTAGGCTTTCTCTCCTTCGATGCATACAAATGAAGATCTCTAGGGGGGTATTTATAGCTTGGAGGTGGAGTAGCGGCTACTCCAGTGCCACGTCAGCGATCCGCGTGCTCTCCTTCCTTGGCCATTGGATCAAACCGCCATAGTAACCGTCATGGATGGATGGCCAGGATATTGTTCACGTGTGAAACATGTGCAAGCAACCGACTTTGGATGGGATTCACCCCGGGGTCGGCCGACCCCAGCCAATGACAGGTGGGCCCACCACTTTGCTTCTAGAAGATGCTGATGTCACCAGGCTGAACAGTGTAGCCAGGGCCCACCAAGGGGGGATCGGCCGACCCCCCTATGACAGGGCTGGTCCACCATCTTTTCTCCCTTGGTGACCCCACATGTCATGGAGCAAGTCTTGGGAAGTTGGTTGCATTTGGTTTCGGTGTGGACCCATGAATCCATGTGCTTCTCATCTTGCACCATTGAGTAGAAGCACATGTTTGATACAAGGGATGATATTGGCCTGAGCATGCTTCTCTTGGATCGTGCCATGTCACCTTGGCCGAGGTGGCCACCAAGGTGCGGTCGGCCGACCCCCTTGGTGGGCCCACCTGGCCTCATTTTGTTCATTTTGGCATCTCCTACATGTTCACAAGCTAAGAGTACAAGTGGAACTTATTAGTGATAAATATGCTCATGATATGCTATACTTCCTTGAAATCGAGGCATGTTGACGGTATTTTGGTAAGGTAAAACATGCTATAACTTCCGTCAACAGCAGTTAATATGCTTCACACACTCTGTTCTCATACTTGTCGAATAGCTTTGTAAACATGCTCTGACAGACAGCTGTCGTAGCTGTGTGCCGTCACGATTGGCTTTCGAAGCCGTACATATGGAACTGTCTGGTTTTACCCACCACGTTCCAGAGGTATTCTCACGTTTTATCCCTTGTTGGTTTTCAGGTCAAACCGACTGGCACGTCTCTGGATTCAGCACGCTCCGGGCACCCGATTGAAGCTAGCCTCGTTCGGCTTGCTGTGTGTCTTGGCGCAAGGTGTCACTTTTTGCGTTAACAAAAAGAGTGTCACCTAGTGGCTGTTAAGAGAATCTTGAGATATCTAGTTCACACACCAAACCTTGGCTTGTGGTATCCTAAGGGCTCCATGTTCGAACTACTTGGCTATTCGGATTCCGATTATGCCGGTTGTAAAGTAGATCGAAAAAGCACTTCAGGGACATGTCAATTCCTTGGATGCTCCTTAGTGTCTTGGGGTTCTAAAAAGCAAAATTGTGTAGCCCTTTCCACAACCGAGGCCGAGTATGTTGCAGCAGGTGCATGTTGTGCGCAACTACTTTGGATGAGGCAAACTCTTCGTGATTTCAGATGTCATTTTACCCATATCCCACTCTTGTGTGACAATGAAAGTGCCATAAAACTTGCAAACAACCCAGTGAGTCACTCAAGAACCAAACATATAGACATCCGACATCATTTCTTGAGAGATCACGAAATCAAAGGAGATATCACAATTCATCATGTGAGCACCGACAAACAACTAGCCGATATCTTCACTAAGCCTCTCGATGAGTCAAAGTTTGTGCTTTGAGAAGTGAACTAAATATACTTGACTCTCGTAACGTAGTTTGAAGCCTAGCATGCTTGATTGATCAACTAGTATGACCTAGGCAAAACCAATTTCAAAACTCTCATACATTGTGTTTCAAAATCTTTGAGAAAGAAACTTGCTTGAAATGACCATTGTTCTGTATTGATTGATTGCTACTGGTCATAACATGCAAGCAGTATGTGTCCACTCTAATAAAGAGATGTAGTAGCTTAGAGATAAATCTGTTCTGTAGATAACTGTCCGGCAGTGCCGGGCCAGCCGCGGAACTGCCGGGCCCCGGCAGTGCCGCGTTGGGCGCGGTAGTGCCACGACTAGTCGGTTCAGCCTGAGCCGACTGTTACCGTGTGGGGCCAAAGGGAAAACCTTTTCTACTCTTACCCTGCGGTTTCGCCCTCTCTCTCTTTCTCTCTCTTTCTCCCCAGCCCGTGAACCTCTCCTCTTTCTCTCCCTCTCGGGCGTCTCAAGGGCGACCGGTTGCCGCTCTCTCTCCGGGCTTCTTCCCGCGATTCCGGCCACCGGTGGTGCGGCTCCGAGCTCCCCTCCGTTGCTGCTTCGGTCTTCCTTCCCCAAGGACTCTCCTTCTCTTCTCTCCATCTCAAGGTGAAATTTCAAAATCCCTAACCCTAGTTTTCCCGATTTGTAAAATGCGCCATGGTTGTTGTACTTAGAGGTTGTAGAAGGGTTGGTAGATGATAGGGAGATAGTAGAAGTGATGGATGTGGTGTTCCTTGGCTCAGATCTGGCCTGCCCGTGCGGTAGTGTCGTGCTCTGTGCGGTAGTGCCGGGCCCCGGCAGTGCCGCTCCCCGAGCGGCAGTGCCGGACCATGAGCAGGGGTTTGATCCAAGTAACACCCTATCCATCAAAGTCTATTGCCTCACTGTAACCTACCAGCTCTTATGCAGTCTTCTAATTCACAGTTTCCATGTTTTAGATGTCGGGCGGAAGATGTGATGAGATAAGGGTGAAGCAAAGGATGGATCCGCTCAGGGGGAGGAGCAAGCAGCCATCTCGCCGAGGTGGCTCTAGTTCCCAAGGGGATGTATCAGCACGACAGCAGATCCGTGATGAGGCTCGCCTGCAGATGCAGGGGCGACAAATTCGGGATGATCTTTATCCCAACACACCAGAGCATCTTGCAGAGGTCAGCAGAGCCCACTTGCAGGAATACACAGAGGATGTGCAGGAGAGGCCTCCACAGGACACCAAGGACATGCACCCCGTGTCTTACTACCAGCAGTTCAGCTCAGTGAAGACACATCGCCAGCTCAATCCCTACAACTTTCAGAAAGATATGGGCATTGACTACAGGTTCTGGAATGAGTTCCATTCTGACTTCTACCGTTCAGTCCTGTACAATGCCAAGAAGCAAAAGATTCTTAGTATGAAGTATGTTGATTGGGAGCACTTGGAGGCCAAGCATGATCGTGACATCAACAGGGTAGTGGCAGCTTGCAAGGAGAGAAATATGTATGACTTGATGGGTTTCAGTTACAATTGGAACACCGAGATCATCCATCAGTTTCATGCCACACTCTATGTGGATAATGTGGTGGAGGAGATGCATTGGATGAACGAGGGTCGTCACTACAAGGTATCTTATGAGACCTTTGCTAGGATCCTCGGTTTGGGCAGCGGGGATAGAGAGCTTGATAGTCTGCACCAGGAGAGGACTCTGACAGATAATGAGATTGCATTCATGTATGAGGATCCTAGGAAGGCAGATGGGTTGGTCAAGGGGCTGAAGGGCTATTACTACATGTTGAACAACCTATTTAGGCAGACTCTCAACCCCAAAGGGGGTTCTCATTCTAACCTCTATGGATATGGCAGGAACATGTTGGCTAGGATGGCCCCCAGGGCAAACCACTTCTCCATCTCTAGCTTTATTTGGACTGAGCTACAGGTGGCAGCCGAGGATGCTAGGAAGGCAGTGCTCTATGCCCCCTACATCATGTATATGAATGAGATGGTCTCCGGCTACACCTTTGCTAAGGATGGGCTGCATGAGCCTTATAGAGCAGAGAAGAAGAGGGCAGCAGCAGCAGGGGCAGCAACAGTTGACAGGCCAGAGAGCTCCCTCCCTTCCTCCCAGAGGAAGAAGAAGAGCAAGCTGGCCAAATGGATCAAGGCCATCTTCTCTACTTGCACCTACGCAGCCCAGATAGCTCACCAGGCACTTGTTGAGCAGCGTGCAGAGCGAGAGCGGGCGGGTCGTTCGCCGTTACCTCCACCCCGCTCTCCACCTCACTTCGACCTCTCCAGTCTCGACTCAGATGATATAGACTCAGATGGTGACGAGGAGTAGGAGGAGATAGTGCCTGAGCCGTCTCGTCGTTCTACGCGCACCTCGACATGCTACACCAGCACTACCCATCGCCATGGGAAGGCTGTTGTAGAGTCCGATGACGACGACGACGATGGCGACGACGATGACGATGATGATGACGAGGCCGAGATTCCGTGGGACAAGTTAGCGTATGATGATGAGTGAGTGTTTGGACACTCTTCTCTCTACTTCTCTCTTTTTGGTGACTTGTTGCCAAAGGGGGAGAATTAGGTGAAGAGAAGGGGGCACAACACTTTCTTTTTCATGTCCCATCTTTTAGTAGTTGTGAGTTGTGAGAGAGTTTGTTTCGGTCAAAACTCTATTTTGTAATACTCTATGTTGCTACTTCTTAGAATTGGATGTGGACATGTACTTTTATCTGCTTATCTAGCTTGTCATATTCTGTTTAGACATGTTGTTTATTATGCTTTGTGGCTATTTTATTTTCCGCTGCATTTGCTGTCTGTAAGTCTGAGCGGCAGTGCCGCTCCCAGGCCGGCAGTGCCGGGCTCCGGCAGTGCCGCGCCTAGAGCGGCAGTGCCGCTCTGGCTGACAGGCAACAAACCTCTCTGATGTGCTTAAACTGTCATTCACATCACGTATTATTCTTGACACAGTTTGGTTGCACCCCACAAAGCTATTAGATGTGAAACTGAACCTACTTTTCACTTTAAATATGTGAATGTTGGCCTCTAATGCCAATTTGAGATTTCAGCTTTCATTCACACATTAAGGGGGAGGTTTCATACCTAAGCTTCTAAAATCTCAAGTATTGTACCCTTCTATTGTAAGCTTCAATTGTTTTGTCATCAATCACCAAAAAGGGGGAGATTGTAAGTGCAATCAAGCCCTAATTGTGGGTTTTGGTGATAATGACCACATGATTGAGAACTAATGAGATTTACCAAGATGACAAGCAGGATGATAATAATAAAGGATGGTACATATGTGTTGGTGGACCCCTCATACTACATTTCATCGGTTCCAGACTCAAAGTGCTACAACAAGCTTTTTCTTATTTATTTGAGTTATAGGATTGCCGTACTATCAAGGGGGAATGCAAATACATCGCTATGGCTAAATGATATGTGCTCAAACCAACCCAAGCCATCCTCATTCCTAACCAAAGACAGCTGCACAAAATTCTGATCTATCTCTGTCTGTCTAGTAGGCGCGACAGTGCTGCCCAGGGCGCGGCACTGCCGGGCTTCGGCCGGCATTGCCGCGACTTGTTGTAACCGTTGGAAGGCAGGGGATATTTACTTCACTCCCCTGCCACCCAAACAGTCACCCACGACCATTTACTCTTCTCCTACCTCTAGACAAGGCTTCCTCTCCCCATTGAAGGCTCCCAAGCTATCTCTCACCCAATCTTTGATTATCATTGATTCCAAGTGAGTTAGAGCCTCAAACCTTCACCAAAGAGAAGCTCTAGCTGAGATCTACTTCCTAGAGCACTTGATTTGAGCCATAGCCGGTGGATTTGATTCTATTACTCTTGGGTTCTTGGAACCCTAGCCGGCTAGGCGTCGCCCTTGTGCTAGCCAACTTGTGTGGCGGCCTTGGGAGGTTTGTAATCACTCGTGCAGCTAGTATTATTACCCCTCACTTCAAGGATTTGGTTCCTTGACTTGAGAACGAGGAAGAGTTGCAAAGCTCATGACCTAAGTGGTCAACCTCAACAACGTGGGGGTAGGCAAGCCTTGGTGGCGAGCTGAACCACGGGATAAATCACTTGTCTCTTGTGCTTACTTGCTTTCATATTTCATACTTGTGAGCTTGTGATAGATTCTAAGGTTTGGCCCGATCTACTTCATACTACATATTTGGCTTGGTAGAGTTGGTTCTGCTGGTTCAGGAAACTTAGTGTAGGATTTCCATTCATATAGATTCGTTTTGCTGTGGCTGGATTTCGAATTGCAGACTCAGGTTCTACTCTGCGCGGCAGTACCGGGCTGTGGCCGGCAGTACCGGGGAGCGGCAGTGCCGGGCACAGAGCGGTAGTGCCGGGCCTATCTAATTAAGTTTTGAGCTGTGATTTTTGACAAGCCTATTCACCCCCCCCCCCCTCTAGGCCACACAGGTCCTTACACGCCGCCGTGCTCCGGCCATGGCACCGCCGCAGACACCGCTTTCCCTTTCTTCTCCGGCAACAGCGCCGCTGACCCCCGCCTGATTTAATTTGCACCCTCTAATCCAGATCCAACGCCCCGCGATGATCGATACCCCTTCGGTGTCGATTTTGCTAAAGAGTCCCCCCCCTAAGATTTGGGCCTCAACCCGTGGTCCAGACGACACTGTGCACTGAGTCTGCGGGATCTTCCTTATAAGCCCCTGCGTCTCTGCCTATTTGAGGCGCAGTCCAGTCAATTCTGCAATTTGATTTAAATTTATTTAAATTCAAATTCAATTTCGTTTCATTTACAGTTTTGCCATCAGATTCAAATGCTTATAACTTCTATGTTTTAAATCCGTTTTAGTCTATTCAAGTTGCGTTCGTTTCATTTTGAAAAGATCTATCTATCTGTGCGAAAATATATACTATTTTCTGTATTTAAAATTTGAGTTAGATCTAATCTACTAATTAAGGTTTTGTAACTTGTTTAGCTTATAACTTTTGCGTTATAATTCCATTTTTCGTGATCTTCGCGTTTATGTGATCGTAGTAGATCGTAGTTTCTGTTTTCAAACTTTTTTATATTATTTTCTTGCTATTGGTGTAATGTTCTAA
Organism: Coix lacryma-jobi var. lacryma-jobi; assembly: GCA_009763385.1. Classification (NCBI taxonomy): domain Eukaryota; kingdom Viridiplantae; phylum Streptophyta; class Magnoliopsida; order Poales; family Poaceae; genus Coix; species Coix lacryma-jobi. Next base: position 92,207,584 of record CM019824.1, read on the forward strand.
TTATAGATTGTTTGCTTTGCATGATTCTTGTCTGGATGGTTGTGTGTTGATGTGGTAATCGAGTATAGACAGTGAGACATACGCCGGTGATCAAGAGCCCTACTTCGGTAACCAGGAGCACCAAGAGTTCGTGGATCAAGGCAAGTATAGCATGGGATCCTCCTTGATGTCCTAATAACCTTAATTCACAATAATCATCATATGCATGTGTCTACCTTGAAGCCTATTTAGATTTATGAAGGACAGAGAATGCAATAGCAAGGCGACTAGACGGGGGGTGAATGGGAGCTCAAAAATTTCTCTCAAAACTTTGGCCTTTTGTCCCCAAAATCAACCCCCGAAAGCTTCGATCGAAACCGTGATGCCCACGACCCTTGGAAGAGGGTGGATGATCCCTAGGATCACAGCGAGGCACCACAAAGCGATAGCAAACAAAACGCCAAAAACATCGGCACAAGTTCGACCCTCAAAAACCAAGTCCCGAACGTAGATGGAAGGCTACATCGAGAAATCCCCAAATACCGATGCTAACAAGTAGCAAAGATACCTAGAGAGGTTCCTTGGTCAACTCTAGGGCCAAACGAGAACTCCAGAAAACAACCGAGGAAGCCGGGAGAGCAAACGCGCTAAACCGGAGGCTTCAGCCGATTCCCGGACTGTCCGGCCCTGAGGTCCCGGACTGTCCGCCCCTACTGCGGACTGTCCGCGAGGGGATGGCGGACTGTCCGCCAGCAAAAGCTCGAAAACAGCACAGTTGCTGCAAGTCCCCTGGACGTTCCCGGACTGTCCGCGAATTCCAACGGCGGACTATCCGCGGTTCAAAAAGGACACGTCCACCAGCGCGGAGTCAGGCCACTGGTTTGACCGACCCCGACGCGCGGACTGTCCGCGGTTCACCTGGCGGACTGTCCGCGGATGAACAGAGAGGGCGATTTTGGTCGCCCCTCTCACGAATCTTCCCAAATCCGAATCAAAACTCAATCCCACGTTCCCAAACTTGGTGAAGATGATCACGAGGTAGTTAGGAGACTATCCCCAATAAATCATCCGCTCAAACCAACTCAAACACCGGGAAATCGAAAGGGGAGGAGTATGAATGAAAAAGCGCCACGAAAACGAAATCAACCCGATCTACTTGTTCGTGAGGAGTTAGATGAATTCCTTCAGTGGAAATGATCTCCTCACTATAAAGAACAAGTTGATTCAAATGGATTTCGCAAAGATGCAGTAGAGAGGGAGATCGGGTGACGGGAAAATCACGGAGAAACGAAGAAGGCGAAGAACATGAACAAAAGGCGAATCAAGTCATCGATCTGCAACTGTGTGGCTACCACACGCTACAACAGTGAGATTACGGTCTCACTTCTTCAAAATCTCCAGTACACAAAGGTATGGTTCTCTACGGATCTCAGTTGCTATAGCAGGGAATTGGGAGATCAGGAAAATCTAGAAGGCAAAGAGCAAATGGCTGAGATAGAATGGGAGGAGGGTGTCTCCCTCTACTTATCCTAATTCTGATTCCTACTCTACCCCTCTCTAATTACTGAGCGAACTAGCTAAACCCTAGGGTTATTCTGGACCAACTTGAAGATGCTGGTGATCCGACGGCCACGCACGCACAACTGGTAGCGTTGCCTCGACGCAACCTCACCGATTGCCGCCACGTGCCGCCACCGCTCCGCTCATCCTTTTCCTGGACTTCGCCCCAGGTTTTGAGGCCCAAACTGGGAAACCAGCCTTCACGACCAACCCCTAGTTTTGAGGCTCAAACCGGGAAACCAGCCGACCATCGCCTGAGTTTTGTGGCCCAAACTCAGAAACCCGCAGCACCCAGGTTTTGAGGCCCAAACCTGGAAACCATCCTCAGCCCGAGTTTTGTGGCCCAAACTCGGAAACCATCTGCGCCCAGGTTTTGAGGCCCAAACCTGGAAACCGTCCACTCGGTGGTTTTTCTGTGGCTCAACCACCAAACCGAACCATAGAGGGGATGCACCGCTCGTGACTCCGAGAAATGCGCACGAAAGACTTTCCCAAAGGGCGAAATCACACAAACAAGATTGCCCTGAGGGTCCAAAATACGACTGAGATTCGGTTTAAAACGAATCTCATAGTCATCATCAAAGAGTTGCGAAACAGAAAGAAGGTTAAAATGCAAGTTAGAAACAAGAGCAACATCGCGCAACACAAAGTGCTCATTAACTCGCACCGACCCATGAGACAACACTTTACCTTTGCTATTGTCGCCGAAGGTGATAAACTCCTTTCCGGCGACTGGACTAAGACTGGAGAACCACTTGGCGTTTTTGGTCATGTGCCTCGAACACCCGGAATCCACCAACCAAACGTTCTCCAATACTTTTACCTACATCAATAAAAAGACATAGGGTGAGCATACGGTCCAACACTGGGGTTAGTGAAGTAGGGAGAATACCAGTGTTGGGCCGGCTGCTCAAAAGAACGGTTAGCAGAAAAACCATTCCTAGCACGCCTACGGGAAGAGCGATCACCACGTAGAGGAAAACGTGGTCCGCTAAGGGAGGAGCGTCCATTGCGATACTCAAAACGCGGTGGAGGGAAACGCTCAAGTACAAAGCCACCGCCATGGGGTCCATAGCCTACAACTGCAGGCTCCCGCCGGGCACGACCTCCTCGCGGCCTAGGCCTATGAACTTGAGGTTTCAGACCTCTAGGCCTAGCTGCACGCCTCTGAACATTCGGCACATGTACATCATGGAAAGGATGGTACATGTCCGTGTTGTTCATCTCCTTTGCACGGCGCGCCTCTCTCTTGGGCCGAAAGCAAAACTCACTCAAGTGTTCATCTCTCCCACAGTGCTCACAATGGTACCTCACCGCTCTCAAAGGGGGTTGTTGGTACTCACGGTAGTGGGTGTGGATCACTTTGCCCTTCTGTGGCATAAGCTCCTCTTGGATGGGTGGCATGGTGTCCAGCTTGTTCTTGAGGTGGTTTGGTTTTGGAGCCCATGATTGTTTCTTGGGTGGAGCTCTCAGAGGTTCCACAAATACACCATCCTTGGTGTTAGGCTCTAGAGGCTCGTTGGGTGGAATCTTGGTAAGCTTGGGAGTAGTGGTGGAGTTGGGCTTCTCACACGGGTTCAGACCACTCGACTCTCCAATCTTCCCAAAAGATGAAGCGCCCTCAACACCCTGAGCAAAGCCTACACCTGGACCTCCAGCAGCACGCTTGAACTGGGAGATCATCATCCCAAGCTGCGGCTCACCACTCGACACCCATGAGAAGATGGTCCCAAGGTATGTGTTTTCCTCCTCGATTTGCATCTTGTCATGCTTCACGTTTGCGATCTCCATCTCCAAACCCTCACAAAGAACGCACCTAGTTACACAAGTGTTACCCGAGCTGGCCTTCTCAAGAGACACAATCTTGGCATTCTTCTCTGCCAACTCGGTTTGCAAGCCAACACAAGACTTGCACGCACCCAACAACAAGGATCTAGCCTTCAGCTCATCCACCTCTCCAACCAACGCCACATACTTACCTCTCAAAGTGAGAAGGTCAGTCATGTGCGTGGTGCACATCTCGCACTCACCCTCCTTAGAAACGACCACGGTGGTCTTGGCAAACTCAAGTTCCTTCACCGTATCCTCCCACTTCTGCCTAAACTCCTACGCTCTCTAGCAGCACGCCTAAGCAGTTTATCTTGACTAAGGAGAGCGGCAGTAAGTTTGTCGACCTCAGCAGAAAGCTCATCAGGGGTCAAAGATACCTGGGAGGTGTCGTCGTCGTCGTCGTTCCGAGGAGTCTCCTCTAGCTCGCCGTCGACCTCCTTGCCGAGGGCCATGGTGCAGAAGCCCTCGTCGTCGGCGAAGAAGCAGAGGCCGTTGAGCTTGTCCTCGATCCTCAATCCTCTTCTTCTTCTCGGACTCGTCGTCGCTTGAGGAAGCGGAGTCGTCATCCGAGTCATCGACGTCGCTGAGCGTGGCGAAGAAAGCACGCTGCTCAGCCTGGGCCTTCTCCAAGTACTTGGTCTTGATGTACTCCTTATTGAAGCCACCCTTCCGCTTGTGCTTCGCGGGGACGTACTTCTCCTTGCGCATGTCGGAGTCATACTTGAGCCCATGATCCGCCTTGCCAAAGACTTGCTTGTTCTTCTTCGGGCAATTGGGGATGAAGTGGTTGGGGTCGCCGCACTCGAAACATCCCGAGCATCCTCCTCCGCGGTGGCGGTTCATGCGGTTGTTGTGGAACCGTGAGAACCAGTTGGCGAGCAATGCCAGCTCGTCATCCCCCATGAACTCCAGCTGCTCCTATGACAGAAAGAAGAGAGGAAAGTGCAAATCCTCTAGAGGGGTTAGCGGAAGAGCCAGAAAGCAAAGCCATTGACGGGCCAGAAGGATTTTCATAATAAGCCCTCGCCATGGCATCGATCTCACGGGACTTGAGCTTACTGAAGAGCTCGTCGCACGTGAGGGTCTCATAGTTTGGCGATTCGATGATCGCCTGAACCTTGGAATCCCACACCGACCGATCCAGAGTATGCAAAAGCTTCAAAGCCCTCTCATGATCGTCAAAAGGCAACAGCTCCTTGTTAGCCCTCATCCTGTTGACAATCACCTGAAAGCGAGCAAATAATCTTTCTATGCTCTCGCCAGGCATGTGTCGAAAGTTCTCATACTCTCGCTTGAACGACTCGTAGAGATGGGTTTGGACTTGAGTGGTTCCCTTATGGAAACGCATGAGGGTAGCCCGAATCTCCCGAGCCGTAGCGAGGTGAGAAACGCGATCAAACTCACTCATGCTCAAGCATGAGAAAAGAGCATTACGGGCTCGGCTATTGGCATCGTGCTCATCGATCTGATGCTGAGAGACACGAGCAGCCAAGACCACGTAATCGGCAGAGTTGCAAATATCCCAGATGGAAGCACCCAAACTCTATAGATAGGCCGACATGCGTATCTTCCAATACGCATAGTTCATCCCATCAAAAAACGGCGGTTTGCCCACGCCGCGATCCATGTCGCCTTCTGTGGATCTGGAACCGGCTAAGGTGGAAGATCCTTAACCCACTCCGATACCAATTGAGGAAGTGAGACCGTAATCTCACTGTTGTAGCGTGTGGTAGCCACACGGTTGCAGATCGATGTGTTGATTCGCGTTTTGGTTCGTGTTCTTCGCGTTCTTCATTTCTCCATGTTTTTCCCGTCACTCGATCTCTCTCCCTACTGCATCTTTTCGAATTCCACTTGAATCAACTTGTTCTTTATAGTGAGGAGATCATTTCCACCAAAGGAATTCATCTAACTCCTCACGAACAAGTAGATCGGGTCGATTTCGTTTTCGTGGTGCTTTTTCATTCATACTCCTCCCCTTTCGATTTCCCAGTGATTGAATCGATTTGAGCAGATTATTTCTTGGGGATAGTCTCCTAACTACCTCGTGATCATTCTCTCCAAGTTTGGAAACATGGGATTGTGATTTGATTTGGATTTGGGAAGAGTTGTGTGAGGGGCGACCGAAATCGCCCTTCCTGGGAGGTCGCGGAAAGTCCGCCGTTCCTCCCGCGGATAGTCCGCGCATCGGGGACTTGGCCAGATCAGTGGCCGCGGGTTCCTACTGTTAGTGTCCAGGTTGACCGGCGGACAGTCCGCCGTTGCAACCCGCGGATAGTCCGAGACTGTCCAGAGGTGTTTCAGCAACACTGTTGTTTTGCTCTTTTGGCCGGCGGACAGTTCGCCACCTGATCCCGGACAGTCCACCGTGGGGCAGACAGTCCGTGGTCTGTAGCCCGGACAGTCCGCGAGTTGACTGCTTGTTGCGGTTTAGTGCGTTGGCTCTCCCGGCTTCTTAGCTTGGTTTCAGGACTTCTCGTTTGGCCCTAGAGTTGATCAAGGAACCTCTCCAAGTATCTTTGCTACTTGTTAGCATAGGTATTTTGGGATATCTCGACGTAGCCGTCCATCTACGTTCAGGACTTGGTTTTTTGAGGGTCGAACTTGTTCCGGTGCTTGTGGCGTTTGGTTCGCTATCACTTTGTGGTGCCTCGCTGTGATCTTAGGGATCATCCACCCTCTTCCAAGGGTCGTGGGCATTACGGTTTCGATCGAAGCTCTTGGGGTTTATTTTGGGACAAAAGGCCAAAGTTTCGAGAGAAATTTTTGTGCTCCCATTCACCCCCCCTCTGGTCGCCTTGCTATTGCATTCTCGGTCCTTCAATCTCAATGGTGAACATTTTCTGATTTTAGGTTCATTAAGCAAGTTCACCATTCATAAAATAGCTCAGCTCACAACATGTATTAGTGATCAGAAAGAGCATAAGCTATAGGCATCATCATAAAGCATCGGAGCTACACTATACAGAGCATAGTCACATTCTAAGGATTATATACATGAAGCTCTGAATGTAAATATGCAAGATAAAATGCAAAGATGCATGAAGAAACCAATTGAAAAATAGAAAGTCAGTTTGTGATATGAGAGTCAAAATGTTTCCCCCATCTAAAAGGGGAAACACACACCAAGCTCACCTCTCAACCTAGCAAAAGTTGATTGGTCCAAAGGATTGGTGAAAATATCAGCCAACTGATGATGAGTATCGACATGGCGAAGGTCGATATCACCCTTCTCATAGTGGTCTCGCAGAAAATGAAAGCGCACATCAATGTGTTTGGTCTTAGAGTGCAGCATGGGGTTCTTAGCAACGCTAATAGCACTCGTGCTGTCACAAAGCAAAGGAACACGAGAAAAGCTCAGACCAAAATCACGCAAAGTGGCCATCATCCAAAGCAACTGGGAACAACAGCTAGCCGCAGCAACATACTCAGCCTCCGTGGTAGACTGGGCGACACTAGACTGCTTGCGAGAAGACCACGATACAAGAGAAGAACCAATAAACTGGCAAGTCCCAGAAGTGGACTTGCGATCAATACAGCAACCAGCAAAATCGGCATCAGAATAACCGCAAATGGAGAGAGTGGAGGAAGCAGAATACCAAATCCCAAAATCTAGAGTGAAGCATAAGTACCTCATAATGCGCTTGACCGCCTGACGGTGAGAAGTGCGCGGCGACGACTGAAATCGCGCACACAGACACACCACGAACTGGATGTCCGGGCGTGTCGCCGTCAGGTACAGCAGTGACCCGATCATACTCCGGTACTCCTTCTGGTCCACAGCTTCTCCATCCACATCCGCATCCAGGGCCGCCGTGGTCAGCATGGGTGTTGGAAGAGGCTTGGCCTCACCCATGTCGAACTTCTTCGGGATGTCCTTGGTGTACTTGCCCTGGTGCACGAACGTCCCCTCTCGGGATTGCTTGATTTGCAACCCGAGGAAAAACGTCAACTCGCCCATCATGCTCATCTCAAACTCCCTGCTCATAGTGTCTGCAAACTTGGCAACCAAAGCGTGAGAAGAACCACTGAAAATGATATCATCCACATAAATCTGGACCAATAGAGTATCATTGCCTTGCTTGAGGAGAAAGAGCGTTTTATCTACACATCCCATTTTAAAACCCTTAGCAAGCAAAAAGGTTTTCAACCTGTCATACCAGGCTCTAGGGGCTTGTTTCAAACCATATAAAGCTTTGTGAAGTTTAAAAACATGGTTTGGAAACTTGGGATTTTTGAAACCGGGGGGTTGTCTCACATATACTTCCTCTTCTATGTAGCCGTTTAAGAAGGCACTCTTGACATCCATTTGAAAAAGTTTAAATCCTTTGGATGCAGCAAAAGCCAAGAGTATCCTAATTGCCTCCAAACGAGCTACAAGAGCAAAAGTCTCCTCATAGTCTATCCCCTCCTTCTGACTATACCCCTGGGCTACTAATCTGGCCTTGTTTCTCACAACATGGCCATCCTCTCCTTGTTTGTTTTTGAAAACCCATTTTGTCCCAATAGGGTGACACTCAGGAGGAAAAGGAACCAAAACCCAAACCCGATTTCTTTCAAAATTTTCAAGCTCCTCATGCATGGCATGGACCCAATCTGGATCAGATAAAGCATGTCCAACATCTCAGGGTTAAAAATCAGCAACAAATGCAGAATGAGCAAAGTGAGAGATTTGTTGTGACCTTGACCGAGTGACACGTTCGCCGATGCTGTCGATCATCTATTGAGGCGGGTGTTGGCGCCGGATGTGTCGTGGCGCCTCCCGAGCTGATGTAGCCTCCCCCTCAACAGCAGCTGGCGCCTCCTCGGGTACAAAGGGTACCGCTCAAGGTGGCGGATCCCACGGGCCCGAAGATGAAGAAGTGTCGGGGCCATGAGTCATAGTAGAAGCCGCTCCTTGCGGCACAGCAGGTGGAGGGGTGCAAGATCATCCATACCTTCAGCACCCTCATCCTCGTCATCAAAGAGAGGCTCACCAATCTCATGATCACATGCACGCTCAAAACGAGGAGAAGGACAAACCATGGTCTCGTCGAAGGTGACATCTGATGTCTCCATGACTCGGTTAGTGTCAAGGTTAAGTACACGATATGCGCGAGTATGAGTGCCATAACCCAAAAACACACCGTCAGAAGAACGAGACTCAAATTTGTCTAGGTTGCCTTTCTTAAGTATAAAACAGTGGCAACCGAACACTCTGAAATAACTCACCTTGGGCTGTCTTCCAAAACGCAACTCATAAGAAGTCTTTTTCAAGAAAGCTCGGAGAAAAATGCGATTGGAAATGTAGCATGCAGTGCTCATGGCTTCGGCCCAATATCGCCTAGGAGTCCTATGCTCATCAAGCATCTTCCTGGCCATCTCTACAAGGGTCCGATTCTTCCTCTCTACAACACCATTTTGTGGCGGTGTGTAGGGGGAATAAAACTGATGCTCTAAATCCAAAGAGTTACAAAACTTCTCAAAATCCGAATTTTTGAATTCGGAACCATTATCACTCCTAATAGCTCGCATTGAGTTCAAAGGGAACTCGTTCTGAAGACGCAAAATTAGATTACGAGCAAAGGAGAAAGTCTCGGCCTTCTCAGCTAAAAAGAAGACCCACGAATATCTCGAAAAGTCGTCAACAACAACAAGCACATACCACTTCCCCCCAACCGAGCTCACCCGAGCCGGACCAACAAGATCCATATGCAAAAGCTCTCCAGGGCGCTTAGTCATGACCTGAGTCACTGGATGGTGGGGAGCGGCAACCATCTTCCCATGTCTACAAGAATGGCAAACAAGATCCTTCTCTATGGATAACTTGGGCAATCCTCGGATTAGGCCAAGTGAACTAAGTCTTGCAAGCAAGTCAAAGCTCAAATGTCCTAGTCTCCTATGCCACTTCCAAAGATCAGAGGAGGAGGGTCCAGCCAAAAGACAACGAGAAATGCCAAAAGACTCCGAGAAATCCGCACGAAAGACTTTCCCAAAGGGCGAAATCACACAAACAAGATTGCCCTGAGGGTCCAAAATACGACTAAGATTCGGTTTAAAACGAATCTCATAGTCATCATCAAAGAGTTGCAAAACAGAAAGAAGGTTAAAATGCAAGTTAGAAACAAGAGCAACATCGCGCAACACAAAGTGCTCATTAACTCGCACCGACCCATGAGACAACACTTTACCTTTGCTATTGTCGCCGAAGGTGATAAACTCCTTTCCGGCGACTGGACTAAGACTGAAGAACCACTTGGCGTTTTCGGTCATGTGCCTCGAACACCCGGAATCCACCAACCAAACGTTCTCCAATACTTTTACCTACATCAATAAAAAGACATAGGGTGAGCATACGGTCCAACACTAGGGTTAGTGAAGTAGGGAGAATACCAGTGTTGGGCCGGCTGCTCAAAAGAACGGTTAGCAGAAAAACCATTCCTAGCACGCCTACGGGAAGAGCGATCACCACGTAGAGGAAAACGTGGTTCGCTAAGGGAGGAGCGTCCATTGCGATACTCAAAACGCGGTGGAGGGAAACGCTCAAGTACAAAGCCACCGCCACGGGGTCCATAGCCTACAACTGCAGGCTCCCGCAGGGCACGACCTCCTCGCGGCCTAGGCCTATGAACTTGAGGTTTCAGACCTCTAGGCCTAGCTGCACGCCTCTGAACATTCGGCACATGTACATCATGGAAAGGATGGTACATGTTCGTGTTGTTCATCTCCTTTGCACGGCGCGCCTCTCTCTTGCGCCGAAACCAAAACTCACTCAAGTGTCCATCTCTCCCACAGTGCTCACAATGGTACCTCACCGCTCTCAAAGGGGGTTGTTGGTACTCACGGTAGTGGGTGTGGATCACTTTGCCCTTCTGTGGCATAAGCTCCTCTTGGATGGGTGGCATGGTGTCCAGCTTGTTCTTGAGGTGGTTTGGTTTTGGAGCCCATGATTGTTTCTTGGGTGGAGCTCTCGGAGGTTCCACAAATACACCATCCTTGGTGTTAGGCTTTAGAGGCTCTTTGGGTGGAATCTTGGTAAGGTTGGGAGTAGTGGTGGAGTTGGGCTTCTCACACGGGTTCAGACCACTCGACTCTCCAATCTTCCCAAAAGATGAAGCGCACTCAACACCCTGAGCAAAGCCTACACCTGGACCTCCAGCAGCACGCTTGAACTAGAAGATCATCATCCAAAGCTGCGGCTCACCACTCGACACCCATGACAAGATGGTCCGAAGGTATGTGTTTTCCTCCTCGGTTTGCATCTTGTCATGCTTCACTTTTGCGATCTCCATCTCCAAACCCTCACAAAGAACGCACCTAGTCACACAAGTGTTACCCGAGCTGGCCTTCTCAAGAGACACAATCTTGGCATTCTTCTCTGCCAACTCGGTTTGCAAGCCAACACAAGACTTGCACGCACCCAACAGCAAGGATCTAGCCTTCAGCTCATCCACCTCTCCAACCAACGCCACATACTTACCTCTCAAAGTGAGAAGGTTAGTCATGTGCGTGGTGCACATCTCGCACTCACCCTCCTCAGAAACGACCACGGTGGTCTTGGCAAACTCAAGTTCCTTCACCGTGTCCTCCCACTTCTGCCTAAACTCCTTACGCTCTCTAGCAGCACGCCTAAGCAGTTTATCTTGACTAAGGAGAGCGGCAGTAAGTTTCTCGACCTCAGCAGAAAGCTCGTCGGGGGTCAGAGATACCTGGGAGGTGTCGTCGTCATCATCGTTCCAAGGAGTCTCCTCTAGCTCGCCGTCGACCTCGTTGCCGAGGGCCATGGTGCAGAAGCCCTCGTCGTCGGCGAAGAAGCAGAGGCCGTTGAGCTTGTCCTCGATCCTCGTCCTCTTCTTCTTCTCGGACTCGTCGTCGCTTGAGGAAGCGGAGTCGTCATCCGAGTCGTCGACGTCGCTGAGCGTGGCGAAGAATGCACGCTGCTCAGCCTGGGCCTTCTCCAAGTACTTGGTCTTGATGTACTCCTTGTTGAAGCTGCCCTTCTGCTTGTGCTTCGCGGGGACATACTTCTCCTTGCGCTTGTCGGAGTCGTACTTGTGCCCATGATCCGCCTTGCCGAAGACTTGCTTGTTCTTCTTCGGGCAATTGGCGATGAAGTGGTTGGTGTCGCCGCACTCAAAACATCCCGAGCATCCTCCTCCGCGGCGACGGTTCATGCGGTTGTTGTGGAACCGTGAGAACCGGTTGGCGAGCAATGCCAGCTCGTCATCCCCCAAGAACTCCAGCTGCTCCTGTGACAGAAAGAAGAGAGGAAAGTGCAAATCCTCCAGAGGGGTTAGCGGAAGAGCCAGAAAGCAAAGCCATTGATGGGCCAGAAGGATTTTCATAATAAGCCCTCGCCATGGCATCGATCTCACTGGACTTGAGCTTACTGAAGAGCTCGTCGCACGTGAGGGTCTCATAGTTTGGCGATTCGATGATCGCCTGAACCTTGGAATCCCACACCGACCGATCCAGAGTATGCAAAAGCTTCAAAGCCCTCTCATGATCGTCGAAAGGCAACAACTCCTTGTTAGCCCTCATCCTGTTGACAATCACCTGAAAGCGAGCAAATAATCTTTCTATGCTCTCGCTAGGCATGTGTCGAAAGTTCTCATACTCTCGCTTGAACGACTCGTAGAGACGGGTTTGGACTTGAGTGGTTCCCTTATGGAAACGCATGAGGGTAGCCCAAATCTCCCGAGCCGTAGCGAGGTGAGAAACGCGATCAAACTCACTCATGCTCAAGCATGAGAAAAGAGCATTACGGGCTCGGCTATTGGCATCGTGCTCATCGATCTGATGCTGAGAGACACGAGCAGCCAAGACCACGTAATCGGCAGAGTTGCAAATATCCCAGATGGAAGCACCCAAACTCTGCAGATAGGCCGACATGCGTATCTTCCAATACGCATAGTTCATCCCATCAAAAAACGGCGGTTTGCCCACGCCGCGATCCATGTCGCCTTCTGTGGATCTGGAACCGGCTAAGGTGGAAGATCCTTAACCCACTCCGATACCAATCTCTCGAAACTTTGGCCTTTTGTCCCCAAAATCAACCCGCGAAAGCTTCGATCGAAACCGTGATGCCCACGACCCTTGGAAGAGGGTGGATGATCCCTAGGATCACAGCGAGGCACCACAAAGCGATAGCAAACAAAACACCAAAAACACCGGCACAAGTTCGACCCTCAAAAACCAAGTCCCGAACATAGATGGAAGGCTACGTCGAGAAATCCCCAAATACCGATGCTAAAGATACCTAGAGAGGTTCCTTGGTCAACTCTAGGGCCAAACGAGAACTCCGGAAAACAACCGAGGAAGCCGGGAGAGCAAACGCACTAAACCGGAGGCTTCTGCCGATTCCCGGACTGTCCGGCCCTGAGGTCCCGGACTGTCCGCCCCTACTGCGGACTGTCCGTGAGGGGATGGCGGACTGTCCGCCAGCCAAAGCCCTGAAACAGCACAGTTGCTGCAAGTCCCCTGGACGTTCCCGAACTGTCCGCGAATTCCAACGGCGGACTGTCCGCGGTTCAAAAAGGACACGCGCGGAGTCAGGCCACTGGTTTGACCAATCCCGACGCGCGGACTGTCCGCGGATGAACAGAGAGGGCGATTTTGGTCGCCCCTCTCACAAATCTTCCCAAATCCGAATCAAAACTCAATCCCACGTTCCCAAACTTGGTGAAGATGATCACGAGGTAGTTAGGAGACTATCCCCAAGAAATCATCCGCTCAAATCAACTCAAACACCGGGAAATCAAAAGGGGACGAGTATGAACGAAAAAGCACCACGAAAACGAAATCAACCCGATCTACTTGTTCGTGAGGAGTTAGATGAATTCCTTCAGTGGAAATGATCTCCTCACTATAAAGAACAAGTTGATTCAAACGGATTTCACAAAGACGCAGTAGAGAGGGAGATCGAGTGACGGAAAAATCAAGGAGAAACGAAGAACACGAAGAAAACGCGAATCAAGTCATCGATCTGCAACTGTGTGGCTACCACACGCTACAACAGTGAGATTACGGTCTCACTTCCTCAAAATCTCCAGTACATAGAGGTATGGTTCTCTGCGGATCTCAGTTGCTACAACAGGGAATTGGGAGAGCAGGAAAACCTAGAAGACAAAGAGCAAATGGCTGAGATAGAATGGAAGGAGGGTGTCTCCCTCTACTTATCCTAATTCTGATTCCTACTCTACCCCTCTCTAATTACAGAGCGAACCAGCTAAACCCTAGGGTTATTCTAGACCAACTCAAAGATGCTGGTGATCCGACGGCCATGCCCGCACAACTGGTAGCGTTGCCTCGACGCAACCTCACCGATTGCCGCCACGTGCCGCCACCGCTCCGCTCGTCCTTTTCCTGGACTTCGCCGCCGGTTTCGAGGCCCAAACCGGGAAACCAGCCTTCACGACCAACCCCCGGTTTTGAGGCCCAAACCGGGAAACCAGCCGACCATTGCCTGAGTTTTGTGGCCCAAACTTAGAAACCCGCAACACCCAGGTTTTGAGGCCCAAACCTGGAAACCGTCCTCAGCCCGAGTTTTGTGGCCCAAACTCGGAAACCATCAGCGCCCAGGTTTTGAGGCCCAAACCTGGAAACCGTCCACTCGGTGGTTTTTCTGTGGCACAACCACCAAACCGAACCGTAGAGGGGATGCACCGCCCGTGCACCCCGTCCACCGACACGTGTCCCCAGGTACTCGACCCAGGCAACACCGTGCCCGCAAGTCTTCGCTCGTCGCTGTCCCAGGCTGTCAGCCACCACAGCTGATCCTCGGGCCACCGGTCCCTCAGTCCAAGCCTCACGTCCGCCCTTCGCCACTCTCGGTCCATCGGCACGGCACGTCTCTACTTGACCTTCACCTTTCCTTTGATCACTATATCTGTGCTCGACATCTGCACAACACAAGCCAAAGAACATGCACATTATCCCAGATGACAATCACTCATCACTCAGAGACTTGGCATACACTCATGTATCCGCAATTTATCCTAGGTGTTGATCTTGTGCCTTGTTATACTTGGTATGCAATGGGTAGAATTATGCTAGTGCTCAATTTAAACTCTGATCATGTGAACTTGATTCAATGTTATATGAAACCTGGTAAAATTGGCTTTTATAGCAACATGGTTTAGGAACTACTATAAGGGATCACCCGAGACTTACAGTGCAACCATGAGAGTTGTATGGCTCTGACCTTAGCTCAGTATGAGGACCTTTTCTAGCTTGTTAGTTGACACTTGTACAGGCGCGTTGGGTCTTGCCGAGCTGGATTTAGGGCGGCTTCTTTCCCCTTGCCTGCGTGTCGCAAGGTTGAGAGACCCTTCTTCCCCTTGCCTTAAGACCTAGCGGCCCTAACTTGTTAGACGAACCTTTGAAAGGCTTCACAGTGTATCCTGCCTGCTCACCTTGGAAGTGTTATGAGAGTAATTATCCCGGACATCTGGATATCACGACTCATCGGGTAAAGTGTACAACCTCTGTAGAGTGTAAAACTGATATATCAGTCGTGCTCACGGTTACGAGCGGCCTGAAATTCTTCTGGTATAGTTGTTGCTTAATAATGTTTTAATTTGATGTTATTATATTGTTCAATGATTTCATGTTCACATTAATCACATGTTTAACTTGGGATGGTTATCATTGATGCTATCTAGTGCTAAAATTGTGACAATTAAAAGCTATTGCAGTTAAACCGTGTCAGCCTAATTTGAGCCTCATGAACCCTATGTTACACTTGTTAAGTACGAGATGTACTCATGCTTGTTTATTTTTCTCTACTTGGATAAAAATCCCGGATGGGTAACAGATTGCTATGGTAATGATGACTTCCCTGAAGAATTCTAGACTTGTGGTCAACCAGTCATCTTCCCTGTGATGGAGCTACCGCGAGAGTTATCTTATTTATCCGCTGCTATGTAAAGACTTTGAATAATGTTCGTTATGTAATAAACATAAGTGATGATACTTCTTAATTTGTTGGCTTATGTGTGTGATTGATCTTTGGGTACACATAAGATAGTGCATTCAATTTTATCCTTAAAATTGGGTGTGACATGGAGATGCTTCCGGGACTCATCATTGACGGACATGCGCTCGTAACAATCTAGACGCACACGTACGAAAAAGAATAGCAGCACATGCACGTAACCTCTTTCTTCCTTCTCACGTCTAGCTTTTATGAACTGGTTTAAAAGCAGTCTAATGATGTTTCTCCGAACTAGATTCTGGACTGTTAGGCTGATTCAGATTCTACATTCTATGAGCTTTTTATTTTTCTTTCGGAATAGCGGGTACATGGGAGATGAAAAGGGCGGGAAGATGGTTTGAAATCCATATAGATGCAGAAGGACAAATTCATACTATTTTATATTCCATAATACTTTATCTGCTATTAATAATTCAATGGAAACAAAAAAAATAAAAAACAATTTATAAAAGATACGAAAGGTTATCAGAAAAAATAGTGTATATATATAATTTTTATTTGTGAACGTAAAACAATGAAATTAAAATTATGAAACATGAAATAGTCTTGAACTAGGTAAAATTATAAAATATGTAAAAATATAATAAAATGAATGAAGTTTTGTTGAATTTTATATTTGAAAATTTTGAATTATGATATTATAGACTTTGTAATGCTAGATTGAAAGCTTTGAATTATGTCATTATAAACTTTAAACCGCTACATTAAAAAAATTAAACTTAGAATTCACAAACTGTGTACTATGACATTGAAAACTTTGTTGGACTGCTAGGTGATTGTCCATTTGTATGTATCAAAAAGATGCATATTTTAATTTTTTTCAGGCAACATTCATACTTGAAAAAAATAATATGTATACATATTTAAAGAACTTGTTACTGTGTTTTTGAAACTCTATACAAACTTTATTTTTATAATTCAGAAAGTTTATATTAGCACATTTGAAACTTTGTATTTTAAGATCTAATACTTTGTAATTTTAAATTTTATACTTTAAATTTAAAAACTTTATACTACCACAATTAAAACTTTGTACTTTAAAATTTAAAGGTTTTAATTCTAAATTTATTTTTAAAATTGAGAAACTTTATAGTGGCACATTTAAAACTTTGTATTTCTTGCTTTAAAACTTTGTAATTGCAAACTTTATATTAGCACATTTAAAATTTTGTATTTCAAAATTTAAAACTTTATAATTTATAACTTTATTTTTAAAATACAAAAACTTTATACTAACATATTTTAAACTTTGTATTTCAAGGTTTAAACTTTATAATTTTTAACTTTATATTTTAAATCTTGAAACTTTTACCAACACAATTAAAACAATATAAAACTTTGTATAGTTAAATTTAAAACTTTGTGATTTTTAAACTCTACACCTAAACTTAGAAACTTTATATTAGTTTTTAAAACTCGGTATTGACATGTTATGAACTTTATACTCCTAAAGTGAAATCTTGTAATTTAAAATTTTATATTAAGTTTTGAAAACTTTTAAGTACCATATTTAAAACTTTGTAGACCTAAGCACAAAACTTTATAATCACGTAAATTATCTGAAAATATGTCCAACATGGATCTACTTTTGTAGATCTCGTCATAATGAAGATTATGGTGCAAATGGAATTAAAAATAGATGTTTCACGAGAAAGTTATTGTATTTTAAAGTTTGTAAACCGTTTGAAAATGTCAAAAAAGCAGATCTGATACATAACTTTCGTGTGTCCCCGCATGCTTATCGTTTGGTCGTCGTAGATCTGACACGCACGTGCTCTACTCCTCGTGCTTATCGTTTGGTCCACGCATCACAACGCTCTATGCTTGTCGCTCGATCCTACTCTCGTTGCGCCACGCGTCCGCGTGTTGCTATGTGACGCAGCGCACACGCGCTCTCTAATGATTTGGTGCTCCTTCTCCTCATGCTTATCGTTTGGTCCTCACATCACAACGCTCTATGCTTCACACTCGATCCTACTCTTGTTGCGCCACACGTCCGCGCATTGCTATGTGACGCAGCGCATAAACGCTCTCTAATGATTTGGTATCCCATCACTCCAGTCCTCCACGCCTTTGTTGGTTAATCTAGTAGTTCGTGTGCTTAAAAAAATTAGGACTTTGTGCTACTGCTCCGTGCTATTGTGATTTTCTTTATACATTTCACTAGGTGACGTGCCCGTGCGTTGCTATGGGATAGATAAACTTTTATACTAAAAATAAATGGATCGCATGATAAGATAAACAAGATTACAATATTAAATACCAAATAAAAAAACAGGAATGTATTGCAATAGTCTATAGCTGAACTCAGTAGCTCAGCCTGTTGGTCCTGCACATTTGTTACAAGCAGTGAAATTGTTACAAGCAGTGAGCATCACAAGATAAAAAGATGTTGGTATTGGCTTGCCATTGAGTCTTCACGAGGGATGGACGATTAAAATATAACTCAAGTTTTAATTAGGCACACATATGCAGTCAGTCAAAGAATCATCTCAAGTAAAAGATCACCTTGTTGCCATCCTCAATTTTGGCAACCTGTGCACAACCTTTAAGCCTTTAGGACTAACTGCTCCCCATTGTGAAGAAGCCGCCTCGAAGCACTGTTTTTGATGGCACACCAGATTTTTGCACCATTTAAAAAGAGAAGCACAAGAATATTTCAGCTCCTGTGAGCCTGAATACTGACATTTTATCAGCATCCTCTTCACCTTGATGTTATATGAAAGCACCCAAAAAAAGTTTAAATCAAATGAGAATGTAGAATCCCATATTTTGAGGTTGACCATAAATAAAGTGATAAGTGCAAAGGCACTCACCTCTTGTATAACGCGCTAGGCATAGCCATGCCATGCAGGGCTCCCAAGAACAGCTTTTTGCTCGTCCTCCTCCAATTTGTCCTCTACTTAGATATCCTGTATGGCTTGGCTTGAAGTCGTTTTCTTGGGTACAGAATGTTAATACTTATATAGTCCTCACCCACTAAAGGAGTCACTCGTTTTGGAGTCAAAGGAAAGTTAGCACCCCCCTACATTGGTCCCTTTGAGATTCTGGATCGTTGTGGCAAGGTCGCTTACAAGCTAAGTTTGCCCGATCATCTTTCAGCAGTTCATAATGTGTTTCATGTCTCCCAACTCAAGAAGTGTCTCCGAGTACCTGAACATGTGGTTGAAGTTGAAGGCGTTGAGCTAGAACCAGATCTGTCATACACTGAGTATCCAGTTCGCGTGTTGGATCACAAGGATCGTGTTACCCGAAGAACCACCACAAGATGGTACAAGATCCAGTGGAACCAGCACTCTGAAGAAGAAGCCACCTGGGAATCCGAAGACTTCTTAGCAAAGAACTATCCCTACTTTCTCGAATCTCTGTAGATGTAAGGTTTTGCCTTTTCCTTCTTAAGACGTGGAATCTCGGGGCGAGATTTCTTTTAGGGGGGAAGGCTGTAACACCCCTGGTGTTTAAATGTAATTAACTTGACATGTCATCATCTTAAGCATTAATCATTTCCTGTGATGCATTTGATTTGCCTAATTGCTATGCTTTGATTCCCTTTCCAAAAACCCTAAAAGCCCAATTCTCTCTATAAGGGCAAAATGGTAATTTCACCTCTGTGCCTAGTTCTATGTAATTCTTGTCCAGATGGATGTCTTGAAGTTTTGTTGTGTTGGCCAAAGTTCAAAAACCAAAATCAGATTTCAAATTCCTTTGCAAAACCCTGATTTCCAAACCCTGGATTTTATCCCTCTTTTTGTAATTCAAAATTATTCAAAAACTATTGAGTTTCAGAAAAAGTGTATATTAGCAAAGTTGCAGGTTTTGTCAAATGGAACAACTTTCCTATATGAAGATTTTCAAGTTTCAGTTTGAAATCCAAAGTAATTTTGATTTGAATCAAATTTGAAAAGTGTCCCCTTTTCTGTTTTTGAATATAATTCAAAAACTATTTGGATTTTGAAAATGTTCTTATTGACAAAGTTGTAGATCTCATTTTTCTGAGCAACTTTGGTATTTTGAGTTTTTGTCGCACAGTTCAAATTTTGGGAGAAGTTTGCAAAATACCGAAACCAGCAAAGTCAAACCCTATCCCCTAGCACTGTTCTTCTTCCAGCTAGGGCCAAGGGGGGGGGGGGGCCCGGCCATGGCGCCGGCGCTGCGCCAGCAGCGCGTCTGGCTGCTCCCCACGCGCCACCAACCTGCCGCCGTTGTCGCCACCATCATTTCGCACCCGCACGCGCACAGTTGACCCCGCTCCCGTCCCCTACCGTGCCCAGCGCGCCGCCGCCGCGTGGCCATTGCCGGCCAAGCTTGCGCACCGGCCCCGGCTGCACGCCATCACCTCCGCCAGAGCGCAATCGAGTGCGCACGCTCTCGCCGAGCTTATCCACCCCACCCCGTGCTCTCTACCGGCCTCTGGCCGCGGCTATATAAGCCCGCCGGAGCCCCGAGCTTCTCATCCTCTCCGCCACCGTGGCCAGGCCAGTCCAGTGCCTCCGCCGCTCCACCACCTAGCTCAGAAGCTCCGCCTTGAGCTCGTGAAGCTTTCCCACCCCTCAATTTCACCTTCCCCGTCTCCAATCGCCCGGCGTAACCTCGCCGTTCCCATCTCCGGCAGAAACCCGGCGAGCTCGGTTCGTGAAATACTCCCTCTCCGGTCACGGATGCCTTCCCCTGACCCCTGTGTCAGCTTCCTTGGTTCCGCGCGACTCTGACCAGGCCCTTGCGGTCTCGTGTGTTGCGCAGGGTCGTCGGAGCGCCGCTCGCCGCTCGCCGCCGAAAGAGCTCCACCGAACCACCGCCCCGCCGAGCCCTGTCTCCGACCGTGGTAAGCCCTCGAAGCCCCCTCGGTCTCTGCCTTTTAACGGCGCAAGCTCGAGCCAGGCCTCGAGCGCACGCGTTCACTGTGGCTCGAGCCAGGCCTCGAGCACACGTTTCCGTCTCGCCCGAGCCCGAGCCTCGAGCGGACAGACCCTCACCACTTCGCTCGAGCCAGGCCTCGAGCGAACTCGTGCACCCTCCGCTTCGTCGAGCTAGGCCTCGGACGGAGCACTCACCTTCCGTCTCGCCCGAGCCTTCCGTCTCGCCCGAGCCTTCCATCTCGCCCGAGTCCGCTTCGCCCGAGCCTCCGGGCCAGGCCTCGGACGGAGCACTCACTTTCCGACTCGCCCGAGCCCGTTTCGCCCGAGCCCTTCATAGAAGGAGCACAGTGCTCTTTTCTTTTTGTGAGAGTTGTGAATAGTGTTCTGTTTTCTCTTTTTTGTGTGAATTAATTTGTTGTTCCTTAAATCCTGATAAAATTATGGTATGCTCCTTGCATTGTGTAGTATTTTATAAAAATATGAAACTTGAGTTTTGTGCAAAAATTTGAAAATTTAAATTCCCCTTTTAATTGAAAAATGAAGGTTTTGGTATTTTTGGAGAGTGATCTATAACTCCAAAAATCTTGAGATAAATTTTTGAGACCTTGTTATAACATGCTGAACCTCTGGTAAAATTTTGAAGTCTTTTGGAGCAAGTTGATTTTTGAGCATTTATTTTAATTAAGGAATAGTGCCTTTTGTTAATTAAATGTTTAGATTTAATTGAGCATCTTAATGACCTCCAAAAATTATGAAATTTGTTTTGCCATCTGTTTATGCCTTAATGAACTTATGTGATTAATTTGGTAATTTTTGGAGCAACTTCATAAAATGACCTTTTAAATAAAATAAGAAAAATAGAAAAGATGGATTAGGGTTGGTAATAAGTGTTTAATGATGTGATCTTTGGATTGATTGATGTTCATAGACCCCTACCCTTTGGTCTATGATGTTTGTGATGATATGTTTGGTTAATACTTAGGATAATTATAATAAGGCCTAACATCAATAATGCTTAAGAAAGAAATGGTTACCTTTTATGCTCAACCTAGATTTCGATTATGCCTTGCCTAAGAGTAATCTAGATTCAGTGGAATTGTCTTGCACCATAAGTCCACATCATCATTCTCATGAGCATTCATCATTGCATCCGTATAGTTGACGAAGAAGGTACCAGAGTCGAGGCCGCTGTTGACGAACCAACTCCCGAGGCGACCCCGAGCTCCAACACCTATACCTACCCCGAGTCTGCTCTCTTTGCCATCCAAGGCAAGCCCCGGTGCATTTAACCCTTTCCTTGAATTTTATAAAATGATTTTCTTAAATGCTTTTGAGTTAAATTATTGCATTAGGTTTATAGGAGTTGTGTGCTATCCTAATTGATGCACTATCCACCTTGACCACTGATACACCCGATACCTGCTTTTCAAAAGTATTTGAAAAATGCTTAGCAATGCTTATTGAATTAGACTTTGCAATAAAATGCCAATTTTAAAAGTGTGATCACTTAAGGAATGTTTATGGGAATTTTGGTCTTACTCCCCGGCTGTTCGCTAGGTATCTGATCCGTACCTAGTTAATAGCGAGGAGAGGTTGTCCGAGCGTACGGTGCCGTCATGTTGTAGTCCGGGACTCAACAGTTGACACCGACCGGGACATGGTTGAAAAACTGACAGGACTATTACGCTTGGATGAGATATGACCAAGGTATAGTTCTGGCTGGAAAATTAGGGACCATCCGTATGGGGGCCTGCTGGTCAAGACTTGTAACTATTCACATACTACGGAAAGCTCTGGCTCCGAGGAATCCTTTATTGGACCGACAACCGCGCACTGGGAGTGGAGAGATGGCGGAAGTAGCATGTACCCACGTGGGTTAAAGTCCCGGATTGGTGTGGTGTACTGTACTTCCGGGTGGCATAGGACCGGGTCCAATCTTGGAGGAATCGTGGTAGACGAGTTGGCATATGCAAGCTTGGGTGCTACATATGCAGTGTGGATAGGGATCCTCAGCTGAGTATTATTTATCCGGATTAACGTTGCTCCTCGGTTATGGAGACTTGGTCCACTGACTGTCAACGGAGAGTGGTTCTCAACTAGGAATGTTTTGAAATGTAAAATGAATCATGAATGATGAAGAATTGAGGAATACTGAATCTTTCAAAAATAAAATAAGGTTTACAAAAATGCTTTTCTGCAAAATACTTGATCTTGCTTAAGCCTTACCTTGACTACCCTAAGCCTCTCATTCCTGAGTCTTCTCCCTTTTCTTTAGTCGGGTAAGTCTTGTTGAGTACCCCAGTACTCAGGGTTTGTTACCCATGTTGCAGGTATGCCTGAAACCCCGATGTGTCTCGCACCCTGTTGCGTGACCTTCGTCCAGGAAGAGGCCGATGAGGCCAATGAGTAAACATGCACCCTCGGGCTGGGTGTTACATGTATCTTTATGTTAATGTTTCCGCTACGTTGTCTACTTTGAATCACCCGAACAATGGTTTGTAATAACCGTACTCCTTACCTCATTTGAAACCTCGTTTTGTAAAACTAATGTTATTTAAGTCTTCCGCTCTTTATTCCGATGTTATTTGTAAAAGTATGCAATGCTGTAACCGAATTGTGAGATGATCCTGCGGACATTGGGCACTGATGTAGCCCGGTGGCGAACAGGTCTTAATCACATGGAACATGGGTTCGGCTGTCAGAGGTTGACAGGGACACGTGGGCCATGGGATTAGGGTCGTTCCGTCACAGAGTGGTATCAGAGCATCTCACTTTAACGTTGCAGCGTTTCTTTTGCGAAAACTTCAAAAGTTCTTTTGAGTCCAAACAAAATTTAAACTTGACTATTTTGAGTCCAAATTGCTTCTCTCATCTTGTCCCTCTTATGGCAACACTAGCTAGTGGAACAACATGTTTTAAGCCCTATATATGTTAAGTATTGCATTGCCTTGTTCCGTAGGAACGATTCATGCATCATGTCATATTCACTTAAGTAAATAAATGAGTTCGTTGGGATAGTGTACCTATACCTTTTCTTGCTAGCCTTTCTCATCTATAACCTCTTGTCCAGATATGGCTCGCATCAAGCTGACCGCCCGCAAGTCGACTGGACCGAACGGTGTGCCGCGTCACCAGCTGGCGCCACGCACCGGAGAAGAGACTGGAGAATCCTCCAATGGTCGTCGTTTTCCCCGCCGCACCCGCAAGAACCTGAAGGAGGAAATCAAGAATCTGAAGGCTGAGATAGAGAACATGGAGCATGACTTCTACCTTTCCCGCCTAGAGTTCTACGAGGCACGAGCCGCTCTTGAGGAAGCTAACCAGAATGTGGTTCGCGCTATCCAGCAGCGTGATGCAACATGGATCCGAGAGGATGTCACCAGAGCCCAGCTCCATGGACTGCAGCAGTACACCGCCCAGATCGAGCAGTTCAATGATATGCTTCATGAGGAAGTACACCAGCTGCACAACCAGCTTCACCCCGTGATTCCACCAGTTGTTGAGGACCCCGAAGATGGAGTCGTGGAGGAACCTGAAGTGGAACACGAGCCCGATCAGAATGAGGAAGTGGAACCTGCTGAAGATGTCCATGTTGAAGATGAAGATGAGGAGGAAGAGCCTGAGCTTATCATCGAGGATGATGATGATGACGAAGAGTTGATCTTCATCGATGACGACTAGACTCCTTGTGTCTATACCATCTGCTTACCTAAAACCTTAGGCTAGGTTTGGGGGCGTTAGTCTGTCTGTTGCCAAGTCTGGCATGTATCTTTCTTTTCATACCTTTTCCCTTATCAGTCTGTTGTCATCTTTATCAAGCCAGCTATCTTTGTATCAATGAAGCTATCAATCGGTCGTTTCAGAACCTTTGTCCATATATGCTGAGTTCCGAGTTGCTTATACAGATGCCTGTGAACACCCGTACCGGAGCTGGAGGTTCTGATGATGCCAACCTCCCAAACCCTCCACCTGTCCCAGCTACCCTAGCAGATGCCATTGCAGCCTTGGCCGCCGCTGCCAACCTAATGGCTCAAAACCAAGGACAGCAGAACAATCACCGTGGTCGCCACAACATCAACCAAGAGACCACCTATGTGGAATTCACCGAAACTCATCCACCGGTCTTCACCAAGGCCGATGAACCCCTCGAAGCTGATGATTGGCTCCGCACCATGGAGCAGAAGTTTGGTCTTATCAACTGCACCGATATCCAGAAGCCACGGTTCGCTTCCCAGCAACTTCGTGGTCCGGCAAGTGCTTGGTACGCCAACCTGTTGGCTGCCCAGCCAGAAGGTCATCGGTTGACCTGGGAAGAGTTCCGCACTGCCTTCCGTGCACACCACATCCCATCAGGTCTGATGAAGATGAAGCTTGATCAGTTCCTAGCCCTGCAGCAGAAGGACTCCACAGTGATGCAGTATGTGGGTCAATTCAACCATCTGAGTCAGTATGCAGCGGAATATGTCAACACGGATGAGAAGAAGAGAGACTGTTTCCTTAGGGGATTGCACCCTAAGATCCGCAGAAGCATGTCAAACAACCTAACCGGTTCTTATCATGAGGCTGTTGACCGGGCAGTTGCTTTTGAAGAGAGTAACCGTCAGTACCAAGAGGAGAAGAAGAAGAAGAAAGCAGGATCTAGCAGCCACTCTGGCAATCACAAGCGCCAGAGGGTCATATATCATCCTAGTCACCACCACAACCGTCCACCTTACCCTCACCAGCAAGTGGTTGTCCGTACCGCGGCCACCACCCATAATGCCAACCAGCAGAGTGCCACACAGCCGAACGCCCCAGGTGTTCGTATCACCACCCCACAAACCGCCTATAACCATCCCTGCTACAACTGTGGTCAACTTGGCCACTGGTCTCGCGAGTGCCCAAAGCCCAAGAAGCCTGCTCAGAACTTTCAGAAGGGTCCTGGAGGACCACAGCAGCAGCAACACCGTGCTCCACAGCAGCAAGTGTAGAAGGGCAAGTTCGTCAAGAAGCACGGGCAAGTCTACTACACCACTGTCAGCGATATTCCAGAAGGGGAGCCCGTCATGATCGGTAGGTTTCCCGTTGCAAATCATCCTGCAGTTGTGTTGTTTGATTCTGGTGCATCGCATTCTTTCATCAGTCGTACCTTCGTCTCTAAGCATGACATATCAATTGGGGAGTTGAAAGAAAGTTTTTGCATCTTATCGCCTGGAGGGCGTATAATCACCAAAGAGGTGGTTCGCAGTATACCAGTAAGGTTGGGGGAACATGTATTTCCCACCACCATGATAGTGCTTCATGATCAGGAGATAGATGTCATCCTAGGCATGAATTGGATGTGTCAGTATAAAGCCATGATCGACATCCTGAATAGAGTTGTGAGAGTGGATATTCCTAACAGTACCGCCAAACTCCTTCTCCAACTTCCAATGCCTCAAAAACCAGCAGCCACTCAAATAAATACCGCCTATGTTCTGGAAACCCGGGACATCCCCGTGGTTTGTGAATTCCCTGATGTTTTTCCTGAGGATTTACCTGGTCTACCTCCTGACCGTGACGTTGAGTTTGCCATAGAGCTAAAGCCCGGGACTGCTCCTATATCCCGCAGAGCTTATCGAATGCCTCCCAGAGAGTTGGCAGAACTAAAAATCCAATTACAAGATTTGTTGGACAAGGGTTTCATTCGCCCAAGCTCGTCTCCTTGGGGCTGTCCTGCAATCTTTGTAAAGAAGAAAGACAAGACTCTCAGAATGTGCATTGATTATCGCCCACTCAATGAGGTCACCATCAAAAACAAATATCCCTTGCCTCGGATTGATCTTCTCTTTGACCAGTTAGCTGGAGCCAAAGTATTCTCCAAGATCGATCTCAGATCCGGCTACCACCAAATAAAGATTCGTCCTGAAGATATTCCTAAAACAGCTTTTACCACCAGATACGTTCTATATGAGTATTTGGTCATGTCCTTCGGATTGACCAATGCCCCTGCTCATTTCATGTACCTCATGAACTCTGTTTTCATGCCAGAGCTTGATAAATTCGTGGTCGTGTTCATTGACGACATCCTTGTCTACTCAAAAACCCCTGAAGATCACGCCAAGCATCTTCGTATCGTTCTATCCCGTCTCAGAGACCATCAGCTCTATGCTAAGTTCAGTAAATGTGAGTTCTGGTTAGATCAGATACAGTTTCTTGGTCATGTCCTTTCCGCTGAAGGTGTGTCAGTCGACCCTGGAAAAGTGTCAGATATCCTGGATTGGAAGCCACCTACCTCCGTTCACAAGGTCCGCAGTTTTATGGGGATGGCTGGATATTATCGTCGATTCATCCCAGATTTCTCCAGAATCGCCAAGCCTATCACCGAGTTGCTGAAGAATTCTGTGAAGTTCTTTTGGTCACCAGCTTGTGAACAAGCTTTTCAGACTTTGAAGAAGTTGTTAACCACGTCACCAGTGCTAGCTCAGCCGAACGTCGAGAAGCCCTTTGATGTTTACTGTGATGCATCTGGTACTGGTTTGGGTTGCGTGTTGATGCAAGAAGGAAGAGTGATCGCTTATGCCTCGCGGTAGCTTAAGCGACATGAGGAAAATTATCCAACTCATGATCTTGAGTTAGCAGCAGTGGTTCATGCCTTGAAGATATGGCGTCATTATCTGTTGGGCAGTACCTGCAATGTGTACACAGATCACAAGAGCCTGAAGTATATCTTCACCCAAGAAGAGCTGAACATGAGGCAGCGAAGATGGCTTGAGTTAATCAAGGACTATGATATCGAAGTACATTACCATCCGGGTAAGGCGAATGTGGTCGCCGATGCACTCAGTCGCAAGTCATACTGTAACTGCCTGGTTATGAAATCCTATGAATCTTCCCTATGCTATGAACTAGAGAAGCTGGGTATTGAAATGGTTCCACAAGGAAGTCTAGGCAATGTCAGAGTAGAAACCTCTATCAGAGAACAGATCATAGCTGCGCAGAAAGATAACCCCGGATTCAAGCACATCATCGAAAAGGTTCGAGCTGGAAAAGCCGACTGTTTCAGGATTGATGATGGAGTGGTATGGTTCAAGAACCGTCTGGTAGTTCCCAAGGTACCTGAGCTGAGACAGATAATCCTTGATGAAGCACACTCAACCAGATTTGCCATCCATCCTGGCAGCAACAAGATGTACCAAGACTTGAAGCAAAAATTCTGGTGGACAAAGATGAAGATCGAAATCGCTCGACATGTCGCTCGTTGCGATACATGTCAGAAAGTCAAGGCTGTGCATATGAAGCCCGGAGGAGAGCTGCAACCTTTGTCAGTACCGGGTTGGAAATGGGAGGATATCAGCATGGATTTTATCAATGGATTACCCAAGACTCAAAAGGGATTCGATTCCATTTGGGTGATAGTGGACCGTCTCACGAAGCAAGCTCACTTCCTACCGGTCAAAACAAGTTATACCGCCCTAACTTATGCCACCTTGTACAAAAACAACATAGTGAAGCTCCATGGCATCCCCAAGACCATCATCTCAGATCGTGGTACTCAGTTTGTCGCTAAGTTCTGGAAAGCGTTCCATGCCTCACTTGGAACCAAGCTATTGTATAGCACGGCTTATCATCCGCAGACTGATGGACAGACCGAGAGAGTCAACCAAGTGTTAGAAGATATGTTGAGAGCCTGTGTGCTAACCTTCGCAGATACTTGGGATCAGTGTTTGCCCTTGGCAGAATTCTCTTATAATAACAGTTATCAAGAGAGCATCAAAATGGCACCCTTTGAAGCACTGTACGACCGTCGTTGTCGTACACCTCTCAATTGGTCTGAGCCCGGAGAGAGAGAATTCTTTGGAGTTGACCTAGTAAAAGATATGGAAGAGAAAGTCAAGCATATACAAGAGAACATGAAGATTGCACAGTCTCGACAGAAAAGTTACGCTGACAAGAAACGTCGACCTCTGCAGTTCCAGATTGGAGATTATGTGTACCTGAAGGTCTCACCCACTAAAGGAGTCACTCGTTTTGGAGTCAAAGGAAAGTTAGCACCCCCCTACATTGGTCCCTTTGAGATTCTGGATCGTTGTGGCAAGGTCGCTTACAAGCTAAGTTTGCCCGATCATCTTTCAGCAGTTCATAATGTGTTTCATGTCTCCCAACTCAAGAAGTGTCTCCGAGTACCTGAACATGTGGTTGAAGTTGAAGGCGTTGAGCTAGAACCAGATCTGTCATACACTGAGTATCCAGTTCGCGTGTTGGATCACAAGGATCGTGTTACCCGAAGAACCACCACAAGATGGTACAAGATCCAGTGGAACCAGCACTCTGAAGAAGAAGCCACCTGGGAATCCGAAGACTTCTTAGCAAAGAACTATCCCTACTTTCTCGAATCTCTGTAGATGTAAGGTTTTGCCTTTTCCTTCTTAAGACGTGGAATCTCGGGGCGAGATTTCTTTTAGGGGGGAAGGCTGTAACACCCCTGGTGTTTAAATGTAATTAACTTGACATGTCATCATCTTAAGCATTAATCATTTCCTGTGATGCATTTGATTTGCCTAATTGCTATGCTTTGATTCCCTTTCCAAAAACCCTAAAAGCCCAATTCTCTCTATAAGGGCAAAATGGTAATTTCACCTCTGTGCCTAGTTCTATGTAATTCTTGTCCAGATGGATGTCTTGAAGTTTTGTTGTGTTGGCCAAAGTTCAAAAACCAAAATCAGATTTCAAATTCCTTTGCAAAACCCTGATTTCCAAACCCTGGATTTTATCCCTCTTTTTGTAATTCAAAATTATTCAAAAACTATTGAGTTTCAGAAAAAGTGTATATTAGCAAAGTTGTAGGTTTTGTCAAATGGAACAACTTTCCTATATGAAGATTTTCAAGTTTCAGTTTGAAATCCAAAGTAATTTTGATTTGAATCAAATTTGAAAAGTGTCCCCTTTTCTGTTTTTGAATATAATTCAAAAACTATTTGGATTTTGAAAATGTTCTTATTGACAAAGTTGTAGATCTCATTTTTCTGAGCAACTTTGGTATTTTGAGTTTTTGTCGCACAGTTCAAATTTTGGGAGAAGTTTGCAAAATACCGAAACCAGCAAAGTCAAACCCTATCCCCTAGCACTGTTCTTCTTCCAGCTAGGGCCAAGGGGGGGGGGGCCCGGCCATGGCGCCGGCGCTGCGCCAGCAGCGCGTCTGGCTGCTCCCCACGCGCCACCAACCTGCCGCCGTTGTCGCCACCATCATTTCGCACCCGCACGCGCACAGTTGACCCCGCTCCCGTCCCCTACCGTGCCCAGCGCGCCGCCGCCGCGTGGCCATTGCCGGCCAAGCTTGCGCACCGGCCCCGGCTGCACGCCATCACCTCCGCCAGAGCGCAATCGAGTGCGCACGCTCTCGCCGAGCTTATCCACCCCACCCCGTGCTCTCTACCGGCCTCTGGCCGCGGCTATATAAGCCCGCCGGAGCCCCGAGCTTCTCATCCTCTCCGCCACCGTGGCCAGGCCAGTCCAGTGCCTCCGCCGCTCCACCACCTAGCTCAGAAGCTCCGCCTTGAGCTCGTGAAGCTTTCCCACCCCTCAATTTCACCTTCCCCGTCTCCAATCGCCCGGCGTAACCTCGCCGTTCCCATCTCCGGCAGAAACCCGGCGAGCTCGGTTCGTGAAATACTCCCTCTCCGGTCACGGATGCCTTCCCCTGACCCCTGTGTCAGCTTCCTTGGTTCCGCGCGACTCTGACCAGGCCCTTGCGGTCTCGTGTGTTGCGCAGGGTCGTCGGAGCGCCGCTCGCCGCTCGCCGCCGAAAGAGCTCCACCGAACCACCGCCCCGCCGAGCCCTGTCTCCGACCGTGGTAAGCCCTCGAAGCCCCCTCGGTCTCTGCCTTTTAACGGCGCAAGCTCGAGCCAGGCCTCGAGCGCACGCGTTCACTGTGGCTCGAGCCAGGCCTCGAGCACACGTTTCCGTCTCGCCCGAGCCCGAGCCTCGAGCGGACAGACCCTCACCACTTCGCTCGAGCCAGGCCTCGAGCGAACTCGTGCACCCTCCGCTTCGTCGAGCTAGGCCTCGGACGGAGCACTCACCTTCCGTCTCGCCCGAGCCTTCCGTCTCGCCCGAGCCTTCCATCTCGCCCGAGTCCGCTTCGCCCGAGCCTCCGGGCCAGGCCTCGGACGGAGCACTCACTTTCCGACTCGCCCGAGCCCGTTTCGCCCGAGCCCTTCATAGAAGGAGCACAGTGCTCTTTTCTTTTTCTGAGAGTTGTGAATAGTGTTCTGTTTTCTCTTTTTTGTGTGAATTAATCTGTTGTTCCTTAAATCCTGATAAAATTATGGTATGCTCCTTGCACTGTGTAGTATTTTATAAAAATATGAAACTTGAGTTTTGTGCAAAAATTTGAAAATGTAAAATTCCCCTTTTAATTGAAAAATGAAGGTTTTGGTATTTTTGGAGAGTGATCTATAACTCCAAAAATCTTGAGATAAATTTTTGAGACCTTGTTATAACATGCTGAACCTCTGGTAAAATTTTGAAGTCTTTTGGAGCAAGTTGATTTTTGAGCATTTATTTTAATTAAGGAATAGTGCCTTTTGTTAATTAAATGTTTAGATTTATTTGAGCATCTTAATGACCTCCAAAAATTATGAAATTTGTTTTGCCATCTGTTTATGCCTTAATGAACTTATGTGATTAATTTGGTAATTTTTGGAGCAACTTCATAAAATGACCTTTTAAATAAAATAAGAAAAATAGAAAAGATGGATTAGGGTTGGTAATAAGTGTTTAATGATGTGATCTTTGGATTGATTGATGTTCATAGACCCCTACCCTTTGGTCTATGATGTTTGTGATGATATGTTTGGTTAATACTTAGGATAATTATAATAAGGCCTAACATCAATAATGCTTAAGAAAGAAATGGTTACCTTTTATGCTCAACCTAGATTTCGATTATGCCTTGCCTAAGAGTAATCTAGATTCAGTGGAATTGTCTTGCACCATAAGTCCACATCATCATTCTCATGAGCATTCATCATTGCATCCGTATAGTTGACGAAGAAGGTACCAGAGTCGAGGCCGCTGTTGACGAACCAACTCCCGAGGCGACCCCGAGCTCCAACACCTATACCTACCCCGAGTCTGCTCTCTTTGCCATCCAAGGCAAGCCCCGGTGCATTTAACCCTTTCCTTGAATTTTATAAAATGATTTTCTTAAATGCTTTTGAGTTAAATTATTGCATTAGGTTTATAGGAGTTGTGTGCTATCCTAATTGATGCACTATCCACCTTGACCACTGATACACCCGATACCTGCTTTTCAAAAGTATTTGAAAAATGCTTAGCAATGCTTATTGAATTAGACTTTGCAATAAAATGCCAATTTTAAAAGTGTGATCACTTAAGGAATGTTTATGAGAATTTTGGTCTTACTCCCCGGCTGTTCGCTAGGTATCTGATCCGTACCTAGTTAATAGCGAGGAGAGGTTGTCCGAGCGTACGGTGCCGTCATGTTGTAGTCCGGGACTCAACAGTTGACACCGACCGGGACATGGTTGAAAAACTGACAGGACTATTACGCTTGGGTGAGATATGACCAAGGTATAGTTCTGGCTGGAAAATTAGGGACCATCCGTATGGGGGCCTGCTGGTCAAGACTTGTAACTATTCACATACTACGGAAAGCTCTGGCTCCGAGGAATCCTTTATTGGACCGACAACCGCGCACTGGGAGTGGAGAGATGGCGGAAGTAGCATGTACCCACGTGGGTTAAAGTCCCGGATTGGTGTGGTGTACTGTACTTCCGGGTGGCATAGGACCGGGTCCAATCTTGGAGGAATCGTGGTAGACGAGTTGGCATATGCAAGCTTGGGTGCTACATATGCAGTGTGGATAGGGATCCTCAGCTGAGTATTATTTATCCGGATTAACGTTGCTCCTCGGTTATGGAGACTTGGTCCACTGACTGTCAACGGAGAGTGGTTCTCAACTAGGAATGTTTTGAAATGTAAAATGAATCATGAATGATGAAGAATTGAGGAATACTGAATCTTTCAAAAATAAAATAAGGTTTACAAAAATGCTTTTCTGCAAAATACTTGATCTTGCTTAAGCCTTACCTTGACTACCCTAAGCCTCTCATTCCTGAGTCTTCTCCCTTTTCTTTAGTCGGGTAAGTCTTGTTGAGTACCCCAGTACTCAGGGTTTGTTACCCATGTTGCAGGTATGCCTGAAACCCCGATGTGTCTCGCACCCTGTTGCGTGACCTTCGTCCAGGAAGAGGCCGATGAGGCCAATGAGTAAACATGCACCCTCGGGCTGGGTGTTACATGTATCTTTATGTTAATGTTTCCGCTACGTTGTCTACTTTGAATCACCCGAACAATGGTTTGTAATAACCGTACTCCTTACCTCATTTGAAACCTCGTTTTGTAAAACTAATGTTATTTAAGTCTTCCGCTCTTTATTCCGATGTTATTTGTAAAAGTATGCAATGCTGTAACCGAATTGTGAGATGATCCTGCGGACATTGGGCACTGATGTAGCCCGGTGGCGAACAGGTCTTAATCACATGGAACATGGGTTCGGCTGTCAGAGGTTGACAGGGACACGTGGGCCATGGGATTAGGGTCGTTACGTCACACCTACCAAGTCTCCTATCATATATAGTCATCCTCACCAGTTTATCCAAGCTAGACCTCTCGAGAAAACTACAATATTCTCTATTTTATCGAAACAAATTAGCTATCCAAAACCAGATGTGTTCGTTGGTGCAGCACCTAGGCCTCCTCGTGAAGCATAGGGCAGCAGCAATGCAACTGTCAGTTGATGAGCAGCCAAAACAAAACAAACCTTGAGCAGAACCCTGCAAGTTGTCCCTATAAAAAACAGTATAGTTGATCATGATCATTGCAAGTAACAAAGTTGTGAGTCTGTAACCTTGCAGGACAGGAGAGGACAGGCAAGCAAGAGAAAACAAAGCCACCTGGATGCACTTCAGAATTTGAGGAATGAATTTGGTCGATAATCTAGGAGGAAGAGGCAAGCCATTCAATCCAGTTAGTTAGCGTAAAAGCAACAAAAATTGGACATTAACCAAGAACCAGAGGAAGGTGGGGTACCTCCAAGTTCTAGGTAAAGGTGTGTACCTGTTACCTCCATCGCCTTGTGGGCAGCAAACCATGCAACAAATTAGCACACAAGGAGCATGATTAACAACAATTTGCCTCTATCCCTAAGGCCTAAGCTGGAGGTGGTGTATGTAAAACCATTTGTTTTATCCAAAAAATGGTTTTAGATGAAGGCATATAAATGTGTAGAAATACGTCATGTCCTGGTCATGCACGGTTAGCTGTGTAAGGAGTTCTATTCTATTTGGTCATATGTATTACCGTGTGTGCTATGAAGACCTACTCGGACTCTATATTAGCTTGTACGGATCCTGTCCTATATAATGAGAATAATAGGCTGCCTGGAGGCTAAGCCGTTCCATACAATTTACAAAATGAACTAAATAATATACCATGTAGTGATATTGAAGACATAAATAAACTCAATTTTATGTTAACTTAAGTGCTAGCCTGAAACCATTCAGGTACTTACTGAATTCTTTTATATTCATCTGAGTGCTCTAGTTAATCATAAACCAAAGAGCTCTTATGTTAATTTAAGTGTTAGCGCTTGTCACATCATTTGGTGAAAATAAATCCCACCTCCACTTTACATGCATAAAAAGGTCCGTCGAACATGTCAAAAGATTTTTCTATGCATCCCCTAAATCTGTTGTTTCTGAAGTCTTCTAACGCACACAGTTTTAGGGCTGTTAGTGGACGTACATTGTGGTGATGGCAAAATAAAAACTGTTACCTTGTCTTTATCTCTACAACTAATAAATTAAAACAGGTGGACATAGAACCAATTGAAAGTTCTGCCAGATCACTGAAGTTTGAATGCGTGTGGTGCCATTACCAAAAAAAATAAGTAGTTGGATTTGGAGTTGAGTAATGCAAAATAAAAATACATATATATCACTGCAGTACTGCACTTTGTTCAATGAGTGCATCCCTTATTTTAGACCAATCACTGCAGTACTGCACTCTGTTTAACCTGCTTAAGAAAGTTCTCATTTCTCGCCACAGCTACAGAAGCTAATTAATTCCACTGCGAACTGCTAGCATGTCTCTAAATGAAAACACCTGAAAGACACTGTCTTAGCAGGGCGCTGTATTAGAGACAACATTTGAAATTTCACTACTAACTTTTGACCACCTGTTTTCCTAGCACATTTTGGGTGTTATGTAACATTACAATTGCAATGGAAATGATTTAGTCTAGAATTTCAATAGCAATTCTCTAACAACCAGAAAATAATTCTTATGTCAATTGAATCATTGAAATAGTATTGGTCAACACAGAACATATACTAACTCTTGAATTGGTTGTCTAGAGTTGCATCTCCTGGAGCTAGTACTACTGCTATGTGGTCATAACAAATCTATGAAACATATATATAGATCTACTTTCAACTTTAATATATACATCAGTCATTCGTGAAAAAGCAAGACATAAGCAATAAAACACTAAATGAAAAGAAAAAAAAGGGACAAAATTAAGGCTACTAAAGTTATGGGACACACCTTAGAATTCCTCATATATTGAGGGAATCCAAAAGGAATGAAAACCACTTCACCAGGCTTCTATTCCAACATTGAGGGCGTTCAACACCAAAAAAGCATGATATCTGAATCCACTCTTTTAAAATATCCCAGAAAACACCACCAGAATTTATCAGAATCAACTCTTTTGAAATATCCCAGAAAGCACCACCAGATGCTCCCCCTTCCAAAATACAATATACCTCATTATGCTTCTCAGTAGAATTATTATTCTTGTGGCCTTCCCTTGTTGAGTTCCAAGCTTAAACAGAACAAGGTTCAAGCTTCCAGTTATTCGAAGCCTCGAACGTACTGTATTAAACCTGAGCACAGCATCCTACCGGGGACAAGAACACATGTAGTTATGTCAAAATCGTCTCTCTTTGTTACAAATCAATTAGTGCTGAAATACATAATCATATACATGTTAGAGACAAACTAAACATAAAGAATAATAAAAAAATATATGTATCAACCTGACATATACCATGAGGCAATCCAAGGCCATGATCCTCTCCTTAAGATCTAGATATCTATATAAGAATGTCATAAGAACTCAAATAGATGTCGAAAGAATGATTGAACTGGGATGATTAAAAATAAATTACACATACTGGGACTCTCGAAATGGATGACTTTGCCATGGTGAAGCAAATAGGGTGGACGGAGGACGCCATCGGCAGTGTGTCCAACGGACATGTGACATCTTATCGCTAGCGACTCATGTTCTGATGGACGCTGCTGATAACTTATATCGAATGCCACTACTGCAAGGCATACATATGAGATGAGCAGTTAAATTGGATGCTACAACTCAAGATTTTCGAATGGTTAAATTCGAATAAAATCAAATTTGCACTCAAAGGATGTAGGATTTGCACACCTTCTAGTAAAAATGTAGATAGACCAGGAATTTTAGGAAACTTTAAAAATGCATAACCGATCTAACTACTATTATTCAAGAAACTTTTTTCTCGTCACGGGAAGTCTAGAAAACTTTAAAAATACAGAACCAGTACAACTGTTATACATGAAACTCTTTGCAACTCCTAAGATCGTCAGTTCAGTGAACTTTTATTGTTCAGCTTACGGCTCGAGATAAATTTCTCCGTAAAGTATAGAATCAACTAACAAACATGATGTATTGTCAGACATCAGTTTAATGAGATAACTTATCAGTGTGATATCTTTTCATCTAGAGTTGGAAGCACCTAAGAAATTAAGTCTAAAGGCATTTTGTGCATGGTGGACATTTGTTATTCGATCTTTTTCATAATCAGGACTAAAGCTACCCCACCAATTTAAACAAAAAGTATGTATGATTTTCTACAAACACCTATATAACATGAACCATACTAATGTCAAGCATTGATATAAATGGAGCCCAATATGGAATAGCTAATTTTCAGCTACAAATAGTGAAAGCCCATTTTTATTTTTATCTAGACAAATTGCTAATATTGAGAACATGCACAAATCTGTAAGCTTCAGAATTCTTATGAGCCTAGAATGCTTGCAATTTAAGGAGCCATCTAAATCACACCGTATCCTATATTATTATACCGTATCCTAGAATTAATAGAGAGACATAATAATTAAAAAGTGATAGAAATTTCAGAAAGTTATGACAAGAGAGAAGTTGTATACAAAATCTTAGTGCACCAGAGAACTAATATCAAAATAAAAATAACGTATAATATAACAAAATATCCTCTAATTTTCATTGCATCAACTATGGTTACAGATATATGACTGAAAACACTTCCTAGTTTGCCTAACAGACTATAGTTACCGAGTATCACCATTTCCTTAGAAAATGAAGCTGGACCAATTTGATCATGCAAGATGATTTCTTGTTTGCCAGTTTAAAGGGTGTTTTTCAGCAAAATTGGCATACAAACTGGGCATACAAGCGCAGGATCAGAGATCAAGAAAAAATGCTTGTCTTCATGTCATTATAAGTGAGCACTACACCTTGAAGCCATATCCCCATTTCTTGTCTAAACGTAGAGGTGCAATATCAAACGACATAGTGTTAAGCCTGACACAATTTGCCTACCTTCTAGAGGATGCAGATTGCAAGACTTGAGTTTATGTCTTCTTTAAAAGCACATTTCCTCGGTGTGTTGGTTTTCCTTAATGTTTACGATAATCTAGCAGAAGACAAATACATGCTCATGTTGAAATACTTCATATAAGACAGTGAAGTGAACCAAACATTCTAATAAGTTATCAGTCTAGACAGCCAAATAACTTTTTACTTTGATGAACTGATGTATCAATGACAAATATCTATAGGTAGCATACTTGAGCATATAAAGATGCTATGTACCAAAAAGGCAAGAAAATATACTACATCATATTTGTCAATGGTGATCGGCGAAATAAAGTTGAAACCTACACAGTAAGACCGAATGACAAGCACACATACCTGTAAGAGCACCTTGCTCACCAGTGACCCATCAGATCCCTCGCTAGCCCACTCCACGGCAGCCAATGTCAACGAGGTCAGCTACCTTGGCACCTTGCAATGTAGATTCCACGATGGAAACCTAGCCTCCTCCTCTGCACACCTTTGCCACCCTAAATCCCTGATTATTCGCGGGCAAGATCTGACATCACAATATAAAATAAAATTCCATATAGATTGAATGTGCACTGGAGTTATAGATACATCAAAGATCCAGGTCAAGGTAATCTGACCTAATTGAATCTGCACCTTGAAGGCGAAGATCTTGCTCTCTGGTTGTGAGTGAATCCGGGTCCGTGTTTCGCGGATCTGCTATGGATGGAAGAGGAGGGGAGATTGAAGACAGGAGCTCACGTTGGATTCGGCCTGCAAGCACAGATCGATGGTCGTCCATGACACAGGCGAGGCAAGAGGAGCAAGAGATCGACGGTCATCCATGGCACAGGCGAGGGAAGAGGAGGAGCAAGAGAAACAGGTGCATCCTTCTCTCCACAAGTATATTCTCCTTGTATGAAAACTGGTATTTGGATGCAAATTTCTATGGACTGATCTGGAGCATCTTCTAACTCTTAATCTCAAACTGAAACAGGTGCATTCTTCTCTCCACACGTATATTCTCCTTGTATGAAAACTTGAATATAAGCAATCATGAACCAGTGAGGAGGGGAGAGGTGTGCGGCTCACCGTCCACACCGTGCGACCCTGAGGGAGGACCTCGACCTTGGGGCGCGCGCGGACGGCGGTGGCCGGCGGCGCCGGGGCGTGGACGACGGAGCGACGGTGGGGGAGGATGGCGATGGAGGCGGCCGAGGCGCTGAGATGGCGATGGAGGCGTGGAGCGACGGTGGGGGAGGACGGCGATGGAGGCGGCCGAGGACCGTCCACACCATGCGACCCCGAGGGAGGACCTCGACCTTGGGGCGCGCACGGACGGTGGTGGCCGGCGGCGCCGGGGCGCGGACGGCGGAGCGACGGTGGGGGCGTCCACACCGTGCGACCCCCAAGGGAGGACCTCGACCTTGGGGCGCGCGCGGACGGCGGTGGCCGGCGGCGCCGGGGTGCGGACGGCGGAGCGACGGTGGGGGAGGACGGCGATGGAGGCGGCCGAGGCGCTGAGATGGCCATGGAGGCGGGGAGGTGAGCGACGGTGGGGGAGGACGGCGATGGAGGAGGGAGAGCGAGTCGGATGGGGAGGGGGTTTTTTCGTCGGTCGGGTGGGGAGGGGTGGATTTTTTCGCATGGAGCGAGAGGACGGTGAAGCGATATTTTTTCCGCACCGAACTTTTGTCCCATGTTTAGTCTTTTTAGTTGTGAGAGATTTGTTATAATTAAGAAACTTTCGACTTGTTTATCTCGTAAGTCATAATTTAAAAATTTGAACCATGTTTTGTTGGAAGATATCAAGAAAGGATGTCGTCAACACAGTGCTAGTTTAATTTTTTCTTTTTTGATGTAGGCACTTTACTTTACTAGTACTACGTATGTGCATCTCGCCGTGGTTACAACTTGCAAGGCTATTTTTAGGACAATGGAAGCAAAGATGAATACTCCAAATTATAAGTCATTTAAAGAATCTTAAAAAATAAAAGTTTTTCAAGTTTGACCAAAATTACAAAAAGAAATCTAAAGATTTATGATTTTATTATATAAATTTAGTTAAATTTTAAAAACTTTAACTCTTCAAAATTCTTGAAATGACTTATAATTTGAAATAGAGGAAGTAATAAGGAAGTGGACAAGGCTAATGCTAAAATGGAGATATTGTTACTGTGAATTTGACGTAGAGTTAATTATCATTTGTTATCTATAAAATCATTATCGTACTTTAATTTTATTTCGTCTTTTGGATGCGCGCTGGGTAAGAGAAAAGGAAATAGGCTTAGGGTGTTTGATTCAACGGTAAAATTTTAACCGTGTCACATCGAATGTTACAACACTAATCTAGTATATTAAAAATAGATTAATTATAAAAATTAATTATACTACTATATAGTAATTAACAAGACGAATCTGTTAAACCAAATTAATCTATCATTATCAAATGTTTACTGTAACATAATATTATCAAATTATAGACTAACTAACTGAAATAGATTCGTCTTGCGAATTAGCCTCCGGCTTATAAATTAGTTATGTAATTAATCTATTTTTAATAAAAAATTAGAGCCGTAATATCCGATGTAACAAAGCTAAAATTTTAGCTCTACGAAACAAACACGCCTTATGACAACTACATTAGCATTCTCGTAAATGATCTCATATAGTGTGCCACGTAATTTAAGATGACTCAATAGACAATGCATACAATGGTTGTCATTTTAAGTTATCTCTCAGTAACTCACAATTCCTTAGTTTATGCATAGAGTAAAAATAATGTGTCATGTCTCCCTCTCTCTTTCCTCCACGGTCATCAAAAATCCCAATCTTATTTTCTCTCTTCTTCGTATCATCAAAAATTCTACGTGCCACTGCATAAAATAACGTATGAGACTCCTCACGCGTATTAATGTATCTGCTCTGATGGTTGAAATATGTCCAATCCATTGTTCGGATGGAGCTGAGTTTGGGTTTGGGTTGGGTGGGACCCGTAATGTTAATTGCAACATAAAAAAGAGAAACTTTCATCCCCAACCAAGCCAGCCTCGAATTCTCCAGATGTAGACACCGTGCAGTAAAGCTGCCGCAATGCGTTGACCCTCCTACACGACGACGGCCGACGGCGAGGTCTGCTGCAGTGTTGCTCGTGCTCGGCGGCACTGCTCGAGTCCTCGTGCTCGCGGCGCGGCGTCGTCCGGGAGCCGCTGCTACTCATGCTCGGTCGGCGGCCACACGCTGCTCATGCTCAGCGAGGGAAAGTCGTCTGCCTTGTGTCTTCAGACGAACCCACCCCTCCTCCCGTAGTCCCGTTGGGTTCAGATTTCCCAATCCAAACCCAGATTCGTATCCTTTTCCCACCATCTAAACAAAATCTATTCCACCAACTATTTGCCTATCTCAATGGCCATTTCCCACAAACCAAACGGCACCTTAATGGGCTACAGGCTCCGCTCGGTAGATTTAAGCAAACTCCGATGGTCGTCCATGGAGACATGCCTTGCTCATATTTTTTTTGGTCCGAGCCCGAGACCTTGAGCATGAAAACATACAACGAGCCAATTCATCGATCCAACATGTCTGCACGTCAATGTAATATACTCATTATTTACTCGCACGTGCTAACAGGGAAAAAGATTGAAGCCAAAATACTAAAAGGGCATAGCCGTAGCCAACAACCAAGCAGAGTACTCCCTCCGTCCCTAAATAAGTGTCGCCGTTGGTGTGCGTGTCACGTGTTTGACTCAATTTGTAGAAAATATGTGCAATATTTATATACCCAAATAATTTTGTTAAAAAACTAGATGTAAAGATCTTTCCGATGATACTAATTACTTAGCATAAATATTAACATATTTTAATATATAATTGCCGGCAACTTTTTCTCGGGAAGCGAGAACGACACTTATTTAGGAACGGAGGGAGTACTCACCAAAAGCAACTATCACGAAGCACGTGTCTGGAACACAACAATCCGGTAGGCTGACGGCTCAGAACATAAACGCCGAGTAGATCATTTGACCAGAGAGACTAATCATACCCCTGGCCATTAGAAATTTAAACTACTCTCGCCACCTCAACTCGATGCTGCCAATGATTTTTTTTTCAACTTTTTTGACGGGAGCTATCAGTCCCAACAACTCTAAGATCAAACTGCTTATAATTTTTTCATAGCACATAGTCTACATCAGCTTTTCTACTATTAACAGCTGAATCAAACAGTTTGTCTTTTGCGAGTTGGTAAAGGATTACTTGACCCTTCTAACTTTTGTAAGTTACAATAGCTACCTTTTGACTCTTTTTAGTTTTTATACGCTACAATAGCTAGTCAGATAGTCTACCTATAGTTTTTCATAGGCTTTGTTAGCTTGAGTCTCTTCCTGTCTCACAATAAATCAGCCCTATAAACAGTTGCAACTATAATAGATTCTACTGAATAGAGCCAGAGTAAATAAAATTCTCAAAATTTCAAAAATCATTTTTACCTCCTATAGTTATAACGGGTGTCCTCTAGGTCTAACGAAAGTTTATCTGAATCGCTATCCTATGTGCCATATCGATTCAACATTTACATGAATCTGACATATGAGACCCACATGTCAATAGCAACGCTTGATCTTAGAAAAATCAATCCTTTTTATAAAATATCAGATAAAGATGATTTTTTTAGAAAATATAGTAGCTCTCGATGAGGTCTACAAGTTCGTAGTTTTGACATGATCAAAACAATAATATAAAGTTTTAACAATATATTAATTGGGTATCAAGGTTTATCATCTTAGAAAAATCATATATTTATTGTATGGCACAGATATATGAATATTATGCTCTCGATGAAATATACAATTTTTTAGTATTGAGTTTTATCATTTGAGGTCATTCAGATGGTAAAAAATAACATATATTTTAATAGCATATTAATCGCCTACAAGAACTCATATAATTTTTGTACAGAGTTCAATAAAGATATTTTCTGTACAA
This sequence comes from Coix lacryma-jobi var. lacryma-jobi, assembly GCA_009763385.1. Classification (NCBI taxonomy): domain Eukaryota; kingdom Viridiplantae; phylum Streptophyta; class Magnoliopsida; order Poales; family Poaceae; genus Coix; species Coix lacryma-jobi. Next base: position 92,249,436 of record CM019824.1, read on the forward strand.
AGTTGTATATCCGATGAGAACTACCACTTTTGAGTTTTAATTTTGTTATTTAAAGTTGTTTTGATTTTTTATAAAAAAAATAGGTAGAAACAAAGTTACACAGACATGCAGGCAGAGCAGGAGCACGTGCCAGTTGACTAGTAAACGACGACGCAACTACACTTTGCATGCTGCATGCTGAAAGCGAGAATAGTCTACAGCATCGCTTTTGCTTCTCCAATAAACAAGGACAGGTTTGTGCTCAGTGTGCACACAAACACACATGTTGATCTAAATTATTAGTAATCAAATTGGGAAACTGATGTAACACTCGAAATTTGCGCCCCAAAGCGATGACCAAACAAGAAGATTAGGGTAGACCGTAGACCCAATACACTAGTGAGCATTGACCTCCTTGACGAAAGGCATGATGCTCACATCCGGAACAACGAAATGTTAGAAGTTTAGATATTTTCTTATTTAATTCAATTCAAAAATATAGTATTAAATTTGTGACAATAAATATACAGTAATATGTACATGTCAAAACTACCAGTAGTAAATATGATGAATATACTTATCAAATTTATTATCACAAAAATCTTACTAAATATAGAAATAGCAAGATTAGGAAAATACCCAACGGAGGGACCCATGTTCAAGACACCAGTGGCTCCATTTGTCAAAGTACGTTGCTCGATGTCGCGGACCACAGTCGATAAAGGACGAGGGTTCGCAGTACAGTCCCTCGAACGTCCACTAGGAAGAAGATAAAGTCATAGATCAAAGTAGCAGCGAGCAGTCACATTAGATGCTCTACAAAAACCTGATTGCTCGGCACACACGCGAGCAGGTGATACAGACATGGGTGTGGTTTCGAAGGTATGCTCTTCCAATCCTTTGTGCACGCAGAGGACCGGAACGAGGAGAGGACCGGAACAGGGATACTCGAGAGCAACTCAATAGAAGAACGATGATGCAAGCTAGATATTGTGTCTCATCCTCCACAGATAAAGGAAAGTTCTCCTTTATTTATAAGCGTGGAAATTAGAAGACAAGTGCAAAGGATCAATCTGGATGTCACGAAGTGTCCTTCAATAACTATTAACATTTGCAATAACCATAGAGGTTACTATTAACTACAACCATCAACTATATTCAGTCTACTATTTTATTGCATCTAGCATCTAAAATGACCATATAATTCATTTGATTTAATTAAATAAAATATAGTTCAGATTATATTAAATCTAACAATCCCTACCAAATTCTATGGCGCATATAAAATACTCTAGGTTCTCGTGATGTTTGATATACGAGTTTTTCGGTAGAGACGATTAAGTTGAACATCCACCTAGAATAGAGGTTACACTTTTTCACAATTGAACAATGAACCATGTCTTGAATTGATAGTTTTGTACGAAATAAGTTTCCACTCAAGTCCTTTACGGGGTAGAGTACGTTCTTCATTCCAGCTCTGGTTGGAACCCATCTTCTCGACAAGAGCTATTGCCTGTGCAGTTGTGAGTGATAAGAAAGCACCTCCTGCAACAGCATCCATTGTCTCACGGGAACTTGAGATCAACCCGTGGTAGAAGGTTTGTATAAGTAGCCACTTCTTCATCCCGTGATGTTGCGGATACATGGGTGTATGCCGAGTCTCTGAGTGATGAGTGATTGTCAACTGAGATAATGCGCATGTTCTTTGGCTTGTGTTGTGCAGGTGTCGAGCACGGATAAAGTGATCGAAGGCAAGGTGAAGGTCAAGTAGAGACGTGTCGTGCCGATGGACCGAGAGTGGCGAAGGGCGGACGTGAGGCTTGGACTGAGAGACCGGTGGCCTGAGGATCAGCTGTGGTGGCTGACAGCCTGGGACAGCGACGAGCGAAGACTTGCGGGCACGGTGTTGCTTGGGTCGAGGACCTGGGGACACGTGTCGGTGGACGGGGTGCACGGGCGGTGCATCCCCTCTATGGCTCGGTTTGGTGGTTGAGCCACAGAAAAACCACCGAGTGGACGGTTTCCAGGTTCGGGCCTCAAAACCTGGGCGCTGACGGTTTCCGAGTTTGGGCCACAAAACTCGGGCTGAGGACGGTTTCCAGGTTTGGGCCTCAAAACCTCGGCGCTGCGGGTTTCTGAGTTTGGGCCACAAAACTCAGGTGATGGACGGCTGGTTTCCCGGTTTGGGCCTCAAAACCGGGGGTTGGTCGTGAAGGCTGGTTTCCCGGTTTGGGCCACAAAACTGGGGGCAATGTCCAGGAAAAGGACAAGCAAAGCGGTGGCGGCACGTGGCGGCAATCGGTGAGGTTGCGTCGAGGCAACGCTACCAGTTGTGCGGGCGTGGCCGTCGGATCACCACCTACCACGAGTTGGTCCAGAATAACCCTAGGGTTTAGCTGGTTCGCTCTGTAAGTAGTTACGGGTAGAGTGGGAACTAGAATTAGGATAAGTAGAGGGAGACACCCACCTCCCATCTTATCTCAGTCATTTGCTCTTTGCTTCTAGGGTTTTCCTGCTCTCCCAATCCCCTGCTGTAGCAACTGAGATCCGCAGAGAACCATACATCTGTGTACTGGAGATTTTGAGGAAGTGAGACCGTAATCTCACTATTGTAGCGTGTGGTAGCCGCACGGTTGCAAATTCGTGGTTGTGATTCGCATTTTGTTCTTGTTCTTCGTGGATTGCTTTTCTCCACGATTTTCCCGTTGATCGATCTCTTCACTTAGTGCGTCTTTTGGGATTCCGTTTGAACTGAGTTGTTCTAGATCATGAGGTGCATCTTTCTACCAAAGGAATTCTTCCTTAACCTCATGAGCTAGTATATCAGTCGATTTTCGTTTTGGATCGAGTTTTGCTCCCTTTGCCCCGAATTCTTCCGATTCACCGATTGGGAGTTAGGTTCGAGCCATGATCTCTTTGGGATAGCTCACTAACCTCCTAGGAACTCCTCATACCAAGTCTAAGCCTTAGAGCTTTTGATTCGGAGGAGATCGAGTGAATTTCGCGGAAGAACTGTGCTGAATCGGGACCATCGGATGCTCTGTTCGTGAGCATCGGACGCTGAGTTCATATCATCGGAGCGTCCGTTGCCACGTGTCATCTGACAGTGATTTCAAAGGAGCATTGGACGCTGACCATCGGAGCATCCGTTGCCATCGGACGCGCCGGGGGTCTAGCATCGGATGCTAGGGCTCCACTGTAGCCAACATCCGATGCCAGTCCAGTAAGGTCCCAGACTTGCTGTTTCTGCATTGGAAGCTTCCGACGCCTGACCATCGGAAGCTGCCAGCATCCGATGCTGGTGTTTCTGCGCTGTTTCGTCCACGGTTCATTCGTCCGTTGTCGGTTTTGATTTTCGGCTTTTGCGTTGGGTTTCTAGAGTTGTGTAGTGTCTCGCTGTGCTTCTTGGAAGCATCCACCCTACATCTAGGGTCGAGGACACCCACAAGCTCTAAGTTTGCTCTTAGGGTTGATTCTCGAGACAGTGGCAACAAGTTTCTGAAAAGAAATTTTGAAGCTCCCATTCACCCCCCCTCTGGTCGCTTTCTGGTTGCACTTTCGGTCCTTCAGATGTGGGCATTCTAAAATGTTATCTTGGAAGCGTTCTCATGGTTCAGAGACTGATTCATTGTGATTCTGCTGAAAACTCGAGATTTTTCCACGCAAGGCATTGGTCTTGCCGGTGGGGAAAAACTTAGCCAGGAAGGCGGTGGAGCAAGCATCCCATGTACTATATCTCTCTTTATTTGTGTAGAACCATCGCTTGGTCTTTCTCAAAAGTGAGAATGAGAATAGACATAGCTGAACGACATCTTTGGTTACTCCTTTAATAGTGAAAGTGATGTAAATCTCCAGAAAGTGTTGGAGATGAGCACTTGCATCTTCATGTGCCTTTCCACAAAACAGGCTAGCTTGCACCATAATGATGAGTGCGGGCTTGAGCTTGAAACCATGGTCTCCAACGTCGGTGGGTGGTCCAGTATGGATGTTCACGGTGGTTGGAGTAGAGTACTCACGGAGCGACTTGTTTGCCATGTTCTCAGGATCGAACTGGTGATTGATTGGTTGCTTCTTGACGAATGGGTGAGATGCTTTCTCCAGATCCTCTTGCTGATGGTGAACCTTGATTAACCTTGCTCTCTGGTGTCAAACCTCTTCTTTTCTCTTGATTCAATGTAAAGTTTCTAGCTTCAGGTGTCTTTGATGGTGAGTTGAAAACGTCCTTGGCTTGCTGAAACTTTCTGCTCCGGACTAAAAGTTTTGGATTTTCTATGTAGTCCTCTAGAAGGTCAAAACCCATACATTACCCTGCATAAGATAACACAAGTAGACAAAACAAGGGTAAACCTGTTTGAGTAGATGATCATAGTTACCTCGATCGTACCAATTCATATCTTATATTAATATTTTCATTGAATAACAATATATCTTAAATCCTGACAACCTTCCCTGGCAATGGCGCCAGAAATGGTTGTTGGCATTCCCTAGCATCACCGCCGTAATGGCAATGGCGCCAGAGAATGTTCATGGTAAATAATTAACTTGCTACATGAACAACATTAGCCAAAGTGATTAAGCCTAAATCTTATAGCATGTAGAACTAGGTTGTCATCCCTAGCTATGATGATGCAAAAGATCTGCTAGCTATTCAATATTAAACATGGCAAAGAAGAAATAAAGATATGAATGAAAGTGTATCCGCAAGCGCACAGATAATTATACCATTGTAGCATTTCATCAGGAGTAATCCGGGTATCATTATTTACATTTTACTACTGGGAAGGGAGGATAAGACATATATAGGATTAATATCATATGTGTGTATATTGATAGAGAAATAACCATGATTGTATCATCTACTCGGAAACGAGGGTAAGTCACATGATAAAAGATATAAGATAGATCGGTCTATAATGAAGATAAATACTCAGAGCAATTCTATCTAGAGCAATAGCATGGTCAAAGTAAAAATTACAGAAATAACTCCTAGTGTAGTACTTAATTACAAGTCAAAGCATACAATGATTAGTGCAATACATGTAGCAATCATTGTTAATCTACCTACAAGTCTAGCATAAGGGACGTTAACATATGGAGGTTGAGAACGGAGCTCGCACCATAAAAGCAACAAAGGTCCTCCTACACCTATAAATGGGGAGTGGACTACAAAGGACTCAATGAGAGTGTCACATCCGCGATCTACCATATGACCCAGAATATAGAGAGTATTCACAGATAAATCTTGTATAAGCACCATGCTTACACTGCCATTATCACTTATCCTACGGTCGTAGAATAAGAAACTTTGCGACCATATGCAAAACAAGAGAATAAACTAACTATACAAAATGTAATCAAAGTAGACAATGAAACATAGTAAATAAGAACATAGCAATATAAGAACTAATGTCGATACGCTTGTAGCAAGCACACCGAAGTAGTCAGATACAAAAAGAGGAAGGTACAATAACCATACCGGCTGTGCTCTTGACAAGATCAGGAGTCCAAGCTCTGCTTGCCTCCCTCTAGATCTACTCTAAGTAGCTAAGCTGTAGAAGAAGAGTCTAAGAACTAGGGTTGATGCTCTGGAGACTTGATCTCTCAAATGACTTAGGGTTTCTCTAGGATTGAATGCTTCAGCCAGGGGGCCAGGGCCCAGTATTTATAGCCCTGAGGGAGCAACGACGGCCCTTGGATCAAACCGACCTTGGCAACGGCCTTGATGCACTCTAGGGTTCTGTAGGAAACCGACCTACGAAGTAGAGGCTGCCAGGTGGACCTGGGTGGTCGGCCGACCTAGGGTGGGGACCAGTCGATCCCACCTGGCGGTCAAACATGCCCCGCTTCGGTGTGGTACCCTCTGGAGTCTTCTAGAATCTAATAGGGTAGATTTTGTCCCCGCCAAGTCATGTATTATTTGACGTTTAGGTCTCTCTTAATTGCTTTTCTGATTAACTTCTGCAGAAACAAAGAATTCACCAAAACTGTGGAATTGTTAGTTTAACCCCTAGACCTATGCTGGTGATCTCAAATGTGCCCTTTTACATGTTTATTTCATATATAAAAATGGTCGTTAACTACCATCAACATAGCTCATGAATAAATAACATTGATACCCTTTTTACTTAAGAGGGGGAGATAACCATAACCTTACTTCTACTCATAATAGGGGTAAGTCAACAGATAAAAAATATGAATGATAAATGATAATAATGAACACTTAGAACTCCTTTAGAAAAACATTAGTGTTGCCAATTTAGAAATTAGAGAGACTCCAAGGAGATAACTTCTAAGTCATTCTTACTTACATGTCAAAGATTACTAGGATTAGTGAAATTGACATAGCAATCATGGCATAGATTATCTATATCTACGCATAAGGGACGTCACTAAAGAGAAGAACATGGATGTATTGTGTCTCCTCTTGCATCTAGGTCATACATGTCCTATATTCAGGGAGTGGACTACAAAGGACTCAACAATAATGTCACAATCATGATCTACCACATGGCCCAAAATATAGGGTGCAACCGCAGGTAAACAATGTATAAGCACCATGCTTACAAAAATGTCAACCACTCACCCCCATATGATGGAGCAAGCGCTATACGATCATATGCATAAACATAAAGATAAACTAGATATGCTAAGTATATAATCAAAGTAGACAATGAACATTTCAACTAAGAACATGAATAAAATTAAGAACAATGTCATACCAATTATATCTAAACACATGAAATGATGAAAAGATATAAGAGTAGATACAAAAGCTTTACCAAGCTCCGCTCTTGACAAGATCTAAAGTCCAAGCAAATGGCTTGCTTCTCTCTAGATCTAAACTAGCTAGCTATGCCCTAAAGTGGAGCTGAGGTTCTTCTGACTTGAGTGACTATTAATTGAATGAGGGATTCGATGATATCCTTAGGCCAAGGGGTGGAGGTTGATATATATAGGGAGGATGGAGCCACGACAGTCTTCAGATCAAAACGACCTTAATCAACGAGGTAGATCAAACCTTAATAGCGGTTAGCAACCGACCTCACGAGATAGAGGCTGACGATGGGGCCCATAGGCCAGCCGACCTGCAAGTGGGGCCAGCGGGTCCCACATGTCATCCTCTGCCTTCGCATGGTGCTCTCTGGTGTCTTCTAGATCTTTTACCTATGTCGATGCTGCGGTGATTTTCTGATAATTAATCTGACATGTATGTCCACCTTGACCATTTTCTGGATAACCAAATGTAGAAATATAGTTTCACCAAAACTCATGGAATTTATTAGTTTAAACCTAAACCTTTGTTGGTGATTCATTTTATGCCCTTTTGATGCCTATGTTGATGGTTTAAATGGTTGTTAACTACCATCAACATATCTCAAAATTACTAGAAAAAAATTCCTTAACCACCTTGATCACATCAAGGCTAGTTCCAAAGATCAGTATGTCATCAACATATAAACACAAGATCACACCTTCACCCTTAGCAAACTGATAGTACACACATTTTTAGCTTCGTTCACAACAAAGCCAGCAGATGTTAAAGTCCTATCAAACTTCTCATTCCATTGCTTAAGTGTTTATTTTAGTCCATATAAGGACTTCAATAATTTACACATGATTCTTTTTGACCATTTGCTACAAACCCATCTGGCTGATCCATACTGCGAACACAAGGTTGATATGTGCCCTTGTGGTTCCACCTTGAGTGATGAGCGATTGGTCAACAGGCTCACCGGGAGGGGTGAGCGAGTACATGTGTCTCTTGGCTGTGTTGATGTGCAGGTGTGGAGCTAGAAGACAGTGGTCGATGGCGAGGTGAAGGTCAAGTAGAGACGGGCCGTGCCGACGGACCAGAAGTGGTGAAGGATGGGCGTGCGATGCGGCGGACGTGCCATGCCGATGGACCCGGAGCGGTGAAGGGCGGACGTGAGGCTTGGACCGACAGACCGGAGGGCCAGAGGACCAGCTGTGGTAGTTGGCACTTGGCTTCGACAAGCAAGAACACATGTGATGTGTGATGGCATCGACAGAGTCAGGAGGAAGACGATGACGTCGTGGCACTTGGCGGGAGGTCGGACACGGGCTTGTGTGCGGCGCAAGTGCCGTCGGCCAAGTCAAGAAGGAAGGCGAAGGCGTTGTGCCCGGTGTGGAGGCTGGACATGGATCGACATCGGTGCCGGTAGTCGGGGTGTGAGAACCACACTCCGTCTACGGCGCGGGTTCGGTAGTTGAGCCTCAAAAGGCTACCCTCGACGGTTTCCGAGTTTAGGCCTCAAAACTCGGAGTGGACGGTTTGCCAGGTTTGGGCCTCAAAACCTGGGTGGCGAGTTTCTGAGTTTGGGCCACAAAACTCAGCGAGGACGGTTTGCCGGTTTGGGCCTCGAAATTGGGCGGAGGTTCCTATGCGGAACGGGTCGACGCGTGGCGGCACCGAGAGGCTTGCGTTGTAGCAAAGCTATCGGTGAGGAGGCACGGCGGTCGACAGGATGACATGTGGCGACATCCTGGAGCTTGCGTCGAGGTGAAGCGAAGGATGAGAAGGCGCGTGGCCGTCGGATGAGAACCTAACAGAGTTGGACTGGAATACCCCTAGGGTTAGCCTGTTCGCTCTTTGTATCTAGGGGTAGAAGGGGAATAATGTATTAGGACTATAAATAGAGAGGCAGCCCCTCCTCTCATTCTATCCTTGTAGCATTTACATTTCGCAGACTCTATTAGGTGCTTCCTCCCTCTAGCTGCTTGTGATCCGCATAGGCCTGGGCGTTCGGTCATGAACGAACCGATCGGTTCGGTTCCTCGGTCACTTTGAAAGTTCGATCATGTAGAAATGGAGACCGATCGGTTAGTTTTAAAATTCAAGACCGAGCAAGTTTGGTCTCAGTTAGTTCGGTTCGGTCTCGGTCATGACCGAACTATATAAAATATCTACTAAATAGTATATTTTTTAGCAAATTTGAACATTTGTTTTCTATTCCATGGCAAAAATAACGATACAACATATAGATTAAATAGAGTGATAAGAGTGATGGTTGATATAAACCCCTAGAATAAATATTGTATCACTAATAATAGTCTAAAATACACATTATATCAATAAAAATTAGGAGTTCGGTTAGTTCGGTCACCCGAGACATATGACCGAACTAACCATAAAAAGTTTGGTTAGTGTGGACTCAGGACCGAACTAGTGACCGAAATTTTCGGTCTCGGTCACTTCGGTCTCGGTCTCGGTTAGTTCGGTTCGGTCTTCGGTCTTCGGTCAATTATGCCCAGGGCTAGATCCGCAGAGTGCTACAATTTCTCTGTGTATTTTGTGATTCTCAGGAAAAGGGACCATAATCCCTTTGTCTCCTCGTGGGGACAAGTTCCAGCTGAAATCGAGATCGAATTAACGTTTTGTCTTGTGTTCTTCGCATTTCATTCTTTGCCTCCTCGGTGATTTGCCTCGTTCCTTCAATCCGAGGGATGGTTTTAGATTTCATTTGAATCACTTTGTGCTAGGACGAGAGTGTCATCTTTCCACCGAAGGATTTCCTTCCTAACCTCTCGACCACATAGGTAGGGCCGATTTCGTGTTTGTTCTTCGTTCTTCCCCCTTTTCTAGTGTTCTTCGAATTTCTCACGGTTGAGTTGGTTTGGAGCGATTATATCCTAGGATTAGCTTCCCAACACATAGAGGAACACTTGGGAGAAGTTTGGTTGCAGCCCCCTTCGATTTAGTTGAGATCGAATCGATTTTGGTTTTGACCCGAGCTGTTTTTGTGCTGTCTGGGCATTCCCGAACAGTCCGGGACCCTGACCGCGGACAGTCCACGGGTCAGGTTTTGGTCAGGTCAGTCAGGCGTAGCCCCCTGATTGTTCACTGTCAAGTGAACGACGGACAGTTTGCGGTTCAAACCCCGGACAGTCGAGGACCTGTCCAGCAGGGTTTTTGGATTTTGGCCAATGAACAGTCCGGCACCCAGGCACGGACAGTCCGGCAGTCTACGGCGAACAGTCCAGGAGGAGTACCCCCGACAGTCCAGGAACCTGCTGTTTGTGCAGTTTTGCCTCGTGCGTTTGGTGCTTGATCTTCGGCTTTCTCCGGTAGTTCCGTTGTACCTCTAGGACATCTCCTAATGTATCCACCTACTCGTTAGGTCGTGAACTAGCCGGTCACTCAAGTCTTTGCATTTGGGTGATTTTCTGGGACAGAGGCCATTTGTTTCTCAAGAAGAAATTTGAGGCTCCCATTCACCCCCTCTTGTCACCAATCCAGTCCTTAAATTGGTATCAGAGCCGGTTAGGGATCTTTCATACCTTAATTGGTTTCGGATCCACAGGGCGACATGGATCAAGGGAATGACAAGGCTCCATTTTTCGATGGCGCCAATTACCCCTATTGGAAGATTCTGATGCGTTCTTATCTCAATAACATCGATTCTTCCGTGTGGGAGATTTGTGAGGATGAGCACTACGAGGTCTTGGCAGCCTGTGTTGGTCAGCACCAAATTAATCAAAACACTGCGAACAACAAGGCTCGAAATGCTCTTTTGGCCAACATCTCTCTTCTTGAGTTTGAGCGTGTTTCCGAGCTTCAGACTGCTCGAGAGATCTGGGTGAAGCTTCAGAGCTATCACGAGGGGACCGCTCAAGTCAAGACCAGACTCTTTGAGACCTACAAGAGGGAATATGAGAACTTCACTCAGTTGGAGGGAGAGACGATTGACACTATATTTCGCTCATTTTCAGACGATTGTGAACAAGATGCGTGCCAATCGGGCCAACCTACCTTATGATGATCATGAGAGGGCTCTCAAGTTGCTATATGACCTAGATTGGAAGGTATGAGAGGTGAAGGTGTCAACCATCATTGAGTCGCCAAGCTATGACACCCTCACCGTGGACGAGCTATTTAGCAAGCTCAAGAAACACGAGATCGATCACTTAACTCAGGCCAAGCTGAAGAACCCATATTCACATTCGCTTTGGTGTCGGGCAAGCAAGGATCAATCCTTTCCGCTAACACTTCACCCTCGTCTTTTGCTTTGTCTTCTCTACTTACAGTGACGGAGGAGCAGGTGGAGGTGTTAGGCGATGACGAGCTCGCCCTCATCATCAGCTGGTTCTCGCGGTTTCACAACAACCGCTTGAATCGCCGACGTGGTGGCGCACGTGAGGGCTGCTACGGGTGTGGCGACCCCGATCACTTTGTCGCGAGCTACCCCAAGCGTGGCAAGGGCTTCCCCAACAAGAACCACAACTCCAGGCGCAAGGACAAGCGCGAGTACACCGCCAGGAAGAAGAAGACAAGGGACAAGTTCAACAAAGAGGCGTACTACAAGAACACCAAGGCATAGGAGCATGCTTTCCTCGCATTGATTAGCGACCTCGACGATGACTCCACCGGTCGCAGCTCCAGCTCCAGCGATGATGAGTCCAAGAGGGAGACGGAGGAACGTCTGACCGACCTCTGCTTCTTCGGCAAGTCCACCTCCGACGGAATCTGCACCATGGCCCTGAACATGGAGGCTGGCGAGCGCACTGACAAGCACCCCGGCAATGACGATGACACATCTTCAGTGGTATCATCCACTTCCACTGTCGATCGTCTTTCTACCGAGCTTGAGCATATGAACATCACGTTGCTTAGTCAGGACAAGTTGCTTAGGCGTGCTGCTAGGGAGCGTAATGAGTTTAAGGCTAAGCTAGCAGAGGCGCTTAAGGAGCTTGAGTTTGCTAGGTCCGAGGTGAAGGTGATCGATGAGGAGGAGTGTGAGGAGTGCACGGTGCACATGCCAAACTTTGCCACCCTGCAAACCAAGTATGCCTCTTTGATCGAGGTGTATGATGAGCTAAAGAGTAGGCTAGACTTGCTAGGTGATTGCAAAGAGTGTCCCTCCTTGAAGAAGGAGCTGGAGGAGGTGAAGGCGAGGCCTTCCTTGTTCGGTGCGTGCAAGTCTTGTCTAGGCTTGCAAACTGAGTTGGCAGAAGTTAGTGCCAAGCTTGCTGAAGCCTTGAAGGCCAGCTCAGTTAGCACCATTTCCGCTCAGTGTGAGCGATGCGTGGGGATGGAGCTTGAGATTGCCAACTGTCAGCATGACAAGATGCAAACCGAGGAGGAAAACACATACCTTCGGTCCATCCTGAGTTGGGTGTCATGCAGTGAGCCGCAGTAAGGCATGATGATCAGTCAGTTCAAGAGGGGAACTGGCGGTCCAGGAGTAGGCTTTGCTATAGGTGGGAAGGGCGCTAGTGCTTTTGGCAAGATCGGTGAGTTTAGCGAAGAGAATCCGAGTGAGAAACCATCGGCTACCCCTAAGCTTACCAAGATCACCCCACCTGAGCCTCCCAAGCCTATCACCAAGGATGGAATCATTGATGAACCTCCCAAGGCTCCACCTCGCAAGCAAGTGTGGGTTCCCAAACCTAACCATCTTAGGAACACACTTGACACTCCCCCTGACATCTCTAGTGATCCCCTTCTGGGAGGTAAACAGCCAGCTAGAGAACGCAACCCCCGCAACTGAGCAAACCAACAACCCAAGAGAGTGGTGAGGTTTGAGTGTGAGTACTGTCACCGCGAGGGTCACCTAGCTAAGTTTTGCTTTCAGAGGAAGATAGACGCTAGGAGGGAGTTGGAGCTAAACAACCAGGCCAGTCACCACCCTCTCCATGGTGTGCATGGTCAGGGACTTCAGAGGCAGAGGGCTAGGCCTGAAGGTGCACCCCCTCAGGTAGCTAGGCCCCAGGCAGCTAGACCACGGGGTGGTGGTCGTGCCCATCGCGGTTCTGGTCGTCCTCAATACGATCGTGAGCCGGGTGTAAGAGGCTTTGTTGCACCGTCCCATAGCGAGCCACCTTTTCAGCATGGTGGTGATCGCTATCCTCAGATGGGACGAGGAGGTGGGTTTGGAGGTTTATCGTTCCATAGCGGACCACCTTTTCAGTTTGGTGGTGATCGCTATCCACCCATGGGATGTGGTCAGTTTGGTGTGCCTTCTAACACCTTTTCTTGGCCTATGACACAACACTGGTATCCTTCTCAGTATACTAACCCCAGTGTTGTGCCATACGCTCATTTCCTGCCTTTCTATTAAGGTAGGAACTTCGATTGGAGAACATGTTGCTCAAGGATTCCGGGTGTTCGCGCCACATGATCGGAAGCAAGAAATGGTTCTCCAGCCTGAACCCCGTGCCCCACAAGGAATACATCACATTCGGGGATAGTGGTAGAGGTAAGGTAGTTTCTCGTGGATCGATTCGACTTAACGAGAACTTTGTTCTCAATGATGTTGCTTCAGTTTTGAATATGCATTTCAGTTTGCTTTCTGTTTTGCAACTTCTTGAGGACGGTTTTGAAGTGTGCTTTAAGTCCGGCATGAGTAAAGTTTTGGATTCTTGGAAAGATCTTGTTTGTTGGATCGTCCCCTTTGGCCATGTCTTTCGAGCCGAGTTTTCTTGCTCTTTCGGCTCTTCTAGATGTTTGGTGGTTGGTCTTTCTTCTGATTTGTGGAAGTGGCATAGGAGACTTGGTCACTTGAGTTTTGACTTGCTTGCAAGACTTAGCTCACTTGGCCTAATCCATGGATTGCCCAAGCTTAAGTTTTAGAAGGATCTTGTTTGTCACCCTTGTCGTCATGGGAAGATGGTTGTTGCTTCTCACCCACCTGTGAACCAGGTGATGACCAAGCGACCCGGCGAGCTTCTACACATGGACACTGTTGGTCCAGCTCGTGTTTGCTCAGCGGGTGGGAAGTGGTACATTCTAGTGATCGTGGATGATTTTTCAAGGTATTCTTGGGTGTTCTTCATGGAGGGTAAGGACGAGGATCTCTCTTTTGCTCAGGATTTGATTTTGAGGTTGAAAACTAATTTTCCCCTAACACTATTTGAGCTATTGATAGCGATAATGGTACTGAGTTTGATAACTCTAGTTTGCCTCTTTTTGTTCTTCATTTGGACTTGAGCATTAGTTTTCCTCTCCTTATGTCCCCCAGCAGAATAGCGTTGTTGAGCGCAAGAACCGGACTCTTGTTGAGATGGCTAGGATGATGCTTGATGAGCATAGGACTCCTAGGCGTTTTTGGGCCGAGGCGATCAACACCGCTTGCCATGTTTCAAATCGCAACTTTCTTCGTGGTTTCATGAAAAGGACTTCTTATGAGTTGAGATTTGGACGGGCACCCAAGGTGTCTCATTTTAGGGTGTTCGGGTGCAAGTGCTTTATCCTAAAGCAAGTCAACTTGGACAAATTTGAATCTCGTTCTGCTGATGGTGTGTTTCTTGGTTATGCTTTGCATTCTCGCGCTTATCAAGTTCTTAACCTTGAAACTAACCGGATAGTGGAGACCTGCGAGGTCACATTCAACGAGACTATGCCTTGTGTTTCTTTTACTTTTGATGTTGCAGGAGATCAGGAGCTTGGAGAGACGATCTTTGTGGAGGAGCAGCAGGAAGATGTCGATTGGGGTGATGCCGAGCCAACTCCACTGGCTGCTCCCATCGACCCTGCGATGACGACTTCGACTCAAGGACCCGATCCCACTACTTCCACTACTTGGGGTCCTCTTGAGCCACCTCTCTAGCGAGCACCGGCTGCACTTGAGGGAGCGACAACATCTGGCGAGGGGAAGACGACTTCGGCAAGGCAGGCGCCCCGAAGCGTTCAACAAATCCACCCTCCGCATCAGTCGATCGGCGGTATCGACTAGCGAGTCTCGCGGCCGCGAGCGTATGAGATCTCACACTTTGCTCATTCTGCATTTGTTGCTTCTTTTGAGCCCAAAGATGTTGGACACACTCTTTCTGATCCTAACTGGGTTAATGCCATGCACGAGGAGTTAGAGAACTTTCAGCGAAACCAAGTCTGGACCCTAGTTCCACCTCTACCAGAATGCCACCCTATAGGTACCAAATGGGTTTTAAGAACAAACAGGGCGAGGATGGGATGGTAGTGAGGAACAAGGCTAGGTTAGTAGCCTAGGGTTTTTGCCAGAAAGAGGGGATAGACTATGGGGAGACCTTTGCCCCTGTTGAAAGCCCTAGTTTGGATTTTGGCTAATTGATGAAACCTATTTGGTCTAATCCTATTGCTAAGCATGTGTGTAGCTTATAAGAAAGGATTGAGACCAAGCCAAGTGGTGGAGCTAGCAAGGTAGCAATCATGGTGGATGGTGACGGCCATACGCAACTAAGTGATCAAGTGCTCTATCATTAGTGAATTATGAGAAGAAGAGAAGACATGGAGCAAAGAGGTCTGAAGGCAAAGGTATAACCTATAGGGCTCTTTGTTTTGGTGATCAAGACACTTAGCGAGTGTGATCACATTTTGGATACATAGCCATACTATTAAGAGGAGATAATTCACGGCATATGCGGTGTTCAAGTGCCACTAGATGTTCTCTAACATTTCGATGATATAGACCTAGTGAGCGACTAACAAAACCATTGGAAAATTCTTTGCAAAATGCTAACACATGTGCACAAGTGTTGTAACACTTTGGTGTTGGCACATGGAAGCAAGGGTATTAGTTAGAAAGCGAAAGGTGCTGAGTAGGTAGCATCGAACGCTAGAGGCGGCAACATCAGACGCTGGGCCGAGCGTCCGGTGGCTAACCCTAGCTATAGACTGATGCTGAGAAAGCATCAGACGCTGGCAACAGACGTTGAAGAAACACTGTTGCAGAGACCGATGATGATGATGTGGCGCGAGCATGTTTTCCAGAAAGCATCGGATGCTGGCCTGCGTCCGTTGCCGAACCATCGGACACGTCTGATGTGATTTGACCCTTTCTGGAACCTCTCTGCATGATCATCGGACGCAGGGGTTGAGCGTCCGATGTGAGGGTGCCGGTGCGTCCGATGTGACGCAGAAAAGAGCTGAAACGAGCAGTGGCATCAGATCATCCGATGCCTGGCATCAGCGTGTCCGATGTCACTTTAACCGTGGCGTGAAGAGATTTGACCATTGGGATCTGACGGACTGAATTCATAGCAGGGGGACATGTGGTGCTCATCAGAGCATCAGACGCTGGGGCTGCGTCCGATGGCCCCGACACGGCCGCGGACGTTCATGCCCAGGTTCTCATGTTTCATGCCAACTTGTGGCCTATTTAAGACTTGGCTTGGGACTTGGCTCGCACTCTTTGCACATTTCGACATCTGTGGCATGCTTGGCCAGCTCATCTCGCTGCACATGATCTGATCTAGTGAGCATAGCCTCCAACTCATCTCTAGTGTGATTTGATCAAACCAGAGAGATTGAGTGATCTAGTGCGTGATTTGAAAGAGTTCAATCTAGTGGCACTAGTTCTTCGAATCGGCATTGAATTTTCTTGTTACTCTTGGCATTTGCCGGTGCCTAGACGGCTTGGAGGCGTTGAGGTGGTTGATTGGCAAGATTGGCGATTGTTCTTGGCCACCACCGTTCGTGATTGTGAGAGGTTTTGGAGCCTCACCTCGCCAGAGCAGCAAGCGGCTTCCTTAGTGGATTGCTCGTGTCATTGAGTTACCTCAATAGCGGTAGATTCTTGTGGTGCTCTTAGTGAGCTTGATAGTTTGTGCCAATTAGCCACCGGGTCACCTAGTGTTGGTCGACACAATAGGGAGTAGCGTGCTGGCAAGCACGTGAACCTCGGGATAAATCTTGGTGTCCCGTGTGCTTATTGTATTTGCGCATTCATCTTGGTGATTGGTCTTCATATTCATATTCTTGGTGATTGGCTTCACATGTGGTCTTCATCGTTGATTGAAACCACTTCTATCTAGCTCGTTTACTTTGTGTATTTACTTTGAGCTATCCCCTTTGTGTGGACTCTATTACTCGTTGTATATCCTTTGTGATATCCCTTGTGTAGCTGGCTGTGATTAGTTTACATAGTTCATCTTTTGCACTCACTTGTTTATCTTAGATCAGTACAGTTGTGCTAGAGCTAGCTTTTTATTCCGCATTAGTTTCTAGCTCTAATTGATTGTGTGCCATAGTTTTATTAGGTAGAATTGTTGGATAGGTGGCTTGCAACACACTATTAGGCTAGCACAGAAAGCTTCACCATTTGTTGTACTAATAGTGTTTGCCTAAGTGATTTTGTAGATTTTTAAATAGGCTATTCACCCCCCTCTAGCCAATTTGGACCTTTCACCTGTAGCTGGTTTAGAAGCCATTAGGATCCTTTGAGCTTTTGCTGCTGTTGACATCTCTTAGCATCACTTCAGATAACGACGCTAGAAATGCAGGTAGACAAATCTAACCACATTACCTTTAGCGCTAGGCTGTCACCACTAGCAGCAACACTAGAGACATGGATGATATTTATGATCTTGCCCTTATAAAATATGAAATGAGATTATCCGCAAGCACACAGATAAAATAAATCCGTTGTAGCATTTCACCAAGGAAAGAGTTTCCAAGGTATCGTTCATTTATAACAGAGCAAAGCATATCGTTAGTTAATCGAGTGACAGAAGATAAACATCTACAACTATGACACACACGTGTATGATTATGATAAGAGTTCCACTAGATCTATACTCAACACAGGAATCAATCAAGAATGATAAATAAGATAAATGTAATAGAACAGAGTAAACCATATAAAAGAGTTCCAATAGAGCATTCTCACCCAAGGTCAGATCGTAGCCAAAACTAGAAAGAGACAGATTAACTTCCTAACATGGTTCTAACTATAGGTCATAGACTACATCAATTAGTACAATTATGTTTAGCAATCATGGTTAGAATAACTTATATTTATACGCAGGGGACATCACGCATGGAGGATCAGATCCAGAGTCTATCACCTCCGGGTGACCAGGTCTTACTTGTCCTATATTCGGGGAGTGGACTACAAAGGACTCAACAAGGCTATAAAAGTCACCCTCGCGATCTAGCCACTTGTTGGCCCAGAATATAGGGTGCATTCATAGGTAAACAACGTATAAACACCACGCTTACACAATGTTGACCACTCACGACGCGATCGACAGAATGAGCGCTATACGAACAAGAGCATAAACATAAAGATACCCTAGCTATGCTAGACATATAATCGAAGTAGACGATGAAAATTATAATTATGAACATGAAATAGTAAGAAGTCATGGCATGTATCAACTAGAACAAGAACTAGAAGAAAAATAAGAACTAGACGAACAATTAGAAGTAGATTAGAACACAGAGATGAACTAGAGAGATAATTAAAACTAGATTAGAACACAGATGAACTAGAGAGATAGAGAAGAAGATGAACTAGACACAATTAGAACACAAGATAATGAACTAGAAGACAATTAGACAATTAGAAGAACAATGTTGATAAAAGAGAGAAGACAATGCTAATTACCTAGCTTCTCCTGACTAGATCCGGAATCCGAGCTTCCTCGACTCTTCTAATTCTATTCGAGCTACGCCCTTGGATGATGGAGCTCCTAGTTGTCTAGGCTACCTGTACTCTAAACGAATGATCTATGATTGATTGGATTCAATTGATAAAAGAGGGGGGGGTCTCGGGTTTCTTATATAGCCCAGTGGGATGAACCGCAGCCCTCGGATCAAACCGACGTCAAACAACGACCAAGATGCAAAGTAGAGGTCGGTTAGGTCACGCTGCACGAAGGAGGGGAGGCTGCCATGTGGGCCCAGGCCGACCGACCTAGGGTTGAGGCCGACCGGCCTCCCCCTGGCGCCGCCTGCCTCTTCCTTCGTCCGCAAGTCTTCTAACACCTTCCTTGTTTGTCTTGAGTCCTTGTTTGGTAAGTTTGCGCAACGAGTCTTGGCTGGAAGGATTTTCCCCCTTATCGTCTTCTTCTGTCTGGTCCCTGGATCGCTCTGGTATTCTGTAGCTGTTTTTTAATCTTGTCTGTTACACCCCAATCTTCATATGGATAAGGCTTCTAGAAGGTTCCAGAGTCTTCCTGGTCGTATTCATCGGGGACTCTTGCTCTGGGACTCCAAATGGCAAGTGGCATGTCCGTTGCGATCGTCTCGACGAGCTCGTCTCACTGGTGTGCTCTATTCTTCACTTGAGATACTTTCTTATGATGAAATATTGAATATCCTGCAAAACAAGTGAGAACTACACAACTCGTGGAACTCGTTAGAATCAAACCCTATAGCTATACACTCTTTGGATCATTGCGGGTCATTTATGAGGTTAGTTGACGGTTTAAAATAGGAGTTATCTACCATCAACAAGTCCCCCCAAGCTTACCTTTGCTAGTCCCTTAGCAAACATTTAGATGATATATTAAAATAGATCAGAAGTTGCTACTATGCTTTCACGCCTCAAAAGTACACAAGTGTTCAACACAAAATTTTCCTCCAAATTAGAATCAATCGTTTCAACTTTCAAAGTTACCTCTTACCTTCAACTGTGGTGCTTGTAGCTTTCACCTGGGTCTTGAGCAAATTTGAAAAGCAGAACGATCAAGTTAAACACTATGTCTCAAATTCTTCGATCTACCTTCATTCTGGAGTTTTTTAAGATTTTCAAAATAAAACTCAGTGATTCCTTGATATGATCCTTTCAAGTCTCTTATTTGTGGTATTTGTGGATTCTCTCCAAGGCAGTGAATGTTGTGCCTTCCCTCACCCTATAACTAATAAGCTTTTGTGGAGTTCATAGGTGGGAGTCAACCTGTACATACTACATAGCATATATTGCAAAGTCAAAGCATGGATCCAGAGAAACTTGCATACAATCAAATCGAGATGTGCATGTGTGGATCTATATGTGGAATGGATGTGTATGGGGAATAATGGTGGTAAACAAGTGTGAGGGTGAAAACACAGTGGATAATGGAAGTGGATAATGGGTTTAGACCTTTACTTACTTTACTCCTTGTAGATACTGCGGATACATGGGTGTATGCCGAGTCTCTGTGTGATGAGTGATTGTCAACGGAGATGATCGCATGTTCTTTGGCTTGTGTTGTGCAGGTGTCGAGCACGGAGACAGTGATCGATGGCGGGTGAAGGTCAAGTTGCGACGTACCGTGCCGACGGACCGGGCGCGATGAAGGATGGGCGTGCCGTGCGGCGGACATGCCATGCCGATGTATCGGACGGTGAAGGGCGGACGTGGACTTGGACTGATGGACTGGAGGCCGGAGGATCAGCTGTGGTGGCTGGCAGCCTACTGCGACAGCGACAAGCGGAGAAGTGCGATCATGTCGGTGGAGGGGTGCACAGGAGGTGCATCCCCTCTACGACGTCGGTTTGTGGGTAGAGCCAGGGAAAAACCACGGGTGGGACGGTTTTGAAGGTTTGGGCCTCCAACCTGGGTGCTGGGTTTCAGGTTGAGCCTCAAAACTGGGCGTGGGCCGTTTCCGAGTTTGGGCCTCAAAACTCGGGCGCGTGGTTTTCCGAGTTTGGCCCAAAACTCGGGCTGGAGGCTGTTTTCCGCCCGGTTTGGGCCTCAAAACCGGGGGTGATGGAAAAGGCTGGTTTCCGGTTTGGGCCACAAACCGGGGGTGCAGAGCAAGGGCGGCACGTGGCGCGATCCAGAGGTTGCGTCGAGGCAACGCTTCGGTTCGAGCGGCGTGGCCGTCGGATCTACCTACCACCGCGGGTTGGACCAGATAGCCTTAGGGTTTAGCTGGTTCGCTCTGTAATTAGTTTAGAGAGGGGTAGAGTAGGAAATAGGTTTAGTCTAGGTTAGTATAAGTAGTCCAGGGGAGACACCCTCCTCCCATTCTCAGTTTTGCTATCTCAGTTAGTGCCTTCATTTCTAGGGTTTCTGCTCTCCCTTCCCTGCTCTAGCTAGTTGAACCGCAGAGAGACTCCACTCTGTGTACTGTTGAGTTGAGGAAGTGAGGCCGGTATCCTCAGCTTGGAGCATTGATCGTTGGCTTGATTTGCGTCCTTGATTCGAAACTCGTGGCTGTGATTTCCGTTGTGTTCGTGTTCTTCGCGGAATCCTTTTCTCCACGTTTTTCCCGTCGCTTGATCTTTTTGCTCGTTCATCTTTTGCAAATCCTTTTAACCAAGTTGTTCTAGATCGTGAGGCACTTCTTTCCACCGAGGAATCATCCTCTAACCTCACGGTCTAGGAGATCAATCGATTTTTAGTTTCGGGTCACTTATTCTCCCTTCTCCCGAATTTCTTCGATTCACCGATTTGGAGATAGGTTCGAGCCATGATCTCTTAGAGATACTCACTATACTCCTTGTGACTCCACTCACCAAGTTTGATCCAGAGGATTCGTTTTGGGTGAGTTTGAGTCGAATCGTTGAAGAACAGAGGACTGTCGGGGTGACCGGACGCTTGGTCACGGGGTGAACGTACGCTCATGTGTGAGTCCGGTCGTTGACGTTTTCGGTGTTTGTTTTTGCATCGACCGGACGCACTGTTGACCTCGTGACCGACGCATCGTGGTCACTGTTCATCAGTGTGCTGTGCTTGCGACCCGACCGCACTGTTCACGACGACCGACGCTCCGTACCAGTGATCCGGTCGGAAAAGTAAGGTCTGAATCGGATTTTTGACAACCGACGCGTCCGGTCCCTGCTGACCGGACGCTGGCCAGAGTCCGGTCGTCTGTTTCGCGCGTTTTCGTTCGCGGTTCGTTCGTCGTTGACGGATTTGATTTCCGTCTTTTGCGTTGGCTTTCTAGGGTTGTCTAGTGTCCCGCTGTGCTTCTAGGAAGCATCCACCTATATCTAGGGTCGTGGACATTAGCAAGCTCTAGGTTGCGCTTTGGGGTTGAATTGGGACAGTGGCATCTAGTTTCCGAAGGAAAATTGAAGCTCCCATTCACCCCCCTCTGGTCGCTTTCGGTAGCTTCTCGTCCTTCAATTGGTATTGGAGCGGGTTAAGGATCTTCCACCTAGCCGTTTTCCAGATCCACCGAAGGCGACATGGATCGCGGCGTGGGCAAACCGCCGTTCTTTGATGGGACGAACTATGCGTATTGGAAGATACGCATGTCGGCCTATCTGCAGAGCTTGGGTACTTCTATTTGGGATATTTGCAACTCTGCTGATTTGTGGTCTTGGCTGCTCGTGTCTCTCAGCAACAGATCGATGAGCACGATGCCAATAGCCGAGCCCGTAATGCTCTCTTTTCTTGTTTTGAGCATGGGTGAGTTTGATCGTGTTTCTCACCTCGCTACGGCTCGGGAGATCTGGGACACCCTCATGCGTTTCCATGAGGGCACCTCTCAGTCAAAACCCGACTCTACGAGTCGTTCAAGCGTGAGTATGAGAACTTTAGACATCAACCTGGCGAGAGCATAGAAAGTTTATTCGCTCGCTTTCAGGTGATTGTCAACAGGATGAGGGCTAACAGAGAGCAGTTGCCATTTGACGATCATGAGCGTGCTTTGAAGCTTTTGCACACTCTTGACCGTTCGGTGTGGGACTCCAAGGTTCAGGCAATCATCGAATCGCCGAACTATGAGACCCTCACCTGCGACGAGCTCTTCAGTAAGCTCAAGTCAGTGAGATTGATGCTATGGCGAGGGCTTCTTTTGAAAATCCTTCTCGCCCTCCATGGCTTTGGTTTCCGGCTCTTCCTCTAACCCTCAGCTGGTTTGCGCTTTCTTCTCTCTTTTCTGTGACAGAGGACCAGCAGGAGTCTTGGAGACGACGAGTTTGGCTTTGCTTGCCAACCGGTTCTCGCGGTTCCACAACAACCGCATGAACCATCGTCGAGGAGGAGGACGCACGGGATGCTACGAGTGCGGCGACCCCGACCACTTCATCGCCGACTGCCCCAAGAAGAACAACACTCGGGAAGGCGAACATGGGCGCAAGCACGACTCCAAGTACAAGGAGAAGCACGTCCCCCAAGGCACAAAAACGGGCGGCTTCGACAAAGAGTACATCAAGAAGAAGTACTTGGAGAAGCAGCAAGCTGAGCAGCGTGCGTTCTTCGCCACGCTCAGCGACGTCGACGGCTCGGATGACGACTCCGCTGGCTCCAGCGATGACGAGTCCGTGAAGAAGAAGCTGGAAGACAAGTTCAACGGCTTGTGCTTCTTCGCCGGACGGAGGCCTGTGCACCATGGCGCTCGGAGATGAGGTCGACGGCGAGCCGGAGCGTACCCCTCGGAACGACGACGACGACGACCTCCCGGTATCTCCTCACCTACGAGAGCTTTTCCTCCGATGTTGAGAAGTTGACTGCTGCCCTCCTTAGCCAGATAGTTGCTTAGGCGTGCCCGCTAGAGAGCGCAAGGAGTTTAGGCAGAAGTGGGAGGACACGGTGAAGGAGCTTGAGTTCGCTCGGTCACCGTGGTAGTGTCGGAGGAGGCGGAGTGCGAGTCGTGCACCACGCACATGACTGACCTTCTCACTCTGAGGGTAAGTATGCTGCGTTGGTTGGAGAGGTGGATGAGCTCCGTGCTAGGCCGCAGCTGTTGGGTTGCGTGCAAGACTTGTCCTGTCTTGCAATCTGAGTTGGCAGAGAAAAATGCCAAGCTTGAGTCTTTAGAGAAGGCCAGCTCAGATAGCACTTGCGTCTCGAGGTGTGCTTGTGTGAGGGCTTGGAGCTGGAGATTGCCAATGTGAAGCATGGCAAGATGCAAACCGAGGAAGAAAACACATACCTTCGGTCCCATCTTGTCATGGGTCCTCCAGTAGTGAGCCGCAGCTCGGGATGATGATCTCCCAATTCAAGCGAGCTGTTGGTGCCCCTGGTGTAGGTTTTGCTCAGGAGTGTTGATCTCTCAGCTTTTGGGAAGATTGGAGAGTCTAGTGGTCTGAACCCATGTGAGAAGCCCAATTCCACCACTACTCCCAAACTTGCCAAGCTTCCACTCAAAGAGCCAGCCAAGCCTATCACCAAAGATGGTGTGGTTGAGGAACCCCCCGAGAGCTCCTCCCAAGAACCCAGTTTGGGCACCTAAGCCAAACCACCTCAAAACAAGCTTGACGCTATGCCACCCATTCGTGAGGAGTTGCCACAGAAGGGCAAAGGCAAAGTGAGCCACACCCACAGCCCTGGTCACCAACAACCCCCTTGCGTGCGGTGAGGTACCAGTGTGATTTTTGTGGGAGAGGATGGTCACTTGAGCGAGTTCTGCTTTCGGCGCAAGCGAGAGGCGCGCAGGGCTCGGGAGATGGAGAACCCGGACATGTACCATCCAGCTCATGGTGGACATGTGCCGAAGGCTCAGGAGAGAGCTGCTAGGTCCGGACGTCAAGGTCCCCGGCCTAGGCAGGAGATGAGAGCTCCTAGGAGGGAGACTAGGCCTAGAGGTCCAGCACCTCAGTTTGTTAGGCCTAGGCAGGAGAGAGCTCCAAGGAGAGACGCTAGAGCAGTTGAGCCCCAGGCTCCTAGGCGTAGATCTCGTAGAGAGCGTGCCCGACGGGGTCCTGCTTTTGCAGGTAACGGACCCCGTGGCGGAGGCGTAGTTTGAGCGCTTTCCTCCACCGCAGTTTGAGTACCGCGGTAAGCGTGTCTTCCCCAGCGGACCACGCTTTCCTCAGCGTGGTGATCGCTTCTCTCGTAGACGTGCTAGGAATGGTTTTTAACACTAACCCTTCTTTTGAGCAGCCGGCCCAACACTGGTATTCTCCTTACTTCACTAACCCCAGTGTTGGACCGTATGCTCACCCTATGTCTTTTTATTGATGTAGGTGAGACGGTTGGAGGACATTTGGTTGGTGGATTCTGGTTGCTCGAGGCACATGACCGAAAACGCCAAGTGGTTCTCCAGCCTTAGCCCGATCGCCGGAAAGGAGTACATAACCTTCGGCGACAATAGTAAAGGTAAGGTATTGTCTCGTGGGACGGTGCGGGTTAATGAGCACTTTGTGTTGCGCGATGTTGCTCTTGTTTCTAACCTGCATTTAACCTTCTTTCTGTTTCGCAACTTTTTGATGATGACTATGAGATTCGTTTTAAACCGAATCTTAGTCGCATCTTAGATCCTCAGGGCGATCTTGTATGTCTGATTTCGCCCTTTGGGAAAGTCTTTCGCGCGAATTTTTCGGAGTCGTTTGGTTCTTCTCGCTGTCTTTTGGCTAGTCCTTCTTCCTCCGATCTTTGGAAGTGGCATAGGAGGCTCGGTCATTTAAGCTTTGACTTGCTTGCAAGACTTAGCTCACTTGCCTAATCCGAGGATTGCCCAAGCTTTCGATGGAGAAGGATCTAGTTTGCCATTCTTGCAGACATGGGAAGATGGTTGCCGCTCCCCACCATCCAGTGACTAAGGTCATGACCTCGCACCCCGGAGAGCTTTTACACATGGACCTTGTTGGTCCGGCTCGGGTGAGCTCGGTTGGTGGCAAGTGGTATGTTTTGGTTGTTGTTGACGACTTTTCGAGATATTCATTGGGTCTTCTTTTTGACTGAGAAGACTGAGACTTTCTCCTTCGCTCGCAATCTGATTTTGCGTCTTCAGAACGAGTTCCCTTTGAACTCGATGCGAGCTATTAGAAGTGATAATGGTTCCGAATTCAAAAATTCGGATTTTGAGAAGTTTTGTAACCGCCTTGGCTTGGAGCATCAGTTTTCTTCCCCCTACACACCGCCCCAAAATGGTGTTGTAGAGAGGAAGAATTGGACCCTTGTTGAGATGGCCAGGACGATGCTTGATGAGCATAGGACTCCTAGGCGCTATTGGGCCGAAGCTATGAACACTGCATGCTATATTTCCAATCGCATTTTTCTGAGAGCTTTCTTGAAAAAGACTTCTTATGAGTTGCGTTTTGGCAAACTGCCCAAGGTGAGTTATTTTCGAGTTTTTGGTTGCCATTGTTTTATACTCAAAAAAGGGCAACTTGGACAAATTTGAGTCTCGCTCCTCTGACGGTGTATTTTTGGGTTATGGCACTCACACTAGAGCATATCGTATACTTAACCTTGATACTAACCGGGTCATGGAGACATCAGATGTCAACCTTCGACGAGACTCTTGTTTCTTCTTCTTCTCGTTTTGAGCGTGCAGGTGATCATGAGGTTGGAGAGCCTCTTTTTGATGAGGAGGACGAGGGTGCTGAAGGTATGGATGATCCAACACCCCCTCCACCTGCCGCGCCGCAAAGAGCGGCCTCGACGACGACTCACGGCCCCGACACTTCTTCTTCCTGGGGGCCGTGGATCCTCCACCTCGCGCGGTACCTTTTGTACCCGGGGTGGAACCAGCTGCTGTTGAGGGGGAGGTCACTTCTTCCCGGGAGGCGCCACGACATATCCAGCGCCAGCACCCCCCTGAGCAGATGATCGGCGACATCGGCGAGCGAGTCACTCGCTCCAGGTCACAACATATCTCTCACTTCGCTCATTCTGCTTTTGTTGCTAATTTTGAGCCCCGAGATGTTGGACACGCATTGACGGATCCGGATTGGGTCAATGCCATGCATGAGGAGTTAGAGAACTTTGAGCGAAATCGGGTTTGGGTTCTAGTTCCACCTCCACCTGACTGTAAGCCTATAGGGACAAAATGGGTATTTAAAAACAAGCAAGGAGAGGAGGGCCACATTGTGAGAAACAAGGCCCGGCTTGTAGCGAAGGGTTATAGTCAGAAGGAGGGGATAGATTATGAGGAGACCTTCGCTCCTGTAGCTCGTTTGGAGGCTATTAGGATACTCTTGGCTTATGCTGCATCCATGGGTTTCAAACTTTTTCAAATGGATGTCAAGAGTGCCTTCTTAAACGGCTACATTGAGGAGGAGGTCTATGTCCAGCAACCCCCCGGTTTTGAAAATCCCAAGTTTCCAAACCATGTCTTTAAACTCCACAAAGCTTTGTATGGTTTGAAACAAGCCCCTAGAGCCTGGTATGAGAGATTAAAAACCTTTTTGCTAGCTAAGGGTTTTAAAATGGGATGTGTTGATAAAACGCTCTTTCTCCTCAAGCAAGGCAAAGATACTCTCTTGGTCCAAATTTACGTGGATGATATCATTTTCGGTGGTTCTTCTCACGCTTTGGTTGCCAAGTTTGCAGATACTATGAGCAGGGAGTTCGAGATGAGCATGATGGGTGAGCTGACTTTCTTTCTCGGGTTGCAAATTAAGCAATCCCGAGAGGGGACGTTTGTGCACCAGGGCAAGTACACGAGGGACTTGCTGAAGCGGTTCGACATGGGTGAGGCCAAGCCTCTTCCGACGCCCATGTCGACGACGACTGCCCTGGATGCCGACACGGATGGAGAAGCAGTGGACCAGAAGGAGTACCGCAGCATGATTGGATCGCTGCTCTACCTGACGGTGACACGGCCGGACATTCAGTTCGCCGTGTGCTTGTGCGCGCGCTTTCAGGCTTCGCCACGCACTTCTCACCGTCAGGCGGTGAAGCGCATCTTCAGGTACCTTCGTTTCACGCCTGAGTTCGGGATTTGGTATTCTGCTTCTTCCACCCTCTCGCTTTGTGGCTTTTCTGATGCTGATTTTGCTGGTTGTCGCACCGAGCGCAAGTCCACTTCTGGGACTTGCCAGTTTATTGGATCTTCTCTGGTGTCGTGGTCTTCTCGCAAGCAGTCTAGTGTCGCTCAGTCTACCACGGAGGCTGAATATGTTGCTGCGGCTAGCTGCTGTTCCCAGTTACTCTGGATGATGGCCACTTTGTGTGATTTTGGTTTGAGCTTTACTCGAGTTCCTTTGCTTTGTGACAGCACGAGTGCCATTAGCGTTGCTAAGAACCCCGTGCTTCACTCGAAAACCAAACACATTGATGTGCGCTTTCATTTCTTGCGAGACCACCAGGAGAAGGGTGATATCGACCTTCGCCATGTCGATACTCATTACCAATTGGCTGATATTTTCACCAAGCCTTTAGACGAGTCAACCTTTAAAAGGTTGAGGGGTGAGCTTGGTGTGTGTTTCCCCTTTTAGATGGGGGAAGCATTTTGAGATGTACAGACTAACTCTTTTGTTTTGAGGCTCTTTTCTTTTGAGTTTCATGAGTCTTTCCAATTGGTATCTTCTTTCTTTCAGTTTTGTGTCGGGCATACGCATTTACATTCTGAGCTACATGTCTATATTCACTAGAATGTAATTATGCTCTTGTTAGTATTGCTCCGATACTTATGATGATGCTTGTAGCTTATGCTCTTTCTGATCACTGTTACATGTTATGAGCGAGCTATTTTCGGAATGGTGAATTATGCCTAATATATATAAATCTGAAAATGTTCACCATTGAGATATGCAACTAGCATGTGTAGGGTGTGTTGAGTCCATTCCTGCTTTTCATATATGCTAGGCTGCTATGTCTCTAGTTCTGAGTCATTCACTTGCTTGGTTGTTCATAACTTGCTTAAAATCTGAACCAAGTATTGTTGAATTGAAAAGATCGAGATGGGATTGCTTGTCAACACCTCATGGTATTGAGACTGTTTCTCATTGCACCTTGAGTTAAACTTGAGCCATGTAGTGTATGACCGAAACCGTTGCTTTAAGCTTCTGATTGCTTCGGCATAGGCTTCGCACGGTTGAAAAGTTAGGCGATGACAAGCTTTCAACCTCTCGCAATCACATGCTAAAAATGAACTTGTGAATTCTTTTACCGCTGCAACTCCGATATGAATTTGAAATCACAAGTATATGCTTCATTCCTATGCATGATGATTGAACCTTGCTAGGGGTAGTTCACCTTGTATATAAGCTTAGCACCTGTTTGGATTCCTTCTATACATGTCTAGTGCTATTTTGATGGTGACTATCCTTTTGGCTTAAAACTGCTCACATGCTCATATGCTTCATATTTCGTATAAATGATCAGTTTGAGCCTTTGCTATTTGAGTGCTTAACTGAGATGTTGGAGCTATACTGATTAGAGCATCTTTGCACTCTTTTGACTATATACTTGAAGCTCCTAACTTGCATTTTGACTTCATATGCATTTTTGAAGGAGATCTTGTGTTCAGGGGGAGTTTATGTGAAGGGAGTTGCTTCTCCGATACCTTTTGGCCTTGATAAGTGCATTTTCAACTAGGGGGAGAAATTTATGCAAATCATATGCTCCTGTGTTGATCAACTAAGGGGAGAATCATTTGTCCTAGTTGCTTGCATTTGTCGAGGGGGAGTTTGCTAGTTGTGTTGAGCCGTTGCCTCTGTCTTGAGGGACTAGCAAACGTTCCTAGCTTTTCATGAGCTTTCATAAGCTTTTTCATTTGGCTTTCAATTGGTATCGTCTGGTGTGCTTTCCCATTTGGTTTGGGTTGATTCCCAATTGGTTCGGAGTGATTTTCTTGCTAGTTGTGTTGAGCCTCTGTGCCTCTATCTTGAGGGACTAGCATTTTGCTTCTGTTGTCCTCCGATCTTCAATTGGTATCTGCTAGCGGTGTTGAGCCTGTTCTACCTCTTCTTGAGGGCTAGCTTTGCTTTGCTTGGTTGCGTCGAGCCGTTGCCCATGTCTTTGGGGACCAAGTTTTCGCTTCATCCACTTGACCTTCTTTGGCTTTTGTTAGGCTTTTGGGTCATTTGGTTGGGTTTTCTCTTCCCACTCCTTCCTTCCTCCTTCCTCTTATTCATGATTTGTTGTGGAGTTGACAATGCACTCATCAAGGGGGAGATTGCGGATACATGGGTGTATGCCGAGTCTCTGTGTGATGAGTGATTGTCAACGGAGATGATGCGCATGTTCTTTGGCTTGTGTTGTGCAGGTGTCGAGCACGGAGACAGTGATCGATGGCGGGTGAAGGTCAAGTTGCGACGTACCGTGCCGACGGACCGGGCGCGATGAAGGATGGGCGTGCCGTGCGGCGGACGTGCCATGCCGATGTATCGGACGGTGAAGGGCGGACGTGGACTTGGACTGATGGACTGGAGGCCGGAGGATCAGCTGTGGTGGCTGGCAGCCTGCGACAGCGACAAGCGGAGAAGTGCGATCATGTCGGTGGAAGGGGTGCACAGGAGGTGCATCCCCTCTACGACGTCGGTTTGTTGGTAGAGCCAGGGAAAAACCAACGGGTGGACGGTTTGCAGGTTTGGGCCTCAAAACCTGGGTGCTGGGTTTCCAGGTTGAGCCTCAAAACCTGGGCGTGGGCCGGTTTCCGAGTTTGGGCCTCAAAACTCGGGCGCGGACGGTTTCCGAGTTTGGCCACAAAACTCGGGCTGGAGGCTGGTTTCCCGGTTTGGGCCTCAAAACCGGGGGCTGATGGAAAAGGCTGGTTTCCCGGTTTGGGCCACAAAACCGGGGGTGCAGAGCAAGGGCGGCACGTGGCGGCGATCCAGAGGTTGCGTCGAGGCAACGCTTCGGTTCGAGCGGGCGTGGCCGTCGGATCTACCTACCACCGCGGGTTGGACCAGAATAGCCTTAGGGTTTAGCTGGTTCGCTCTGTAATTAGTTTAGAGAGGGGTAGAGTAGGAAATAGGCTTAGTCTAGGTTAGTATAAGTAGTCCAGGGGAGACACCCTCCTCCCCATCTCAGTTTTTAGCTATCTCAGTTAGTGCCTTCATTTGCTAGGGTTTTCTGCTCTCCCGTCCCTGCTCTAGCTAGTTGAGATCCGCAGAGAGACTCCACTCTGTGTACTGTTGAGTTGAGGAAGTGAGGCCGTATCCTCACCTTGGAGCACTGATCGTTGGCTTGATTTGCGTCCTTGATTCGAACTCGTGGCTGTGATTTCCGTTGTGTTCGTGTTCTTCGCGGAATCCTTTTCTCCACGTTTTTCCCGTCGCTTGATCTTTTTGCTCGGTTCATCTTTTGCAAATCCGTTTGAACCAAGTTGTTCTAGATCGTGAGGCACTTCTTTCCACCGAAGGAATCATCCTCTAACCTCACGGTCTAGGAGATCAATCGATTTTTAGTTTCGGGTCACTTATTCTCCCTTCTCCCGAATTTCTTCGATTCACCGATTTGGAGATACGTTCGAGCCATGATCTCTTAGAGATAGCTCACTATACTTCTTGTGACTCCACTCACCAAGTTTGATCCCTAGAGGATTCGTTTTGGGTGAGTTTGAGTCGAATCGGTGGAAGAACAGAGGACTGTCGGGGTGACCGGACGCTAGGTCACGGGGTGACCGGACGCTCAGTGTGTGAGTCCGGTCGTTGAACGTTTTCGGTGTTTTGTTTTGCATCGACCGGACGCACTGTTGAACTCGTGACCGGACTCATCGTGGTCACTGTTCATCAGTGTGCTGTGCTTGCGACCGGACGCACTGTTCACGACCGGACGCTCCGTACCAGTGAGTCCGGTCGGAAACAGTAAGGTCTGAAATCGGATTTTGGACGACCGGACGCGTCCGGTCCCTGCTGACCGGACGCTGGCCAGAGTCCGGTCGTAGCTGTTTCGCGCGTTTTCGTTCGCGGTTCGTTCGTTTGTTGACGGATTTGATTTCCGTCTTTTGCGTTGGCTTTCTAGGGTTGTCTAGTGTCCCGCTGTGCTTCTAGGAAGCATCCACCCTATATCTAGGGTCGTGGACATTAGCAAGCTCTAGGTTTCGCTTTTGGGGTTGAATTTGGGACAGTGGCATCTAGTTTCCGAAAGGAAATATTGAAGCTTGAAAGGTCCTAGTTTGGTTTTGGTAATTGAGTGACAACTTTAGGTGGACTAATGGTGTTTGAAGTGAATTACACAGGTGATTAGTCCATAGGTGATCATGTGTGAGCAACATATGCCATAGAGGTGAAATGGCTTGGAAGATGTTGCAAGGCTCACATATGTGAAGAAGGAGCTTAATGCATATGTGACATGACATATGGTCATATGGCTAAGATGGAGAAGATCAAGGCAAGACTTGGCTTGATGGACCGGTTGCGAAGGTGAAGGGCAAGTTGAGGCTTTGAAGCCGTTGGTACCGAGTGTCGGGAGGCTTAAGCAAGACTTGGCGCCGAAGGACCGAAGCGATGGTGAAGAGCAAGTGATGTCAAGATCGATGGACCATGGAGGCCACGTGATGATATGAAGTGGATCATATCATTTGAAGATAGGTTGGTGCATGTGTTGCATCAACACCGAAGGAGATGGAATGGAATGCGCAAGGCAAAGGTATATTTGTAGGGCATTTCATTTCACCAGTCATAGGTGTGTAGAGAAGATTATGACCGGGTTTAGGATAGATGGCCGTACTATTAAGAGGAGCAAACTTGTTTGCATATCGGTCATCTAGTGCCACTTGAGCGATCTAACTTTGCGATGTTACTAAGATCGAGTGGCGTGGTGAGAGCAAGTGAAAATCTTTTGAATATGTTTGTGAAAATGCTAACACACATGCACATGATGTTGTACACTTGTTGGTGTTAGCACATTTGCAAAGGAGAAGTTGTTGGAGTTGGTTTGGATCAAAACGGAGAAGAAAATGGAGTTTTCTGTGTATGGTCGGTGGTACCGACCAGGGTGGTCGGTGGTACCGCCCATAGGTGCTGCGTGCAGCCCTCTCTGTAATGGGACGTTTTTGGCCTGGCGGTGGTACCGCTATTACCTCGGTACTACCGCCCACGGTGGTACCGACGCAAGGTCGGTAGTGGCTGGTTTTTCGCGAGGCTCTCTGTTGTTTTGAAAAATGGCTTGCCGGTAGTACCGCCATTACCTCGGTACTACCGCCCACGGTGGTACCGACGCAAGGTCGGTAGTGTCTGGTTTTTCGCAGAGTTCTCTGGTCGCGGCGATTTTTGGCCTGGCGGTAGTACCGCCATTACCTCGGTACTACCGGGCCCGGAGGAACCGACCAAGGGTCGGTGCCTCGCCGTAATCAGCGGAAAGCAAGAAAACGGCTAGTTTGACCAAGGCCGGTACTACCGCCCAGGAGGGGCCGGTACTACCGGCAAAGCGCAAAAAGGTGGGGATCGGGCCACCGCCCTCCCCCCTCTATATATAGTCGTTGTAGCCGGCCCTAGGTCGGGGTTGGTGCACTCCAAAGCCTTGGTGGCTTGTGTGGATGTGCTTGGGAGCCCTCTAACTCGCTTGTGCTTGCTAGTGTGCGGATCTATTGCGAGTGAGCGATTCTAGTGCGTTGCTTTGAGAGATTGCATCGAGTGGCACTAGGTGTTCGAGTTGCAAGCCGGTGGTGCTTATTACTCTTGGAGGTTGCCACCTCCTAGACGGCTTGGTGATCGAGTCTCCGTCGTGAAGCCCGCGTGAAGATTGTGCGTGGCTCCGGAGAAGGATTGTGAGGGGCATTGTGCTCGCCCCGCGGGGATCGCGAAGAGCAACTCTAGTGGATTGCGCGTGTCATTGAGTTACCCTCACTTGTGGGTGAGTTCTTGCGGCGCTCGAGTGTCGAGCTAGGTGTGGTGCCTATTAGCCGCCGAACTACCAAAGTGTGTGGTCGACACAACGGGGACTAGCTTGGTGGCAACCAAGTGAACCTCGGGAGAAAAATCACCGTGTCAACTTCGTGTTCATCTTCTCGGTGGTTTGCAAACTCCTTTCACTAGCTTGTATTCACTTGTTCATATACATGTGCTAGTGTAGTTGCTCTTATGATTAGTTAGCTTGTGTAGCTTGCTAGTTACCTTCCTTGCTTGTGTAGCATAGAAGTTGATCCCATGAGTGACTAGTTGACTTGTAGTCTTGCTAGTCACATTGCTTAGTTTGTGTAGCTAAGTTGAGCTCTCTAATTTGGCTTGTGTAGCCTTGTTATTGAGCATTGCTAGTGAGCTTAGGCTTTGTGCTTTTGCTTAGTGGCATGAGTAGGAGCTCCCCCGTTGTTTGAGTACTAGTTGCTTAGGTTTGTGTAACCTTGCAAGCTAGAATTGGT
Source organism: Coix lacryma-jobi var. lacryma-jobi (assembly GCA_009763385.1). NCBI lineage: Eukaryota > Viridiplantae > Streptophyta > Magnoliopsida > Poales > Poaceae > Coix > Coix lacryma-jobi. Next base: position 92,282,985 of record CM019824.1, read on the forward strand.
TAGGTGAGCTCTAGCTAGCCCGACACCTTATTTGCTTTGATTAGGATCTTTTGTAAGGTGTCATAGAGTATAGGTAGAGGGGTGTAGTCTTGGCTAGACCGATAGTTTTAATTCCGCATTTGTTTCGGTTAGCCGCTCCGATTAAGTTTAAGTTTTAAAAAGGACTATTCACCCCCCCTCTAGTCCGCCATCTCGACCCTTCAATTGGTATCAGAGCGAGGTTTCTCATTTGTGGTCTTCACCGACCCGAGAGGATGGCGTCTAGTGGGCTAGATGATGTGTGTGATACACATATTTTTGATGGCACACACTTTGCACAATGGAAACACCATATGCTTGATCATTTTCGTGCAAAGGGGCCAAAGTTTTGGTGGATTATCACTAGTGGTCTCACTCATGTTTTGGACCATAGAAAACTCACCAAAGCTCAAAAGGATCTCTTTGAACTTGATGCAAATGCTTATTGTTATCTAATGGATGCATTGAGTTTTGAGTTGTTTTATAAGATCAACTCCAAAGGGACCGCCCATGAGATGTGGGAATCCATCAAGACCACCTTCGGTGATCCCTCCACGTTTGATGATGGCAAGTTCATAAAGGAGGATGAACCGGTGGTACATGAGGATGTTGAGCATGACCGCAACATAGTTGTTGTGGAAGATTGCTCCACCTCATGTTCAAGTGATGCAATCAATGAAAATACTTCAAGCACACTTGACAAGATGGAAGATGATGCCTCAAGTGATGCAAGTGATGATTCAACCTCAAGCACACTTGATGGTAATAATGGTACATGCTCCAATGATGATGCTACTACAAGCTCTCCAACATCATCATATTGCTTCATGTCACAAGGTGACACTAAGGTATCAAATTGCAATATGATTAATCATGATTCCTATGATGAGCTTGTTAGTAGACTTGCTAGCATGACCATTGCTTTAGAAAATGAGTTAGCTAAAAATGCAAAATTGACATTAGAAAACTCATTTCTAAAGAATGCATGTGAACAACAAAATCATTTACTTTATGTTACTACTTGTTCACATGATGAGCTTAAATTGACTCATGAGGAACTATGTGTTACTCATGATAATTTGGTAAAAGACCATGCTTTTCTCACTAGTAAGCTTTCTAATGAACAAATTAAAACTAGTGAGAGCTCATCACATGGGACAATTGATCAATCGCATACTTGTGCTAACCCTTGTGATGAAGAAAAGAAGCATGTATCCACCTCTTGTGAAGATTTATTATCTATGCCATGTTCTTTACAATTAGATGCTTGTTCTACTTCTTTGTCTTGTGAGACTAACCTTTTGAAGGAGAACAATGAGCTCAAAAGCGAAGTGAAGAACTTGAGCAATAAGTTAGAGAGGTGGTGTAGATCAAAAGTCACCCATGAGCACATGATGAAGAATCAAAGAAGCTATGGTGACAAGAGTGGCATTGGCTTTAACAAAAGCAATGCCAAGGGCAAGAAAATGAGAAAGCAAGAAGAAAAGAAGCTATCTCATTTCATGTGCTATCAATGCCATGAAATGGGACATCTTGCAAAAGCTTGCCCCAACAAGAAGAAGCCCCAAGCTCAAATCAAGAACAACCATCATGATGGTGACTTGATGAAGAAGAAAACAAGAAGGGGCGGAAGAGCAAGGCATCCAACTCACATTCAAGATGCCAAAATGATGATGAGCAAGAATGAAGAAAAGAAGAAAGATTTGGCTCACATCAAGTGCTACAAGTGTGGTGATATGGGACACTTTGCCTCGAAGTGTCCTGTCAAGCTTGAGAAGAAGGCTCAAGCAAATGAGAAGAGGCAAGGCAATGAGAAGCAACAAATGAGCAAGGAAGAGAAGGCTCAATCAAAGAGAAGTTGCTACTCATGCCGGGAAAGGGGACACATGGCTAATTCATGTCCCCTAGGTATGACTTCTAAGCCTATTTCAATTGATAATGATATTGTGCTTAGAAAGGATGACAATGGTACCACATTGGTTGCTATTGCAAAACATCCCGCTACTCATACTAAGGCTATGCCAAAGTATGTTGCTCCTAACTTGAGAGGACCCAAACTAGTTTGGGTACCATCAAAAAGTGGATGAATGTGTGTAGGTACCATGGCATTGGAGGCTTGATTCAATCAATTTCATATTGTCCATCATATGATTGAGTCAAGTAAAGAAGCTTAGTGAACATCCAAACCCAATGCCAAGTGAAGTGAAGTCCAAGTGCAAAACATACAAGTGCAAAAGATCAAGTTGTGGTGGTTGATTGGATATATATTTAAAGGTTTGCAAATGGTAGATGAAGAAGCTTGCTATTTCATGATCATGAGCTACTAAGGTATATCTCTAGTTGATCATGTTATTTTAAATGCATATGAGATGATTGAATCGGATATATATGCATATGTTGCTTGCTATAAGATGACTGAATGGATGTGATGCTTAGTGATCAAAATTGAGTTAGTTTGAATGGATAAGTTCATGAGACTTCTTTTAGTAAGTGATTTGAATGGATATATGTCTTGTGAGAGTATTCAAACATGTTAGCTCAAGTTTGATTCAAATTGGTAAAGTATAGCTCAATTGCTCAAAGTTGTCAAAAATCTGAAATCTGAGCTAGCTGTGATAATAGCCATGTTTGAATGATCAAATCTATTTGGATTGGCTTGAAATTTGGTACACATGCTCTTCACATATGGTATTAGTTGCTGTGCAAAATTCATGATAATTGGATAAGTGATGCTTTAGTTTTGGAGAGGATCTTGTCAACTATAGTGCAGCAGTTTTCAGCATGTAGTACTATGGAAAGAATTGAAATCTGGTAGCAATCTAGAAAGCCAATGAAGCTCAAATTTTTATGGCTGCTAGAACACTTAGAGAGGCACATCTCCACCAAATTTCATAGTCGTTGGACTTATATTTTGGGAGATATGCATGTTTCTTTGAGAAGGACAAAATCTGCCAGAAAAGTGACAAATATTGGATTAATCTAGAGTCACTTTGATTGAAAGGTCCTCAAGTTGGAATCATGTTTATAAGTGGTTGAGGGACCAATGTTTGGTTTTGAAATGAGCTAGAAGCATGACAAAGATGAGTACAAGTTCATTTGATTAAGAAGTGTATTTGGCACACATTTGGTACTCAAATTGAAGATCAAGACCAACATCAAGATGAAGAGAAAGATGAAGTCCTAGTATCAATTGAAGATCTTTTGGAAGAAAGAAAAGGACTCAAAAAGGGACTCAAAGATGGATTCAAAGTCACATTTCAAGAAGAGTTCAAATGGATCAATCAAACAAAGTCAATTCAAGTAAGTATCAAGGATGATTCTTTGGAGAGAGGTCACTTCTCCCTTTTGTAGGGGCTTGCCGCCTTTGGTAGGTTAACCAAGCTAGGCTTGGAAGGCTAACATGGAAGTGGTGATCTAAAGTGTCATTTGAGACGCTTAGTTGGAAAAATCAAGAGATTGATCAAGAAAGAAAGCAAGCAACACCCAAGATAGAAAAGCAAATCATGACAATTCAAGTGGTATTCATATGCAAGCTATGTTCAAATAAAGAAGCAAGCCAACCACAACAAGATAATGCACTTAATCATATGAGTGAAGATTTGTTCTATCAATTGGTATATATTGATCTTCACCATGGACTTCACATTGCTATTTGGAGCTTAATTGGAATCAAATGACTATCCTCTACTCCAAGATAGCAAAGGTATCATTGTAATGTGCATGATCATATTCATCCCTTACTAGTATGCGGTTAGTGCATATAGTACATGTTCAATAGGATCATGCATAACAATTGGAAAGTTTAAATTCATTGCCTACCACTATTGCTTGTTTGATTATATGATCTAGTGGTTAGTATATGAGTTTGTTCATGAGCTAGTGAACCCAAGTACTTGATCTAGAAGATGAACATTCAAGTGTCTAATTCAACATGAGTAAGATAACCATTGAAAGATGTGTGAAGAAGCTTACTCTAGAGCAAACCGAGTTAGATATCTTGTGCAATATTGCCTAGTTCAAGTCACAAATGAGAAGCTCATGAAGATGACAAGAGTTCAAGAAGAAGATAATAATGCAAATGGATATCAAGTTAAACCTTTTATTCAAGTGGTATCCTACAAGACTTCAAGTGGTCCTCAACTTTAAGTGATCAAATCAAGCAAAGATCCATCACCAACAAAAGCTCAAGCTTATCAAGTGGATGACCCATGCTATGACATAGGGAAGGTGCCCCACCTATTGGTATCAAGGTCAAAGATCCTACACATGGTATCATTCCAACACATATGGTGGTGTCCATCAAAAATGAAGACTCAAGTATCATCCATCTACCCTAGTCCAACCCTTTGTACCAAGAGAAGCATGCCTTTTATGGTCATTGATGACAAAGGGGGAGAAGTTATGGAAAAGATATGTCAATTATGATATGTCAAGGACAAAGAGGGAGAAAAGAAGATGGACATGGATCAAGAGGGAGCACAAGATTGAAGGATCAAAATTCTTGGACAATGAGAACACACAAGTAGGGGGAGCAAGCTCATGAACTTGGTTGTTGCATTTGATATGTGCATAATCATGCGCTTGCTTGCATTGCATAAGTTTTAAAAATTTTATATGCATGCTTGTGTGGTGTATGCTAGTTATAGGATTTAATTGATGAATTGATAACTAGCATGCATAGGTTTTCTAGCTAGACTTGTGTTTTTTATGCAAAACTAGACCCTTGCTATTAATGTTGATCTCACGGGGTTTTCTAGTTTTTATGATGTCTAGCTACTCTTCGATGCTAAGGATGAATCAAAATGTGGTATGCACGCTTCAAAGGTAAAATTTCATCATGTATACCTTAGCATCACTTAGTAGTGCTAACACTCCCACAAATTTCATATTTATGCATGTGTGCAAGCTTGAAACCAAACCATTTGAGCACACATGTAGGGGGAGTTAACACTACAAAGTCGGGTTGTATGGTGCTTATCCAAATTCTCTTATATGGTCTTAATGTTGGATAAGTAACATAGAATCCAAAGAGCTTAATTTCCATATCTTTGTAGAGTTGTCATCAATTACCAAAAAGGGGGAGATTGAAAGGTCCTAGTTTGGTTTTGGTAATTGAGTGACAACTTTAGGTGGACTAATGGTGTTTGAAGTGAATTACACAGGTGATTAGTCCATAGGTGATCATGTGTGAGCAACATATGCCATAGAGGTGAAATGGCTTGGAAGATGTTGCAAGGCTCACATATGTGAAGAAGGAGCTTAATGCATATGTGACATGACATATGGTCATATGGCTAAGATGGAGAAGATCAAGGCAAGACTTGGCTTGATGGACCGGTTGCGAAGGTGAAGGGCAAGTTGAGGCTTTGAAGCCGTTGGTACCGAGTGTCGGGAGGCTTAAGCAAGACTTGGCGCCGAAGGACCGAAGCGATGGTGAAGAGCAAGTGATGTCAAGATCGATGGACCATGGAGGCCACGTGATGATATGAAGTGGATCATATCATTTGAAGATAGGTTGGTGCATGTGTTGCATCAACACCGAAGGAGATGGAATGGAATGCGCAAGGCAAAGGTATATTTGTAGGGCATTTCATTTCACCGGTCATAGGTGTGTAGAGAAGATTATGACCGGGTTTAGGATAGATGGCCGTACTATTAAGAGGAGCAAACTTGTTTGCATATCGGTCATCTAGTGCCACTTGAGCGATCTAACTTTGCGATGTTACTAAGATCGAGTGGCGTGGTGAGAGCAAGTGAAAATCTTTTGAATATGTTTGTGAAAATGCTAACACACATGCACATGATGTTGTACACTTGTTGGTGTTAGCACATTTGCAAAGGAGAAGTTGTTGGAGTTGGTTTGGATCAAAACGGAGAAGAAAATGGAGTTTTCTGTGTATGGTCGGTGGTACCGACCAGGGTGGTCGGTGGTACCGCCCATAGGTGCTGCGTGCAGCCCTCTCTGTAATGGGACGTTTTTGGCCTGGCGGTGGTACCGCTATTACCTCGGTACTACCGCCCACGGTGGTACCGACGCAAGGTCGGTAGTGGCTGGTTTTTCGCGAGGCTCTCTGTTGTTTTGAAAAATGGCTTGCCGGTAGTACCGCCATTACCTCGGTACTACCGCCCACGGTGGTACCGACGCAAGGTCGGTAGTGTCTGGTTTTTCGCAGAGTTCTCTGGTCGCGGCGATTTTTGGCCTGGCGGTAGTACCGCCATTACCTCGGTACTACCGGGCCCGGAGGAACCGACCAAGGGTCGGTGCCTCGCCGTAATCAGCGGAAAGCAAGAAAACGGCTAGTTTGACCAAGGCCGGTACTACCGCCCAGGAGGGGCCGGTACTACCGGCAAAGCGCAAAAAGGTGGGGATCGGGCCACCGCCCTCCCCCCTCTATATATAGTCGTTGTAGCCGGCCCTAGGTCGGGGTTGGTGCACTCCAAAGCCTTGGTGGCTTGTGTGGATGTGCTTGGGAGCCCTCTAACTCGCTTGTGCTTGCTAGTGTGCGGATCTATTGCGAGTGAGCGATTCTAGTGCGTTGCTTTGAGAGATTGCATCGAGTGGCACTAGGTGTTCGAGTTGCAAGCCGGTGGTGCTTATTACTCTTGGAGGTTGCCACCTCCTAGACGGCTTGGTGATCGAGTCTCCGTCGTGAAGCCCGCGTGAAGATTGTGCGTGGCTCCGGAGAAGGATTGTGAGGGGCATTGTGCTCGCCCCGCGGGGATCGCGAAGAGCAACTCTAGTGGATTGCGCGTGTCATTGAGTTACCCTCACTTGTGGGTGAGTTCTTGCGGCGCTCGAGTGTCGAGCTAGGTGTGGTGCCTATTAGCCGCCGAACTACCAAAGTGTGTGGTCGACACAACGGGGACTAGCTTGGTGGCAACCAAGTGAACCTCGGGAGAAAAATCACCGTGTCAACTTCGTGTTCATCTTCTCGGTGGTTTGCAAACTCCTTTCACTAGCTTGTATTCACTTGTTCATATACATGTGCTAGTGTAGTTGCTCTTATGATTAGTTAGCTTGTGTAGCTTGCTAGTTACCTTCCTTGCTTGTGTAGCATAGAAGTTGATCCCATGAGTGACTAGTTGACTTGTAGTCTTGCTAGTCACATTGCTTAGTTTGTGTAGCTAAGTTGAGCTCTCTAATTTGGCTTGTGTAGCCTTGTTATTGAGCATTGCTAGTGAGCTTAGGCTTTGTGCTTTTGCTTAGTGGCATGAGTAGGAGCTCCCCCGTTGTTTGAGTACTAGTTGCTTAGGTTTGTGTAACCTTGCAAGCTAGAATTGGTTAGGTGAGCTCTAGCTAGCCCGACACCTTATTTGCTTTGATTAGGATCTTTTGTAAGGTGTCATAGAGTATAGGTAGAGGGGTGTAGTCTTGGCTAGACCGATAGTTTTAATTCCGCATTTGTTTCGGTTAGCCGCTCCGATTAAGTTTAAGTTTTAAAAAGGACTATTCACCCCCCCTCTAGTCCGCCATCTCGACCCTTCAAAGCTCCCATTCACCCCCCCCTCTGGTCGCTTTCGGGTAGCTTCTCGGTCCTTCAGATACTTCTCTCTTGTATAACTTCTACTAGAGACAACATGGGCTATCATCTTTTCTTCTTCTTTTTTCAGGTGGGTATCGAAATACCCCTAATTCTACTGTCGGACACTTGTCCATTTTTTCATTTCTCTTTTCTTCTCTCTTTTTTAGATAACTTTTGCATAACCCATGTATCTTTTTGTAGCATAATGATTAAAGAGATAACAATGATAACTTGGAGCATTTATGAATGGCAATGAGGCATAAAAAGGTCATATGGATGAAGGGAAATATTTTTGGTGTTCACTCCCAGTGTAGAAGTGAAACATTTTTGAGTGGATCTAAATGGAAGGCATGTTGTTGCGTACTCCCAGTGTAGGAGCATCATATATGGGTGGTGTGTACGTGATCTTGATTTTAACTGTATGACGAGTCTCTAAGGGTCAACACGATTTGACAAAACTCAATGCATATGCAAGCAGTAAATATAAAGAGTGGACTTCCTAGTCTAACATGCATGTATATCAGGTTGTGGTAGGAATTTCAAACACACATCATAGAGGATCTCATCATGTAACATTTTTAAGTTTTCAAAAGATAAATCTCCATAACTCTAGTATCACTAGGAACAAGATAAATAGTAGTTCAACCTTTTCGTATCATACTCGTCAAACACCTAGACTTAAGTTAAAACTTTTGCAACCCACAAGTCTCAGATTCAAAGTAAATTCTCATGTTAAAACAATCTCATCTAAAACTCGGGAAAATTCAAGACTGAACACTAGGCACTTGAAAAGAATTACGACATAGCAACTATTCATCATTTCCATCCAAATTAATTTTATTATCCTAGAGCTCAATTATTTCAGGGCAAGCTTTTATTCTAGATCATCATTATTCTTTTTATTGACTCTAATATTAAACACACACACTCTAATATATAAAGACTAATAAAGATATAATATATAAAGGCTAATAACAATAGTAGTAATAATAGCAATAGTAACATACCTTAATAGCGAAGATAACCTGGGTGCGTCTCCCCCAAGCTAATCCCTTTGATAGCGTCGAGCCTTCATGTGCCCGAATATTTTTGTTCTTTTTCTTTTTAAGGGTGAGCCTTCATGTGCTCACATATTTTTTGGGTTTTTATTTTTATGAGTGAGCCTTCATGTGCACACATATTTTTGGTGTTTTCTGTTTTTATAAAATTCAAAAATATATAGATATATTACCTCGGATAACGGGGGAGCCTTTTCCCCCAAGCTAGATGCTTGCGTGTTCGTTCTCTTGGTAGCGTCGATGTACTTCACTCCTCTGGTCCTTAGTGGAAAGTTGTTTGTTTTGTCTCTCCAGAGTGGATGAAGTTATCTGGCCTTCTCATTGATTCCTACTAAACTTAAATAGACAACAAAGCTCGTGGAATTGATTAAGCGTTAGTGGTAAAACCATTTATGTCTTATCAAGCCTTATAGATGTTTAAGAAAGCATGATTCAACAACAGTTTAATATATATTTTTGAATTTTTATATGCAGATGCAAAAAGTAAGAAATATTTATTTTTTTGTGCCTCCATAGTAAACAATTGAATTATTCGCATGGGGCTTAAAGAGTTTTTTTTTAAATGCAATGTGATAATGCAATATGATTATTTTTATTTTCTTTTTCTAATGCAATGCAGAAAATAAAATGTTTATGGATGATGCAAATATTAAATATGATGATGCAGTAAATGACTAAGAATTAAATATGAGAAATATGCAGAGAAGTAAATATGAGGATAACTACCGATTTTACCTTTTGGCGAAGGTTCGGATATTTAGGTTCGACGAACAGGACATTCCTTGGTTCAGACCTCCCAAGGTGTGTCAGATGTTTGGAAAGTTGTTTCTAGTTGATCCTCTTTAGGCGCTATTTTTTTCTTCCATACTTTCTTGGTCTGAGTCTTTACTTCCTACTGTTCACTGTCTTGAGGTGTCTCTTCTTCTTTCTTCTGTGGGATAGTGTCACTAGCTTCTTCTCCGTGATTGGCCTCTCCATTCTTTATGTCTTGTCTTCTTTGGCATTGATAGCGGCGTCTTTCACTTCTACTCTTCTTAGATTCTTCATTAGGTATGTAGTTGATGAAGTAGCATCGTACCTTCTCTCCAGGAAAGTGAAAATGGATCTCCCCTTGCTTCATGTAGATTATTGCACTTGTAGTGTACAGGAACGGTCTACCTAGGATGAGGTGGACATCATCGTCTTCTCCCATGTTGAGAACCAAGAAGTCTGTGGGGACTTCATGACCTCTAATTCTGACTATGACATCTTCCACTATTCCTTCCGAAAATCAGAATGTTTGGTCTGCTAGCTGTATCTGCAAGTATGTTTGTTCCAGTGGTGCATCACGAAATAAATGTTTATACGTTACCGTAGACATGATGTTGACACTTGAGCCGATGTCGCAGAATGTCTTGTAGAAGGTACTCTCCTTGATCATGCAGTCAATGGCAGGTACTCCTGGATCGTATAGGTTCTCAAGGCGTAGTGGAGGTTGAGTGGTGTCTTTTGGTGGTTCAACAGTGTTGACCATCCATACTGGTTCTTGCTCTTGTGGCTTTGTCTTGTTCCTCCTCCTTCTATTGTTGTTCTTCTTCTTCGGGGCAGCAGGTGCATCCTCGTACTCATATGATGTCTGTGGGTGTATGCGAGTCTTGAGTGTGCGATTCTTGAAACTGAACCTCTCCTTCCTATTGTTCATCGTGAAGCAGATCTTGGTGCTTTCAGTGTAGATGATGGCTTTAGCTGTACTTAGGAATGGTCTTCCCAAGATGATGGTTGCTCTTTCATCTCCTCCAGTTTCCACTATCACAAAATCGACTAGGACATAAGAGTGTCCAACTTGTACTTGAACATCTTCTAGGATTCCCTTGGGGTAGCAAAGTGTCTGATCTGCAAGCTGCAAACACATGGTTGTGTACAACAATGGTTGACCATGAATTTTCTCATAAATTACCTTAGGCATAATGTTGACACTTGCTCCAAGATCACAAATGGCTTTGTCAAAGGTATGGGGTCCAATGGTGATCGGGATGACAGGTCTCCCTGGATCTCCTTTCTTCTCGGGTAGATTCTCATCTCCCCATCCTCTGTACTTTGGCCTTGACAGAGCTGTGTAGTAATCTCTTGCATTGAAAATGTCTACAAGATTTGCAGTTTCTAATTCTTTCGGATTCTCCGGAATCTTACCTTTTTCGGTCACTGGTACAGAAGGGGCTAGCTGAGAAATTTGTGATTCTATCATCTTATTAAAGCTAAGCTGATTTTTAATAGCAGAAGTAAAGCTTTCCATTCTATTATTAATGGTTTCAAGTATTTTATCATTGGAAGCTATTTTTCTGGACATATTATCAATAACTTTATTTTGATTAACAATTATTTCTCTTAAAGGCGGTTGGTTGAAATTGTTACCTTGGTAGTTACCTGAGTGATTACCTTGGTAGTTGGGCCTCTGTTGCTGATTCCATCCTTGATTCTGTTGAGGATGATAGTTGTTGTTGTTGTTGATGTAGTTCACATCCTCTTGGACTTTAGGACAGTTGCTTCCTGAGTGGCCAGTGCCTCCACACTCTTCACAAGTCATGCGAGAATCATGGATGTGCATGATTTCCTTCTTCTCTTGGTGTCGTTCGTCGAGCTTCTTTATCAGTAGGTCTATCTGAGCAGACAACATGTCTACTTCCTTGAGTTGATGCATTCCTCCTCTCTTCTTCGGTTGAGTATGTTCTTCGTTCCATCCTTGGTTGGAAGCTATCTTCTCAATGAGAGCAGTGGCATCTTTGATAGTAAGTGACAAGAACGATCCTCCAGCAGCTGCATCGATATTATCACGGGCACTCGAAGTGAGCCCATGGTAGAATGTCTGCATAAGTAACCAACTCTCCATCCCGTGGTGTGGGCATTCTGATATGTTGTCTTGAAAGCGTTCCCATTCCTCAGGGACAGATTCATCATACTACTGCTGAAAAGTTGAGATCTTCGCTCGTAGTGCATTCGTCTTGCCTACGGGGAAGAACTTTGCTAGGAAAGCAGTGGAGCAGGTCTCCCATGTAGTGTTTTTATCTTTGTTGGAGTAGAACCATTGCTTCGCTCTTCCCAAAAGTGAGAATGGGAATAGGCGAAGGTAGATGACGTCCTTACTGACTCCCTTGATAGTGAAGGTGCTCCATATCTCCAGGAAGTGTTGGAGATGGGCACTTGCATCTTCATGTGCTTTCCCAAAAAATGGTTGGCTTGCACCATATTGATCAGAGATGGCTTGAGTTCGAATCCCTTTGTTCCGATATTGACTGCTGGTCTAGTCCTGATGTTGGTAGTGGTTGGTGCAGAGAAATCGCGAAGAGTCTTGTCAGCCATGTCTTCTAACACTGGTGTTGAGCTTCTTGCCTGAGTGTCTTCGGTCAACGTGGTTGGTGGTTTCCTGAGCTTGGCGTTGGCTTTGGCTTTTCGGATCAAAACTTCAGGAATATCAACGTAGTTTTCCAGTCAATCAAATCCAGTCATACATCACCCTGCAATAAGATATTCAAGAAATAGGCAAAGGACAGGGCGAGCCTGTTCGAGTAAAGATCAATAGTGTGGCTCGATTATCATAAACATGTGTGTACGGTTGTTCCTATGTATTCAACTTATATCCTATTATCTCCTGATCCTAACTTAGAAACTCGTATATTAACGATTGGCTCCGGCAATGGGATTTCCTTAAGGGATTTCCTAAACAACGGGGAATGTGCTTTGGAATCACACATTTGGTTCCCCAGCAACGACGCCAGAAATGCTTGTTGACATCTCATAGCGTCACTTCAGATAACGGCGCTAGAAATGCAGGTAGACAAATCTAACAACATTACCTTTAACACTAGGTTGTCACCACTAGCAGCAACACTAGAGACGTGGATGATATTTATGATCTTGCCCTTATAAAATATGAAATAAGATTATCCGCAAGCGCACAGATAAAATACATTTGTTGTAGCATTTCACCAAGGAAAGAGTTTCCAAGGTATCGTTCATTTACAATGGAGCAAAGCATATCGTTAGTTAATCGAGTGACAGAAGATAAACATCTACAACTATGACACACACATGTATGATTATGATAAGAGTTCCACTAGATCTATACTCAACACAGGAATCAATCAAGAATGATAAATAAGATAAATGTAATAGAACAGAGTAAACCGTATAAAAGAGTTCCAACAAGCGTTCTCACCCAAGGTCGGATCGTAGCCAAAACTAGAAAGAGACAGATTAACTTCCTAACATGGTTCTAACTATAGGTCATAGACTACAACAATTAGTGCAATTATGTTTAGCAATCATGGTTGGAATAACTTATATTTATACGCAGGAGACATCACACATGGAGGATCAGATCCAGAGTCTATCACCTCCGGGTGACCAAGTCTTACTTGTCCTATATTCGGGGAGTGGACTACAAAGGACTCAATAAGGCTATAAAAGTCACCCTCACGATCTACCACTTGCTGGCCCGGAATATAGGGTGCATTCGCAGGTAAACAACGTATAAGCACCACGCTTACACAATGTTGACCACTCACCCCGCGATCGTCAGAATGAGCGCTATACGAACAAGAGCATAAACATAAAGATACCCTAGCTATGCTAGAAATATAATCAAAGTAGACGATGAACATTATAATTATGAACACGAAATAGTAACAAGTCATGGCATGTATCAACTAGAACAAGAACTAGAAGAAGAATTATAACTAGACGAACAATTAGAAGTTGATTAGAACACAGAGATGAACTAGAGAGATAATTAGAACTAGATTAGAACACAGAGATGAACTAGAACACAATTAGAACACAATTAGAACACAAGATAATGATCTAGAAGACAATTAGACAATTAGAAGAACAATGTTGATACAAGAGAGAAGACAAGGCTAATTACCTAGCTTGTCCTGACTAGATCCGGAATCCAAGCTTCCTCGACTCTTCTAATTCTATTCTAGGTACGTCCTTGGATGATGGAGCTCCTGGTTGTCTAGGCTACCTCTACTCTAAACGATTGATCTATGATTGATTGGATTCAATTGATACAAGAGGGGGGGGTCTCAGGTTTCTTATATAGCCCGGTGGGATGAACCACAGCCCTCGGATCAAACCGACGTCGAACAACGGCCAAGATGCAAAGTAGAGGTCGGTTAGGTCACGCCGCACGAAGGAGGGGAGGCTTCCATGTGGGCCTAGGCCAGCCGACCAAGGGTTGAGTCCGGTCGGCCTCCCCCTAGCGCCGCCTGCCTCTTCCTTCGTCCGCAAGTCTTCTAACACCTTCCTTGTTTGTCTTGAGTCCTTGTTCGGTAAGTTGCGCAACGAGTCTTGGCGTGGAAGGTTTCCTTGTCGTCTTCTTTCTGTCTGGTCCCTGGATATCTCTGGTATTCTGTAGCTATTGAAATCTTGTCTGTTACACCCCTGATCTTCATATGGATAAAGCTTCTAGAAGGTTCCAGAGTCTTCCTGGTCGTATTCATCGAGGACTCTTGCTCTGGGACTCCAAATATGGCAAGTGGCATGTCCGTTGCGATCGTCTCGACGAGCTCGTCTCACTGGTGTGCTCTAATTCTTCACTTGAGATACTTTCTTATGATGAAATATTGAATATCCTACAAAACAAGTGAGAACTACACAACTCATGAAACTCGTTAGAATCAAACCCTATAGCTACACTCTTTGGATCATTGCGGGTCATTTATGAGGTTAGTTGACGGTTTAAAATAGGAGTTATCTACCGTCAACAGCTGCCTCGAAGGGTTTTAAACTGTACCAGATGGATGTCAAGAGTGCTTTTTGTAAACGGTATATACAGGAAGAGGTCTATGTGAGACAACCCCCAGGTTTCGAGTTTCCCAAGTTTCCAAACCATTTGTTCAAACTTTCCAAGGCCTTATATGGTTTGAAACAAGCCCTAAGAGCATGGTATGAGCGTTTGAAAACCTTCTTGCTTCCCAAGGGTTTTAAAATGGGACAGGTAGATAAGACTCTTTTTCTCCTCAAGCAAGGCAATGACGCCCTTTTAGTTCAGATTTACGTGGATAATATCATCTTTGGTGGCTCCTCTCACGCACTTGTTGCCAAGTTTGCAGATACTATGAGTAGGGAGATTCAGATGAGTGTTGACACTTCTTAATCCAATTGCCCATAATAAACTTTAATGAACTGATTCTAGCAAAAGCCCTCAGAAATGTACGAGACACTCCTAGCATCACTTAATGTCAAGTTGTCATCCCCAACATGATACTAGAAATGTAATTCATTTATGACACTAGCTCAATATGATATGAACAAATATTTATCCACAAGCGCACAGATAAATATACCCGTTGTAGTAGCATTTCACCCAGGTTGTCTAGGTATCGTTTATTTATATTTTACCGAGGGAAACAATGAAGTGGGAAACAATTGGCCATAAGTGTGATTTAATGGTAGTGGAGATTATTAATACTATTCATTCATTAACTACTCACATGTCTAAACAGGGGTAAGACAAGATAAAGATAAATAGTGAATAATAATAATAATGGGAATTCTAGAGATAGAGCGAACTTCATGAATCAAGTAGAGCAGTCATGAGATTAATTAAGAGATTCGAATCCTATGTTACTTCACATTTACTAAGCCAAGTGATTACTCTAGTTAATATACAATCATTTATAGCTAATTAATCTATCATCCATGATCAAGGGACATTACTAAATTAGAGTCAAGAACAAAGTAATGAATTCTAACTTGCAACCGCGTCCTACTAAGGTCTACACTCGGAGGGAGGACTATAAAGGACTCAACAGGACTGTCACTCCTGCGATCTACCTCTCGACCCGGAGCATAGGATGTATTCGCAGGTAAACTAGGTGTTGGCACAAAATGTGGCGCACTGTGCCTCACACACAGCAAGCCGGAAAGCGTGGCTTCAATCGGGTGCCCGGGCGATTCGAAATCCGGAAACGTGCCAGTCGATTTGACCTGAAAACCAACAAGGGATAAAACTGTGAGAATAAAATTGGAACATGCTGGGTGAGACCAGACAGTTCCATATTTACGGCTCTGAAGCCACTTTCGATGACATACAGCTATAGAAGCTGTCTGCCAAGCATGTTTAAAGAATTATTCAGCTAATATAGAAGAAAGCATATGAAAGCATTGATTGAATACACGTATAGGAAAATACATGCTTAAACAAATAAGAATAAATTATGAATCGAAGTATAACCAAGTTCGGCAAACCAGCCGAATTGGGGTCCATGAAGAAGGAACATGCACATAAACATGATCAAACTAATCTAAAACCTGCATCTGCCGCACGATACCTAGTTTTATCAAACCCCAAGCATGATTGACATGTATGAACCCACAACATGTAACAATCTAGATTGGAAGCTAATTCGGCCATTATGATCATGCAATCTATAAGAGATGTCACGAAAATAACGATTATTGGAGCATAAATAAACTTGTAAAGAAAGGCCGAACAAAATCAATCTAGATTGGGCAAAAGAGTGTTACAAAATTAATTAAAACATGCAACACATAATAACTTAATGAATCTATTAGATCTTGCCAAATCTAATAGAGCCGATAACTATCTCGCTTTTGCTAAACATATCAGATAAACGCCTGCCGCACGGTATTTACTCATAAGCATAGCAAAAGCAAAGACTTCCTGATTGTTGACATAGATCCGCCGCACGATCTTTGAAAACAAACAAGACTACTTGCATCATATCTAATTCCACCGCATGATACTAGACATGATAACAAGGTTGTCGGGACTTACGGAGGTTGACGGATCGATGATTCCTCTCGAAGAACTCGACGACACGACAAAGGACTCGAAGATGGCACGAGGCCGATTTGTATTGATATGGTTGTGAACACTTTTTACAATAGCCAGGGTTTATATTTATACCCTGGACGCAATACAAGTCCTAAGAGGACACGACTATGAAACATTAAAGGAAAACACAATATTCTCAGCCTTCGACTCCCTTCGGAATCTTCGTTGCCCTAATTGTTGTTGATGGTCCTTAAACACCTGTTTTACCATCAACACTTTACCCAAAAATTCACCAAAAAGGCATGAAATGTAGTCAAATAGGTTTCAAACTAACCAAATTCCACATGTCCATAGATTTTTATTTGAATACAGGATTTGGACCAAATTTGGAGCGTGGACCCACCAGGGGCCGAGACCACTCACCAGAGCCCATTTGGGCCCTAGTGGGGTGGCGCCCGCCACCCCTAGGTGGCGCCCGCCACCCCTAGGTGGCGCCCGCCACAAGGAGAGGCCCAAACTTCCCCCCTGGCACGTCACTGATCCGTGTGACCACCCCAGGGCCAAATCTTGGCCCTTGGTCACTAGGTCAGTGGCATCGGAGGGCTCAGGAGGGGAGTGACGTGGATCATGACCGAATGATGGTTATCTGGACATGCAACCGACATGCAACCGCCTTGGAGGAGTCCCTGGAGACCGTAGGATCAATGACGGTGCATCCAACGGCCAGGGGGTGGCGGCCGCCACCTAGGGCTGGTGCCCGCCACTAGGGTTTGCCCTAGGTCGGTTGGCTGCCCCCTATAAGTACCCCCCTCACTCCACAAGGCTATAAATACCCCCTGGAGGCGTCACTTCAGATCAAGCAAGAAGCAAAAGAAGCAAGAAGCAAGGAAGCAAGAAGCAAAAGAAGCAAGAAGTAATAAAGCAAGTGAGAGCTAGGTTAGAAGCTCAGAGAGCTTAGGCAAGTAGGTTAGCTAGTAGAGAGAGCATAGCTCTAGTGCCCTCGCTGCAGCGCGGCTCTTAGTTTAGCACAGCTCAGCCCTGACTAGTGGTATAGTAGCGTAGAGCTTGCTAGGTGAGAAGCGGGTGCGAGTGACTGGCATCGGAGGTCGGTTGATTTCCCGGTGTCTCTGGTCTGGTTTGGTCTCTTATATCTCAGGTACACTTATCATTATTCCAATATTACTTTAGTATTACTTTCAATATTACTTTCAGTATTACTTTATCAAGTGGGAGTGTGACCTAGTTATCCCTACAGTTCAATTCACTTAGCCATAGTAGTTAATGTCTAGTGTGCTTAGTGTTTGATCTTTGCCAATAGGTTGCTTAGTTAGTTTAGTGTTTATCTTATTAAGTCAAGTATTTGCTCTGACGTCCGCAAGGGTGTCTCTATTCAAAGCTAGGGTAGAGATAGTTAGAATATAATTAAGCGTGGTGCTTAGTTATAGACTTACCTTCAGATACGGCTGGACCCTCGGATAGGTGTGGTAGCAAGCAGGTGGTGACAGCCCTGTGCGCCTTGAATTCCACCACGTAGTTGGCCCAGTTTAACAGTAAGGCTCGTTGTGCTAGCGTTCAACCTAAGTCAGTAGTAAAGGCTAGTACGCCTCGGTACTTGACAAGATAGGAATAAAACTATACTTAACTTGGTTGCTTGTTTGGCATTTGCCTATCTTGCTTCGTAGTTATCTTGCTTCGTAGTTATCTTGCTTCGTAGTTATCTTGCTTCGTAGTTATCTAGGAGTAGTTATATTTATTAGTTACTTATTAATTAGTTATCCTTAGTTATCTTTTCCCCTATCTACCTATCCATCCACCTTACCTTAACCATTCATTTCATCCTTACCTATCCATCCATATATTCTTTCTAGCCTCTCTTCTCCTCTTTCCCTTTTCATATTCTTCGACTCTCATCCCCTCCTTGACTCGACTCATACACCACCATAGTCTTCCTTTGGGATCAAATAAATCGACACCTGGTACTCCCAGGGAAGTGCTACTACTATAGTTCTGTGCGTTTGCAGAATCTCCTCCTGGTAGATTGCATTCTCGCTAGTTAGCTCCTACTAGTGTCGGGACTGGCAACCCCGCTTGGCATTAGTAGATAGCTACTTCAGCTACCCTATCCTAGGTGTAGTTAAGAACTACCAACAAGCATTTCTCGCGCCATTGCCGGGGAAGGCAATCGGTGTATCGGTTGAGTTCGTGTCGAATTTATCTTCGTTTAAGCTCCCACTTAGCGAATCCCATCTTTCCCCATTCTATCTTTCCTTAGTCCTTCTTATCTTTTTCCTTCATATTCTTCAACTTCTTTCTTTCTTATCTTGTTCTACCTTCATGATGGCCAACAAGACCATTTGTGAGTTTTCTGCTCCTTCTGCCCCCAATGTAGCGACAGGACCAGACGTGATTGATGCCAACCTCAATTTTGAGTTGAAACCGGCTCTGATCACAATGGTCCAAGCCAGCCCGTTCTATGGCAAAGCTCATGAGGATGCCAATGCTCACCTCCAACAATTTTTGGAGATTTGCGGCACCTTCACCATTAAGGGGATAACCCAAGAAGCCATCCGTCTTCGTCTCTTTCCCTTTTCTCTCCTAGGAAAAGCGAAGCAATGGTTCTATACCAATAGCAACGTTGTAGACACATGGGACAAGTGTTCCAATGCTTTTCTCGCCAAATTCTTTCTGATGGGCAAGATGAATGCTCTTCGCAACAAAATCTCTAGCTTTACGCAACAAGCTGAGGAATCTATTCCCGAGGCTTGGGAGAGAATGCAAGAGTACGTTGCTGTTTGTCCACACCATGGTATGGAGGACTGGCTATTGATCCAGAACTTCTACCTTGGCCTAACCCTACTCTCTAGAAGCCATTTGGATGCCGCCGTCGGTGGTGCATTATTTTCTCTGAATGTTGCAGATGCTAAGGCTCTCATAGAGAAGATGGTGTCCAACCAAGGATGGAATGACGAGAGACTACAGCCCCGTAAGTGAGGTATGCATTCCCTTAAGGAGGCAAACATGATCATGGCCAAGATGGACCTGCTGGCAAAGAAGCTGGACAGCTGTGAGAAGATGAACCAACAAGAGAGTGTCCAATCTCTGGAATCCTACATGACTTGTGAAGTCTGTGGAGAAACCGGACATTCTGGGAACCACTGCCCCGAGTTACATGAAGATTTGAACTTCATCATCAACAACAACAACAACAGTTTCCGCCAACAAAATCAAGGATGGAATCAGCACTCCAACTCTCAAGGTAATAATTCATTCCCTCGCTCTAATTTCCAAAGTACTGATAATTTCTCGTTCTTAAAGAATCTAGTCTACTCTCAAGGTAGAACTACTGAATTTTTGAATAAGAAATTAATGTCAATTGATAAAATGCTTGAGAATATAAATGCTAAATTGGAAGATTTCTCATCTTCTCTGAAAAATCAACTTAGCTTTAATAAGATGTTAGAAACCCAATTAGCTCAACTTGCTGCTATCATACCATCTTTTGAAACTGGCAAAATTCCGGCTAAACCTAACATGGAAACTGCAAATATGGTTGAAATAAAATATTTTAACTATTATGAAGATCAAACCATGACTGTTAAAAAGGGTGATCCTGGTAGTCCCATAATTAGATGCTCAATCTTTGGTGAAGTCTTTAAAAATGCCATGTGTGATTTAGGATCGAGTGTGAACATTTTATCTAAGGATTTCTATGAAAACTCGTTCTTTCCACCCATGTCATCCACATCTACCTATGTTATGCTAGCTGATCAATCAACATGCTATGTAGAAGGAATAGTCACTGATTTACCTGTTCATATTAGAGGTTCATATGTTGCTGCTGATTTCATAATACTAGATATGAGAAATAGGAAAAATGTGCCTCTAATCTTAGGTAGACCTTTCTTGAACACTGTTGATGCTTGCATATATGTGGGGAGTGGTAAAATGCAAATGACATTAGGAGGGAGGAAGGAAATATTCTCCTTTTCCCGTGGTCCCGCATATGCCGCTAACATGCAGGAAGCAAAACCCATTCGTACCAAGAAGAGGTGCCTAAGAACAAGGTGGAACAGAAAGAAAGAACCACCTTCTCCTGAGTTGTGTAATTCACATGACAAAGGAGAGGTGCCAAAAGAAGAAGAACCCGATGAAGAACTTAAAGAAGAAGCACCCAAGGAAGAAGATCCACCCAATAAGGATGAAATTCCATGGATTTAAGGTATGGATTTACTTTTAAATTTCCCTTTTTCAAATAAATAACATATGTCATGCATGTAACTAAAAAAAATCAGTTATCATTAGTTATATGCATAGGTATATGTTAACTTATCTAGATTAATAAAATATCATATTAGGATAATTTCCCTTTTCACAACATTAGATTAGTTTCCATTTTAAAAATAAAATAAAACAAGAGCTCCGACTGAGAAGAAGAAGATCTTTTACCAAGCAAGAAGCCAGCTTGGGGGAGACTCCCGCTCCAATAAGGTATGTCTCAAGCCTACACTTTATATTCAGTTTTTAATTTCTATATCTTTTGAAGTTTTGAATGTTACATGCTTGCCTAAGTAACCATTCCATGAATAAAAATGATAAAATCTGCTTAAAAATGTTGGAACCTGAATAAGAAATAAAATATGCCATGCAAATGCTATTGTTATAGTCAGAATAACTAGTTTTATCTAAGTTGTAGATTTTGTGGGTTGCACATGTTTTAACTAAAATCATGCTTAGTGAATAAAGTTAGTTGGAAATGGAGTAATTCTTTAAACTTGCTAAGGTGAAATTAGGACCTAATCTGGAGGATTTCTTTTAAAAATCATAAAAACCTTGCTAAAAGTTCCTCCTGGATTTTATCCCATCCCACCACTAGCCAAATAGTTGTTAGTCAAAACCACAAAGAGCTTTGTTTGTGTTGAGCTTTGTTAGACCTCATAGATTTTAGTAGAGAAGCTTATCATATCTTTTGATCAAGATTCACACACCCACCATAAATTGCCTACTCTCCACTTTGGAAGTTTGCAACCACCAAATAAATTGCTCATTCTCTACACTGGAGATATGCAATACCTTGCCAAACGTTCCATTGCTAGCCTTATGCTATTCCTACACTGGGAATAAGCATTTCTCTCTCTTCCCCCTTTTCATTTCTAAAATCCTTTCCTATAGACAATCTGGGGAAATCTAGAGCTAAAAAAAGAGAGATATGAAAAAAAAAGTGAGCAAAGTAGCTCAAGAGCGGACTATGTCCTGAGAAAATGTGAGGACACATTTTTGTCTACTCACTATGTATCGAAAAGAGAGAGAGAGAGAGAGAGTTATCATTAGCTCTAGACCCCAGAAATTAACTAGGAAAGATTATGAAATATCTCTCTATACACTTCCACATAACCACACATGCACATCTTAATCAATTTTTATGATTTGCCGCTCCATATGATCTGAGTGTCTAGCTTAGCAATAAACATTAGGCAATTTGCTCATGATTCTTAGCCTACCAATAACTCCACATATCATTCTTTAGAAATAGGAGAGGCTACATTTTGTCCTAAGTGAGGATTTACACACCATTGAGTGATTGCGTGAATCTTGAAGGACTTAAGCAAGTTTTTATCTTTTGAAAACCTTAAAAAACCTCCAGACAGAATCCTAGTCAAACCTAAGCAAGATAAAAGCTTCCTATCTACTGCTTTATTTCACTCTTGCATGTTTGAAGTGAAAAGCTATAAGCCCCACGTTGCTATGATTAATGATATATACTAAGTTATTTCTCACTATACAATATGAACTTGTATACATCTTAAGTTGCTATCTGTTTCCTGCTCAAAGCTTAAACCGCATTGTTGCTCGAGGACGAGCAACAGGTTAGCTTGGGGGAGCTTGTTGATGGTCCTTAAACACCTGTTTTACCATCAACACTTTACCCAAAAATTCACCAAAAAGGCATGAAATGTAGTCAAATAGGTTTCAAACTAACCAAATTCCACATGTCCATAGATTTTTATTTGAATACGGAATTTGGACCAAATTTGGAGCATGGACCCACCAGGGGCCGAGACCACTCACCAGAGCCCATTTGGGCCCTAGTAGGGTGGCGCCCGCCACCCCTATGTGGCGCCCGCCACAAGGAGAGGCCCAAACTTCCCCCCTGCCATGTCACTGATTCGTGTGACCACCCCAGGGCCAAATCTTGGCCCTTGGTCACTAGGTCAGTGGCATCGGAGGGCTCAGGAGGGGACTGGCGTGGATCATGATCGAATGACGGTTATCTGGACATGCAACCGACATGCAACCTCCTTGGATGAGTCCCTGGAGACCGTAGGATCAATGACGGTGCATCCAACGGCCAGGGGGGTGGCGGCTGCCACCTAGGGCTGGCGCCCGCCACTAGGGTTTGCCCTGCGGATACATGGGTGTATGCCGAGTCTCTGAGTGATGAGTGATTGTCCACTGGGATAATGTGCATGTTCTTTGGCTTGTGTTGTGCAGGTGTCGAGCACGGATATAGTGATCAGACGCAAGGTGAAGGTCAAGTAGAGACGTGTCGTGCCGATGGACCGAGAGTGGCGAAGGGCGGACGTATGGCTTGGACTGAGGAACCAGTGGCCCGAGGATCAGCTGTGGTGGCTGACAGCCTGGGACAGCGACGAGCGGAGACTTGCGGGCATGGTGTTGCTCGAGTGGAGGACTTGGGGACATATGTCGGTGGACGGGGTGCACGGGCGGTGCATCCCCTCAACGGCTCGGTTTGGTGGTTGAGCCACAGAAAAACCACCGAGTGGATGGTTTCCAGGTTTGGGCCTCAAAACCTGGGCGCTGATGATTTCCAAGTTTGGGCCACAAAACTCGGGCTGAGGACGGTTTTCCAGGTTTGGGCCTCAAAACCTAGGTGCTGCGGGTTTCTGAGTTTGGGCCACAAAACTCAGGCGATGGATGGCTGGTTTCCCGGTTTGGGCCTCAAAACCGAGGGTTGGTCGTGAAAGCCGGTTTCGCGGTTTGGGCCTCAAAACCGAGGGCGAAGTCCGGGAAAAGGACGAGCGGAGCGGTGGCGGCACGTGGCGGCAATCGGTGAGGTTGCGTCGAGGCAACGCTACCAGTTGTGCGGGCGTGGCCGTCGGATCACCAGCATCTTCGAGTTGGTCCAAAATAACCCTAGGGTTTAGCTGGTTCGCTCTGTAATTAGTGAGGGGTAGAGTAGGAATTAGAATTAGGATAAGTTGAGGGAGACACCCTCCTCCCATCCTATCTCAGTCATTTTGCTATTTTGCCTTCTAGGTTTTCTTCCTCTCCCTCTCCTCTGCTGTAGCGAACTGAGATCCACAGAGAAGAGAACAATACCTCTGTGCCCATAAGATTTTGAGGAAGTGAGACCGTAATCTCACTATTGTAGCGTGTGATAGCCACACGGTTGCAAATTCGTGGTTGTGATTCGTGTTTTGTTTGTGTTCTTCGCGGGTTGCTTTTCTCCACGATTTTCTCGTTGATCGATCTCTCTACTTGGTGCGTCTTTTGCAAATCCGTTTGAACCAAGATGTTCTAGATCGTGAGGCACTTCTTTCCACCGAAGGAAATCGTCTCTAACCTCACGAGCTAGTAGATCGGTTGATTTTTGTTTTGGATCTAGTTTTGCTCCTTTGTCCCGAATTCTTCCAATTCACCGATTTGGAGTTAGGTTCGAGCCATGATTCATTTAGGATAGCTCACTAACCTCCTTGGAACTCCTCAAACCAAGTCTAAGCCCTAGTGCTTTTGATTCGGAGGAGATCGGGTGATTTTCGCGGAAGAAGAGCTCCGATCTGGGAGCATCGGACGCAGGTGTCGGGGCCATCGGACGCTGATTCATACTAGCGGACGCGTTCGTTGCCACGTGTCATCTGACAGTGAGTTTTAAGGAGCATCGGACGCTGACCATCGGAGCGTCCGTTGCCATCGGACGCGCCGGGGGTCTAGCATCGGACGCTAGGTTTTCACTGTAGGAGCGTCCGATGCCAGTCCAGTAAGGTTCCAGAGAGGTACTGTTTGCATCGGACGCGTCCGGTGCTGAGCCATCGGACGCGCCGGGGGTCTAGCATCGGACGCTAGGTTTTCACTGTAGGAGCGTCCGATGCCAGTCCAGTAAGGTTCCAGAGAGGTACTGTTTGCATCAGACGCGTCCGGTGCTGAGCCATCGGACGCAGGCCAGCGTCCGATGCGACTTTTTTCTTGCAGTTTCATCCGTGGTTTGTTCGTTCATTGACGGATTTGGTTCCCGTCTTTTGCATTAGGTTTCTAGGGTTGTATAGTGTCCCGCTGTGCTTCTCGGAGGCATCCACCCTACATCTAGGGTCGTGGACACTAGCAAGCTCTAGGTTTGTTCTTGGGGTTGGTTCTTGGGATAGAGGCAACAAATTTCTGAAAAGAAATTTGAAGCTCCCATTCACCCCCCTCTGGTCGCTTTCTGGTAGCACTTTCGGTCCTTCAATTGGTATCGGATCAAGTTAAGGATCTTCCACCTTAGCCGGTTCCAGATCCACAGAAGGCGACATGGATCGCGGCGTGGGCAAACCGCCGTTTTTCGATGGGACGAACTATGCGTATTGGAAGATACGCATGTCGGCCTATCTGCAGAGTTTGGGTGCTTCCATCTGGGATATTTGCAACTCTGCCGATTACGTGGCCTTGGCTGCTCGTGCCACTCAGCATCAGATCGATGAGCACGATGCCAATAGCCGAGCCTGTAATGCTCTTTTCTCATGCCTGGGCATGAGTGAGTTTGATCGCGTTTCTCACCTCGCTACAGCTTGGGAGATTTGGGCAACCCTCATGCGTTTCCATGAGGGAACCACTCAAGTCAAAACCCGTCTCTACGAGTCGTTCAAGCGAGAGTATGAGAACTTTCGACATATGCCTGGCGAGAGCATAGAAAGTTTATTCACTCGCTTTCAGGTGATTGTCAACAGGATGAGGGCTAACAAGGAGTTGTTGCCTTTCGACGATCATGAGAGAGCTTTGAAGCTTTTGCACACTCTCGATCGGTCGGTGTGGGACTCGAAGGTTCAGGCGATCATCGAATCACCTAACTATGAGACCCTCACATGCGACGAGCTCTTTAGTAAGCTCAAGTCCAGCGAGATTGATGCCATGGCGAGGGCTTCTTATGAAAATCCTTCTGGCCCGTCGATGGCTTTGCTTTCTAGCTCTTCTGCTAACCCCTCTGGAGGCTTTGCACTTTCCTCTCTTCATTCTGTCATAGAGGAGCAGTTGGAGTTCATGGGGGATGACGAGTTGGCTTTGCTCGCCAACCGGTTCTCGCGGTTTCACAACAACCGTATGAACCGTCGCCGCGTTGGAGGACGCTCGGGGTGTTTCGAGTGCGGCGATCCCAACCACTTCATCGCCAATTGCCCAAAGAAGAACAAGCAGATCTTCGGCAAGGCGGATCATGGGCACAAGTACGACTCCGGCAAGCGAAAGGAGAAGTACGTCCCCGCGAAGCACAAGCGGAAGGGCGACTTCAACAAGGAGTACATCAAGACCAAGTACTTGGAGAAGGCCCAGGCTGAGCAGCGTGCATTCTTCGCCACGCTCAGCGACATCGACGACTCGGATGACGACTCCGCTTCCTCAAGCGACGACGAGTCCGAGAAGAAGAAGAGGATCGAGGACAAGTTCAATGGCCTCTGCTTCTTTGCCGACGACGAGGGTTTCTGCACCATGGCTCTCAGCAAGGAGGTCGACGGCGAGCTGGAGGAGATCTGTGACACCCTAGTGTCAAGCACTGCATTAGGAACTGTATTTAGCTACAAAAATGCATAAGCAATGCATTGCATCATTTCATGTGCATCAAAGTGCTTTTGTCTCTGAATATTTGTCTGGATTTTGGTTTCTATTGAACTTGGTTGTTTGAGTGACTTTCTGGCTTGGCAAATAGTTTCATAAAATAAAGAATACTGAGTAAAATGTTTTTCTTGTTAACATCTTGACCTAGTTCAAAATAGTTTATCAAATAAAAATGGGATAAACAAAATGATTTATGTCTCAAAATTGGCTTTCTTTTTGTGGAGGTTGTAAAAATGGTTTTCAGAAAAAGTGTCCTATATGAAAGTTGTAGAGAAAATTATTTTGAGCAACTTTCATTATTGGGTCAAAGTCTAGTTTGGCGTTTTTTAAACTGTTTTTGAGTGGTCAAAGTTTGAAAAGTTTTTGGAAAAAGAAAAGGGAAACGTTTCTTTCCCGCGCTCCCCTATCTTTCGGCCCGCCAGCGCCGTGTCGGCCCAGCCGCGCTCGCCCGCGCGCGCGCGCCGCGTGCGACAGCGCCGCCGCGCCGTACGCCGGCCGCAACCGCCAAGTGGCCGCCGCATCCTGCCGAGGATCCTCGCCGGCCACTCCTCGCTCGATCCGCTCTCACCCGAGCACGCAAGCAATCCTCCAAGCCGAGCACCGCCACCGCCGCCGTCCGCCATGGCTCGTCGCCGGCGAGCTACGGTCGCGCGCTGGCCAAACCATCACCACCTCTCGATCCGCCTCGTCAAGGGGAGCACGTTCAGCCTAGCCTCACCGCCGGCAACCCCACCGGCGGCGAGCAATCGCCGGTCAACTCTCGTCCCCTGTCCGGCTTTCAGTGACCAGTGGACCCCGTTGACCACGCGACCCCACACGTCAGCCACCCAGGGCCTATGGACCGGGTCCATGGAAGTGAGCCGGGAGATTCAAATGGTTTTCCCTTTTTGTTTTATTTTCCAGGAATACTTGTTATTTTCGTGCAGCTCGTTTTAAAAGTCCAAATGAAGTGCTTTCAGTTTTGCTAGCATGTTTATGAGTAGATCTATCATGGAAAAATATGAAAGTATTTTTGGTAGAAGTTTTTATTACTGTTTTTATTTATTTCACTTTATGTGCTTTTGTTTGGATAAATGAAAATATATGTTTTCTGGTTGAGATAATTCATGGAAAATTTTGTGTAAGTTTCTTATCATGTCATGCACTTGTGAAAAATGTATGAGGCACTATTTATGTGGAAAAAGTTTCTATTATGGTTTATAGTCCTTTTTAGCGGATTTCTTGAAATAAGTGTTAGGGTGTTTTATGTGTCAAGATAAAATATGAGAAAAATTGTGCAGTCTTTGTATGTCATGTTTAAGCTAAGAAAAATGTTAAACATAGGCTGTGGTGTGGAAAAATATGAAGTTGTTGTGTAAATGTACTTTTCTGTGTTTTTCTTAAGAAATTCATGTAGGATATAATATAATGTTTGTGCTCATGGAACTTTCTTGATAAATATGAAATGTGGAGTAGAATCTGGGAAAAATATGAATCTGAGTTTAGCACCCTTTTCCAGTAGAGTTGTAGTTCAATGGGGTTATTTTGGAATAAATTTGTTTATTTTGTGTAGGGTGATACATTTATGTTTTAGCAGTACATTTCCTGCAGTAGAGTGTTTATGTGTAGATGAAGCTAGAAAAATTATGAAATCTGCTGTTTGACACCTTTGGTGTGAAAAGTTAGTTCAAAGCATATTTTGAGCAGTTTATTTCATCTTTTTGTGGCCGCTGTTCTGCATTATTTCTTGCTGAAATTTGTGCAGTAAAGTCCTGATGGTGTTAGTTGCTTCCTGGAATTTTTGTGGATTTTTCTGAGTTCAGAAAAATGCACTTGCAGTTCAAACCTGAATTTCTTTTGAATTTCTAAATAGGAAATGGTTGAATTAATGATTTTATCTTATGGAATAAATACGTATTTACCTCAATGTCAAAAGTGGTTCAACAAGTTGGTTTTGTTGGTTTGCAAGAAATGTTGCTTTTCTTACCACCACATCCCGCACCACATATTAGTTATTTATTATTTTTCAACCGCATTGCAATAGGATCGACACATCCAGAGCCCGACCAGGAGCAAGAAGCAAGCGTCGAGCAGGAGATCCCGGAACTTCATCAAGCAGAGGAAGTCGACCCCGCGGCAGAAACTAACTTGCCCGAGTGCCCCTCCCACGAGGCCTCGGTCTTCTCTCAAGGCAAGCCCCGGAGCATTCTAAGTCTCCCAGTTTATAATTAAATTACTTGAGTATTTTATATTGTGATGCATTAGGTATAGGAGTTGATTGAATCCTACTTGTTAGATTACCCTTCCTTGATTATTGTTTATAACTGCCTTGTTATCCTTTTGGTTACTATAATGTAGAATTGCTTAGCCTGCTAAATAAAAGTAGTAGCTAAGGATGTTCCCGTAATACCCCTGGTGGGTATTTACCGGATCACGGTTGGCTATATTTGCTATCGTGGAAAAGAACCTGAGTAGTAATGAAATACGGTCAACTGGAAGGCAACGCACAAGTTTGGAAACTTGGGGCAGTCCGTCCGTTGGATCGTGTAGGTTTGTATCGATGTTGGCCCTCGTTCATTTTTGAACGCGCCTTTTACTTAGGGATATGTCGGTGCTGTAATCATCGACCCCAAAGCCGGTTAGACGCTGTTCGGGCCGGTCTCAACCCGTGTCGTGCCCTCTAGTATGGAAATGCGATCTGCCGCGTGAGGCCATCGTCAGGTTCCAATTGGGCGCTCCGTGCTGTGAGCCGCGACGATTACCACCACGAACAAGCATCGAGCGGTTGCCCAATGCATGGACCCGACGGGGAAAGTGTGGGCTGGTATTAAAGGTCTTTCACCAGCTGGTTTGGAATTCGATTCGTGTCACCGTCTCCCCCGGTTAGTGGGAAACTATGGCGAGCTTCACCACGATGCAACTCCATGTGATGTTTAAAGGTTCAACTAAAATATGGATAAGTCAACTGGATATGGTTATACTATTGCTTGTTAGACTCAAGTGTGTGTAATAGTTCAGGTGCAAACCTAGATTAAAGAATAGGTCTAAAACTGACAGCTCATCTATGTCATTTAATACTCCTTATCTTAATTGTGAGCTTTCCGCAACTAAAAGATCCCAGCTCCACAAAAAGGCCATGCATAGCCTTGGTGTCTTTATTTTCAGTTGGACGGGTAAGTCTAGCTGAGTACATTCCCGTACTCAGGGTTTATCCCGTTTGTTGCAGATGGCCAGGTCTACTTTGGCTATTGTAAGCACTGCCTCTACCCAGTGGAAGGTGATGAGGAGTAGGCCCAGGGCAGGGTCGTCCAAAAGCTTCCCCTTTTCTTTTGCTGGTCTGAGACTTCTAGTGGCACATTATCTAAAAAGGGAAGAGTGAGTTGTGTTGAGTTGGAGTTATCAAACAATGTTTTATTTGGACCACATATGTGGTGGCCGTGTTTCAAAACTTATTTAAGCTTCCGCACTTTAAATTCGGGTTTGTAATAACTCTATCGTAATTCCGCACTCTGATGTTTTAAATCCAGTTTCGTTATCGGTGTTGTACCCTTGCGAATGTAATTCTTGAACGATGCGATCCTGTATGTTGTACGATGATAGAAATCCTTCGAGATTTCCGGACTACCGGGGTTATATGGGTTCAATTATGAGTCGATGTCAGACGGATTTGACTAAGACGGTACTTGAGCTCTTATAATCAGGACGGTTCCGCCACAGCTGGTATCAGAGCATGGTTCAAGTTATTGCATCCGCAAAAAGCTATTTCCGAACTAAAATGGGTATTTCAAAACTATTTTCAAAACTATTTTCGATTACTAAGTGTGCCCAGTCTCGTCCTTAAGCCTATACTAGGAATCAGGTGGCTTAACTGCTAACAGGGTTCAGGGTTTTGCTTCATGCTGGATCTTTAATTGCTGGTCCATTCTCGGGAAAAAGAGAATGCGTCGATCGCGAAAACATGCATAAAATAATTTTGTGAGATATGAGAGCATGACCGTCCAACCGTCGGTCTAGGTGAGAGTTCTTATACCAAGTATGTGCGAGCTCCACGCAGACACATACGAGGGTATCAATGTTTTGAGGGTGTTTTCTCTTTTGGTGCATAGTGTTTAGTGTTGGCTTCTATGCATTTCGCACATATTAGCCAATACTCAGTTGTTTTACGATTGGGTTTGTTTTGGGCTGAAATGAATCTTCTGCAAGTACACTAACTATACGATCGAGTAGAACGTGTAGATAACGCATGAGAGATCGTTCTTGCCACCGACTAGAACGTTAGGACTTACGAGTCATGTTAGTGAGTGAGAACGTAAGTACGATCATGGATCATGTTTAAATCCTTGCATTTACATTACCTCCCCTTAATTAAAAGCTGTCTCTTTTCTATAAAAAATTGCCAACTTAATATCCGTCTCACGAGAGTTCGAAACCCTTTTGTTTCTACAGATGGCCCGGACTAAGCTGACTGCTCGCATGGCCACCGGAGGAAGAGGAGTTTCGCGTCACCGCTTGGCCACCAAGCTGACCCGGAAGACGTTCTTGACATACTTCGGGTTGCCGGCTATCCTTTGGAGGATTCTGCAGGCCGTGGGCTATGAGGAGGGACAGGAGCCCACGTACTCGTGGCAGAAGGAGATCTACAGGCAGGATTCGTTGGTCATGGTGGAAATCAAAGTCAAAGCATTGCCCACCAAGCCCCACTGGACAGGATGGACAGAGATCACTAGAGGCACATGTGCCAAGGATGGAGCTAACAGGGCAGCATACCTGGTGCTGAAGGATATCATCGCCCGTTTTCCCGCCGATCTAGCTAGTGCTATGGCAGGAGTGTTTCCCCGTGGATCACTTTTTCCATTGCGCTGGAAGCAGACTTTGGAGTCAGTCTTGACAGGGAGCCCAGAGGAGAGGTTCTACTGCGAGACGCCTGCGATGAGCGCCATCGGAGCTTTGTTAGGTGTATGTGAGAGTTTGGAGCACACTCTCGAGAGCGTGTCCTTCACCCTCACAGCCACCTACCAGAGCAAGAGGAAGCTACAAGAAGAGTTTGACGCTGAGGTAGCTCGTCTCCAGGAGAGGATTCAGCAGATCACCCTTGAGCGTGACGATGCACGTGCCACCGCAAGTGCAGAGACCACCGCCAGGACCATCGCCGAACAGATGTACCTGACTACCGCCCTTCAGAGGGATGAGGCCCGCACCGCACTTGACCAGCTCAGAGAGGGAGCTCACCTTTTGATACAGCAGATTCATGGACAGCAGGCCTATATCGACCAGCTCCACGAGGCAGTCCATCAGATGCATCACGGCGCACAGGAGGCCGCCGTCCCAGCAGCTGCCGAGGTTCCCGCAGCCGAGGCCCAGGATCCCCAGGACGGAGAGGTCCTTGGTCCCGATGCCCCACCCGAGGAGGCTCATGCCGATGAGCCGATGATCGACGCCGACACAGAGGACGCCGCATCCGCCGCTGGAGACGCCTGAGCGTTAGATTCGCTAGGAGCCGTTTTCTTTTGTACAGCTTGAGCACGCTCGCTGATGATGTAACACCCTAAACATGTGTTGGTATTATGTTTTAGATGTTTGATGGCATGTATGGCTTTTGGACAAAGTCCAGACTTCGATCTTGCATCTTTTATGGAGATCCGTCGTTTGCATGTCTAATTTCGAGCAATTATTCTGTGATGTTGTATGGAAATGAGTAATTATACTTGGTCGTGTGCTAAATCTTCGAATTACGTACAGCGCAGTATTTATTCATGATCGATGTAACATCACCTAATGATTGCTTATTAATGGGATATGCAGATGTCGGCACACACTCACAGCCAGCGTGGACAGGGGGCAGGACAAGAGAACTTGCCACCTCCCGCACCGCCGCCGATGACGCCGGAAGCGTTTTTCGGCCAGTTCTTGGGCAGCCAAAGGAACATGGAAGAGATGCAGAGGCACATGGAGGCCACCCTCCGCAATATCGCTAACAACACTGCGCAGCAGCATCATCAACGCCAAGGCCCAGAGCCCAACCAGTACAGCTCCTACCGTGACTTCTTGGACACCCGTCCCCCGGTGTTCAAGGAAGTCACCGAACCGCTTGAGGCTGATGAATGGCTCAACTCCATCACCCAGAAGTTCCGTCTGCTTCGCCTGACAGAAGAGCTCAAGGCGGAGTACGCCGCCCACATGTTGGAAGGACCCGCAGGTTTGTGGTGGGCCCAGTACCATGCGTCCTTGCCTGCGAATGCACGTGTCACTTGGGATCAGTTCTTGACTGCTATGCGCAACCACTACATCCCTAGTGGTCTGATGGAAATGAAGATTGCAGAGTTCATGAGGTTGTCTCAGGGAACCTGGTCTATGTCCGAGTATCTGCACAGCTTCAACAACCTAGCTCGCTACGCTCCAGACTTTGTCAACACTGAGGCCAAGAAGATCGCAAGCTTCAAACGTGGCATGAGTGCCGCCATGCTTTCAAAAATGGGCAACAGTCACCGCACTACCTTCAGTGACTTTGTCAGTCACTGCCTAAATCAAGAGGCCAATGACAGCAGGCTGGCGACAGAGACCCGTCGCCGTGCAAACGAAGGAGGTTCGTCTCAACAGAGAACCCCTTTCGGAGCACGCACCCCGTATCGCCCGCCAGTGGCTGGAGCAAGGTTCCGACCCCCGCAGAGGAAGATCACCACCAACCATCCCCGTCCCGGTTTTCAGAAGCCCTACACCGCTCCTTTGATGCAGAACAAGGCTAAGGCAGGAAGTGCAGGAGGTTCCAAGACCCGATATGTGATTGGACCGTGCTACAACTGTGGTCAGACTGGACATCTGTCACGTCAGTGCCCTCGCCCAAAGAAGCAGTACACCCAGCCTCCACCTCGCGCAGGTCATGTGCATTATACTACCGTGGAAGAAGTGCCTGAAGGAGAGCCTGTCACCGCTGGTACGTTTCTTGTTAATCAATACCCCGCAGTTGTGTTATTTGATTCTGGAGCATCGCATTCCTTCATAAGTGAGAACTTTGTTATAAGAAGTAATCTTGAGTTGGTAGAGTTAGATCGGGGATATCAGATAAGTTCTGTCGGAGCTGTTCTCTCCGCGCAGAAAATGGCTAAAGGAGTGGAAATGACTTTTGGGGATAAGAAGGCCATAGTGGATCCCATCGTAATCCCTGGTTTGGGTTTCGATGTGATCTTGGGTATGGGTTGGATGAAACTCTGGAAGGTCAATCTTGACGTCGCAGAGCGAGTAGTTTCTATGGTTAGCCCTCGCAGTGGGTCTACCTTTCGGTTTAAGTTAACTCGAAACCCCCATGAGATCGGAGTGTTGTTCAATATCACGGCAAAGCAGATAGCCGAGATCCCGATAGTATGTGAGTTTCCAGATGTTTTTCCTGATGAGTTGCCTAGACTACCGCCAGATAGGGATGTGGAGTTTGCTATAGAGTTAATCCCTGGAATGGCACCCATTTCTCGGAGGCCGTATAGGATGCCAGCTAATGAGTTAGCAGAGCTCAAGGCTCAGTTGCAAGAGCTCTTGGATAAGGGGTTAATTCGTCCTAGCTCGTCACCTTGGGGATGTCCCGCCATCTTCGTAAAGAAGAAGGATAAAACTTTAAGGATGTGTGTGGACTACAGGCCGCTTAATGCGGTAACCATAAAGAATAAATATCCCTTACCCTGAATCGATGTCTTGTTTGATCAGTTATCAAAGGCAAAAGTGTTCTCCAAGATCGACTTGAGGTCAGGATACCATCAGATTAAGATCAGAAGAGAAGATATACCAAAAACAGCTTTCTCCACCGGATACGGACTCTATGAGTATCTAGTTATGTCCTTCGGGTTAACTAATGCACCGTCACATTTCATGTACCTGATGAATTCAGTCTTCATGCCTGAGTTGGATAAGTTTGTTGTGGTGTTCATCGAGGATATCTTGGTCTACTCTAAGAATAAAGAGGATCATGCTGAACATCTTCGAGTCGTCTTAGCTCGACTTCGAGAGCACAAGTTGTATGCTAAGTTTAGCAAGTGCGAGTTTTGGTTAAAGAAGGTACCTTTTCTTGGACACGTCCTTTCAGAGGAAGGAATTTCTGTGGATCCCACGAAGGTACAGGAAGTCATGGATTGGCAAGCACCCACTAACGTACATGAGGTATGCAGCTTTCTAGGATTGGCCGGGTACTACCGTCGGTTCATTCCGGATTTCTCAAGGATCGCAAAACCTATGACTCGTCTAACTCAAAAAAACAAGAAGTTCGAATGGACTCCAGAGTGTGAGGCAGCTTTTCGCACTCTGCGAACGTTGTTGACTTCCGCACCCGTGTTGGCTCAGCCAAACTTGGAGGAACCTTTTGATGTGTTTTGTGACGCATCCAAGATCGGACTTGGATGTGTACTCATGCAGAATGGAAGAGTTATCGCCTATGCTTCACGCCAGTTGAGACCGCATGAAGAGAATTATCCCACTCATGACTTGGAATTGGCAGCCGTAGTGCATGCACTCAAGATCTGGAGGCATTATCTTATGGGTAACCTATGTCATGTGTACACAGATCATAAAAGTCTGAAATATATCTTCACCCAGCCAGAGTTGAACATGAGGTAGATAAGATGGTTAGAATTGATTAAGGATTACAACCTTGAAGGGCATTATCACCCCGGAAAAGCGAATGTTGTAGCCGATGCCTTGAGTCGCAAGACTCACTGCAACTCCCTACAACCACTTTTGGAAGATGGATTCAACATTATGCACCCCGTTATGCTAAACAATATCACTCTTCAGTGCACCTTAGAAAGTGACATCATCGAGGGACAAAGGACCGATGAAGGGATCTATCAGATTAAGAAGAGGTTGGAAACCAATAGTTCTTTGAACTTCAGGACCGATGAACAAGGAATTCTGTGGTATAATCAGAGGTTGGTTGCTCCTAAGGATACAGAGCTGAAAGAAAGAATTCTGAATGAAGCTCAAAATTCGAAGTTGTCTATCCATCCAGGAAGCAGTAAGATGTACCAAGATCTGAGAACAAGGTTTTGGTGGTCAAAAATGAAGAAAGATGTTGCAGCTTATGTTGCAAAGTGTGACATTTGCTGCAGGATAAAAGCTATACATCTGAGACCTGCCGGATTGTTACAACCATTGTCCATTCCAGAATGGAAGTGGGAAGAGATTAGTATGGATTTCATCACAGGTCTTCCCACCACTCAAAAAGGAAATGATTCTATCTAGGTTATCGTGGATCGGTTATCTAAAATGGCTCACTTCATACCAGTCAAGACTACCCACCGACCTCATCAGTATGCAGACTTGTACATTCAGAACATCTTGAGGTTACATGGAGTTCCAAAAAGGATTGTCTCTGATAGAGGACCCCAGTTCATAGCGCGTTTTTGGGAACAGTTGCACAAGGAACTAGGGACCAAGCTGGTAAGAAGTTACGCTTATCATCCCCAAACCGCAGGACAGACAGAAAGAGTGAATCAAACTCTAGAGGATATCCTCAGAGCTTGTGTTTTATCCTCCAGAGAGTCATGGGAAAAGTGGTTACCCCTCGCCGAGTTCTCTTATAACAATAGCTACCAGGAAAGTATAAAGATGACACCTTTTGAGGTTTTATATGGACGAAGATGCAGAACCCCGGTAAATTGGGTTGAATCGGGAGACCGAGGATTTTACGGGTCAGATTATGTAAAGGATGCTGAAGAGATTGTGCAAACAGTGCAACAACATATCAAAGCAGCACAGTCCCGACAGAAAAGTTACGCTGACACACGAAGGAGACCCTTGGAATTTCAAGTAGGAGATTATGTTTATCTCAAGGTCTCACCTATGAGGAAGGTCCAACGTTTTGGAATCAAGAAAAAGTTAGCACCTCGATACGTGGGACCGTATCAGATCGTAGCTAAAAAGGGAGAAGTGGCCTATGAAGTACAGTTACCCCCAGAGATGAGCGCAGTCTTTCCTGTGTTTCATGTATCTCAGTTAAAGAAGTGTCTTCGAGTTCCAGAACGGGAAGAAGTTCAGATTCCGGATGTTACTATCAGATCCGATCTGGAATACTATGAACAACCCAAGGAAATTTTGGACACCAAGACCCGAGAGACTCGCAACCGAACAGTGAAGACTTACAAGATTCTCTGGAGCAACCACGGACCCAACGATGCGACTTGGGAAACCGAGGAGTACTTGCGAGTGAACTATCCCGCTTTTTATAAAGATTGGTAAGTAACTCAAATCTCGGGATGAGATTTCTTTAAGGGGGGAAGGGCTGTGACACCCTAGTGTCAAGCACTGCATTAGGAACTGTATTTAGCTACAAAAATGCATAAGCAATGCATTGCATCATTTCATGTGCATCAAAGCGCTTTTGTCTCTGAATATTTGTCTAGATTTTGGTTTCTATTGAACTTGGTTGTTTGAGTGACTTTCTGGTTTGGCAAATAGTTTCATAAAATAAAGAATACTGAGTAAAATGTTTTTTATGTTAACATCTTGACCTAGTTCAAAATAGTTTATCAAATAAAAATGGGATAAACAAAATGATTTATGTCTCAAAATTGGCTTTCTTTTTGTGGAGGTTGTAAAAATGGTTTTCAGAAAAAATTGTCCTATATGAAATTTGTAGAGAAAATTATTTTGAGCAAGTTTTATTTTTGGGTCAAAGTCTAGTTTGGCGTTTTTTAAACTGTTTTTGAGTGGTCAAAGTTTGAAAAGTTTTTGGAAAAAGAAAAAGGGAAACGTTTCTTTCCCGCGCTCCCCATCCGGCCCGCTTAGCCTTTCGGCCCGCCAGCGCCGTGTCGGCCCAGCCGCGCTCGCCGCGCGCGACAGCGCCGCCGCGCCATACGCCGGCCGCAACCGCCACGTGGCCGCCGCATCCTGCCGAGGATCCTCGCCGGCCACTCCTCGCTCGATCCCCTCTCACTCGAGCGCGCAAGCAATCCTCCCCGGCCACTCTCCGCTCGCCCGGCCAAGCCGAGCACCGCCGCCGCCGCCGTCCGCCATGGCTCGTCACCGGCGAGCTATGGTCGCGCGCTGGCCAAACCATCACCACCTCTCGATCCGCCTCGTCAAGGGGAGCACGTTGAGCCTAGCCTCACCGCCGGCAACCCCACCGGCGGCGAGCAATCGCCGGTCAACCCTCGTCCCCTGTCCGGCTTTCACTGACCAGTGGACCCCGTTGACCACGTGACCCCACACGTCAGCCACCCAGGGCCTATGGACCGGGTCCATGCAAGTGAGCCGAGAGATTCAAATGGTTTTTCCTTTTTGTTTTATTTTCCAGAAACACTTGTTATTTTTGTGTAGCTCGTTTTAAAAGTCCAAATGAAGTGCTTTCAGTTTTGCTAGCTTGTTTATAAGTAGATCTATCATGAAAAAATATGAAAGTAATTTTGGTAGAAGTTTTTATTACTGTTTTTATTTATTTCAGTTTATATGCTTTTGTTTGGATAAATAAAAATATATGTTTTCTGGTTGAGATAATTCATGGAAAATTTTGTGTAAGTGTCTTATCATGTCGTGCACCTGTGAAAAATGTATGAGGCACTATTTATGTGGAAAAAGTTTCTGTTATGGTTTAAAGTCTTTTTTAGCTGATTTCTTGGAATAAGTGTTAGGGTGTTTTATGTGTCAAGATAAAATATGAGAAAAATTGTGCAGTCTCTGTATGTCATGTTCAAGCTAAGAAAAATGTTAAACATAGGCTGTGGTGTGGAAAAATATGAAGTTGTTGTGTAAATGTACTTTTCTGTGTTTTTCTTAAGAAATTCATGTAGGATATAATATAACGTTTCTGCTCATGGAACTTTCTTGATAAATATGAAATGTGGAGTAGAATCTGGGAAAAATATTAATCTAGTTTAGTACCCTTTTCCAGTAGAGTTGTAGTTCAATGGGGTTATTTTGGAATAAATTTGTTTATTTTGTGTAGGGTGATACATTTATGTTTTAGTAGTACATTTTCTGCAGTAGAGTGTTTATGTGTAGATGAAGCTAGGAAAATTATGAAATCTGCTGTTTGACACCTTTGGTGTCAAAAGTTAGTTCAAAGCATATTTTGAGCTGTTTATTTCATCTTTTTGTGGCCCCTGTTCTGCATTTTATTTCTTGCTGAAATTTGTGCAGTAAAGTCCTGATGGTGTTAGTTGCTTCCTGGAATTTTTGTAGATTTTTCTGAGTTCAGAAAAATGCACTTGCAGTTCAATCCTGAATTTCTTTTAAATTTCTAAATAGGAAATGGTTGAATTAATGATTTTATCTTATGGAATAAATACGTATTTACCTCAATGTCAAAAGTGGTTCAACAAGTTGGTTTTGTTGGTTTGCAAGAAATGTTGCTTTTCTTACCACCACATCCCACACCACATATTAGTTATTTATTATTTTTCAACCGCATTGCAATAGGATCGACACATCCGGAGCCCGACCAGGAGCAAGAAGCAAGCGTCGAGCAGGAGATCCCGAAACTTCATCAAGCAGAGGAAGTCGACCCCGCGGCAGAAACTAACTTGCCCGAGTGCCCCTCCCACGAGGCCTCGGTCTTTTCTCAAGGCAAGCCCCGGAGCATTCTAAGTCTCCCAGTTTATAATTAAATTACTTGAGTATTTTATATTGTGATGCATTAAGTATAGGAGTTGATTGAATCCTACTTGTTGCATTACCCTTCCTTGATTATTGTTTATACCTGCCTTGTTATCCTTTTGGTTACTATAATGTAGAATTGCTTAGCCTGCTAAATAAAAGTAGTAGCTAAGGATGTTCCCGTAATACCCCTGGTGGGTATTTACCGGATCACGGTTGGCTATATTTGCTATCGTGGAAAAGAACCTGAGTAGTAATGAAATACGGTCAACTGGAAGGCAACGCACAAGTTTGGAAACTTGGGGCAGTCCGTCCGTTGGATCGTGTAGGTTTGTATCGATGTTGGCCCTCGTTCATTTTTGAACGCGCCTTTTACTTAGGGATATGTCGGTGCCGTAATCATCGACCCCAAAGCCGGTTAGACGCTGTTCGGGCCGGTCTCAACCCGTGTCGTGCCCTCTAGTATGGAAATGCGATCTGCCGCGTGAGGCCATCGTCAGGTTCCAATTGGGCGGTCCGTGCTGTGAGCCGGGACGATTACCACCACGAACAAGCATCGAGCGGTTGCCCAATGCATGGACCCGACGCGGAAAGTGTGGGCTGGTATTAAAGGTCTTTCACCAGCTGGTTTGGAATTCGATTCGAGTCACCGTCTCCCCTGGTTAGTGGGAAACTATGGCGAGCTTCACCACGATGCAACTCCATGTGATGTTTAAAGGTTCAACTAAAATATGGATAAGTCAATTGGATATGGTTATACTATTGCTTGTTAGACTCAACCGTGTGTAATAGTTCAGGTGCAAACCTAGATTAAAGAATAGGTCTAAAACTGACAGCTCATCTATGTCATTTAATACTCCTTATCTTAATTGTGAGCTTTCCGCAACTAAAAGATTCCAGCTCCACAAAAAGGCCATGCATACCCTTGGTGTATTTATTTTCAGTTGGACGGGTAAGTCTAGCTGAGTACATTCCCGTACTCAGGGTTTATCCCGTTTGTTGCAGATGGCCAGGTCTACTTTGGCTATTGTAAGCACTGCCTCTACCCAGTGGAAGGTGATGAGGAGTAGGCCCAAGGCAGGGTCGTCCAGAAGCTTCCCCTTTTCTTTTGCTGGTCTGAGACTTCTAGTGGCACATTATCTAAAAAGGGAAGAGTGAGTTGTGTTGAGTTGGAGTTATCAAACAATGTTTTATTTGGACCACATATGTGGTGGCCGTGTTTCAAAACTTATTTAAGCTTCCGCACTTTAAATTCGGGTTTGTAATAACTCTATCGTAATTCCGCACTCTGATGTTTTAAATCCAGTTTCGTTATCGGTGTTGTACCCTTGCGAATGTAATTCTTGAACGATGCGATCCTGTATGTTCTACGATGATAGAAATCCTTCGAGATTTCTGGACTACCGGGGTTATATGGGTTCAAGTATGAGTCGATGTCAGACGGATTTGACTAAGACGGTACTTGAGCTCTTATAATCAGGACGGTTCCGCCACAAGATCGCTCGGAACGACGACGACGATGACACCTCCTAGGTATCTCTGACCCCCGATGAGCTCTCTACTGAGGTCAAGAAACTTACTGCCGCCCTTCTTAGTCAAGATAAGCTTCTTAGGCGCGCTGCTAGAGAGCGGAAGGAGTTTAGGCAGAAATGGGAGGATACGGTGAAGGAGCTTGAGTTCGCTAAGTCCACCGTAGTCGTTTATGAGGAGAGTGAGTGTGAGATGTGCACCACACACATGACTGATCTTCTCACTTTGAGGAGTAAGTATGCTGTTTTGGTAGGAGAGGTGGATGAGCTTAGAGCTAGATCTTCGGTGCTTGGTGCGTGCAAGTCTTGTGCGGGCTTGCAATCCGAGTTGGCAGAGAAGAATGCCAAGATTGTGTCTCTTGAAGAGGCCAGCTCGGGTAGCACTTGTGTGGCTAGGTGTGTTCTGTGTGAGG
Organism: Coix lacryma-jobi var. lacryma-jobi; assembly: GCA_009763385.1. Lineage (NCBI taxonomy): Eukaryota > Viridiplantae > Streptophyta > Magnoliopsida > Poales > Poaceae > Coix > Coix lacryma-jobi. The sequence goes on from CM019824.1 coordinate 92,323,674, forward strand.
GCTTGGAGATGGAGATAGCCAACGTGAAGCATGACAAGATGCAAACCGAGGAGGAAAACACATACCTTCGGACCATCTTGTCATGGGTGTCTAGTGGTGAGCCGCAACTTGGGATGATGATCTCCCAATTTAAGCGTGCTGTTGGAGGTCCAGGTGTAGGCTTTGCTCAGGGTGTTGATGTTTCATCTTTTGGAAAGATTGGAGAGTCGAGTGGTCTTACTAAGATTCCACCCAAAGAGCCTCTCAAGCCTAACACCAAGGATGGTGTATTTGTGGAACCTCCGAGAGCTCCACCCAAGAAACAATCATGGGCTCCAAAACCAAACCACCTCAAGAACAAGCTAGACACCATGCCACCCATCAAAGAGGAGCTTATGCCACAGAAGGGCAAAGTGATCCACACCCACTACCGTGAGTACCAACAACCCCCTTTGAGAGCGATGAGGTACCATTGTGAGCACTGTGGAGAGATGGACACTTGAGTGAGTTTTGCTTTCGACGCAAGAGAGAGGCGCGTCGTGCAAAGGAGATGAACAACACGGACATGTACCATCCTTTCCATGATGTACATGTGTCGAATGTTCAGAGGCGTGTAGCTAGGCCTAGAGGTCCAAAATCTCAAGTTCCTAGGCCTAGGCCACGAGGAGGTCGTGCCCGGCGGGAGCCTGCAATTGTAGGCTGCGGATACATGGGTGTATGCCGAGTCTCTGTGTGATGAGTGATTGTCAACGGAGATGATGCGCATGTTCTTTGGCTTGTGTTGTGCAGGTGTCGAGCACGGAGACAGTGGTCGATGGCGGGTGAAGGTCAAGTTGCGACGTGTCGTGCCGACGGACCGGGCGCGATGAAGGATGGGCGTGCCGTGCGGCGGACGTGCCATGCCGATGTATCGGACGGTGAAGGGCGGACGTGGACTTGGACTGATGGACTGGAGGCCGGAGGATCAGCTGTGGTGGCTGGCAGCCTGCGACAGCGACAAGCGGAGAAGTGCGATCATGTCGGTGGAAGGGGTGCACAGGCGGTGCATCCCTTCAACGACGCCGGTTTGTTGGTAGAGCCCGGGAAAAACCAACGGTGGACGGTTTCCAGGTTTGGGCCTCAAAACCTGGGTGCTGGGTTTCCAGGTTGAGCCACAAAACCTGGGCGCGACGGTTTCCAGGTTGAGCCTCAAAACCTGGGCGTGGGCCGGTTTCCGAGTTTGGGCCTCAAAACTCGGGCGCGGACGGTTTCCGAGTTTGGCCACAAAACTCGGGCTGGAGGCTGGTTTCCCGGTTTGGGCCTCAAAACCGGGGGCTGATGGAAAAGGCTGGTTTCCCGGTTTGGGCCACAAAACCGGGGGTGCAGAGTGGTGGCGGCACGCGGCGGCGATCTGAAGGTTGCGTGGAGGCGACGCGGAAGACCGTGCGGGCGTGGCCGTCGGATCTACCTACCACCAGCGGGTGGACTAGAATAGCCTTAGGGTTAGGCTGGTCCGCTCTGTAAATACAGTAGTGAGGGGTAGAGTAGGAAATAGGCTTAGGCTAGGTTAGTATAAGTAGTCTAGGGGAGACACCCTCCTCGCTATCTCAGTTTTAGCCATCTCATTTGCTTCCTGCACTTAGGGTTTCCTGCTCTCCCATCCCCTGCTGTAGCTTGCTGAGATCCGCAGAGAGACTCACCTCTGTGTATTGTTGATTTTGAGGAAAGGGGGCCGTATCCTCCTTGTCGTAGCGTGTGTTTGCGCTTCGGCTTGCAATTCGTGGCTGTGATTTCCGTTGTGCTCGTGTTCTTCGCGGAATCCTTTTTCTCCACGATTTTCCCGTCGCTTGATCTCTTTGCTCGGTTCATCTTTTGCAAATTCGTTTGAACCAAGTTGTCCTAGATCGTGAGGCACTTCTTTCCACCGAAGGAATTAACCTCTAACCTCACGGTCTAGGAGATCGATCGATTTTTAGTTTCGGGTCAAGGTTTCTTCCTTCCCCGAAATTCTTCGATCCACCGTTTTGGAGATAGGTTCGAGCCATGATCTCTTAAAGATAGCTCACTATACTCCTTGTGACTCATCTCACCAAGTTTGATCCCTAGAGGAATTGTTTTGGGTGAGATAGAGGCAAATCGGTGGACGAACGGGGCTGCAGCGAGTCGACCGGACGCTCAGTCGGGGTGACCGGACGCTCGGTCCGTGAGTCCGGTCGATGAACAGCACGTAGCCGTGTTCTTCACTTTGACCGGACGCTCCATTCATGTTTTGACCGGACGCATCGCTTTCACTGTTCATCGTGCTTGTTCGTTTCTGACCGGACGCACTGCTCTCGACCGGACGCTCCGTACTCGTGAGTCCGGTCGCGAACAGTAAGGTTCCAGAGCCGATTTTTGTTGACCGGACGCGTCCGGTCCCTGCTGACCGGACGCTGGCCAGAGTCCGGTCGATCCAGTTCGACGCGTTTTCATCCGCAGTTTGTTCGTTCGTCTTTCGATTCGTGATTCGTTTGTGGCGTTGGATTTCTAACTTCGTGCTCTACAGAATTTGGGCTTCCCGCTTTACAAAATAGCCTGAATCCCCCTCGCGTTGCTCGGGGGAGGTTGAGGTTACCCAAAACCCATCCCGTCACTAGTTGACTTGCGTGAACTTGGGTGAGGAAGTTTTTGTGGTGCCTCGCTGTGATCCCTGGGATCATCCACCCTCTTCCAAGGGTCGTGGGCATCACGTTTTTGGTAGTAGCTCTTGGGGATTGATTTTGGGACACTTGGCCAAAGTTTCGAAAGAAATTTTTATTGGCTCCCATTCACCCCCCCCTCTGGTCGCCTTGCTTTTGCATTCTCGGTCCTTCAATTGGTATCGGAGCAGGTTAAGGATCTTCCACCTTAGCCGGTTCCAGATCCACCGAAGGCGACATGGATCGCGGCGTGGGCAAACCGCCGTTTTTCGATGGGACGAACTATGCGTATTGGAAGATACGCATGTCGGCCTATCTCCAGAGCATGGGCTCTTCTGTTTGGGAGATTTGCAACAACGCCAACTACGTTGTCCTGGCTGCTCGTGTCTCTCAGCTTCAGATCGATGAGCACGAAGCCAATAGCCGGGCGCGTAACGCTTTGTTCTCCTGCTTGAGCGTGGGTGAGTTTGATCGCGTTTCTCACCTCTCTACGGCTCGGGAGATCTGGGACACCCTCATGCGTTTTCATGAGGGCACCTCTCAAGTCAAAACCCGACTCTACGAGTCGTTCAAGAGAGAGTATGAGAACTTTCGACATCAGCCTGGCGAGAGCATAGAAAGTTTATTCGCTCGCTTTCAGGTGATTGTCAACAGGATGAGGGCTAACAGAGAGCAGTTGCCATTTGACGATCATGAGCGTGCTTTGAAGCTTTTGCACACTCTTGACCGTTCGGTGTGGGACTCCAAGGTTCAGGCAATCATCGAATCGCCGAACTATGAGACCCTCACCTGCGACGAGCTCTTCAGTAAGCTCAAGTCCAGTGAGATTGATGCTATGGCGAGGGCTTCTTTTGAAAATCCTTCTCGCCCGTCCATGGCTTTGGTTTCCGGCTCTTCCTCTAACCCCTCAGCTGGCTTTGCGCTTTCTTCTCTCTTTTCTGTGACAGAGGACCAGCTGGAGTCTTTGGGAGACGACGAGTTGGCTTTGCTTGCCAACCGGTTTTCGCGGTTCCACAACAACCGCGTGAACCGCCGTCGTGGAGGAGGACGCGCCGGATGCTACGAATGCGGCGACCCCGACCACTTCATCGCCGACTGCCCCAAGAAGAAGAACAAGCATCTGGGGAAGGGCGATCACGGCCACAGGCGCGACTCCAAGTACAAGGAGAAGCACGTTCCCCCAAGGCACAAGAAGCGGGGCGGCTTCGACAAAGAGTACATCAAGAAGAAGTACTTGGAGAAGCAGCAAGCTGAGCAGCGTGCATTCTTCGCCACGCTCAGCGACGTCGACGGCTCGGATGACGACTCCGCCAGCTCGAGTGATGACGAGTCCGAGAAGAAGAAGAGGATCGAGGACAAGCTGAACGGCCTCTGCTTCTTCGCCGACGACGACGGCTTCTGCACCATGGCGCTGGGCGATGAGGTCGACGGCGAGCCGGAGCGTACCCCTCGGAACGACGACGACGACGACACCTCCCAGGTATCTCTCACCTACGACGAGCTTTCCTCCGAGGTTGAGAAGTTGACTGCTGCCCTCCTTAGCCAAGATAAGTTGCTTAGGCGTGCCGCTAGAGAGCGCAAGGAGTTTAGGCAGAAGTGGGAGGACACGGTGAAGGAGCTTGAGTTCGCTCGGTCCACCGTGGTTGTGTCGGAGGAGTTGGAGTGCGAGAGTTGCGCCGCGCACATGACGGATCTTCTCACTCTGAGGAGTAAGCATGCTGCGCTGGTAGATGAGGTGGATGAGCTCCGAGCTAGGCCGCAGCTGTTGGGTGCGTGCAAGACTTGTCCTGTCTTGCAATCTGAGTTGGCAGAGAAAAATGCCAAGCTTGAGTCTTTAGAGAAGGCCAGCTCAGATAGCACTTGTGTCTCGAGGTGTGCTTTGTGTGAGGGCCTGGAGATGGAGATTGCCAATGTGAAGCATGGCAAGATGCAAACCGAGGAAGAAAACACATACCTTCGGTCCATCTTGTCATGGGTCTCCAGTAGTGAGCCGCAGCTCGGGATGATGATCTCCCAATTCAAGCGAGCTGTTGGTGCCCCTGGTGTAGGTTTTGCTCAGAGTGTTGATCGTTCAGTTTTTGGGAAGATTGGAGAGTCTAGTGGTCTGAACCCATGTGAGAAGCCCAATTCCACCACTACTCCCAAACTTGCCAAGCTGCCACTCAAAGAGCCAGCCAAGCCTATCACCAAAGATGGTGTGGTTGAGGAACCCCCTAAAGTTCCTCCCAAGAACCCAGTTTGGGCACCCAAGCCAAACCACCTCAAGAACAAGCTTGATGCTATGCCACCCATTAGTGAGGAGTTGCCATCGAAGGGCAAAGGCAAAGTGAGCCACACCCACAGCCCTGGTCACCAACAACCCCCTGTGCGTGCGGTGAGGTACCAGTGTGATTTCTGTGGGAGGGATGGTCACTTGAGCGAGTTCTGCTTTAGGCGCAAGAGAGAGGCGCGCAGGGCTCGGGAGATGGAGAACCCGGACATGTACCATCCAGCTCATGATGGACATGTACCGAAGGCCCAGGGGAGAGCTGCTAGGTCCGGACGTCAGGGTTCCAGGCCTAGGCAGGAGATGAGAGCCCCGAGGAGGGAGACTAGGCCTAGAGGTCCAGCACCTCAGTTTGTTAGGCCTAGGCAGGAGAGAGCTTCGAGGAGAGACGCTAGAGCAGTTGAGCCCCAGGCTCCTAGGCGTAAACCTCGTAGAGAGGGTGCCCGACGGGGTCCTGCTTTTGCAGGTAACGGACCCCGTGGCGGAGGCTTAGTTGAGCGCTTTCCCCCACCGCGTTTTGAGTACCGCGGTGAGCGCTTCTTCCCTAGCGGACCACGTTTTCCTCAGCGTGGTGATCGCTTCCCTCGTAGACGTGCTAGGAATGGTTTTTACACTAACCCTTCTTTTGAGCAGCCGGCCCAACACTGGTTTTCCCCTTATTTCACTAACCCCAGTGTTGGACCGTATGCTCACCCTATGTCTTTTTATTGATGTAGGTGAGACGGTTGGAGGACATTTGGTTGGTGGATTCCGGTTGCTCGAGGCACATGACCGGAAACGCCAAGTGGTTCTCCAGCCTTAGCCCGGTCGCCGGAAAGGAGTACATAACCTTCGGCGACAATAGTAAAGGTAAAGTATTGTCCCGTGGGACGGTGCGGGTTAATGAGCACTTTGTGTTGCGCGATGTTGCTCTTGTTTCTAACCTGCATTTTAACCTTCTTTCTGTTTCGCAACTTTTTGATGATGACTATGAGATTCGTTTTAAACCGAACCTTAGTCGCATCTTAGATCCTCAGGGCGATCTTGTATGTCTGATTTCGCCCTTTGGGAAAGTCTTTTGTGCGAATTTCTCGGAATCGTTTGGTTCTTCTCGCTGTCTTTTGGCTAGTCCTTCTTCCTCCGATCTTTGGAAGTGGCATAGGAGGCTCGGTCATTTAAGTTTCGACTTGCTTGCAAGACTTAGCTCACTTGGCCTAATCCGAGGATTGCCCAAGCTTTCGATGGAGAAGGATCTAGTTTGCCATTCTTGCAGACATGGGAAGATGGTTGCTGCTCCCCACCATCCGGTGACTAAGGTCATGACCTCGCACCCCGGAGAGCTTTTACACATGGACCTTGTTGGTCCGGCTCGGGTGAGCTCGGTTGGTGGCAAGTGGTATGTTTTGGTTGTTGTTGACGACTTTTCGAGATATTCGTGGGTCTTCTTTTTAGCTGAGAAGACCGAGACTTTCTCATTTGCTCGCAATCTGATTTTGCGTCTTCAGAACGAGTTCCCTTTGAACTCGATGCGAGCTATTCGGAGTGATAATGGTTCCGAGTTTAAAAATTCGGATTTTGAGAAGTTTTGTAACCACCTTGGCTTGGAGCATCAGTTTTCTTCCCCCTACACACCGCCCCAAAATGGTGTTGCAGAGAGGAAGAATCGGACCCTTGTTGAGATGGCCAGGACGATGCTTGATGAGCATAGGACTCCTAGGCGCTTTTGGGCCGAAGCTATGAACACTGCATGCTACATTTCGAATCGCATTTTTCTGAGAGCGTTTTTGAAGAAGACCTCTTATGAGTTGCGCTTTGGTCGCCAGCCCAAGGTGAGTTATTTTAGAGTCTTTGGTTGCCACTGTTTTATATTGAAGAAAGGCAACCTGGACAAATTTGAGTCTCGTTCTTCTGACGGTGTGTTTTTGGGTTATGGCACTCACACTCGAGCTTATCGTGTACTTAACCTTGACACTAACCGAGTCATGGAGACATCAGATGTCACCTTCGACGAGACTCTTGTTTGTCCCTCTTCTCGTTTTGAGCGTGCAGGTGATCATGAGGTTGGAGAGCCTCTTTTTGATGATGAGGACGAGGGTGCTGAAGGTATAGATAATCCAGCACCCCCTCCACCTGCCGTGCCGCAAAGGGCGGCCTCGACGACGACTCACGGCCCCGACACTTCTTCTTCCTGGGGGCCGTGGGATCCTCCACCTCGCGCGGTACCTTTTGTACCCGGGGTGGAACCAGCTGCTGTTGAGGGGGAGGTCACTTCTTCCCGGGAGGCGCCACGACATATCCAGCGCCAGCACCCCCCTGAACAGATGATCGGCGACATCGACGAGCGAGTTACTCGCTCCAGGTCACAGCACATCTCGCACTTTGCTCATTCTGTTTTGTTGCGTCTTTTGAACCCCGAGATGTTGGACACGCATTGACGGATCCGGATTGGGTCAATGCCATGCATGAGGAGCTAGAGAACTTTGAGCGAAATCGGGTTTGGGTTCTAGTGCCACCACCTCCTGACTGTAAACCTATTGGGACAAAATGGGTATTTAAAAACAAGCAAGGAGAGGAGGGCCACATTGTGAGAAACAAGGCCCGGCTTGTAGCGAAGGGTTATAGTCAGAAGGAGGGGATAGATTATGAGGAGACCTTCGCTCCTGTGGCTCGTTTGGAGGCTATTAGGATACTCTTGGCTTATGCTGCATCCATGGGTTTCAAACTTTTTCAAATGGATGTCAAGAGTGCCTTCTTAAACGGCTACATTGAGGAGGAGGTCTATGTCCAGCAACCCCCCGGTTTTGAAAATCCCAGGTTTCCAAACCATGTCTTTAAACTCCACAAAGCTTTGTATGGTTTGAAACAAGCCCCTAGAGCCTGGTATGAGAGATTAAAAACCTTCTTGCTAGCTAAGGGTTTTAAAATGGGATGTGTTGATAAAACGCTCTTTCTCCTCAAGCAAGGCAAAGATACTCTCTTGGTCCAAATTTACGTGGATGATATCATTTTCGGTGGTTCTTCTCACGCTCTGGTTGCCAAGTTTGCAGATACTATGAGCAGGGAGTTCGAGATGAGCATGATGGGCGAGCTGACTTTCTTTCTCGGGTTGCAAATTAAGCAATCCCGAGAGGGGACGTTTGTGCACCAGGGCAAGTACACGAGGGACTTGCTGAAGCGGTTCGACATGGGTGAGGCCAAGCCTCTTCCGACGCCCATGTCGACGACGACTACCCTGGATGCCGACACGGATGGAGAAGCAGTGGACCAGAAGGAGTACCGCAGCATGATTGGATCGCTGCTCTACCTGACGGCGACACGGCCGGACATTCAGTTCGCCGTGTGCTTGTGCGCGCGCTTTCAGGCTTCGCCACGCACTTCTCACCGTCAGGCCGTGAAGCGCATCTTCAGGTACCTTCGTTTCACGCCTGAGTTCGGGATTTGGTATTCTGCTTCTTCCACCCTCTCGCTTTGTGGCTTTTCTGATGCTGATTTTGCTGGTTGTCGCATTGAGCGCAAGTCCACTTCTGGGACTTGCCAGTTTATTGGGTCTTCTCTTGTATCGTGGTCTTCTCGCAAGCAGTCTAGTGTCGCTCAGTCTACCACGGAGGCTGAATATGTTGCTGCGGCTAGCTGCTGTTCCCAGTTACTCTGGATGATGGCCACTTTGCGTGATTTTGGTTTGAGCTTTACTCGAGTTCCTTTGCTTTGTGACAGCATGAGTGCCATTAGCGTTGCTAAGAACCCCGTGCTTCACTCGAAAACCAAACACATTGATGTGCGCTTTCATTTCTTGCGAGACCACCAGGAGAAGGGTGATATCGACCTTCGCCATGTCGATACTCATCACCAATTGGCTGATATTTTCACCAAGCCTTTAGACGAATCAACCTTTAATAGGTTGAGGGGTGAGCTTGGTGTGTGTTTCCCCTTTTAGATGGGGGAAGCATTTTGAGATGTACAGACTGACTCTTTTATTTTGAGGCTCTTTTCTTTTGAGTTTCTTGAGTCCTTCCAATTGGTATCTTCTTTCTTTCAGTTTTGTGTCGGGCATACGCATTTACATTCTGAGCTTCATGTCTATATTCACTAGAATGTAATTATGCTCTTGTTAGTATTGCTCCGATACTTATGATGATGCTTGTAGCTTATGCTCCTTCTGATCACTGTTACATGTTATGAGCGAGCTATTTTTGGAATGGTGAATTATGCCTAATGTATATAAATCTGAAAATGTTCACCATTGAGATATGCAACTAGCATGTGTAGGGTGTGTTGAGTCCATTCCTGCTTTTCATATATGCTAGGTTGCTATGTCTCTAGTTCTGAGTCATTCACTTGCTTGGTTGTTCATAACTTGCTTACAATCTGAACCAAGTATTGTTGAATTGAAAAGATCGAGATGGGATTGCTTGTCAACACCTCATGGTATTGAGACTGTTTCTCATTGCACCTTGAGTTAAACTTGAGCCATGTAGTGTATGACCGAAACCGTTGCTTTAAGCTTCTGATTGCTTCGGCATAGGCTTCGCACGGTTGAAAAGTTAGGCGATGACAAGCTTTCAACCTCTCGCAATCACATGCTAAAAATGAACTTGTGAACTCTTTTACCGCTGCAACTCCGATATGAATTTGAAATCACAAGTATATGCTTCATTCCTATGCATGATGATTGAACTTTGCTAGGGGTAGTTCACTTTGTATATATGTTTAGCACTTGTTTGGATTCCTTCTATACATGTCTAGTGCTATTTTGATGGTGACTATCCTTTTTGGCTTAAAACTGCTCACATGCTCCTATGCTTCATATTTCGTATAAGTGATCAGTTTGAGCCTTTGCTATTTGAGTGCTTAATTGAGATGTCGGAGCTATACTGATTAGAGCATCTTTGCATTTTTTTTTTTTGACTATATACTTGAAGCTCCTAACTTGCATTTTGACTTCATATGCATTTTGGAAGGAGATCTTGTGTTCAGAGGGAGTTTGTGTGAAGGGAGTTGCTTCTCCGATACCTTTTGGCCTTGATAAGTGCATTTTCAACTAGGGGGAGAAATTTATGCAAATCATATGCCCCTGTGTTGATCAACTAAGGGGAGAATTATTTGTCCCAGTTGCTTGCAATTGTCGAGGGGGAGTTTGCTAGTTGTGTTGAGCCGTTGCCTCTGTCTTGAGGGACTAGCAAACGTTCCTAGCTTTTCATGAGCTTTCATAAGCTTTTTCATTTGGCTTTCAATTGGTATCGTCGGGTGTGCTTTCCCTTTTGGTTTGGGTTGATTTCCAATTGGTTCGGAGTGATTTTCTTGCTAGTTGTGTTGAGCCGTTGCCTCTGTCTTGAGGGACTAGCATTTTGTTTCTGTTGTCCTCCGATCTTCAATTGGTATCTGCTAGCGGTGTTGAGCCTGTTCTACCTCTTCTTGAGGGCTAGCTTTGCTTTGCTTGGTTGCGTCGAGCCGTTGCCCATGTCTTTGGGGACCAAGTTTTCGCTTCATCCACTTGACCTTTCTTGGCTTTTGTTAGGCTTTTGGGTCATTTGGTTGGGTTTTCTCTTCTCACTCCTTCCTACCTCCTTCTTCTTATTCATGATTTGTTGTGGAGTTGACAATGCACTCATCAAGGGGGAGATTGCGGATACATGGGTGTATGCCGAGTCTCTGTGTGATGAGTGATTGTCAACGGAGATGATGCGCATGTTCTTTGGCTTGTGTTGTGCAGGTGTCGAGCACGGAGACAGTGGTCGATGGCGGGTGAAGGTCAAGTTGCGACGTGTCGTGCCGACGGACCGGGCGCGATGAAGGATGGGCGTGCCGTGCGGCGGACGTGCCATGCCGATGTATCGGACGGTGAAGGGCGGACGTGGACTTGGACTGATGGACTGGAGGCCGGAGGATCAGCTGTGGTGGCTGGCAGCCTGCGACAGCGACAAGCGGAGAAGTGCGATCATGTCGGTGGAAGGGGTGCACAGGCGGTGCATCCCTTCAACGACGCCGGTTTGTTGGTAGAGCCCGGGAAAAACCAACGGTGGACGGTTTCCAGGTTTGGGCCTCAAAACCTGGGTGCTGGGTTTCCAGGTTGAGCCACAAAACCTGGGCGCGACGGTTTCCAGGTTGAGCCTCAAAACCTGGGCGTGGGCCGGTTTCCGAGTTTGGGCCTCAAAACTCGGGCGCGGACGGTTTCCGAGTTTGGCCACAAAACTCGGGCTGGAGGCTGGTTTCCCGGTTTGGGCCTCAAAACCGGGGGCTGATGGAAAAGGCTGGTTTCCCGGTTTGGGCCACAAAACCGGGGGTGCAGAGTGGTGGCGGCACGCGGCGGCGATCTGAAGGTTGCGTGGAGGCGACGCGGAAGACCGTGCGGGCGTGGCCGTCGGATCTACCTACCACCAGCGGGTGGACTAGAATAGCCTTAGGGTTAGGCTGGTCCGCTCTGTAAATACAGTAGTGAGGGGTAGAGTAGGAAATAGGCTTAGGCTAGGTTAGTATAAGTAGTCTAGGGGAGACACCCTCCTCGCTATCTCAGTTTTAGCCATCTCATTTGCTTCCTGCACTTAGGGTTTCCTGCTCTCCCATCCCCTGCTGTAGCTTGCTGAGATCCGCAGAGAGACTCACCTCTGTGTATTGTTGATTTTGAGGAAAGGAGGCCGTATCCTCCTTGTCGTAGCGTGTGTTTGCGCTTCGGCTTGCAATTCGTGGCTGTGATTTCCGTTGTGCTCGTGTTCTTCGCGGAATCCTTTTTCTCCACGATTTTCCCGTCGCTTGATCTCTTTGCTCGGTTCATCTTTTGCAAATTCGTTTGAACCAAGTTGTCCTAGATCGTGAGGCACTTCTTTCCACCGAAGGAATTAACCTCTAACCTCACGGTCTAGGAGATCGATCGATTTTTAGTTTCGGGTCAAGGTTTCTTCCTTCCCCGAAATTCTTCGATCCACCGTTTTGGAGATAGGTTCGAGCCATGATCTCTTAAAGATAGCTCACTATACTCCTTGTGACTCATCTCACCAAGTTTGATCCCTAGAGGAATTGTTTTGGGTGAGATAGAGGCAAATCGGTGGACGAACGGGGCTGCAGCGAGTCGACCGGACGCTCAGTCGGGGTGACCGGACGCTCGGTCCGTGAGTCCGGTCGATGAACAGCACGTAGCCGTGTTCTTCACTTTGACCGGACGCTCCATTCATGTTTTGACCGGACGCATCGCTTTCACTGTTCATCGTGCTTGTTCGTTTCTGACCGGACGCACTGCTCTCGACCGGACGCTCCGTACTCGTGAGTCCGGTCGCGAACAGTAAGGTTCCAGAGCCGATTTTTGTTGACCGGACGCGTCCGGTCCCTGCTGACCGGACGCTGGCCAGAGTCCGGTCGATCCAGTTCGACGCGTTTTCATCCGCAGTTTGTTCGTTCGTCTTTCGATTCGTGATTCGTTTGTGGCGTTGGATTTCTAACTTCGTGCTCTACAGAATTTGGGCTTCCCGCTTTACAAAATAGCCTGAATCCCCCTCGCGTTGCTCGGGGGAGGTTGAGGTTACCCAAAACCCATCCCGTCACTAGTTGACTTGCGTGAACTTGGGTGAGGAAGTTTTTGTGGTGCCTCGCTGTGATCCCTGGGATCATCCACCCTCTTCCAAGGGTCGTGGGCATCACGTTTTTGGTAGTAGCTCTTGGGGATTGATTTTGGGACACTTGGCCAAAGTTTCGAAAGAAATTTTTATTGGCTCCCATTCACCCCCCCTCTGGTCGCCTTGCTTTTGCATTCTCGGTCCTTCATAGGCTATGGACCCCGTGGCGGTGGCTTTGTAGTTGAGCGTTTTCCACCACCGCGCTTTGAGTATCGCGATGGACGCTCCTCCTTTAGCAGACCACGTTTTCCTCTACTTGGTGATCGCTCTTCCCGTAGGCGTGCTAGGAATGGTTTTTCTGCTAATCGTTCTTTTGAGCAGCTGGCCCAACACTGGTATTCTCCCTACTTCACTAACCCCAGTGTTAGACCGTTTGCTCACCCTATGTCTTTTTATTGATATAGGTAAAACGATTGGAGAACGTTTGGTTGGTGGATTCCGGTTGCTCGAGGCACATGACCGGAAACGCCAAGTGGTTCTCCAGTCTTAGTCCTGTTGCCGGAAAGGAGTTTATCACCTTCGGCGACAATAGCAAAGGTAAAGTGTTGTCTCCTGGGTCGGTGCGAGTTAATGAGCACATTGTGTTGCGCGATGTTGCTCTTGTTTTTAACTTGCATTTTAACCTTCTTTCTGTTTCGTGTTGACGGAAGTTATAGCATGTTTTACCTTATCAAAATACCGTCAACAGGCCTCGGTTTCAAGGAAGTATAGCATATCATGAGCATATTTATCACTAATAAGTTCCACTTGTACTCTTAGCTTGTGAACATGTAGAAGATGCCAAAATGAACAAAATGAGGCCAGGTGGGCCCACCAAGGGGGTCGGCCGACCCCACCTTGGTGGCCACCTCGGCCAAGGTGACATGGCACGATCCAAGAGAAGCATGCTCAGGCCAATATCATCCCTTGGATCAAACATGTGCTTTTACTCAATGGTGCAAGATGAGAAGCACATGGATTCATGGGTCCACACCGAAACCAAATGCAACCAACTTCCCAAGACTTGCTCCATGACATGTGGGGTCACCAAGGGAGAAAAGATGGTGGGCCAGCCCTGTCATAGGGGGGTCGGCCGATCCCCCCTTGGTGGGCCCTGGCTACACTGTTCAGCCTGGTGACATCAGCATCTTCTAGAAGCAAAGTGGTGGGCCCACCAGTCATTGGCTGGGGTCGGCCGACCCCGGGGTGAATCCCATCCAAAGTCGGTTGCTTGCACATGTTTCACACGTGAACAATATCCTGGCCATCCATCCATGACGGTTACTATGGCGGTTTGATCCAATGGCCAAGGAAGGAGAGCACGCGGATCGCTGACGTGGCACCGGAGTAGCTGCTACTCCACCTCCAAGCTATAAATACCCCCCTAGAGCTCTTCATTTGTATGCATCCAAGGAGAGAAAGCCTACTTAGTAGCTTTAGTGTTAGAAGAGAGGGAAGGGAGTGAGGAGCTCCACAGAGGAGTCCCGGCCTGTCGGGAATCTTCTCCAAGGTGCGCCTCAGCGGATGCGATTCTTCTTGTAAGTGTTACATCTGAGTCCTTCTAGTATTTAATATTCTGGTCTGGTTATTTAATTTTACAGTTCTTTTACTTGGCACATTGCTTTACTTTGTTGAAGTGCTCTAGGCCTATTAAGCTTAGATTTAGAATAGTAAGATTAGTGTAGACGTGGTGTCTAGGCTATATCTTGCCAGTGTGGACTTCTTGTCGCACTTGTGTAGACGCCTAGTGGTAGAGTGACAGACACAACCAGTGCTTGGAGTTCCTCTCAAGTGTTGTAGGCAAGTTGAAAATAATAGTTGGGTAGCAGCATTGCCGCCTCAGTAGTTGTTAGGTGGAAAACCATTTAATCAACTACTGTTTCGTCCTTCGCCCCTAGTAAGGAATGAGGTGGTAAATCTCAGTACTCTTAGAAAACCAGTACCAGATATTAATATTAGGAAGACCTCTCTATCCCAGTTATCATATACCCTTTGATCATCCTTTGACGACCCTACCTCTAGTTAATCCACTTCACGTTCCCTGTGGAAATACGATACCTGGAATACTCCTGGTGAAAAGCTACAATTGACTACCGTGCGCTTGCGGTATATCCGTTTGCCACTTCTGGTGTCAACAAGCATCTCTGGTGCCGCTGCCGGGGATTAAACTCCATAGTCTAGTTCTAGTGGTTGCATTAAGAAGTGTCAACCAGCTTTTCTGGCGCCGTTGCCGGGGAACGGTAGCTGTGTTAGCTAGAACAAAGTTGTTAAAGTTATCGTAGTTTGATTAGAACTTTTATTTCATAAATCAATATGGATCAAACAACCCTTTTTGACTACGCTGCTCCATCGGGCGCTGAGTTGGAGCCGCCTAGTTCTTCTCATGCCATTCTGGCAGTTCGCTATGAGCTTCGCCCCAGCCTCATAGCGATGGTTCAGGAGAATCCCTTTTCAGGAGAAGTAGATGAGAATCCCTATACCCACCTACGTGATTTCGAACAACTTTGTTCGTGTATTCACATCCAAGGGATGAGGCGAGTCACTCTTAAGTGGAAGCTATTTCCGTTCTCGTTAACAGGAAAAGCTAGACGCTGCTATACTCGCTACGTTGGTAGTGTGAACGAAGAATGGGAGAAACTGCAAGCCATGTTCTGCTTAACGTACTTTCCCATATCCCGCGTAGCTCGTCTTCGTAGAGATGTGCTAAACTTCAAACAAGACGAGAAGGAATCTCTAGGTGCGGCCTGGGCACGACTTACAGACTTAGCATCCTCTGGCCTAGATTTAGCTATAACCGAGCCAACCCTTATGCAACATTTCTATCTCAGTCTTAGCCAAAACTCCGCACAATTCCTTGATTTAGCCTCTAAAGGAGCTTTCCTCCATTTACCCATTAGTGAAGGTAAGGAAGTTCTTGCGACCATTCTCAAGAACACCCCCTACACCGATGACCATGGTGAAACTCTAGAGGAAGATCAAACTCCTGGGGATGAACCCACGACAGCCGAAACTCCTTTACCTATACACCAAGCTGTCAGACCTGAACCACAACCACCTACTCCTCCAAAGGAAGAAGTAATTCATCCTTTGGATTATCCTCTAAATATCGAGACAGATCTCTTCACCGATTATGGCAATGTCTCGAAACAACCTATGCAGAAGAGATCCACAGCCCGTAGAGCTCCTAATAACCACATGCCAACCCAGTTTGAGGCAAGTTACCTTAAGGCGACTGCCCAGGAGCTCATGTCTATTATGAGCAACGAATGGTTCAGGGAGGCTGAAGCATCTTTAGATGTCATTAAGCTTCTGTCCTGTTTCACATCCATACTGTGTGCCATAAACAAGACGGCTGTAGATTCCCTCTATGATCCCGCCGTAGGAGTAAATTTAATGTCTAAATCGTTGATGTTAACACTCCTAGGTGAGGAACCGCTAAACCCGACCAATAAATTCCTTAAGCTTCCTTCTGGAAAATTGGTCGAGAGTTGCGGGATTGCACAAAATATTTCTATCACAATTAACAAAGTTAGCTTCCTCGCAAACTTCTATGTCTTTGACGTAGACGAGGTAGACTTGTTAATTGGGCACCCACTCATGAGATTCATTGAGGGATTTCGTGAAGGGAGCCTTAAGGGTCACCTTGGGAAGGATCTAGATCTTTCAGTTCCTTTTGCCGGCTCCGTTAATTCAAAAGCCGAACCAAAACCCGAGCTTGATCCAATAGAGGAGGTGATGTCGGTATCTTCGCTAGAAACTTCTCAACCCGATCTAGAAGAAGACGCCCATGACTTTATCTAAGAAGAAGACATTGATTTAGATGAACCATTAGACTTGGATGAGTTTGAACCTCCACCAAAACCCTCTATAGAGCTTAAGCCACTTCCTTCTGGGCTTAAGTATGCCTTCCTTAATGGTGACAGAGAGACTCCCGTGATCCTTAGTGATCGACTTACAACGGAAGAAGTTTCTAAACTCATCACCATCCTAGAAAAACACCGATCCGTCTTAGGATATTCGTTGCAAGATCTCAAGGGAATTAGTCCCGCTCTTTGCACACATCGCATTCCGATCGAACCCGATGCTACACCTTCTAGAGAGCCACAAAGGAGGCTCAACAATGCGATGAGAGAAGTAGTAAAGAAGGAGGTCTTGAAGCTCTTGCACGCGGGCATAATCTACCCTGTTCCAAACAGCGAGTGGGTCAGCCCCGTCCAAGTAGTTCCTAAGAAAGGAGGGATGACGGTCGTTAAAAATCAAAACAACGAATTGATTCCACAACGAACCGTCACGGGATGGAGAATGTGCATAGACTACCGAAAACTTAACAAGGCCACAAAGAAAGACCACTTTCCGTTGCCATTCATCGATGAGATGTTGGAACGGCTAGCCAAACATTCCTTCTTTTGTTTCCTTGATGGGTATTCGGGGTACCATCAAATTCCAATCCATCCCGACGACCAAAGTAAGACCACGTTCACATGCCCCTATGGGACATATGCATACAGGCGCATGTCATTTGGCCTGTGCAATGCCCTTGCTTCATTTTAGAGGTGCATGATGTCCATCTTCTCAGATATGATAGAAGAAATCATGGAAGTTTTCATGGATGACTTTTTAGTCTTTGGAACAACCTTTGATCACTGCTTAGAGAATCTGGACTGTGTCTTACAACGTTGTCAAGAAAAGCACTTGATCTTGAACTGGGAGAAATGCCACTTCATGGTTCGAGAAGGGATAGTGCTAGGACATAGACTATCTGAATGTGGAATAGAGGTAGATAGAGCTAAAATAGAAGTTATAGAACAGCTCCCACCTCCCACGAATGTTAATGGCGTTCGCAGTTTCCTTGGCCATGCCGGTTTTTATAGAAGGTTTATAAAAGATTTTTCTCAAATTGCTAGACCTTTAACAAACCTGCTAGCTAAAGACGCACCCTTTGACTTTGACGACAGATGCTTAGACTCTTTTTACCATCTAAAGAAAGCACTTATCTCTGCACCAGTCATTCAACCCCCTGACTGGTCGCTACCTTTTGAGATAATGTGCGATGCTAGTGACTATGCTGTAGGAGCTGTCCTAGGACAGACCCAGGATAAGAAACACTATGCCATTTCCTATGCTAGTAAAACGCTAACCGGACCACAGCTAAACTATGCAACAACAGAAAAAGAACTTTTAGCTGTGGTGTTTGCTATAGACAAGTTTAGATCTTACTTGGTAGGAGCCAAGGTGATCGTCTACACCGATCACGCGGCCCTGAAATACCTACTTACTAAGAAAGATGCCAAACCACGGCTAATAAGATGGATCCTACTCCTCCAAGAATTTGATCTAGAAATTAGAGATAAAAAGGGAGCAGAGAACTCTGTAGCCGACCACTTGTCTAGAATGCAAACTAAGGATAAACAGGACCTACCCATCAACGACTATCTTCGGGACGACACACTCCTCAAAGTTTCAGACACCTACCCGTGGTATGCAAACATCGTCAACTACATAGTCTCAGGCTACGTACCACCTGGAGTAGACAAAAAGAAGCTTATCAAGGAGAGCTCGGTGCATCTATGGGATGACCCGTATCTCTATAGAGTATGCCAAGACAGCATACTAAGAAGGTGTGTGCCCATGAACGAAGCAGTTAAGATCATGGAGAAGTGTCATGGAGCAGAGTATGGAGGCCATTATGGAACATTCCGAACCCATGCCAAGATTTGGCAAAGTGGATTCTATTAGCCTACCATGTATGAAGACACCAAGGACTTCGTGAAGAAGTGTGCAAGGTATCAGAAACATGGGAACATCAATGCCCGTGATGCAATGCCACTCACAAACAACCTACAAGTAGAGCTGTTCGACGCCTGGGGAATTGACTACATGGGTCCTTTCCCCCCGTCTCAAGGTTGTGAGTATATTCTGGTGGCGGTAGACTACGTATCCAAATGGGTTGAAGCCATGCCGTGCAAGTCAGCGGATTCGTTGCACGCAACGAAGATGTTCAAGGAAATAATATTCCCACGGTTTGGCACCCCAAGGTTAGTAATCAGCGATGGAGGAAGCCACTTCATTGATAGAAAATTCCGACGCTACTTAACAGAAAGAGGGATAAGGCACAATATTGGAACACCTTATCACCCACAAACAAGCGGACAAGCAGAAACATTGAACAAGCAAATCAAGAATATTCTGAAAAGACTGTCAATGAAATGGGGACAACATGGAGAAGCATGCTATCAGATGCACTGTGGGCATACAGGACCGCATACAAGACTCCAATTGGTATGACCCCATACCAACTAGTATACGGCAAGACATGCCATCTGCCCGTGGAATTGGAGCATAGAGCACACTGGGCAATAAAGAGATGGAATATGGATTTGCCCGCAGCTGGAAGAAATAGGAGAATGCAGATCTCTGAACTGGAAGAATGGAGAGAGAAAGCCTATCACAACGCTAGGATCTATAAAGAGAGAACCAAGAAATGGCATGACAAGAGGATCAAGCAAAAGGAATTCCATCCGGGAGACAAGGTTCTTATGTTCAACTCAAGGGTCAAGCTCTTTGGCCATGGAAATCTAAAAAGCAAATGGGAAGGACCATTCCTCGTGATCGATGCCGCAACGCATGGAGCTGTCACGCTTCAGGACACCGACGACAATATCTTTAAGGTAAATGACCACCGTCTTAAAGTTTTTCATGAACATGATCCTGTAGAAAAAGAAGTAGACATGGTAGAGTTCAAACTATACACAACCTAAAACCTACAAGTCTCTTCTCTTCATTGCTTGAACAAAATCCTAAAAGCTCCATGTTAGATTTATTTTGAATTCCCAAGTTTCATCTTAGATTTATTTCTTTTGAATTTCTCTTTTTAATTTCCAATGTATTTCCCTTCTTAGAGAATAAATAAAATTTATATCGTCTCTACTGGTGTGTTTGCCACCAGTAGAGCGCTTTGCATTTTACCTTTGCGTCATGTTCAGAGTTCATTTATGGAAAGATTCAAGTGTGGGGGGTCTGACGACCCCCAGATTTCATCATTGGACCACACTGAACTGCTGAGCACAGTCTGACACACTGCAGTGCACAAAACAGAGGTAAGCAAGGGGGTCGGGCGACCCCCGTTTTCTTGAATTTTTGAAAAGTGTCTTTGCAGATGTAAAACTGAATGGAGGAAAAGGCAAATGGCAACGAAAACCACCATTTGGTGGGGTCGGCCGACCCCACCATGGTGACCTGGGCCCACCAGCTCACCTCTGCACAGTAAGCTTAACACTACTGTCTGGTTCGTTTCCCCTTTTCTCCTCTCAATTCAAGCAGTTTCACAATCATTCCATATTCTGAATAAAATAAAATAAAAAGCTACAAAGTGACTTGAGTTATGATATGCTAAGAATGTTAATGACATAAAACCATGTTCTTACATATGTTTATACTCATGGGTAAACTGAATTAGGAAACCATATTGACTAAGTTGTTGTTAAAAGTGAGATAAATCTTGGCTTAAGACTCAAACCTATTTTTGTTTAAGGTGCTTAGAGATTTGTTTTTGAAAATATCTCAAAACCATAGTATCATTTACTCCTCTATAGTGAGAAATACCTACCAAAACCATACATATGCATATATGATCAAAACCTTTTACACACATGCTACTTGTTTTTGTCTTGAGTTTGGTCAAACCTTGTTGACCCTAGTCGAGAATTTTGTCATAATCCCAAGATCATGGTCACGTACACACCATCTACATATGCAACTTCTACACTGGAAGTATGCCTGCACATGCCATTCATTTCCACTCTATAGATGCTCCGTACATTAAAGTTCTACAATATCTCTCTCTCTAACTCTGGTTAGTAAAAAAAAGAGACATTAAGGCTAAGCAAAAAAAAAAATTGGACACATGAAGGTCCACTAAAAAAATATATATATGGAGACATGAAGGTCCATTGTTGAAAAATGGTAGCCATGTCTCAAGGTAAAATAAAGTAGAGAGAGAGATTATGTTAAAGGAGCATTCTAGTCCACATACTCTCCACACACATACACATCTTGATCTAGGATTATGACATTCTTCTCCTTGGATCCTTGTTTTCACTTTACAATATATGCAAAACAAGTATGCTACTTTGTTTATCCCTACTAAGCTCCACATAAGCCTGATAGATTAGGATAAAACAAAAATAAGGCAATCACATGCTATGCCTTGGTGAGGAACCAAACACCAATAAGAGTGTCTTGAGAGTACTATATGAGGACTAAGCATGAACTATGTGTTTTCCTTTCAAACTGTCCTAAAAACTCTAAGTACCAAGAACAAGAATTCAGGGAGATGACTTTGCTTTGAGATTTGTTCCTTTTCTCAAAATCTAAAGTATATATGATAGACAGCACCACATAACCCATTTGCATAAACTATGTTAGGAATGATGCTTTATGATCATTATCATTTTAAATATGTAATAATCTCTTGTTCACCTTACCAAAATACCGTCAACATGCCTCGATTTCAAGGAAGTATAGCATATCATGAGCATATTTATCACTAATAAGTTCCACTTGTACTCTTAGCTTGTGAACATGTAGAAGATGCCAAAATGAACAAAATGAGGCCAGGTGGGCCCACCAAGGGGGTCGGCCGACCCCACCTTGGTGGCCACCTCGGCCAAGGTGACATGGCACGATCCAAGAGAAGCATGCTCAGGCCAATATCATCCCTTGGATCAAACATATGCTTTTACTCAATGGTGCAAGATGAGAAGCACATGGATTCATGGGTCCACACCGAAACCAAATGCAACCAACTTCCCAAGACTTGCTCCATGACATGTGGGGTCACCAAGGGAGAAAAGATGGTGGGCCAGCCCTATCATAGGGGGGTCGGCCGATCCCCCCTTGGTGGGCCCTGGCTACACTGTTCAGCCTGGTGACATCAGCATCTTCTAGAAGCAAAGTGGTGGGCCCACCTGTCATTGGCTGGGGTCGGCCGACCCCGGGGTGAATCCCATCCAAAGTCGGTTGCTTGCACATGTTTCACACGTGAACAATATCCTGGCCATCCATCCATGACGGTTACTATGGCGGTTTGATCCAATGGCCAAGGAAGGAGAGCACGCGGATCGCTGACGTGGCACCGGAGTAGCCGCTACTCCACCTCCAAGCTATAAATACCCCCCTAGAGCTCTTCATTTGTATGCATCCAAGGAGAGAAAGCCTACTTAGTAGCTTTAGTGTTAGAAGAGAGGGAAGGGAGTGAGGAGTTCCACGGAGGAGTCCCGGCCTGTCGGGAATCTTCTCCAAGGTGCGCCTTAGCGGATGCGATTCTTCTTGTAAGTGTTACATCTGAGTCCTTCTAGTATTTAATATTCTGGTCTAGTTATTTAAGTTTACAGTTCTTTTACTTGGCACATTGCTTTACTTTGTTGAAGTACTCTAGGCCTATTAAGCTTAGCTTTAGAGTAGTAAGATTAGTGTAGACGTGGTGTCTAGGCTATATCTTGCCAGTGTGGACTTCTTGTCGCACTTGTGTAGATGCATGGTGGTAGAGTGACAGACACAACCAGTGCTTGGAGTTCCTCTCAAGTGTTGTAGGCAAGTTGAAAATAATAGTTGGGTAGCAGCATTGCCGCCTCAGTAGTTGTTAGGTGGAAACCTTTTAATCAACTACTGTTTCGTCCTTCGCCCCCAGTAAGGAATGAGGTGGTAAACCTCAGTACTCATAGAAAACCAGTACCAGATATTGATATTAGGAAGACCTCTCTATCCCAGTTATCATATACCCTTTGATCATCCTTTGACGACCCTACCTCTAGTTAATCCATTCACGTTCCCTATGGAAATACGATACCTGGAATACTCCTGGTGAAAAGCTACAATTGACTACCGTGCGCTTGCGGTATCTCCGTTTGCCATTTCTGGTGTCAACAAGCATCTCTGGTGCCGCTGCCGGGGATTAGACTCCATAGTCTAGTTCTAGTGGTTGCATTAAGAAGTGTCAACATTTCGCAACTTTTCGATGATGACTATGAGATTCATTTTAAGCCGAATCTCAGTCGTATTTTAGATCCTCAGGGCAATCTTGTGTGTTTGATTTCGCCCTTTGGGAAAGTCTTTCGTGTGAACTTCTCAAAGTCTTTTGGTACTTCTCGTTGTCTTGTGGCTGGACCTTCCTCCTCTGATCTTTGGAAGTGGCATAGGAGACTTGGTCACTTGAGCTTTAACTTGCTTGCAAGGCTTAGTTCACTTGGCTTAATCCGAGGATTGCCCAAGTTGTCTATGGAGAAGGATCTTGTTTGCCACTCTTGTAGACATGGGAAGATGGTCGCCGCTCCCCACCATCCAGTGACTCAGGTCATGACCAAGCGCCCTGGAGAGCTTTTGCACATGGACCTTGTTGGTCCGGCTCGAGTGAGCTCGGTTGGGGGGAAGTGGTATGTGCTTGTTGTTGTTGATGATTTTTTGAGATATTCGTGGGTCTTCTTTTTGTCTGAGAAGACTGAGACTTTCTCTTTTGCTCGCAATCTGATTTTGCGTCTTCAGAATGAGTTCCCTTTGAACTCAATGCGAGCTATCCGTAGTGATAATGGTTCCGAATTCAAGAATTCGGATTTTGAGAAGTTTTGTAACTCTTTGGGGTTAGAGCATCAGTTTTCTTCCCCCTACACACCCCCTCAGAATGGTGTTGTAGAGAGGAAGAATCAGACCCTTGTAGAGATGGCCAGGACGATGCTCGATGAGCATAGGACTCCTAGGCGATATTGGGCCGAAGCTATGAGCACTGCATGCTACATTTCCAATCGCATTTTCTCCGAGCTTTCTTGAAAAAGTTGTCTTATGAGGTGCGTTTTGGAAAACTGCCCAAGGTGAGTTATTTTCGAGTTTTTGGTTGCCACTGTTTCATACTTAAGAAAGGCAACTTGGACAAGTTTGAGTCTCGTTCTTCTGACAGTGTGTTTTTGGGTTATGGTACTCACACTCGTGCATATCGTGTACTTAACCTTGACACTAAACGAGTCATGGAGACATCCGATGTCACCTTCGACGAGACCATGGTTTGTCCTCCTTCTCGTTTTGAGCGTGCAGGTGATCATGAGGTTGGTGAACCTCTCTTTGATGATGAGGACAAGGGTGCTGAAGGGATGGACAACCCAACACCACCTCCACCTGCTGTGCTGCAAAGAGCGGCTTCTACTACGACTCATGGCCGCGATCCCTCTTCTTTGACTTGGGGGCCGTGGGATCCGCCACCCCGAGCGGTACCTTTTGTACCCGGGGAGGCACCGGCTGCTGTTGAGGGGCAGATCTCTTCTGCTCGGGAGGCACCACGACACATTTAGCGTCAGCACCCGCCTCAACAGATGATTGGCAGCATCGTCGAACGTTTCACTCGGTCTAGATCACAACAAATCTCTCACTTTGCTCATTCTGCATTTGTTGCTGATTTTGAACCCCGAGATGTTGGACACGCTTTATCTGTTCCGGATTGGGTCAATGCCATGCATGAGGAGTTAGAAAATTTTAAAAGAAATTGAGTTTGGGTTTTGGTTCCACCTCCTCCTGAGTGTCATCCTATTGGGACAAAATGGGTTTTCAAAAACAAACAAGGAGAGGATGGCCATGTTGTGAGAAACAAGGCCAGACTAGTAGCCCAAGGGTATAGTCAGAAGGAGGGGATAGACTATGAGGAGACTTTTGCTCCTGTAGCTCGTTAGGAGGCAATTAGGATACTCTTGGCTTTTGTTGCATCCATGGGGTTTAAACTTTTTCAAATGGATGTCAAGAGTGCCTTCTTAAATGGCTACATAGAAGAAGAAGTGTATGTGAGACAACCCCCCGGTTTCGAAAATCCCAAGTTTCCAAACCATGTTTTTAAACTTCACAAAGCTTTATATGGTTTGAAACAAGCCCCTAGAGCCTGGTATGATAGGTTTAAAACCTTTTTTCTTGCTAAGGGTTTTAAAATGGGATGTGTGGATAAAACGCTTTTTCTCCTCAAGCAAGGCAATGACACTCTCTTGGTCCAGATTTACGTGGATGATATCATTTTTGGTGGTTCTTCTGAGAACATATATGATGAATGATTGACTTTGATGAGGAAGGTTTGAGGCTTTTCCCGGTTGAGTCTATATATCGCTATGGGCTTAATGTTTATGACTAACCGGTGGCGTTGAGTTGTGGTGTTTCTGTGTTGGTGTGCGTGTGCAACATGTGTCTCTTGGCTGTGTTGATGTGCAGGTGTGGAGCTCGGATACAGTGGTCAATGGCAAGGTGAAGGTCAAGTAGAGACGTGCCGACGGACCGGGAGCGGTGAAGGATGGGCATGCCGTGCGGCGGACGTGCCATGCCGATGTACCCAGAGCGGTGAAGGGCGGACGTGAGGCTTGGACTGACGGACCAGAGGGCCAGAGGACCAGCTGTGGTAGCTGGCACGTGGCATCGGCGAGCGAGAGCACATGGGGATGTGCGATGCATCGGCCGAGTCGGGAGGAAGACGATGGCGTCGTGGCACTTGGCGGAGGTCGGACACGGGCTTGCGTGCGGCGCAAGTGCCGTCGGCCAAGTCAAGAAGGAAGGCGAAAGGCGTTGTGCCCGGCGTGGAGGCTGGAGATGCATCGGCATCGGTGCCGGTGGTTGGGGTGTGCGAACCACATCCCGTCTATGGCGCGGGTTCGGTAGCTTAGCCTCAAAAAGCTACCTCGACGGTTTCCGAGTTTGGGCCTCAAAACTCGGGTGGCCAGTTTCCGAGTTTGGGCCTCAAAACTCGGGATGAACGGTTTCCAGGTTTGGGCCTCAAAACCTGGGCTCGCTGGTTTCCGAGTTTGGGCCTCAAAACTCGGGGTGGACGGTTTCCAGGTTTGGGCCTCAAAACCTGGGCTGGCAGGTTCCCCGGTTTGGGCCTCAAAACCGGGGGAAGGTCCAAAAGGACGGTCGATGCGTGGCGGCACCGAGAGACTTGCGTTGCGGCGAAGCTATCGGTGAGAAGGCGTGGCGGTCGACGGTGACGGCACGTGGCGGCATCCTGGAGCTTGCGTCGAGGCGAAGCGAAGGATGAGAAGGCGCGTGGCCGTCGGATGAAAATTGCTAGGGTTGGACAGTTTTACCCCTGGGGGGTATTTGGGTTGAGTACTTCATGAGAGGGCGTTTTGGTCTTCGGACGTGCGCCTATATATATGAAGGGGGCTGGTTAGGGCAGCCCATCTTTGGACGGTGTCTCTCTCATTTTGTGTTTGTGAGAGAAGGCTAGGGTTAGAGGAGAGTTGGCTCTTGTTCTTGAGCTTTTTGCCATCCAAGCTTTTGAAGGACCGAGAAAGCACTAGCAAGGCGACCAGAGGGGGGGTGAATGGGAGCTCAAAAATTTCTTTCAAAACTTTGGCCGATTGTCCCAAAATCAACCCCCAAAAGCTACGACCGAGAACGTGATGCCCACAACCCTTGGAAGAGGGTGGATGATCCCTTGGATCGCAGCGAGGCACCACAAAGCGATAGCAAACCAAATGCCAAACGTGCCGGAACAAATTCGACCCCAAAAACCAAGTCCCGAACGTAGATAGATGGCTACGTCGAGAAACTCATAAATACCTATGCTAACAAGTAGCAAAGATACCTAGAGAGGTTCCTTGATCAACTCCAGGGCCAAACAAGAAGTCCGGAAACCAACCGAAGAAGCCGGTAGAGCAAACGCACACAATCGGAAGTTACAGCCATGTCCCGGACTGTCCGACAGTACAGTCGCGGACTGTCTGCCCAGTGGCGGACTGTCCGGGCTCAGGTCGCGGACTATCCACCGGCCAAAAGAGCAAAACCGCAGTGCTGCTGCAAGTCCCCTGGACGTTCCCGGACTGTCCGCGAGTCCCAACGGCGGACTGTCCGCGGTTCAAAAAGCACTTGTCCGTACAAGCTGCGCAGCCACGGACTCGACTGGAGCCTGACCCCCAGACTGTCCGCGCCCCCAGTGGCGGACTGTCCGCGGATGAACAGAGAGGGCTATTTCGATCGCCCCTCTCACGAATCTCTCCAAATTCGATCCAAATCAAAATCCCTCGTTCCCAATCTTGGATAAGATGATCATGGGGTAGTTAGGAGACTATCCCCAAGAAATCATCCGCTCAAATTGATTCAATCACCGGGAAATCAAAAGGGGAAGATCAAGAACGGAAAAAGCGCCACGAAATCGAAATCAACCCGATCTACTTGTTCGTGAGGAGTTAGATGAATTCCTTTGGTCGAAATGACCTCCTCTCAAAAACGAACAAGATGATTCAAACGGATTTCGCAAAGACGCAGTATGGAGAGAGATCGAGCGACGGGAAAACGCGGAGAAAAGAGGAACGCGAAGAACACGAACCAAAATGCGAATCAAGTCATCGATCTGCAACCGTGTGGCTACCACACGCTACAATAATGAGATTACGGCCTCACTTCTTCAAAATCTCTAGTACATAGAGGTATGGTTCTCTGCGGATCTCAGCTAGCTACAGTAGGGGATTGGGAGAGCAGGAAACCCTAAGTGCAAAGAGCAAAATGACTGAGATAAATGGGGAGGTGGGTGTCTCCCCCTACTTATCCTAATTCTAACTATTCCTAATTCCCACTCTACCCCTAACTACTTACAGAACGAATCAGCTAAACCCTAAGGTTATTCTGGACCAACTCGATGGTAGGTGGATCCGACGACCACGCCCGCACAACTCGTAGCGTTGCCTCGACGCAACCTCCCAATTGCCACCACGTGCTGCCACCGCTCTGCGTCCTTTTCCTGGACATCGCACTCCTGGTTTTGTGGCCCAAACCGGGAAACCAGCCTTCACAGCCAACCCCCAGTTTTGAGGCCCAAACCGGGAAACCAGCCCACCAACGCCTGAGTTTTGTGGCCCAAACTCAGCAAACCCGCAGCACCCAGGTTTTGAGGCCCAAACCTGGAAACCGTCCTCAGCCCGAGTTTTGTGGCCAAACTCGGAAACCATCCGCGCCCCGATTTTGAGGCCCAAACCTGGAAACCGTCCACCCGATGGTTTTTCTCTGGCTCTACCACCAAACCGAAGCTGTAGAGGGGATGCACCGCCCGTGCACCCCGTCCACCGACACGTGTCCCCAAGTCCACGACTTAGGCAACACATGACCGCAAGTCTTCGCTCGTCGCTGTCCCAGGCTGTCAGCCACCACAGCTGATCCTCGGGCCACCGGTCCCTCAGTCCAAGCCTCACGTCCGCCCTTCGCCACTCTCGGTCCATCGACACGGCACGTCTCTACTTGACCTTGACCTTGCCTCTGATCACTGTCTCCGTGCTCGACACCTGCACAAACACAAGCCAAAGAACATGCGCATTATCCCAGTTGACAATCACTCATCACTCAGAGACCCAGCATACACCCATGTATCCGCAATCTCCCCCTTGATGAGTGCATTGTCAACTACCAACACAAATCATAATGGAAAGGAGAAAGAAGGAAGAAAGAGAGGAGAGAACTCGACCAAATGACCCAAAAGCGTAGCAAAGCCGAAGAAGGTCAAGTGGAAAGAGAAAAACAACTTGGTCCCCAAAGACATGGGCAACGGCTCGACGCAACCAAGCAAAGCAAGGCTAGCCCTCAAGAAGAGGTAGAACAGGCTCAACACCGCTAGCCAAAACCAATTTGAAAAGTCGAAGCAAAATGCTAGTCCCTCAAGATAGAGGCACAGAGGCTCAACACAACTAGCAAGAAAGCTCGATACCAAAACCTTACGGTCAAACTCCCCCTCTAATAGTGCACACAACTAAGACACTACCCCAGACACAAGGAAGCATATGATTTGCAAATTCTCCCCCTTAGTTGAAAATGCACCATCAAGCACAAGGAACCAAAGGCAATGTTCTCCCCCTCAGAAATTGCACCAACAAAAAGTGCCAATAAGAGAACAAACTCCCCCTTCAAACATGCATATGAGTCAAAATGCAAGTTAGCAGCTTCAGGAATATAGTCGATAGAATGCAAGGATGCTCTAAACAGTATAGCTCCAATGACTCACCGGAAAGCATATCAGCTAGCAAAGGCTCAAACTGATCACCAATTACGAAATATGAACATATGAGCAAAGTGAGCAATTTTAGCCAAAATAGGAATTCACCATCAAAATAGCACTAGACAAGTATAGACAGGAAGTCAAACAAGTGCTAAACATGTATACAAGGTGAACTACCCCTAGCAAAGTTCAATCATCATGCTATAGAATGAAACATAGACTTGTGTAGCCAAATTTTATCGGAGTTGCAGCGGTTAAATTACACAAGTTTAAATTTCAGCATGTGAGTGCGAGAGGTTGAAAGCTTGTCTTGCCTAACTTTTCAACTGTGCGAAGCCTATGCAAATGCAATCAGAAGCTTAAAGCAACAGTTTCTGTCATACACTACACAGCTCAAGTTTAACTCAAAGTGCAATGAGAAACAGTCTCAAAACTGTGATGTGTTGACAAGCAATCCCATCTCGATCTTTCTGATTCACTTAACTTGGTTCAAATTAAAGACAGTATATGAACAGACCAAGCAAGTGATCAACTCAGAACTAGAGACATAGCAACCTAGCATATATGAAAAGCACAAATGTGATTTCAACATATTCTACACATGCTAGTTGCACATCTCGATGGTGAACATTTTCAGGTTTTAAGTTCATTAGCAAGTTCACCATTCAAAAATAGCTCAGCTCACAACATGTATTAGTGATCAGAAAGAGCATAAGCTACAAGCATCATAAAGCATCGGAGCATACTACATAGAGCATAGTTACATTCTAAAGATTATATGCATGAAGCCTAGAATGTAAATGCGTATGCTAAAGTGCAAAAGAAAACAAAGTCAAATGAAAAAGAGTCAGTCTTATGATACA